>JWIV01000063.1:2318652-3518652 GCA_000966865.1 Fusarium sp. JS626 | reverse complement strand
TTCAATTCCGCACTCGAAAGCTTCAGAAAGTGGTTGATTCTTAATAGGCTGTCTTACTAAATAGCAGAGAAGTTGACAATTAATGATCGACCAGGGCCAAAGCTTAAATCTTGTCGTGAACGAGCCTCCATTGGCCCGACTGCAGGTACAATACGTAAAGTTTGGATCATGCGTCATGCCAGATAAGACAAGGCTCCTATGACATCCAGGTACTCGGAGCCCAGGCTCCAAGTATTCAAAAGCGATAGGTGGAACCTTCAACAAGTTGAGAATCACATTCTTCAAGATACAAGGTCCGGTGATATGTTTATGAGCAGTGGGAATGCCAAATACCATGAAGACCTCTTAGAACTCATCAACTGGACCTGGCACCTAAGATGCCTATATTTTGCCAAGGCTGAGTGAGATGAGACTTTGCAGATCCGGGCTGCTCGGAAGTCTAACTGATCTCCGCGTGTGGGACTGTGTGTGGTGGGAATGCTGTTAACGGATTCCACATAGCCTCAGTGTATCATCTCATTGGCTAGTTCAAATAAAATACGGATATGAAATATCAAAATCCGTTGTAGCATTCCCATCTTAGTTTTGTAACTATGAAGATAAAACGTTGAAAAATACTGTGGACTGGCTTTGCCTCCGCTTGGACCTGTCGACTGAAAAGGGCTAGTTATCTAGGAGCGGAATGGTTGGAGTTGCGCACCAGAGGCAGGACTGTTTCTCCTGGGCTTCAAGAATCTTTGAAAACAATCGTATAACCGGATATTTGATTAAATATTGCCCTTGCTGCGAGGTGGTTACTCATTCAAGACGATGCCATCAAAGAGCGCTTCTCATTAAACTAGCATGTGGGTTAGCGTATATGAACCACTCATATGTACGAATATAAGCCAAATCAGGGATCACATGAACAGTCCAAAGCCCTTGACGTCGTCGCGATCTTGACTTCACCCCCCTCGACCACGGATCCTAATCCCATGGATGAATGCGTCCAAGCTGCGGGAGCTTTTTCCCGGACGCTAGCCAAATAAAAACGTTCGCTGGTGCAACAGCGGGGTCTTGTGTAACCACATCTCCATGTTGTGGTTGTCAAGCTGATCAAGACTGGAATGTGCTGATAGACAAAGTGAGCGGTCATATTGCACGGGCGGCCGCCTCTCACACTACAGGTACAGTAATAGATAGCCTCCTCGGATAGTCTAAAGCCCTTGTATTCTCTTGCTGTAGGGTTTAGTGTCCAACCATCACTCGTTAGCATCTTGAGCTAGCATCTGACAGCTCTGATAAGCTTCTGTCAAAATCCGCTCTGTCTCCCCAGCCCGGGGCTAAGGAGCTGGCTTCCGCAGTGGAGTAATTTAGATACCTATCGCGTGTAAGTTATAACGTCAAGTTCTCTGCTGTGAGCAGCGTGTTGGTGAGACATCGATGCCCTTGACACCGAATAGACCAATTGAACCACTTTGATCTCCTTTTTTGACAGCCCGATCTTGGCTTACTATCCTGTATCGGGCCATGTGATGAGACATGTCACTTTTGACGTGTGGATATAAGATTGCTTCCTAAAGCACGACTGCACCTTTGCCACCATTGGAAAATTTCGCATCATCTGCATAACTTGCTTTCCAAGATCGGTGAGAGGAAGACGGGCCCTTGCATATGCATCCAGGTACCAAGGTACAGAAACGCCTTGTACAAAAATGGCACACCGTTATGGACGTTGTTGATTAGGTGGCTGTCACGAGAGGAAGCAGTAAACCATTTGAAAGTCTCAGAACCCACGAGGCACCATGTGCGATTTGGGCACTCAGTCCATGTAGATGCTGCATAAGCGAATTGCTGCAAATTGACATGACTTGAGCAGCTGTTCTCAAAAGTAACACAAAGCAGAAAGATATCAGGCAATGGCACAAGTCGCTTTGTGCATGGCAACTTATTAGCATTCCAGCAACTCAACAACCTGGGTCAGCAGGCATCTCCACTGAAACTGTTTTGTTGAAGAAAACGCTTTAAGTTTCGTTTTATCCTTTTCCACAGGAACGTGCATGTCAAGATGAAAAACGGAACTGATCCGCCGGCGTGTTGGCATGATGGCTCCCCCCCAGCAACGTCCCAGATCCAGATTGACAATGCCTTTGTGGACCCTTGATTCCCTACATCATCATGGCTTTCTCAATATGCAAGCTCTGCCAGACCCAATTCTGTGGGAAACCCCGAATCCGGATATGGCGTCAGCCAAAGTCGATTTGCAGTCTTATAGGGAGTAAACTCCTCAATTGCGAGTGAACTCTGCTCGCAAAGCCTCATTTCCTATTCTGCATCTAATGTTCTTATCTCTCATTCATCTCTTGATACAAATTGTGAATCAGCCACTGTGAAAATGCGGCCTTCTTTTGTCGTGCTGCGACACCTCCTCTTCGCCAGCTTGACGGGCACATCACGTGGCTTATTAGGTGTTCAGAATGATAGGTCAGTTCTTGGTATTAATAACGAGTTTTCAGGAGTTTGTTACACATATGTTTCGGTCTACCCCGTCCTTGCAGACGACCCCGATTACATCACCGTTACAAAGCCCTACCGAGGGTCAGTCACAGCCTTGTACACAGTACCACCTCAGAGCGATGAACCAGGCGTTGTTATCGTGGAACAACCAGGTGGCTCTTCAGCGCCTGAGAATATCGTCATACCAGCAACTGACGAGCGATCTTATGTGATTATTATAAGGCCTTATCAGGGACCTAACCCAATCTCAGCACCTATTACCCAGGTTGTCCCACCGAGAAATGGCCAACCAGGACAAATTATTATCGAAACACCGGAGACACAGGCGGCGGATGATGCTACGCCTGGTGTCTTGCAGCCGATGACATTAGAGCCTCATGGAACGACCGGATCTTATGTCACTGTTATTGAGCCTGCGGGTGTTTCTTTCACCGGAAAGGATGCAATTCGCATCACGGTGGCTCCAAGCGGCGGTAGGCCTGGTACCGTCATTATACAAACACCAATCCCAGGAACCTTGATGCCTTTGGCTCTGGAAACACTCTACTTCAATACTCTGGGACCCTTAGGTCGACTTATAGGTAAAACAATTACCCTCCAGCCTGCGGATGCTACTGGGTATGTGACAATCATCGAGCCTGCCGAGGGAAGCGTTCTACCGACAGCTCCCATTCGTACTACAATCCCCCCAACAGGTACCAAGCCCGGTACTGTTCTCATCCAAACACCCCCTGAGGGTAATGGAGGGCGAATGGGAGGGGCTCAGGCTACCGGAGCAGCTGCCACAGCTTTTCCACCCTCGCGTACTCGCCCCGAAGGATCAGTTTCGTGCACTACCATCACCCGAGGTGTACCGTTGGGGGTTGGTGGCTCAGACAGTGATTCAGGCGACGGCTCGTCTGGCGGCGCTGACGGTGGCTCAGCTGAAGGTCAGAATGGAGCAGGATCTAATGGAGGAGGTGGTTCTGGAAATGCTCAAGGCAGACCAGGCCAAGGACAAGATGATGCCGCTGGGCCACGAGAAACCATTACCATCCCTCCCGAGGGTGGAAACCCTGGTACTATCCTTGTTTTGACCCCAGAAGATTCGAGCAATTCACGGACAGACAGCGACGAAAACTCGGACGGCTTTCCTGTTGGATCTCAACCGACTGGAAACAATGACGATGGCGACGACGATAACACTCAGGCCACCGCGGGATCCAACAGTGGTAATCAAGGTGGCTCCAGTGGTGATTCAAACGAAAACGGATCTGGAACAGGATCCAATAGTGGTGACACGTCTAGTCGACCTGGCCAAGGTAGTGGCTCCAGTGATGGAGACTCGGAAAGTAACGATAGCGGGGAGGTTCAAGGAAGTGTTCAAGGTAACGGCTCTGGTTCTGCAGGAGATGATGAGGAAGGCGATTCAGACAATGCCGGCTCTTCAGGATCCAATGGTGGTAATAACTCAGGCAACGGCGGGTCGTCCGACTCTGATGAAGACGAGACTTCAGGTGGTAGTGGCTCGGAAGGCTCTCAGGGCGGAAGTCAGGGAGGTTCCGGAACCAATAATGGTGAAGGGGGAAGTGGTACCGGATCTGGAAGTTCTTCGGGGAGCACCCAAAGCGCTTCCAACAACGAGTCTGATGGTAATGATGAGCCCATTAGTGGTGGCACGCAGTCGGGAGGGAATGGCTCGGATGGCGACCCAGACTCGGAGGATGGAGGTTCCGGGGGCAAGGGGACCTCATCAGGCGGAAATGGGTCAGATGATGAGGATGACCCTGATTTTGGGGGCTCTGGTGGAAATCATAACGGCGAAGAGTCAAGCGGTGGTTCGAAAGGGGGCTCTAAGCCAATCTCTGGTGGTACCGCATCAAATGGAGGCGGCAGCGATGGAGATCCCGACGACACAGGAGGAGATGCAGAGAATGCGTCCAGCAAATCCTCTTCGAAACGAAAATCGGCTACTGCTCAGAGCCAGTCAAGAACTAGGAAACCAGTTGTCACGACATCGCCGGCTACTTACACCGTCACATCAAGCAACACGGTGATCACCATCACCGCAGATGTTGTCAAGACCCTCACCGACGAGGAACCCAAGGCTACTCGTACAAAGACAAGCAAATGGGACACCAGCACAGGATGGGAGAGTGCCAAAATGGGTATGCACGCTTGGACTACAGATACCAATGGAAAGACCATCTGGTGGACTTCGAGCAGCGCGCCTACGAAAGCTGCAACCTCCGCTGGTGGAGGCGATAAGGGGGCTTCTACATCGAGAGTTTCGTCAAGGACTTCCAGGACAACTTTGATTGAAGTAAACCCTCAGGGTAATGGCGGACGTCCAGGACCACCGGAACCAGAACCCTCTACCGCGTCGAGTACACGTGCTCGCCCCAGTAGCAGCAATTCGCCTTCTACACGTAGTGAGACTTCCACAGCAAGCAAGACTGCTGGATCGTCGAATGGCGAGACCACCATTTTGGAACTCAGCCCAGTCGAAACAAATCCCGCAGCATCTATTACTCAAAAATCCACAGCTTCCAGTGGAAGTGATTCTCAGAAACCATCGTCAACACGTCAAGGACAAGGATCGGCCACTTCCAAGTCTACCAACTCACGACAGTCTACAGACTCTGGTGCCACTACGTCAACACAGCGTTTCACAGCTCTACCGCAAGGGTTCGGAACAGAATCCACTGGTCTCAACATTGGCGCAACATCTCGAAGTACTCAGGGAAGTGCTGGAGTGAGTAGCTCAGCATCTGTTGGGGATGCCGAATCTCAATCAACCTCGGCAAACAACAATAATGGAAACGCATCACAAAATGGTGAGACTAGCACGGAGAGAACCGCAACGGGAAGCAGCTCTCAATCTACTGGCGCTGGTGGTGCTGGTACTACAACATCCTCGGGATCGAAGGTATCTACCTCTATATCCGGAGGCGGCACTTCACCAAATGCAAACACAAGAGCTGGCGGTGAAACATTGAGTCAAAACACTGCGGCTGGTTCTTCAATAGCCTCCAGCTCTGCAGCAACAGGGAGCACTGCATCTTCTGGTAGCGAAATCGTAGAATCTCAATCAGCCGCTGGTTCTGATTCTGGCACTTCAAGCGTGTCGCAAGCCACAAGTCGACGTACTACTACCTCGGTGGAGAGTATCAATATTGAGACGCTTGTCGGCTCTCAAAGTGTGGCTGAGTCTGATAGAGTACCGCAGGGTGACGAGACTTCATCAACTCGCCTGGCAGCAAGCGAAAGCGGTGCAGCATCTGACGGCTTACCAACTACTTCGAGCCAGACCTCGAGGACTGGCACTGCTGGACAGTCTACTGCCGTAGGAAGTGAAGTTTCTGATGCTGCTTCCTCTGTAGCCTCTTCGAGTACCCGTCAAAGCGACTCGCAGTCTACTAATACTGACGGGCAAGGCTCGCAGTCACGCACGAGCGCAGGCGTTACAGTCCTACCAGCGGGCGGTGTAGGAGGCTCAACCACTCGCGAAAGAAGTTCAGGGACTAGTAGTGTTCAGGATGGTGATGCTTCATCTACAGTATCTGCTTCTGATGGAGAGACTGTCACCGACGGAACATCTGACAGTACCTCCTCCGGTGCTTCGTCCAGTGCTTCGGGGCAAAGCTCAATCAGCGGCGATGGCTCTGCTGGGAATGCCCTGTCAGAAACAGCTGACGATGAAACTTCTGCAGCTGGAGGCCAGAGCTCTCAAAGCAGTGCAGTCACGAGCACAGGAGCCTCTAGTGTTGCTTCCCAGACCGGTTCTTCAGACGAAAATGAAGATGACGATAGCGAAACTGAAACTTCCGCTTCAAGTGTGATCGACGGCCAAGTATCCGAGACAGATGCCGGTGCCGAGGGCAACACCTCAGACCTCGGTGCTCCTACTGGTGCCGCAGAATCAGAATCTAGATCTGATTCAAACACCAACAATAGTGAAGAAGCTAGCACTATTGTATCCGCCGGAGATCCCCTCATTGTCATCACCGCCGACGTCGGCCAGACCACTGAAGCCTCAGACGGTGAAGCAGCAACCATCACTGTCTTCAAATCCGGTTCCGGCCCAGAGAGAACATCCCTATACATCCCTCCCCAGGCCTCGGGTGATCCCTGGACTGTTGTCATCGAGACCCCAGTTCCAGAGACACAGTCTGAAGCGGCAACTGCTCGCGGGGACGATGATGTACTAGTTACCGCTTCCGCTATCGGTGGTAATACCAACGTTACCATATTTAGGGCTGGTGCAAGCGGTGCGAGGAGGACATTCTATATACCCCCTAAAGCAGCTGACCAACCTGGTACTATCATTATTGAGACACCACGTAGCGCAGCTCCCACTGTTGCTGCCACTACTACAGCTGCTTCTGTTGACAACCCTACTTCTACTGCAACATCTGCAGTTGAAGATGATGAGGACACTGTCAGCAACACGTCCCTTGAAACCTCTGGAGTCAGGCCGAATATCACAGTCTATAGTTCCGGCACTGCTTCAAGCAGGATCACCGTTTACGTGCCACCCAAGGCCTCAGATGAACCAGGGTATATCATCATTGAGACTCCTGTGTCTGATGATGATCCTGAAGAAACTGATGGTGTTGATAATGGCGAGCCCACAATTGGATCTCCTGCTGGAATTGCAAATGTTACGATCTTTACGTCGGGCACTGCAACGGCCAGACAGACTATCTACCTACCTTCGGCTGCTTCGGGTGAGGCTGGTACCATCATTATCGAGACTCCTGTCTCTCAAGTGAATACCGAAACAACGGGAGATGCCGAAATTGGTAGTCAGACTACAACTCTGGAGTCTGGCGTTATACCCAACGTTACAGTCTTCAGCTCAGGCACTGCCTCTGCAAGAGTGACACTGTACATCCCCCCAACCGCATCTGGCGAACCTGGAACTATCATCATCGAAACACCTGCTGTGAGGGCTGACAGTGACAGAGACAGCACTACTGTCTACTCTGGCGGCTCTGGTTCCGTGACTAGAACCATTATTATTTCTGCGACCGCTACAGATGAACCTGATACAGTCATCATCGAGACTCCAACATTTGGATCAGGCCCTGCCAATGTGACCATCTACAGTGGAGTCTCAGCGTCAGCTGCTACTACTCGGTTCATCCCTGGTACAGTTTCCGGAGACCCTGGAACTATCATTATAGAGACTCCAATTGATGCTTCGTCAACTGGCGATCCAACTTACGTTACTATCTTCAGCGGTGGACCAGGCACAGCTGTGACAACTATCTACCTGACACCAAGTGCATTTGGCGATTCAACCACCATGGTCATCCAGACACCCACGCAAGGAGTTGATCAAGACATGGTTACAGATGATGGCGAGAGCATTACCAGCTCAGAGACAGCCAGCCAACCTGCTATTATTTCTTCTGCTGGCAATATTACTATCTTCATTGGAGGCCCTGGAACAGTCAGAGAAACTGTCTTCGTACCACCCACTGCCTCTGGCGCACCAGGCACTATCATCATCCAAACGCCTACATCAGTTCCAGACGTTGAGGCATCTGTAACAGCGGCTGTAACGGGCAATGTTACCATCTACAGTGGCGGACCTGGCACAACCACAAGAACCGTATATATCCCCGCGACCGTTTCAGGAGAAGTTGGAACTATCGTTATCGAGACACCGACTTCCGGCTCTGATGACGATGGGAATGGGTCCGCGTCGGAAACATCAGAGGAAGCTTCTGGAACTACTATTGAACCTACCGTGTCAGGAGGCAATGTCACTATCGTTAGCGGAGGCTCAGCCAGCGTAACGAGAACTGTATACATCCCACCTACAGTATCTGGAGAACCAGGAACAGTCTTCATTGAGACTCCCACTGGCGGCGCGGAAGAAGTTTCTACACTTGAGACTGGGACTATCACAGTCGCGCCAGCTTTCTCGACTGTCCGTCCTGGCAATGTCACCATTTACACCCTAGCTCCTGGAACAGCTGGAGGAACCTTTTACTTCCCTCCCGATGACCTAGAAGAGTCCGGCACAGTCATCGTCGAGACTCTACCTGGTGATGCTGAGGAGACGGGAGATGAATCCTCGGTCACGAGCACGGCTGCAGGTGGCCGAACAAATACAACAGTCTTCAGCGGTGGCCCAGTCACTGCGCCTAGAACCTTGTACATATCGGCGACTGTTTCAGGAGAGCCGGACACCGTACTGGTTGAGACACCAACCACTGGCTCACAAGCAGAAACTTCAGCTTTGGGTAGTGGCGAGGCCAATACTATTATTTTCAGCGGTGTTTCAGGAACAGTTACCAGAACTATATTTATTCCTGCCACTGTCTCGGGCGAGCTAGATACTGTTCTGATCGAAACACCTACTGGTACTGCCGAGGACACAGGCTCTGTCACAGCTGCACCTACTGGTGTTTCTAATGTCACGATATCACAGGGTGGCCCAGGGTCGGTTGCAACAACTATCTATATACCTGGTGTGTCCGGTCAGCCCGGCACTGTTATTATCCAGACACCAACTGTATCAGCTGATGACGCAGAGCCTTCGGGGACTGGCGACGGCCAGAATGAAATCACCGTCACGAGTGGCGGGCCTGTATCGGTCGCAACTACGATCACTATTCCTGGAGTATCGGGCCAACCAGATACAGTTCTTGTCCAGACACCAACTGCATCCGGGGATGGCAATAACCAGGTTACTATCACAAGCGGTGGTTCGGCATCCATTGCAACTACTATCACGATTCCCGGTGTCTCAGGCCAGCCAGATACAGTTCTTATCGAAACACCAACTGGTACCGTTGATGAAGAGGAGCCGACACAGACTGGCGACGGTCAGAATGAGGTTACTATCACAAGAGGCGGTCCTGTGTCAGTTGCAACGACAGTGACCATCCAAGGCATCTCAGGTCAACCCGACACAGTCCTTATTCATACTCCAACAGAATCAGTTGGTGGAGAGGCATCGGAAACTAGCGACGGCCAAGAGGATGTTACTCTCATCAGCGGTGGTCCCGTATCGGCCGCGACTACGATCACCATTCCCGGTGTATCAGGTCAACCAGATACCGTTCTCATCAGAACCCCAACTAGTTCTGTAGAAGTTGAGGTATCGACGACCGACGATGGCCAAGATGACTTTACCATCACCAGAGGTGGCCCAGTGTCAGCAGTAACCACAATTACTATCCCTGGTCTGTCCGTACAACCAGACACAGTCATTATCGAAACACCGACAGGGCCTGCCGACGAACCTTCTGATACTAGTAGTAGTAATGCTGACGATATTACTATTACAAGAGGTGGTCCCGTATCAGCGGCAACTACAATCACGATTCCAGGTCTCTCTGGCCAACCAGACACGGTCGTCATTGAGACACCGACAGCTATGAGTGATGGCCAGGAAGACGAAGTTACAATCACGAGAGGCGGTCCTGCAACAGTTGAAACCACAATCACTATCCCCGGTCTTTCTGGACAGCCTGATACAGTCGTCATTGAGACGCCTACTAGATCAGCGCACGAGGGAACATCGACTGTCGAAAGTAGCCAAGACGATGTTACCATCACAAGAGGTGGCCCAGTATCAGTCGCAACTACAGTCACTATCCCTGGCATACCAGGACAACCAGATACGGTCCTGGTTGAGACACCTACTGGCGGCTTGGAGACCCCCATCAATGCCCTGGCTAACGTAACTGTGTACAGCGGTGGCCCTGTGACTGTTACTCGCACCATATATGTGCCCCCTGCAGCAACGACTGAGGCTGGAACCGTCATCATCGAAACCCCAGATGGCTCTACTGCTTCACAAACTGCAGACACTCCTGGAAATATCACAATATTCACTGGCATTCCCGGTACAGCCACAAGAACAGTCTATGTACCAGCAACAGTTTCAGGGAACCCAGGCACAGTCTACATTCAGACTCCTACAGGATCCGTTGACCCCTCTGCTACCGAATCTATTGCAAGCAACGTGACGATATATAGTGGCGGCCCCGGATCTGTTACTCAAACAATTTACATTCCACCTACCGTATCCGGTGAGGCGGGCACTATTGTTATCCAAACTCCTACCGGAGGCTCAGCCGATGATGAAACAGATACCGCTGGGATCACTGCCTCTGCCACAGGGGTGGTTGTGTCTCCTCAGGGCAGACCCAACACTACTGTATATGGTGGCGGTCCTGGTTCAGTTGCGACTACCATATATGTATCGGCTATAGTTTCGGGCGAGCCAGATATAATCTTCATCCAGACGCCTACTGCTAGTCTAGATGATGACGAGACCGATACAGACGCTATCAGCAGTACAGCTACAAGCGTACTCAATGCTGGCGAAGTACAAAACGTTACAATTACGAGTGGTGGTCCAGGAACAGCCATTCAGACAATCTATCTACCTCCTGCTTCTTCAGGAGAGGTTGGCACTGTGGTCATTCAGACTCCTACAGGCACAGCTGACGAAGATGAAGAGACCACAGCGAGTGTTAGCGCAACTGCCACGGGCACTCTCACTGCTCCCGGAGCTAGCTCGAATGTTACTATCACCAGTGGTGGATCTGGCTCAACTACCAGGACAGTTTACTTTCCACCCGCCTTAGATGATCCAGATGGCGTTGGAACAATCGTCATCGAGACACCGACCTCGGGACCTGATGAGCCTGCCAATATCACTCGTTATGTCGGAGGTCCTGCTTCAGTCACCACGACCATCTATATCCCTCCTACTGCATCAGGCGAGGGTGGCGTGGTAATCATTCAGACACCATCAGGAACTGACGAGACAACCTCAAGCATAGAGCTGCCAGCTACTGGCCAGAACACTACCATTTACAGCGGTGGACCTGGAACAACTGCCACCACTATCTACTACCCGCCTGCATCAGACGACCCAGACAAAATCGGTACAGTGGTGATCCAGACCCCTACCGCTGGTTCGAGTGACCAGACAACAGCATCAGTCACCTCGATTGAGACCAGCGTCCAAGTTCAAAATGTCACACGTACTGTGGGAGGTCCTGTATCTGTCGCAACAACTATTTACATCCCCCCTACAGCATCCGGCGAACCAGGTACAGTGCTCATCGAGACACCAACATCCAGTCCCGAAGACATTACTTCTACGTCCGCCATCGAGTCGATCACAAGCTCTGAGTCACCCAGTGGACTCCAGAATGTCACTCGCTTTGTTGGTGGCCCTGCTTCGGTTACAACAACTATTTACATCCCTCCTGCAACGTCTGGTGAACCGGGTACGATACTCATCCAGACACCAACAAATGGTCCTGGAAGTGAGGAGTCCTCCTCTATACCTATCAGTGAAACTATTACAGCAGCTGTTTCATCAACTGTAGTTCAGAACATCACGCAATATGTCGGCGGCCCAGCTTCTATCACGACAACCATTTACATTCCACCTTCATCATCTGGTGAACCTGGCGTAGTGATTATCCAAACACCCACGGCTGAGTCTACTAGCCAGGGAACCTCATCTGTACCTACTAGCGAGACTATTACGAGCATCGAGTTGCCCAGCACAATTCCGAACGTCACTCGCTATGTGGAAGGCCCTGCATCGGTTACAACAACTATATATATCCCTCCTGTCACGTCTGGTCAGCCTGGTACTGTTGTTATCCAGACGCCATCAGCTGCTGTCACCAGTAGTGCGGTTACAACAACTGCTGAAGCTCAGAGCGCCATTCAGAATATCACTCGCTTCGTCGGTGGCCCTGCATCAATCACGACGACCATTTATTTCCCACCTGCTGTGTCCGGAGACCCTGGCACAGTAGTTATCCAAACCCCAACAGCTGCTGATACCACCACAAGTATTGAGTCTGCAAGCGCAATTCAGAATGTGACTCGCTATATTGGTGGTCCGGCTTCCGTGACGACAACCATATACATTCCTCCCACGGCTTCTAACGAGCCCGGAACAGTGCTTATCCAAACCCCAACTTCGGCTCCTGCAGAAACAACAACTGCAGCAGTTTCAAGCACGACTGCGACACCTGTCGTAGTACAGAACGTGACTCGCTACGTTGAGGGCCCTGCATCCATTACGACGACTATCTATGTTCCTCCCGCCTCATCCGGTGAGCCTGGAACAATCCTCATCCAAACACCTAGCTCTGCTCCAGCAGCGACATCCTCAGCAGGGACTACATCAGCACCAGCTGTAGTACAGAATGTCACAATCTACGCAGGTGGATCTGGTTCTGTTACGGTGACCATATATAGGCCTCCAATCTCCGAAGGTGGTGCAGGAACAGTCCTTATCGAAACACCAACTGCAGGTCCAGATACTTCAACCTCGCCACCAGCGGGTGTTCCTAGCACGTCTATGCCTATTGTTGCAACCGCTAACGTCACCGTGTTCATTGCTGCTGCTAGCACAGCTACCACCGGCCGCACTCTTTACAACCCACCTACTGCGGCTGGTGAGCCAGGCACCATCATCATTGAGACTCTTGTCGCGGTTCCACCAACCACATCAAGCTCTGTTGTGGCACCAGTAGTATCGAGCTCCGCGGTAGTTATTCCACCTACAACAACTAGCTCGGCGGCAGTAGTCATCCCAACTACTACCAGCTCGGTAGCGGTGGACATCCCAACTACATATAGTGCCCCGGTTGTGATACCAACTACAAGCTCAGCAGCAGTGGTTGTCCCTACTACAACTAGTGCTGCTCCGGTAGTAATCACCACAAGCAGTGCCGTTGTCGTTGTTCCTACAACTAGCCAGGCTACAACTAGTACCAGCATGATGCCTCAAGCAGCCTTTGGTCCAACCTTTGACTGTAACGGATACGGCTTCGTCCTCTCAAGTCTGCTATCCAATACTCTCACACAAGTCAACCTTATCACCGGAGATCGAGTCACCATCAAATCAGGCGTTGGCCCTGGCGGTGCCATCAACGGTATTGGCTTCAACCCTATCGATAACTACATCTATGGGTTCGTCACGCAGCCACTTCTCAAGAATCTCCTCTGTGGTATCCTCGGATGTCCACAGTCACAACTCATCCGTATTGCCAAAAACGGCAATTATGAGGTGTTGCCACTTATTCTCGAGACCAACGCAATCAGCATGGGTGATGTCGATAACCAAGGACGATTATGGGTGTCCGAAGGCGGAGGAAAATGGTGGTCGATTGATCTCAGACGCGGCGCCAACTTTGGAAAGCTTATCAGTTCTGGCACCAGCAGCATTGGTCTCATTTCTGGAGTGGGTGATTGGGCATATGTTCCAGGTGGAGGTGATTATCTCTACGCTGTACAGGCCTCAATCATAGAAAATGGTCTTCTACGGACAAACATTGTTCGATGGTCTTTGACCACGCAAAAGTGGGAGCGATACCAGACCTACCCCAACCTTCTGCTTACGGCCCTCAACTTGATCTGGGGAGCCGTCATGGCAGCGCCAGATGGGTCACTTTTCGCACAGGAGAATCTACTAGGTCAGACATGGAGGTTTAGCCTGGGAAGCACTGCCAACCCGACATCTATACAAGGCGGCGCTATTTTGAACTTGTCTGGCGACGGCGCCAAATGTGCAAGCGGAGCTCTTTGAAGAGAACAATGGATAATGAGAGCGGCAAGATCGCACACAAGCCGCGGGGATGGACGCATGTACTGTCATCTTTTTTCTTTGTAGTAGCCAAACGGTCTTTGCATCTTTTCTATGTACTGAGTTAGCGATCACTACATGATCAATATAATTTCCTTTTCCTACGGAGACCCTATGTTGCCTTTGCTGGTGCAGATGCCAGTGTAGTTGAGCACACGCAACCCTGTCCAGAGAGACTAGTCACAGGCGGGGCGTTGCAGGTTGCTTCAGTCATCCAGGATGCATAAGTAGAGTTAGGTTCCTCCTCAACGATATCGGCCCTGACAAGAACAGGGATGATCTGTCCAGTAGCGAGGCGGAAAGGTCTGTGGTTAAGGGCCTGCAGAAGCTTGGTGATCTCGCCAGAGTGGCTGCTGATGCTGATCCACACAGAGTTATCGGCGGTGAAGATATCATCGAGGACGTCCTTGCTTCGCTCTAGTTGGTGTTCACCCGTCTCGCCCTTCTTGCCAGTCCAGTAAGGGTCCTTCTCAGAAAAACCCTTCTCAAACTTGATCTTGGGCGTCAGAGTGCTGATGTAGGTCTTGTTGCTGCGGTGGTCGCATGTACGGATGCTGATACCCTCGCGAAGAAGCTCCTTGACGAGAGGCACAAACGGCTTATCCTTGGGGAGGTCCAGACCCTTGAATGTCTCGTGGGCAGTCTCGACGCAGCGGCTCAGGGGAGACGCGTAGTACTTGTCGAAAAACGGCATGCCTTCGTCCTCGAATCGGGACTTGAAGTAGGCATTGGCCTTGAGAGCCTCATTGACACCGGCGGGTGTGAGGAGGGGATCTTCCCAAATGGCTGTGCCGTTACCAGATTGAAGGCCCCAGTAACACTATATCTTTGTTAGTACGAGAGTTAAAAGTGTTCATTAAACTACTTGCGTTCCAGGCTGGTGTTCCATAGAAAGCCTCGGCAGCGTTGTGCCAGCCCTCACCGTGTCGTCCCATGACCAGAACCTTGTAACGCGTCCTGTCACGGCTAGCGTTGCGGTTGAGGTGCTTGACATACTGCTCAAATCGCTCCCACTGAGTCTTGTAGCCCTTTCGGGGGTTCTTGGGGTCTGTGGGATATGTACGGTTCAAGAGACCAAAGTTCCATTGAGCCTTTATTTGTTAGTCGACGACATTTTAGTGAGAGGTGAGGCTCATACGTAGTCAAACTTGCTGGCGTCAGTGGCAAGGTCATCCTGCATGAAGAAACCCTCGACAGAGGTGTACTTGATATCCTTGCCCTTGGCGAAGTGCCAGTCGGCGAGAGCAGGAGATACAAGGGCCAGAAGCGCCGAGACAGTAGTGAACTTCATGATGAAGGCTCAATTCACAATTGCCAATGGTGAGAGAGCCATGCCATAACGACCGGACCATCGCCATCTTATATACCGCATATCCTCCCCCAAAGTTGTAGGGTATCATCGCGCCTTACCCCAAGAACCTTGACCACATCGCCGGTCGCTGTCAAAGAGCAATCCATACCCTCCGGGGGATCTTGGCCCGACGAGCACCGATTAAGGCAAAGATCGGAGCCAATGGATCGGAAACGTGGCGGCAAGGGCCGAGGGGAAGTGGAGCTGATGCAGGGTCTTCAGGTCCGGGAAAAGAAGTGAAGTCCGGGGATGTTCGGTGAGTGGGAGGGATAAGTGAAGTCGGCTAACGATAACGGTGAAGATGACGTTGGGTGAAGGGATCCAGGGGTAAGTCGAGTATTTGTTGAACACGAGCATGGATAATTATCACGAAATTACATGGCGGGGCTGTTGATGTTTGCATGTGAAAGGCTATTCCAAGTGCTTTCAACTGCGCAGTCTTCGAAATTCATTGTCACTAATTGTTATTTAGGCATCTTTATCAATTCACAGATTGCTTCCCTACAATGAAATGCATGAGGCTCTTCAATGCGAGGGTCCAACGTTACCAAAGCGCAACCGACCTCATTAAATTACCAAAAGCTCAGCAGCCGAACGGACCAATCATACCCTCGTAAAATTGTTAGCGCAACCAAAGCTCATTAACCTCCCCAACGGCTCAGTCTGAGTTACGTATTATGTGGTTTACTTTACAATCATCTTACAGGAGAACTTTTTAATCTTAAACAAATCACCACCGCTTCTTTTTTGGCATTTTTTTTACATTCCCTCTTGGACTTGCGCATTCCGTCCACTGAAGCACTTCGTTACCGTATATCTTATTCTCTTCTCTCGCCACCATGGCTTCCACTGACCCCACTAACCCCTCTGTCGACGATGAGCTTCGTCTTGAGGGTGAGCCTTCTCCTGAGCTCCATGAGGGACGCATCTGGGTCGATGGCTGCTTTGACTTTTTCCACCACGGTATGTTACTCTTCTGGGTCGTTTCAACCAGCGATACTGATATTTCTAGGTCACGCTGGTGCTATTGTCCAGGCCCGTCAATTAGGCGATGAGCTCTACGCTGGTGTTCATTCTGATGAAGCCATCCTCGCCAATAAGGGTCCTACGGTCATGACCCTCGCAGAACGGTAACTTGCGCAATCTCTACTGTCTTTCAAGCGATGGACAAACTCTGGCATCACTTACTAACACGTCGCAGACTTGCTGCTACTGACGCCTGTCGCTGGGTCACCCGTTCAGTCGGCCATGCGCCTTACGTCACATCTCTCCCCTACATCACCCACTACGGCTGCAAATACGTCGTCCACGGCGACGACATCACCTCGGACAGCGATGGTAACGACTGCTACCGATTCGTCAAGGAGGCCGGCCGATTCAAGGTGGTTAAGCGCTCACCTGGCATTTCCACCACCGACCTCGTCGGTCGCATGCTGCTGTGCACAAAAACTCACTTTATCAAGTCGCTCGAGAAGAAGCTCGCCGGCGACGAGGGCCACGGAACTCCCGATGAGCGTGTCGCTGAGGGACAAGCGATGCTGGAACGCATGAAGCTCTACGCTACCGATGCCTCGGGCAAGGCACCCGGCGCCGAGGTGCATTTCTGGACTGCGTCTCAAGAAGCCAAATCCGAAGACGCCGAGGACGAAAAGGGTAGCTTCCGACAGCTTATCGAGGGACCCGGTCCTAAGCCTGGACAGCGCGTCGTGTACGTTGACGGAGGTTATGATCTGTTCTCCAGCGGCCACATCGAGTTCCTGCGCCAGGTCCTACTCGAGGAAGATGAAGTCGCACGCAAAGATGGCTGGTTCTCCGAGCAAGCCGTGAACGAGCGAAAGGGCAAGGGAGAGGACTACGGCCCGGCCTACGTCGTAGTCGGTGTTCACGAGGACGAGGTGATCAACCAGTGGAAGGGAATCAACTACCCCATCATGAACATCTTCGAGCGCGGTCTCTGTGTTCTGCAATGCAAGGTAAACAAGAATCCCAACACCACCACCACACCACGTTACCCCAAATGAGAAAAAGCTGACACCCTCTCCAGTACATCAATGCCGTCGTATTTGGCGCCCCCTTCGCACCTACAAGGACATACCTCACAACACTGCCGCGCGGAACCCCAGACGCCGTGTACCACGGCCCAACAGCCTTCATGCCCCTGACATACGACCCGTACACAGCACCCAAGGCAATGGGCATCCACCGTATGATCGGCGCGCATACATTCGCGCACGTCAACGCTGGCGAGATCGTGCAGCGCATCATGAAGAGCCGCGACATGTACGAGGCGCGTCAGCGCGCAAAGGGCATGAAGGCCGGTGTTGAGGCAGCGGCCCGCGAGCGCGAGATTCTCGAGGAGGAGCAGGCGCGAAAGGAGGCTGAGAGAGCATGAATGGAAGAGGATGGTGTGAAGTACCGGTAAATGGTGGCGGTCCGGCAATGGACACGAATAGATAAGAATGGTCTTTCAACAGGCCCCCCCTAATTAAGAGACAGGAAAAAATTAATAAGTCGAGCATGATACCTAGAAAGAAAAATCACAAATGACGAATTTTTGACGAAAACCCATCCCATTGTCCCCCGTCGGTCGTACCTTTTCTGTCCAATATCTCGATATCATGACACGAACCGCCACGCCATCATGCCCCCCTTCGCCTCGCATTCAACAAAATCCTATAGGATAGGCCCGATCCCCCTCGATAAGCCCGCTGCAAGTATATGTAATGTGACCTTGTCAAAAAACTCTTTGTCCTGGTTCTTCAGTGTCGAAATCTCCCCTCCCCTGCCAATCAATTCAAATGGAGGGGCATGACCTCATGAGCAATGGCAATTGACGGCTAGCGGCGGACGCAACCCATTCCGCCCTGTACAATCTCTACGCCAAGAGGGAACAGTATTAGAAGAAAAAAACTTCAGTGAGGGTGATCAATTTTTCTGTTATTTTGTGAGAATTGACAGGCAGGGGTTTGAATGGCACATGATATGTTGCATGGTGGTCAATTACCTGCTTTCATGAACGAAGTCATGATATGAACTCGGATCTGTTATCTATTGTTGATTGTAGACGCCAGTCGTCCTCCTAACTTAGTTCGAGTTGGCGCGCCTTTGCAGTGGGGAAGTAAGCCATCGAATTGACATTTGGCATACTGCTTTAATATTCCGCACTGCGGGACAGATTATGAAATTGAAAGCCGGTCGGTTGAGTCCTGTACCGCAGTCTGCAAGCCTCCACTGCCTGCAGATACAGCATGCACCGTGTAAGCGATCTCGATAAGCCGAAGTTCCAGAATAGTTAGGTGTCAGTATGAGACGCAGCACATCAACTCATGACACTGGGTAAGGTAAGCAACATGAAAACATGAAAACTCTTTCCATAACCTAGCCATTGACGTAGTGCATCATGGCATTGGACATGCGTGCTTTGAGGCAAACCTTGTCAGTGACATTTACCCTTCTTATCTCCAGAAACACTCCAGAAGCAAACCACAAACAAAAAGGTGGAACCCTCAATCCAGCATCTGATTGAGCCTCCCACGCTGGCGGCTCCCATCCACAAAGGTAGTTCCAAGGCTGTGTGTGTGTGACACCTTGTCACCTTGACCACCTACCAAAGGCAGTTTGGTTCCGCCTGGGCGCATGACCAGGTACTTCTGTGTGTCCCGGCCCGTCCTCTATCATAAAAAATAAAAACAATGGGGTAAAAAGAACAAGAAGAAAACAACACCAATTGCTCTCTTAACCCCCCTCTCTCTCTATCGCCGGCGCCGGGCCAGCGCGGGCAGAGGCGGTCTACCCCGGGCCCGCAGGCGGCGGGGACGGATCTTTTCCTTTTCTTTTTTCTGCCCCAGCTCGTGACTCTTAATCTTTCCTGGGGGTGACGCCGGAGCCGGGTGGAGAGGGAACGGATCAGTCATACAATAGGTACCTTTGTGTTAGTCGTGCTGTTTGTGTATAAAGTTTCCCTATGCTCTCTTTGTTTCTCTCTTGCTTCTCCTGTTGCTGCTCTATATAAACCGTGCAAGTGTTGACTCCGACCCTCGCCTAATACTCTAAACGACCTGCATTGACTCAATTCACCTCGACTACACTCACTCATCATGGCTCCCTCCGCCGTCGAAACCCAGGATGTCAACCTGACTGCCGCCGCCATCCACAAGAAGGATGTCGCCCAGCCCATAGTCAACGGCCCTCCCACCACCCAAGCACCCCTCGATGCCTCCAAGCTCACCTACACCTACACCCAGAACCCTCGCTCTGTTCCCGACGAGGCCACTGCCCACTCCGGCGATGAGACCATTGCTACAGACCACATGGTTCTCGCCTCATGGAAGCAATCCACCGGCTGGGCCGCTCCCGAGCTCAAGCCCTACGGACCCCTAAGCCTCATGCCCACTGCTTCCGTGCTGCACTACGCTACCGAGTGCTTCGAGGGTCTCAAGGCCTACCGTGGATACGATGGCAAGCTGCGCATCTTCCGCCCTGACCGCAATGCCGCCCGTCTTCGCATGTCCTCCAGTCGTATCTCCCTCCCCGTTTTTGAGCCCACCGAGATCGAGAAGCTCATGATCGCCCTCCTCTCCGTCGACGGTTCCAAGTGGATCCCTGAGGACCGCGCCGGCAGCTTCCTCTACATCCGACCTACTGTCATCGGAACCGCCCCTCAACTCGGCGTTTCTGCCCCCAAGCAGGCTCTTCTCTACATCATCGTGACCTTCATGCCCCGCATGGACGCTCCCCCCGGCGGTATGCGTCTCCACACTTCTCCCGACGATATGGTTCGCGCTTGGGTTGGCGGCTTCGGCTATGCCAAGGTCGGTGCCAACTACGGTCCTTCACTGCTTGCCACTGCCGATGCGCGAACTCGTGGTTACCACCAGATCCTATGGCTGTACGGCTCCCAAGGAGAGTGTACCGAGGCCGGTGCTAGCAACTTCTTTGTCATCTGGAAGCGAAAGGATGGCAAGAAGGAGATCATCACTGCTCCTCTTGACGACAAGCTAATCCTTGATGGTGTCACCCGCCGAAGCTGTCTCGAGATGGCTCGTGAGCGTCTTGGAGACGAGTATGAGATTACTGAGCGAAAGTACACAATTTCTGAGGTCGCCGAGGCTGATGCCGAGGGCCGCCTGCTCGAGTCTTTCGCTGCCGGTACTGCCTACTTCATCTGCCCCGTCTCTCAAATTCACCACCGTGGAAAGGACATCAACATCCCCATGGGTGCTGAGGGTGAGGCTGGTGAGGTCACCAGCAAGATCAAGGGCTGGCTAGGCGACATCATGTACGGTCGCACCGATCACCCCTGGGGCGTTGTCATTCCCGAGAAGAAGCAGTAGATGCTGATAGAAAACATGCGCTCAATAATTGGCGCAAGAAAAAGTCGATTTGGGACGGCGTTTAGCGGTAATTGTTCATACACAAAAGAGACCAGGTTGGTCCTTGGGCACTTGCATTGGCAAAGATGGAAGTGGCATACAGATAGTTAGTTAATGAGAGACGAAATAGACGACCAATTAAAGTCAGCTCCGACTACATGACCAGTCCAGCGTGCATCTGCTGACATTCCCCAAATTATTCCATTCATACATGGACTCTGCAATAACATAGCCCCGATCAATCATTATTGAAGAGATCTCGCATCATCTTCAACGTCGCTCTGTGAGCCTCATCCTTCAATTCCTGCACCGATAAGTTAGCGTCGATCGAACCAAAAGCAAACCGGCACCACCATACCTGGTCAAGTTCGGTCAACAGTCGGCACTTGTCTTCGACAATCGCTTCTGCTTCCTTTTTGAACTCCTTGGCCGCTTTGGCAGCGTCGTTGTTGAATTTGTTTGATCCGGAACCTCGAGCACCTAGATCTTCATTGAGTGTCTTCCAAGCGTCTGCTTCAGTTCGGCAGCATGCATCCCACTCGACTTGGAGTCGAAGTATCTCTTCTTTGGCCGCAGCGATGTCTCTTTTGAGCGAGTTCAAGTGAACAGAAACCCTTGCTTGGGGATGTTCAGGAGAGCTGCATAGCGTTGCCGACAAAGGATAAACGATGTTAGAATAGAGGTCTTTACACTGGGACAAAGTCTTGGTGGTCTCCTCAGAGAAACCCATCGTCTTGGACTGAACTTCGGAGTGTGCTAGGATCAGATGCTCGATCGCAGAGGCATGAAGTGACATTCCCATGCGAGCATACGCCTCTGCGTCTCATTAGAGTGTGATTCTCAAGCCCTTGTGTGGTAAACCAACCTCGAAGCTGCGTAGCCGGATCATGACTCTTGACGACTGGAGGCACCGCCTTCCCAGGCTTTGGGGCAAGAAGCTGGCTTCCAAGGCATGCATGAACCTGCTCGTAGACGTTTCGGTAAGGGATAGGGTCTATCGAGGAGCTCGTTGCCGGTGTCGCATCATCGCGCAGGCGGGCTCGCAGTGTAGAGGGGCAAGCATCATCTTCAGGCAAGGCACTGGAAGTGGAAGTAAGTAGATGATGTGGTGCGGCCATGATATATTATGAGGATGATAGTAAAGGGGATAGCTTTTTGTTGAAAGGAAGAGAAGACGGGGTTTGCAAATGGCAATTTGAGCTTCTGTTGCGCTGGCGTGAGGTTGAGGAAGGAGCAGACCGCATGCTGCATGGCAGGTGCGAACAATCTTCACTTTCCGAACATATTTTGGAATAGGTACAAACAAATGCAAAAACCACAGAGGAATGGGAAAAGAAATAGCATTGAGGACCTTGTATAGTAACGTGCTAACGTATTACTCCAATTCAACCGTTCAATGAAAGTATCGCGTTTTCTTGGTGTCAAAACCTCAAACAACCTACCCTATCACTCAATGAGAGTGTCCGTTTTGGACACCGAATGCTTCAACGCCATAAGGAGAAATGCATTTCATAAAATAGACGTCAAGTTCAATTTTTCATAACTTGTCTCCCGCAGTGGCTTCTCCTAGTTGTTGATTTTCTTGTCAATTTCCTCGACGATCTCTTCCCAAGGTACCATCGCTCCGCTTCCAACATCACCACACGCGAGATTCTTTGACACCGGTCGCAATACTTCAAACCATCCATTTTCGCCTCCCCATTCCTCTTCCAACACACGCATCTGTGTCTTCGTCACAGGATGATTCCACATAGCCGTATTCATAGCTGGAGAGACGATGATCTTCTTCTTGACCCCGTCTATAGACCCTGTGACATCCCACGCTCGAACCACAGACGTCAAGAGGTTGTCGCACAAGCCGTTGACGATCTTGGCCATGGTATTTGCGCTCAGCGGTGCAATAACCAGAACATCTGCCCAGCGACGTAGCTCGATATGCAGGATTGGCGCATTGCGCTTCCACGGCTGCGCCCACTCGTTGGCATCTGTGTAGACGGCATCAACATGGGGCAGACGAGAGACCTGATCCACGGTTGGCTGCTCTAGACTTTGACCTGCAAGGAACTGCGACGCCGACTGGGTGAGAATGAGACGAATAGAGATGTTTTGGTGCGCTTTGAGACCATTTATTATTTGAACGAGCTTAATTGTCGCAACCGATCCAGAGGCGGCCAGTAGGATGTGGCGCTTGCCATCGCCCCGGGCCTGTTCGAGAGCTTCCGTGGAGTTGCGCATGTGGTGTTCTTGATGGGCGTCGAGCCCGTGTTGAATTCTGTGAAGCATTGAAGTGCAGTGAGATGTGCCAGTGGGTTGGTAAGCGATTCGGTCTTGGCGCCTGTGCTTTGAGATGTGATAGGGCTTGCTGCAGTTGAGTGGAGTTATATCAACCTTATGAATTCGCTTTACAGGAGTGATGTTTCCGATGAAGATAATCGTATAGGATTAATTGTTCCAGTATTCAATTAAGATATAAACACCAATATCGTAGAAGATCCGGGAGCAGTCAGAGCTTTATGTGAATTGACCCCGCCGTTCGTCACTCCGCATCATACGAAACCATCACGAGGCCGATATTGGAGTAAGAACTGAGCGCCTTCATACGATGCCGAACTATCCTGCTTACCTATTGTACAATAGTTTGATTTTATAGAATATTCTAGTGGCAAGTCATAATAGCGTGTTGATGATATGATGCTTCAGTTGACTTTTAGGATGGGTTGTCACATAAAAGCTTATTGATGCCGACGTATCCATGATGTGGCGTTAAATGTCTTTTACAAATGACTTTCGGACGAATGAGATGTCATAGGCAACTGCCATTGTTGTAAAATAAATTACATGCAACAGCATTTGAGTATCGCAATCGTAATGAACCTTTATGTTCAAAACGCAGCTTTGATAAGCCAAAATTACATCATCGCTAATTGGCCACTGATATCCGGGGATCGGCATCGGAACATCCTTGACATCACTAATCCCGTCTAAAACTTCCACCATCCCAATCGTTGTTGCGCATATCCATACCCTCACCACACATTCACCCGTCAGAGCTGTAATCATGTTTGCACGAACAGTAGCCTCGGTGCGTAATCGCGAAACATCATTAGTATTACACTAGAACTGACCTTATGCCTCCAGTCCCTCCGACAAGCTGCCCGGCCTGTCGCCGTCCGTTCCACGGCCGCCGCTTTCCGCGCTCCCATCGCTCCTCTCACTCCCTTCCAAGTGCGCCTCCTCTCCGACCAGACCCGATCCGCCATCGACAAGGCCGTCTCTTCCGCCCCCGTCGTCCTCTTCATGAAGGGTACACCCGAGACACCCCAGTGCGGCTTTTCGCGCGCTGCCATCCAGATCCTCGGCCTCCAGGGCGTCAACCCCGACAAGTTCGCCGCCTTCAACGTCCTCGAGGACCCTGAGCTGCGCGAGGGTATCAAGGAGTACTCCGACTGGCCCACGATTCCCCAGCTTTACGTCGAGAAGGACTTCATTGGCGGTACCGACATTCTTGTCTCGATGCACCAGAACGGCGATTTGGCCAAGCTCTTCGACGAGAAGAAGGTAATCCTCGAGGGTGAGCCTGAGCAGAAGGAATAAGCGATTGCCGATTCTGAACGAACGGTCGAGTGTATAAATACATATGATGTAATACGGGATGGGATACCTCTGTATGACAGATAACGAATGTACAGCAAAAGAAGGGAATAGAATGGTGCGGTCACTTGCTTTGCCTTTTGAAGCTCCAGCAGATTTGTGAAGCATTGTCATGTGTATGGGAGGTCACGAATTTGCCCTCACTCCCTCTGCCACCAATCCGACATGTGCAAGTCGGAAATATGCGCTTGTCCCGGATACTTGAGAGCGATATGCGATCGGGAGATTTGACTAGGCTTGCAGTGGGAACCATAGCTTGTATCCTAGTTGCCGATAATTTCCAAGAGATGAGGTTAATACGGCCAATAATGCCCTGGTTGAAGTCTATTTCTTCGAGTTGAAATCTATGTCTAAGTCTATGTCTATAAGTCTATGTCTATCCCAACTCCCATGTCAGCCCAAGTTTATCAGCATACGCCTAGCATTTGCCCCAAAATTCAGCTCATATGGCGGACCCAAGCATCAAAGTGCGCACTATGCGTATGGCCATTTACCAGCGGTTCAAAGCAAATCTCAATAAAAGCACCCATATTCGGTTGTGTGTAGCAAGTTTTCAGGCTCTCAGCTTGTAGCTTGAACCTTCGTAGCACAGTCTGAAACTTTCTCTCGTCGTTTATCAAGACGCATTCCATGAAGCACAGGTCCCTTACTCCAAGAGACGTACTAGGTGCCTGTAGAAAGATGAGAAGCCATTGGAAGTCAGGCTGCCATTTCGCTTCATCAAACAACTGTTTTAGGGAGTAGGAGAAGATGTCCCCTGCCAGCTCCAATATGACGTTACGGCCAGGCATGAAATCATAGCTGACTATAACGTCAGTAGTGTATCCTACCACCGGACGAGCATTCCGTGGGCGTGCTTGAAGAGGACTGCGAGGCCTTTCTATCTCTTCAATTGAACTTGGCGGATGTGTCCTGTTATCACGGTTATTATTCGCTCGGTTTGACTCCTGAGAGGCGCTGTTCGTATTCATCGATGACGGCGGAGGTGCATTCTGCTCTCTTGGACGTGGTTCGTCCTGATCGAATGTCTGAGTTCCTATCGAAGCAGTGGTCACAGGGGGCATGGCAACAGGAGCCAAGTGAATTGGTGGGAGGGATGGCTGCCGATCAAGGTCCATCCTGCTGTGAACGTCTTGTTCTTGTTGTACCTGACCTAAATGCTGTTGTGCATCGGGCTGAGAGTAATGCTGTTTACCCATTAGGATAGTATCTCCAAGATAGAGGGTGGGCCTTACATCTTCAGCGAGCTCATCAGGGCTACATATCCGCCCAAAGTTTGTCTGTCGTCTGTCGTTTCTCGGCGCATTCGGTACAGTGGTCTGGGTTGTGGAGGTACTCTGTGACGAAGGAAGAGAATCCCCTCCATCATCCACTGGTCTGAGAGTATGAGCAATTAAACCATATACGTGAATAACTATTACTTACGACGCATAACGAGATGCTAGTGAGCCATCTAATGAAGGTGTAGGGCTTTCGCTGTTGCGCATAGGGCTTCGGGGCTGATGTGCTCGTCTCGATCGTATCCTCTTTCCAATCCTCGTGTTGTTCCACCTAGCAAAGAGCCATATAATATCATAATAAATCCTATTTATGTCGTACGTTAGCGCGGGATGTTATATAGGGTGGAGGCGTTACTTGTCATTATCTCGTGGATATTCTAGTGAGTTGGGACGGCTGGCCCAGGGAGGCCAGTAAAAAGAACCATTACGACGAATGCAGAGATACTCATGTGCCATCTCAATCAGCCCTCGTCGATGGAACCTTTTCTTGTAATCAAGAAGATCGTACCCGGCTATACCACGTGTAGTTATGAAGTTGGCGGGGAATGTCTTGAGGGCGGACAAGAACGCCGTGACACTATTAGGTGTGTCTTTTCGCTTCAGGTGGGTTATGATGACATGTTCCGTCTTGATAGAGTCAGTGTTAGCAAAAGCAACACGATAGTATCGCTCAAGTGAGCAACCGCAGTTGGCCAACGCCATGGTGTATGGCGGTTTGGCATGCGAATAGTGGCACGATTTGAAGCAGGCTAGCTAGTTATATTTATAGTTTTCTCGCAACACATCAATTGGGGGCAGAAATTCCTTCCAAGTCATTCTCTTAATTTCCATGACGTCGAGTGGTGTCAGGGAAGAATATATGTTCTTGTTGGGGATTGTTGGCTGGCTCATTGCGCTGATTCCGCCTTACAACCCCAGTCACTGCAGCAACTCCCCTGCATGGAAGCCTTCAGCTATGTTGACCTGAGTTGACTTTTTCGACTTTTCTACAATGTGAAACAGGAGAAGGCCTGCCAAGGTGAATACGCCGCACCTGTGCACACTATGCTCGGAGTTACCGACGAGGTTTAACCTGAACAGACTCGGCGTGAGCGAGTTGTGAACTAATTCTATACTTCCAATTGGTCAATAAAGTAGACTATTCCTAGATCAAGGGTGAATGATCTGACACGGACTCTATCCTTTAACAAAATACACCCTGGGTAGAGACTTGTTCCCTTACGGGACGCTTATTACTATGTCCGAAGAACTGAGCCATAATGGCAATGGCTCTGGGTAAGATTTGCTGCAGATCCAGTAAAAAGCCTCACGATATTGTCCGGTTATCGCTTAACTGTTAAGGTAATTGAAAACAATTGGTAAACTTGCCTGGTTGAGGGTTGAGTTGCCGTAGTGTAGAGGCTGTCGCGACTGCCTATTCTGCGTTGCATCTGTGTTGGGAGGGTGCCCAATCACAACGCGCATACATCATGGGCTTCGCCTCACGAGGCATTCTTACCTGCCATAATCCCTCCATAGACTGAATATTTTCATCATCTGACCAGGAATCCCTATCATGAACAGAATTTCAGTGCTTGAAGGTTGAAGTTACTTCTATAATATTAACTTCTACTCTATTGACCTAACGAAGCCCATGGCAGAAGAAACAGGACGGGCACCCTCTGCCAGGGCAAACGATCCACCAGGTCACGACATCTTTTGCACTCCAGAAAACAGCGGCTTTCTCTCAAAAGTGCCATACCAAGATCTCAATGCTGCGAGAAGAGAAATCCGACTTCTCAAGATTCTTCCCGACTCGGGATCTGGCTTCATCGAATGCGAATTGCTACCCAGTATTAGCCTCCACTGTGTGTTCAGGCAATATCGTGCCCTCTCTTATTGTGCAGGCGACGCACGTAATACAAAGCCCGTTCTCGTCAACGGGGCAAGATGTAACGTCTTTGCCAACCTTCACCATGCGCTGACGGTAGTTCGTCACTACTGGACGACGCAAAGATATGAGAAAGAGCTGCTTTTATGGGTGGATCAAATATGCATCAACCAGGCCAATCTCATAGAGAGATCTCACCAGGTCGGATTCATGAGAGATATCTATCGCGGCGCAAGCCAGACGTTCATTTGCCTCTCTACAACTAAGACGGAAGGACTAGGGTTGAAGTGGCTTGTTGAGTTATGGAAGGCTCTTATTGAGGCCTATTATCAAGAGTACGCCCAAGATACTGACATGCTGTTTCAAGACATTTGGGATACTAATACCCGCAGTGGAAGAATTGCTCATTCGGAGCATATCCCAAGCTATGCTATACGGAAATTTCTAGCCATCAAGATGATTGAACAGACATTCATCAGTGGCTTGGCTACGTTCTGCGACTTTCTCAAAAGCCCATGGTGGGAAAGATCATGGGTCTTCCAAGAGTTTATGATGTCCGCACGGCCAACGTTCCTCCTTGGACATCACGCAATGTCTTTCAACAAAATTATGAATCTGCTGCCAGAATTACGTACCTTGATTTTGGAGACTCTATCCGGACTTGGAAGCACTTATAGGAGTCAATTCATCGAAGAGCTTCAGAAAATTCATCATCAGCCAACTCAAATTTATGAGTCCATCACTGTAGTACTAAGGATGTGCCTAGCCAAAGCTGAGTTGCTGAGAACTACTGATCTCAAATTGCTTCTCACGTATACCCAAAAGAGCCAGGCCTCGGATATGAGGGATAAGATTTACTCAATGATGGGTCTCGCTCACCTTGGCTATGGAATCATCGCCAACTACGCGCCCGAAAATAGTCTACATAGAGTTCTAGTGGAAACGACGAGACGGATCATATCCTTTGACAACAATTTAGAAGTATTGTCGTATCTACCTCGTGGTTCCTCGAAACCGGACTGCAAAGACACGTTACCCTCATGGGTGGTTAATTGGGCCCGAAACGATCATATCTCCATCGTGTGTTCGGAGAGAGTCAACAGGATCAGTATTGGAGGATTCGTTCCGCATCATATCAATGTGGGACGCGCCTCTGCTTCTTTCCATGAAGTCTCAGACCCGATAAGCCCTCAGAACAAAAGAACTGTCCTAGAGGTCTGGGCTGTGTTTCTGGATCACAACTTCTCAAGTTATCTCTTCTCTAGTCGATATTTCGGGTCCAAAGGGTACAGGATTCGAATTGAGTCTGCGGTAGACTATAGCCACGAGCTATGGGTGTTGTGTGGCGCACGTGAGCCTTTCCTTCTGGAAAAGTACTCCTACGGATACCGGGTGGTTACTCAAGTAGAATGTGAGGATCTACTGGAAGATCTGGATGAGGGCAGACTTAGCGAGTTTGCTGATCAGTTTGGAGACCTCGATACTACGAGGATGGTGAGACAACGCATCAAGATATTTTGAGTGTCTAGTACGGTTATACTGAGCATATTGCTACAGTCAGAAGCCGATAAGTGTACAGCTTTTTTTATACTGTAATGACAAAATCTACCTACTGAGGGTATGCCGCACCGTCGGCCCTAGGATCGCTACCGGCAGACCACACAGGTGTTCCATCGGGGTCAAGTGTGTATCTGATGATCTGACCACGACCAAACATAGCTCTCTTCCAATCCTTGAGAACCACCACATTATGCCCGAGCTTCTTCAGCTCCTCAACAGTTTGGCCAGGAATGCCTTCCTCAACATGGACTGTCCAATCCAATACATTACCCTCGTCCGGCATACCAGCACCGATACAGATCCGAGGTGCATCAAGAGCCTGCTGGGGGTTAAGACCAAAGAGTACCTGGTTTAATAGAACTTGCACAGTCCCCTGGGGCTGATTATACCCACCCATGACACCAAATGCGGAGTGGAGAGAGCCATCGCTGATGTTGGTTGCCATGCCTGGGATGATAGTGTGGTACGGTCTCTTGCGCGGCTCAAGCTTATTAGGATGCTTCTCATCGAGCGAAAAGTTAGCACCGCGGTTCTGAAGTGTGAAGCCGCAGCCCTTTGGAACAATGGCTGTTCCAAAACCAGCATAGTTCGAGTTGATAAAAGAAGCAGCGTTGCCTGCCGCATCGGTGACGGTGAAATACACAGTATCACTACTCCGCAGAGCTGGGGAAACAAAATCGGGGTTTCCAGGCTGGACACTATCGTGGGCTTTCGAAGAGTCGAAGATTTTGGCACGCTCGGCAAGGTACTCGGGTGAGATCAAGCCAGAGGTTGGGACTTTGGTGGTATCTGGGTCGGTGACATACCAACTCGCGTCTGTGAAGCCGAGGCGGAGAGCTTCGATAATGGTATGGAGATACACCGTTGAGTTGTGGTCCTTGGGCTTGAAGGTGGGGATCTTGCCTTGCTTCTCAAGCTGTTCGATAATACCAAGTGCCATCAACGCAACAATGCCTTGTCCGTTAGGCGGGTGCTCCCACAGTTCAACACCGCCATTGGGATCCTGGCTCGTAAGGCCCTGTCCTCGAAACTTGACAGAAATAGGATCTGTGTTTTGAGTGCCGGTTTCAAGATGGTGCTTCAAATCGTCAAGTTCCAGGTATCCTCCGAGGTCTTTCACGACCTTGACTATCTCTTCGGCGATGCGCCCGGTGTAAAATCCCTTTTTACCCTCTGTGGCCAACGTTCTGAAGGTCTCTGCCAGAGTCGGGTTCCTGAATACTTCACCAGGGCGAGGCGCTCTCACGCCGTCTTTTGCAGAGGGGTCCTTCTTGAGCATCTCTCCATAGTTGGGAGAAGCCTTGCGCAGGAGCTTTTCTTGAGCTTGCCACTGCTTTTTGTAAGCTGCTGTTAAAAGTTAGGGTGCGGATTACTCACCGAGTGAGAGGCAATCTCAGTAAGAGGGAATCCATTCTCAGCCAATTTGATCGCAGGCTCAAGAATTTGACTCAAACTAAGCTTTCCACTACCGAACCTCTCGACAGTATCGACCCAACCGGCTGCGGCTCCGGGAACTGTTGCAGCGTGCACGTGGTGTGTTGGGATCTCGCCGACTTTGCCATCGGGGATCTTCAGACTTTGGCGGATGGTCTCAAGAGTCTGTTTGGCACCTGAGCGACCAGAGCCGTTGAGGCTTTTGACTTGCTTAGTGGCGGCGTCGAAGTAGAGGAGGAACATGTCACCTCCGATGCCTGTGGAGACGGGTTCTGTCACGTTGAGGCCAGCGGCTATGGTCATTAGTATACGATCTATGTCGTCTCATGAGTTTGACGTACCAACTGCGACAGCCGCATCCTACTCCATGTTAGTAACTTGTGGTCGAGTTGAAGGGAAGTGAACATACAGCAGCATTGCCTCCGGCCCGAAGAACTTCAAGACCACATTTTGCTGCATGGGGTTGAGGGGCAGCCACCATTCCCTCTGTGCTATGAACAACACTTCTTCGCGAAGGAAAGCCAGTGAAGCCAGCCGACGGCGGCTCATAGATGGACGAAGTGGGCAGAGGCATGGCTAATAGTGCGATGATAAGCAAAACACAAAACACCAGAGATGTATGACGATCCGAAAATTGAGTGACTTGGTGCAATTATATAATTTGCCTGATATTCTCGGATAGCTCGTTGGACCTCGGGTCAAAGACCGAATATTGCTCTTGTCACGTAGGGAGGGGTTCTTTTGAATGGCGGGGTAGCATTTACTGGGTGACATTGGCAAAGTCGGGACGATGTCGTGATGAATTCTTCCAGGGTCGCCGATCTTCGGCCAATACCGTCTGCTTCTTGGTTTTTGGAGGGCGCTATCTTGCATCATCGATGGAGGTCATTTTGGGATATTTTATAGGGTAGGCTGATTGAGATCTTGTGCATCATTTCAAGCTTAAATCCTACAGTGCCTTGGTGTTTACACGAATTGAATACACATTTGATCTCTTGTTTGCGTACAAGTAAACAATAAATAAAACGAATAATACAAAACAAACTGTTTATGACTTCCACTGAGCTTTTTATCCCAATTGTCCCCCCTTCGACAAGCGTAGACCTCTCATCCTTTGGCAGTCTTCATACCCAGCCTCTGGAGAAATGAGTAGATAGAACCCTTCGGGACTTGCTCAATACTGCTCATCCATCGCGCCGCAAAGCTTCCTGCAACAAAGTTAGCCGTTGCTTTGATGCAACAATTCTAAACTCACCAAGTCTAGGCCCAACTTCATCAAACCCAAGCGCTCTCAATACCCAGATCAGATCAAACTCCACTAGAACACCAATAGCTACAATCGTTCCCACCGCGATGAGACCAGCGTAAACTGGGCGCTCTTTCGCAAACTCCCATGCTGTGCTGGTGGCCTTTCTGACAGCTTCAGCCATGGGTTTTGCCATTTCTGCGCCCTCTTTCAACAGCGCCTCTATCTTGTGCTCAATCGCTTCGGCAAGGCTCTCGGTCCAACCATTGGTGGAAACAACTTGCTTTAAGCGGTGGTGTAGTTCTTCTCGAGTGCCTTCATGCGTTTGGAGGATGGACACGAATTGATCTGCTGCGTCGTCGGAATATGGGACTGGCTGGGCGGTGATAAACGGTTTCTCGTTCCTGTTTATTTCACGGACGGGAGAATAATCGGTAGAGATGCTTCTACCGGTAAGGCATGAAAAGATTGAGCTGAGGGGGTTCATGGTGAATTACGTTTGCATAGTGCGACGTCTCCGAGTTGTGGGAATACTAAGAAGAGAGATGATTGCTGATAGATTGGGATTGAGTAAATGGTTTTATCATTGATGGCTGGTGGGCCTCCCGCATGCTCCCTTGACCACTTATAACAAGTGTTCATCATCAGTGAATCACAATCGCCATACAGCCGCTGAAGTTTCGTTGTTGGCTACATTTCCTGCTTGAGTCTTCATGTTGGCCCAAATTAAGGCCGTGTGAGAACCGGTATGGGTCCTTTGACGTGTCGGCTTGCAAGGTATGCAACACTCGAATTATTCGATGAAGTCGACTCGAAATGCATGCTCTTCATGATTTTAACGGCTTGACAAGTCGCTATGATGACAAGAAAAGACGTTACTGCCCATCTGGTTGTGTCCGTCCATTACCCGGAATCGCATACAGAAACGGTCGATTACGTATTATCTTGAGTCTCTGTTCGAGGCGTACGTAACCAGATGGTCCTTGTCGAATATCCTTTGGCTAATGATGATGTGATCCTAAGACCTTGTAGTATCCGAGTGACAAGATGCCGACTGTATCCCCCCAACATCCTTCACTCAATTATTTGTAATCCCAATCCCATGACCTCTGTCAAGCTTTCCACTAATGGACCCTAGGAACATTTTCCAGATCTGGAGTAACGGAAAACAGGGTCTCGGACAATACACGTGGGTAGGATGAATGCGTGTCCGAAGGGGTTTCGGACCTTAGACAATAACCAACTCTTATCACGGTCCTGTACATTCCTAACCCCAAGGGCCCAGGCTGGTCAGGAACGCGATCTACTTAAGCGGCTGTAGTGGCAAATCGGAACAAATGCACGTTAATCGTACTACACTTGGCAAACAACAGGCACGGATCACGAAGCTTTTTGCAATGGGTTAAAAGCCACTCTAATTTGTAATCAGCGATGGATTAGAGTTGCATGTCAAGGGGACTAGCCGCGCCACATACATAGATCATGACACAAGTGGTATGGGCTTTTGGATAAAGATCATTCCATTCCTGGGGCTCGGGGAAGTTGATGTGCGTGGACAAGCCTTTACTAGTCTTTTGCGGCGCGGACGGATCGCGACGCCATGTCTATCAAGCAAGCCTCATGCAAGGTCCCGACCCTGATCCGCGTTCCTCAGTCAAAATTAAGTTTCTTAGGGACCTTTTCAAGCCCGCAAGGACTGACACAACTGAATGGCGAGTATGGGGCTAGGTAAAGTCGGCATGAAGTGTTTGTATAAGACATCGCAGCAGGTCTTCTCTACAGCCTCTCTTTTCTCGACAGACACAACAACCAAACCAATCACTTTCATTACTCCTTACTACCTTTCCACTTCCATTACTCACTTTAAACGTTCATCATGAAGTCTGCTTACGCTTTAACACTATGCCTCACCGGCATGATGGGCGCTGATGCCTGGGTTCTCCCAGCCGGTGCTGCTCCCAAATCCAACTACGCTCTGCAACGCCTAGACAATGGCCGCGGCGGTAATCAGAACGCAGCTGGCACCAGCGTCAAGATCACTCCCATCCAGGGCTCATCCGCGGCAAAGTCGGACATCGTTTCTGGTTTCATCCCCGTCAAGGGCTTGGCCGGTGGTCCTAGCAAGAGACACGCTCTTTACATCCGCGCTGCCCAGCCTGACGACGACGGTGACGACGATGGAGATGTTAGCGATAAGGATGCCGATGATGATGACTCTGGCGATGAGGAAGCTCCTCAGGCGACCGCGTTTAGTCGTCCTGCTTTCAGAATCGGCACTCTCAAGCAGGCCGATAGTGGTGATGATACCAAGACATTCAAGGTCAACAACAAGAAGCAGAAGGGCAAGACCGAGGATAAGAAGAAGATAAACGACAACAAGACCAAGCACTCTGGCGATGACGATGGCACCAAGACTACCAAGGTCCACAAGACAAAGACCTCTGATACCTCTGTGCCTACCAAGACCAAACACTCTGGTTCCGATAAGAAGACGAGCACCAAGTCCAAGTCTAGTGAGGCTTCACACAGGTCCCACACCAGCAAGCACTCTTAGTTGAACCGGACAAGATCCTCCGGCATTTGCTACGCCGGGACTACACTTCATATCTCATTTGTCACAATACATCTTAGACGAACTGGCTTATTCAAAATAAGCGAGGGAGGTAGTAGATTTGCGGAGTTCGGGACAGGAATTTGCTTTATGGGTAGCTGCGGTTCTTAGCATCAACTCTTTCCTTAACTTGTAAATTATGTTTAAATAAATATTCTTGCTTTGGCCATATTTCCCCTTTTGTTTGTGCTTTGTTCCATGTTACTGAAGAAAAGTTCCCGTCGGTGACATTGTGGTACGCTCGCACAAGATATCAGCAAGGGCGCAGGCCTTCGGGCCGCACAATTGTAAGGCTCCCCAGCTGGTCAATGCCTCCTGTATCTTGGCATGAAAGGTCATTGAAGTATAATGTTAGTCTCCATAGTATAGCAAGTTTGCGTGTGAGGGTTATACAAACCAGGTCGTGAAGTTACCTAGACAGATTGAAAGGCCGCCGGTTACTCCTGCTGATGTTGAACCTTTTCGTATTCGGATAGGAGCAGTTGTCATTGCCTTGTCACGGGTTTCAATCCATTCAGTGCTTACCTCGAGGTTACCTAAACCAACTCAAATACTTTTCCTGAGCTTGAGCCTCCTCCCAACAACTTCGTGGTGAATCCAGAAGCTCGAGGCTCGCAAGCTTGCCTCAAAGGGGGATCTCTCGGCCACAAAGTATTCGAACTGGTGCAACATCAGAGCCTGATGTGGCAGTGAGTTCAGTCCTACAGTTCAACTAATGGCGATGTTGTGCATCACCTACTATCAGGATGGCATTACACAACTTAGTAGCCGCATGTTGGGCAGCTACTAATGGCTCCAAGAGCGACACAAATGATTAGTAGTATGGCTGGATAATTTATTCATCCAGAAGAATTTCTCAAGGTGCCTGACCGACAAACCAGACTATTAAACTTTGTCTAAGTGCAAGTCAGTTTCAATTTCATAGGCTACCTCAACTCCCACTGCTCTGCGCGAGATGGCAGAATATACTCGGCCAGCCTTGGGACAGGAAGTCCCCCTTGGAAAGCTTTACGATGCTCGACTTGATCAGTTCCTCTCGGGGCCTATCTTACTACGAAATCCCCCACGAGGCTCCATCATAGAAACGCCTTGCCCAACCGCTACACAGAATGAGATCTCAGTTTCATTGGGGGCCAGTCATGCCGCTAGATTCCAAGGGATGGGAATCGATGACAACCTTGCCGCCAGTGTTCTTTCAGGACTGGTAGAACCAAAAGGATCTGCTACCTTTCTAAATGACGGCACATTAGACAAGGACTTTCTCTATGGTGCGGTACACTATGTTCACAACACCTGTGAAGAACGTCTGAACCTAGTTGAACCAAGGTTCCTAAATGCGGCTCACGTGGGCGACTCCCGCAGTACTCACTTTGTGGTTGGGATAAAATGGGGTATACAGAGCATCATGACAATAAAGCTTTGCATCGCCAAACCAAGCGAGCGAATAGGTCTCGAAGCCTTTTTCAATAGGGATATGAGAGAGTTGACGGATATCGCCAGATCGCTACCCTCACTCAACTTTAACGATAACTCTGCGAGTAAACGACTCAAGTTAGAGTATGAATTAAAGCTCTATACTGATAGACAGCGAGACTACGGTGTTCCCCAGGCAAGTCTCTCTATCATGTGCAGATTCGTCCAGCTCGGGCCGGCGCAGATTCCAGGTCATGATGGCAAAGGGCACGCGATCTCATACACTCTACTTCCTATCCATCTACTGCATCAATTATTATCTGGCACCGTTCCCATTCCCAACAGCATTCCAGGGTTCCAACCAGTCGTTCAAACACATCTATTCATGGATCTTTTCGATGAGTTCAATGACAGCGAAGAGAAGCTTGATGAATACCGAGATTTTCTCCAAGGCAAGAAACAGTATGTGGCAAGAGCCCACATCGATTATCTCGAAGACACCATCACTTCCCTAGAGACAGCTCATGAAAACATGAAGGCCAGTTTCTCAAAAGCTGTGGTTCGTATTAGAGGCGGAACAGCAGGTGAAGATTGTCTTCAAGAGCTGCTTGGCGGTTTTACACTTGTATCTTTCACTTCTATCGTTGATGAGCAAACCGACAAGATCAAATTTATTGACGAAGCTGTGGGTTCGGGAGCAACATATATAGGCTTCAACGGCCTGTCTCCTGATGACGTTACCCTAGCTCACCCTGAACCTCCACCATACGCGTTCCACTTCAATAACTACGTGGTCAGGTCTTCGAAGTTATGGACGGACCAGCGTACTTCTCTTATGGAGTTTCTGTGGCTACCTGATAGACGCAGCCAGGTATATCTAGTCGATTTTGATGCCTATCCCGCCTATGGCCATCTAGGAAGTGCTCAGCTCATCCAAATGCAAAGGCACAACGCACAGATGGCCCAACCTGCGGAGCCAAGGGAAACATCGACACCAGTCAAGCCAGCTCCAAGAAACGAAGCTGCACCGTGTGCCACGAAGAAGTGCATCGCTCAGTATGATGAGAATTATCTCCGTACTTCTACTACAACGAGGCCGACAGAGCGGCAACTAGTCAAGATACCATGCCCCGGGAGGTACTGTGACTCTCGTTTAGATTGCGCGTGGACTTGTGCAATCTGCGATACTCCCATTAAATTCTCGTTTACATCGGAATACATTTATTGCCACTGCGGTCGAGCTTATTTTAAGAAGTGGAGCTTCAAATGCAATGATGAAAGCCATGGGCAATCCTTTGTCCGATACTGTTCGAGAGACCTGCGAAGGCTTCTGACGAGAATGAATCGAGTGATGTATCGCAACATCCTGGTATTGGGCGAGACGGGTGTTGGCAAATCGACTTTCATCAATGCATTCCACAACTATTTGGTATTTAATAGTTTCGACGACGCAAAGGAAGCGAGCGAGAATGACTTGGAATTTGCCGTTGCGTCTTCATTTTCGTTCAACTACCCAGATCCCCTAAACCCGTACGGCGAATTCAAGAGTGTGAGGATTCAAGTTGGCTGTCAAGACGACGATACTGAACGAGATGGTAACGATGGTGACTCTGCAACGCAGAGAACATCAGCATACCCGATGAGGTACAGAAACACCGCGTACCGCCTAATTGACACTCCAGGTATTGGCGACACACGAGGCCCCGAGCAGGACAAGATAAACATGAGAGGTATATTGGATGCTCTGGGTAAATATCAAGAAGTCCATGGAATCTTGATTCTACTCAAGACTGACCAATCCCGCCTGGCAGCCACTTTCACATTCTGCTTTGAAGAACTCCTGTCACACATCCACCGCAGTGCAGTTGCCAACATTGCATTTGGCTTTACTCATGCTCGCAATTCCAATTACCTTCCCGGTCAGAGCTTAGGTCCCCTCAACCGTCTACTGACGAAGCATACCGATGTCAATTTCACTTTGAACCCTTCAACTGCGTACTGCTTTGATGCGGAAAGCTTTCGTTACCTGGCGGCTCATCGTCAAGGGGTCAAATTAGGGGATGACAGAGTGTACCGCGAGAGTTGGGACAAGTCAAGAGAGGCCACATTAAGCTTTCTTGAACATGTCGACAGCCTCAAACCACACAATGTCAGCAAAATGATTGATATGGACGAGGTCCGCCAGGTGATAAGTCAACTGGTCATTCCAATGGTTGATGTTTCTCAAGAAATTGCGAGAAACCTTGATGTCCTGAAAGAGAAGGCCAAGGAGCTCAAAGATACACAATTGACTGGAGATAAACTACGGGAAAGATTGCACATTGAGAGGATTAAGCTGGACTCCAAGAAGCTTGACAAGCCTCGAACAGTTTGTACGCACCCCAGTTGCTGCGATCTTAAGAGAGATGCCGACGGCGAAGTCACCACCCTTTATCGGACGATTTGTCATGATAGCTGCAGACTCCCAGGTGTCACTGGCGACTGTGTAGGCGATCGAGGTCTCATCGATTGCAGGGCTTTCAAGCGCAGTCCAGACAGGTCATGCAGCCACTGCCATCACACGTGGCGACAACACATGCATAGCTTTTACATCCTCAATGAGGTGAGAGTACAGATCAAAGACAAGGAGGTTGAGCATCGCTTGAAACAGAACATGAGCGATGTGACGCTACGTAAACAGGTGATATGCGACATTCAACAATATCAGGAGGAATACCAGCAAGAACGCAATCAGCTACAAAGGGCGACAGCACGGTTTGTCACATATCTCAAGGTAAATGCCATTTTGCCCATCAATGATGCGACAGAGGACTATTACAACCAGCTGATCCGGGGCGAGGAGAACAAAATACAACTCGGGAAAGAGAGAAAGTACAATGTTGACAAGAACAAAAAGAAACTCAAAAGCTTGCAGCACGACAGAAGAAAGTATCTTGAACTCATCGACACAATTAAGAACAACACGCACACTCCTCCTGGTTCAGGGGAAGAGCTTCTCACAAGGGAAGACATCAGTGAGCAAATTAGCGAATTGTACAACCTCAAGCATTTCGGTAGTAGCTTGAAAAACTTGAAAGAAGTCATCACGTCTTCCAAACACGAGACAAATCGCGAAGACTTGCCTTTTCGCAGGAGATCTAGTTCGCTGAGTGCAGAAATTGGGAGCAGCGGGTCTGATGAAGAAATAAGAGGTAAAGAAAAGTCTGTACGTCGGACTACGAGCCAGGGATTTAGCAGTTGGTTTTCTAGGCTTTCGAGGCAAAACAGTGGCTAAGGTCAACAGACGAGATAAATTGGGAGCCAGGATTTAATGGTAACAGGATCTAAGTTGGGAAGGTATCTCTGATCATCTTGTGATAATTTATCTTATTTCATATCATCTACAAACCTATGATGCTCAAAGCTGACAGTGATGGTTTCGCAAACAAAGTGGGTTTTTAGAAGAATCTCCAAATGGAGTCAGCAGACTTCGTCGCCTTAAAGCGGCTGTACCACCTCACCAAGGGCCAAATCAGCAGCATAGCAAAGGCCCAAATGCCGAGGTAAGCAAAAACGTTGTCAATGCCAAGAGTAGAATCAGAACCCATCGGCCCATTTCTGCCAGTGTCATGACCAAACCAACGGACCATAAGTGCTCCAAAAATAAAGACCAGGAACATGTGAGAAAGGTAGAAGAAGAGAGCTGCTCGGCCAAAGTCGAGCAGTATGGTAAAGCGCTTAGCGATGTTGGTGGGAATGCCGCCGAAGAAGGCGAGGAGGAAGAGGTTACCAGCCATGGTGAAAGCCCAGAAAGCGACATCAGGAGGATACTTCATAATGTAAAAGAATGACTGCACCGATACGAGGTACTGGTTGCTATCGGGATGCTTGATATGCTCAGGTGTTTGCAGACAGCCATCAGAGAGATTGCCAAACTGGAAGACTCGCGTGAACACGAAGAGAATGACAAAGCCAAGTCCAGCGGCGAAGTTGCAGAGCGAAGAAGTACGCGCACTCCATGTTCGAGAAGTGTCAATTCGTCCGTACAAGAGACCCAAAATGGCGAAAGAGACCCAGGCCATTGGTGGGAAGGCAGACATAACGCGCTTTGTAATGGTGGTCCAGAACCAAATGCCGAACCACGGGTTGTGCGACACAGCGGGGCCATCGGTAGGGCCCTTGTTGTCAGCCGCAGAGATAGCATTCAATTGGAAAGATGCGTGGTCTTTAACCTCGCAGTGGCCGTGGGTGGGTGACAGCCAGATATTCCACCAGATGGTCACCAAGCCTAGTACTGCAAGGAACGCATTATGCGCATGCCAAGACACCCATACTCCAAGGTCAGACACCTCTCGTGTCTGACCACCCAACAGCGCCTCGTTCTCACTGTCCCGCTTCTCAGGGACCCATTTCGTGACAGTTCGCGCTAACAGTGGCTCTGTAAAGTCCATCGCTAGCCATAGCAGACCAGCAAGCAGATAATCGATCGCCAGCGCAAACAGCACAAAGTTCATAAGCCAGAGCTTTCCAACTGACAGAATCAACCCGAGGACGAAGTTAACCAGTATTAAAACAAGCGTTCGCACAGCGAAGTACTTTGCAATCCTCGTCGTCGACCATCCAAGCTTCGTCCGCGAACGACCGAGATACACAACGCCCATGCCGAGGAGCATGGTGAAGCCCGGCGCGCAGAGATGTGTCAACGTACGGACAAAGTACGCAGCAGGTCGATTCCAGCTCTTAATTATCACACCGTCCGCCTCGGTCTCTCGGCCGGTGCCGTGCTCCCAGGTGTTCAGGGCGAGAGCCATGTGGTCCATGGCCATGATGAGCATAAGCAAACCACGTAATAGGTCGGGAGCCAGAGCGCGTGTGCCTGGCTTGGTGGGCTTCGAGGGCTCGGGAGTGCTGACATTGTTGTGTCCGTGGATGGAACCGTAGAGGATGTGGCCCAGACGCTGGTCAGACGAAGAGGCCAGGATGTCTGGCGAAGGCCCCGATTGTTGAGGCATGGTGATGTTTTTTCCTATCGTCGCATTCAATTCCGGACTGTCGAAATCCAGAACAAAGGATGCTGAGGGAGGAAGGAAAGATTTATCATGACCTCGGAGACTTCGGGCGGTCGGCAGCGGTCAGTTTCATGGCCGGGGTTGGGCATCATCGATTTATTTGCTTAATAATGGAATAAGCGGAGTTTCGTTTTGAGCTACAGCTTGCAATGACGGATTTAGCGAATAGGTTCCTGGCTAGTGGGTTTTCTTAAGCTGGGGTATGTCGCTAATGGGCGCCGGCACGCGATGGTCCACGCGGCTCGTCGGACTTTCCACGATGGACGTTTAAGTGTGGTGGACATTGGTAAGCAGCAACAGATGCAGAGGTTAAGGTTGGAAAACATATTCTTTGAGCTTGGAAAAGGATTCTTGGGTGATGGGAGTGGAATGACCAGCTATTAGACTGGGAATCTGCTGGATGCTGACGTCGTCCTTTGGTCGTTTGATCAGCAGTTCAAACAGTTCTCTGTTGGTTGTTAAACACAAATAACTGCTAAGCTCTCGGAACCTTTCCCTGTTTCCCGGAATGTCCTTGCTTGTCTTCTTAACACCAAGATGCAAGTTGTGAAATAAAAGCGATGAAAAGATCCACAAAGATCTACTAATGGCTACTGCTGACAGTATGACCATTTTTGGCTGTGTGACTCAGTATCCGTTAGCACCGCAGCCCTTCTTCTTGTCTTCCAATATCTGTATGTCACTCCCGAGGCTTCATGATCTCTCAGATCTACTATCTGAGTGCGAGACAGCAGCCAACCCCAAGGGTAGGCCCGGATTGGTATAGAGATATAGGCCACAAGTTTCAGAAAGGCCATTTCCGTTTTCAAACCTCTATATCCCGCCGTATGAGGATATTGTCAACCAGACCATAGCCCAGACGCGAGTTGATATGTATCTATGTAGCAAATGATCAGCCATTTGTGGCTGGAGTACCACGAGAGCCCTTTCTTGCCCCTGCAGTCTGTAATCAGGCAATGAGCAAGAGATAGTGCCTCAAGGGATCAAGTAATCGTGTGAATACCTCCTCCCATGCCAAAATCTACCAGTATCTGACTATTTGCTTTCACTGCCCACCAGTCTAGGTACCTTTCATGGCAAAACCTATGACGAAGCGGTGTGAGGTAGAGGGGCAGCGGGGCGATAAGGCAGCTGTGTGAAATGACGAAGAAAACAAAAGAACAAATATTCAAGTCATAACCAACAGCCAAGACCAGGAGACCTGACTTCTGTAACAAATGCTAACAGTGTGGCAGTCCAAAGCTGCCCAAATAAGTAACCAGGTAACCAACCAACGGTTCAACTACAAATCACCCCAGTCAAGTTCCTTAATCGACCAATCTCTGGGTTACGGGGAGGGCATTTTTGGCTTCTATCCCTGTAGCTTGTTACCATCTAACCTGTTTCCGTTAATCTCTCCCCACAAAACATGAGTTCGCGCATGAGTTCACGTTTAACTATTAAGCGAGTTCACATCTAGCGTGTAAACTCATCCTTTGGCAGGTCCAATATCGGATGTTTGTATGTATTTGCGGCCATTTTCGGTCGGCGTGTTGCAAATGTAATATTTTTTCTTACATTTTTCACGAATACTGAAATGGCCTATGGGTCAAATTAAATGATACAGCATGTTACTGGTCAATTTGGACCAGGGACTCGCGCTGTTGGCGGGTGAAAGTACTCATTTCGCTCTTTGTTAGCTGGGACTCTTTGTCTAGATACCAGACTTCTCTACTACTGAGTGACTATGTTCGTTGTTACTCTTCAACATGAAGAAGGAAAGGGTCCCAAAATGAATACTTTCCATCACTCTCTGGAGTTACTGTGTCCGCTTTGAGTATATATACGGACTCATACCCTCTCCATCATGACATCCTCTATCTACATCAATCGCGCAACAAGCATTGCTCTTTCTTACATTGAAGCCCTATCTATCGCAACTATGCCATCACCTTATCCTCAACTATCTGGCGACAACATCAATGTTGCTTCGAGCACTCTCGTCAAACCTCGGCCACCACAGCAAGCTACTTCTCTCCAGAGCACCGCAAAAGCGGCTCTGGGTATTGATGACGGTATGTCCAGCAGCATGATTGCGAGTTGCAACTGGCAGCTGGATAATGGCGAACCCGTCACCCTAGAAAACATGAACTTCATGCTGGGTATGTTCCGTGACGAGTTCCTTAATAGTGTTTGCATACAGCCAGCAGCGTATCTAGAGAGTCTCCACTTCTCTGGTATACAAAAGCCTTTTATCCTCCCGATCCTCGATACCGTGGATGAAGGCCGGTGGTCACTTATCCATTTCTTCTATCGAAACGGGAACAAAGAAAAGTATATTCCGCAACAAGTAGACATCCAGTACTACGACTCAGGCTGCGCACTGGGTCGCTCCGAAGTAGTCAGGAAGAAAGTTGCTTCCTGGATTGAACGTGCTTATGGTAAGCACATGGGATTCAGGTTCATAGAGGCCGTGAGTACTGATGATGCGTACGCTTGCTACCTTTTGCTAACACTTGATGCTTTAGAAAGGTCCTGTCGATCAAGGCAACCCTAACATGAGTGGTATTCATGCCATCATGGCGGCTCGCGAGTTCGCTCATTATGGTTCGGTGACGACCAAATCAAATTCTTGGGGTGGTGATCCAAAGGATCTCCTGAAGGTTAAGCTGCGACAGCAAAAACACCAGTCACCTCATGGACCACCTATCGCTAACTCCTCTTGGAGTACGGAGTCGTCATTGTTTGTTAGCCCTACATCGGATAGCTCCGGTGGACAGCACAACTCGTTCTCGAGCATTTCTCCCAGTACTGTTGCGACTACGCCCTTCACCAGTCCTGTTTTCACTCAGCGCAAGAGGCCACGTAAAAGTGTCACTCTTGAAACCACCAACAAGACTGCAACATTAGCTAATCGCAACAATGCGAAGGATGTTCCATATCCACAGAATGGACAACGCAAGGCAGCATCGACAACTGCCGCCTCCTCTGCATCTACCTCCACGGCAATTTCCAGCATAGATGCAAACCGAACCAACAGCTACGCTGACGAACCTTGCTCTGAGCTTAGCAGCGAGCGCCAAAATGTTGGAAAAGATAACCCTCTTTCGCTCGATGTCATGAAAAAGATGGCAGAGATTGTCCACTTCATTCAAGACCTTGGGCTTCCTACTGTTGATACTCTTCAGCGGGAGCGAGAGAAGCTGTACGCTGTTTTTACCGAGAAGGAAAAAGCCTCCAAAAGGATGGAGGAGGAGATGAACATATGCGACAAAGAATACGAGCAGAGGAAGGAGGACCATGGTTCTCTTGGTCAACAGTGCGAGTCTATCGAAACCGACATCAAGAAGGCTAGAGACGGGCTAAATGGTTACCTTCAAGAGGTCCTTTCGGTTTCTTCCCAAGATAAACCGGTTGGGATCACAGACCTAGATATCGTCCAGGCTATCTCAACCCTGGCTGACACCAAAACCATGATCCCTCTTCAAGACAGTCTCACCGACAACCTCAGCAGAAAGCGCAAGGCAAGTCAAATGCTCGAGTGTGCGTGGCAGGTGTGCGAAGAGCGACAGAAGGATTTGGACAAGGCCGGGAATGAGCAAAAGCTCGCTGAGATTAATTCTCGCGAGGCGTGTAAATGCGAAGAGCTTATGGCGATAACGGAGTCTTTTGTGAAGAAGACCCGAGCTTGCAACAAGGCTTGGGAGGCTGTGGAGGGTAGAGAGAACAAAGATTGGTATAGTGCTTTTTGTCAGAGACGAGCTCAGATTTGAGCTATTCTAGATAACATTACCTATATCTGGTGCGCTTCTCTGTGAGGGATGAGAGAAGAGTAAAAGAAGCGAAAGCTGTTGGTGGGGGTGCTTCACTGCTGCCGTGCACGCCTATATATGAGATTGGGTTGGAGGGGAGTGGAAATACATTTCTTATAGCAAACAGAGTATCCTGAGTATTTACAATTGCTTTCTATCTCCTTGATCATGGAAATAACGGGTGGAATGAGCCTGTCTGTGTCCTTGAGCCCTGTGACTCAGATGGTGATGTTAATGCTTGTCTGCTGTAGATGAGGGGTCAGATGAGAGATCCAGGTATCTCCGGGATCCGGCAATTCGGGTTGCGATGACGATTGAAAGCCATCCAATGCCGTTGAGCATGAACGTGGGGTCGGTAGTGACCATCGGCCATTGGGATACAGAAGGACGATATGTCCGGGTTCCGGGCCTGTTGAAACCAGGTCTAGCCGTCAGATTACGCCGCACGCCAACCTCAAGCAGCCCATACTCACAGAAAGTAGAGCACCCTCCAAGGCGAAAAAGAGCAATTGATACAATTACCGAAACTCCAGAGGCCTTTCACGGACCTGTTCGGGTATATCTCGCCAAACTACCACTGACATCACGGCTATGAACGGGGCTCATCATCCGAAATACTGACTGGCTCGGCTCTTGTCAATCAAAAAATACTTATCGGTAGGTAGCACTTATCGCCAATCGCAATGTAGGGCGGAGATCAACCAACCGATTTGAGCTTAAAGGTAATGATCAAAAGCAAGGCACAGGCATCGAAGAGAGAGACGGAAGAAGCAAAAAGAAAAAAAGGAAGCTCCTCCACTCGTCAACTCAACAAATTGCATCGTTATCCCCAATCGTTTTTCCAACAACTTTTCAACTCTCGGCATCTGCAGGGTCTACGTCCGGACTTCCAGCGAAGCTATACCTGTAACATTTTGTTTTAGGCTGCAAAACAACCACCCCAACGTGCAACCACAGAAGCTTAGAAGGGGATCTACTGCAGGTGCTGCTGCGGTTCTTGTCCCACCGTCACAGTCACACACCCGGAATCCATTTTATCGCACCATTGATTCCTGCACTTTTGCTCTCCCTACCCCCTTCGGTGGATGCCTCTAATGTTTTCTTCTCGGCTCTGTTCCTCATCTCTCCGCTCCTCGGCCTCTTTCTCTTCTTTTTCGCCTTGCATCTCATTTCTTGCTTCTCGTCCCATCTCTGCCTGCTTCACCCAGTCGCGCTTCAAATCTTCTTCAACCCCCCCGTCAGACCCAGATTCAGACTCATACTCAACCTCACAAAAGTCTTCGTGGCGCAAAATGGCTGAGCAGGACATCACCAAGTATCTCCAGCAGAGCCATGATCGGCTCTTCGACAACAACCGTTCGTGGGCTGAGCACAAGACAAAGGTCAACCCCGACTTCTTCAAGAACCTCACCGCTGGCCAGGCTCCTGAGTACCTCTGGATCGGATGCGCCGACTCGCGCATCCCCGCCGAGCAGATCTGCGGTCTTGAGCCCGGCGAGGCATTTATCCACCGTAACATCGCCAACCTCGTCTGCAACACTGACCTCAACGCTATGGGCGTCATCAACTACGCCGTCAAGCACCTCGGCGTCAAGCACATCATCGTCTGTGGTCACTACGGCTGCGGTGGTGTCAAGGCGGCCATGACTCCCCAGGACCTCGGTCTTCTGAACCCTTGGCTCCGAAACATCCGCGACGTCTACCGTTTGCACGAGAAGGAGCTCGACGCCATTGAGGACGAGAGCGCCCGGTACGACCGCTTGGTCGAGCTCAACGTCATTGAGCAGTGCCGCAACGTCATCAAGACTGCCGACGTCCAGCAGTCATGGCATAAGAACAAGTACCCCATCGTTCACGGGTGGGTTTTTGGTTTCAAGGACGGTCTACTCAAGGATCTTAAGATTGACTTTGAGTCGGTTTTGCACGATATCCAAAAGATTTACAACCTTGTTGACAACAAATAATTGGGGAGCGACTCGCGTTGAAATATAGAATGAGATTTTGACTTACCATACCATTGATTGAGCCGATCATAACTCAGTGAGACTGGTCATGACTGATCTGTGTATGTGATTGTCTAGTGACTGAAGGCATTAGCTTAAACACAACCACCACTGGAACGTACATGATAACATGAAGTTCAATTAACAAACGAAGGGGCAGACGTCCACCTTTTAAACATGTCAGTAGCGTTCCTTCTAAGTGCCTGACATGCAGGGATATTTCTTGCCATCCAGCCCTACGAGTGACCATTACAGGGACCACGGCTTGGCTCGACCGCACCCCAGATCACGGTCTGGGCCTTCAAGGTGTCGAAGGATATGCTTGTAACAGATCGCAACGACGGGGTGTCTTCCTTGCATTAACAGCTCTATATACTTGAACACGTCTTCGCTTCTTATAAGCCATAAATTAAAATTAAATCTTACTCCCAACGGCTTATTTGGGATATTCTTCACAACACTTTGAGCAAAAGTGATCTATCACGTGACCACCCTTTCGGGTTGCATCTCCACACATCGTACGATTTTCCACATAACCTGGTCCACGCTGGAGAATCTGGGGTTTGGGGTCTGGGACGGCTATAAAATCAAGTGCCGGTTGTGAGATCCGCGATGATGTGCAGTGGGTTTGTGAAATGGCCAGATGCGGAAGGTTGCTTCCTGATGAATGAATTTCGTTGGTGGTTGAGCAGCAATTAAGGCATGAATTGCGGTGGTGTCTTGCCGTTGACTTTAGGAATGCATTTGCTGGGGGTTAAATCGAAAGCCTTAAAATTACTCTAGAACGGCACTTTTCTCAACCTTGACGTTTGGTTAAGCTTAACTTTGACTATTACGACACTTAATGGCTGATGAGCATGGCGCATTACCGTTCCCTTCGACAAACCTTGATGGTCAATCAACGGTCGGAGCAGAACAGCTTCCACTAATTGCTCTCGCAGCGCTTAAGAATAGAATGCCTAACTAACGTGGACCCTAGGAATTGACCGTCGGTTCTATCCTTCTTAATTGAGCTCATACATTATTATCATTATCTTACGATACGTTAGGAGACACTGTCAAACTTCTAATATTGTTTGTTAGTGTCATAAGAGTGACGATGAATAAGCACACTCGATGATGCCTCCAAGCTCTCTTTTGCTCTCAATACCATTCAAGTCATGAATTGTTAAAGGAACCAAACGAAGTTTCTCAAACTTCTCTGTTACTTCTTTCCTTTCGACCAACGCTATATTTATATCGTGTTTAGCGTTGTCCATGGTGTGCCCACGCTTGACCACGTCTTCCCGTCAGCTTCATCACCAAAATATGCATCATTATCACCCACAACATGATTGACATCGAGATTCTTCAAACCAAACTCGGATGCCAAACTTGATAAATATCCCCGTTCTTAATTTTGCTCAAAGTTCATCTACCGATTGTTTGAGACTTTCACTCCCGCGACAACCTTGATGCGTTGCATTCAAGTGCATAAACGTCTACCCTGCAGAGAGACGAATGACGACTTTATCTTTGCAACGCCAGCCACTCTCAACTGCTGTTACATTCCAGATGACTATGCTTCCTCTAAATGTTTACCTTCAAGAATCTGAAGCCCTACTGCCTCCTACATCTGGTATAAATGGCCGTCATGACCGTTCCGCTTTCCATTGTTTTGTACTTCAGACCTATTTTTAAATTTATCCCCGTCAAGAAACATCACGTGAAGTAACCCGGTCTGGTGGTCTAGTGGTATGATTCTCGCTTAGGGTACACCCTACAGCACTGCTTGCGAGAGGTCCCGGGTTCAATCCCCGGCCAGACCCTTTCTTTTGCTCGATGTGAAGTGAAATCTTTCTTTTTTCTGTGTGGTTGGTTGTTGTTGATTGATATGGTGACACTAGAGGCTGATCAATCACATCTCAGTATGTGAATCTTTTGGCCAAGCAACTATCATTGTCTCCTTTTTCTTTTATGCTTGAGTGTTAGAGTTTTATACTTTTGATTTCTTATTACGGAGTAGCATTGGTGTTATTGCGCTGTAGGTGTGATGTGATGCTGCATTTTCAGCAAAGTGGAGACTTCCAACACGCTAGACCATTTCTGCCATTTATCACCCGGCTCATGGTTCAAGTCCCCGCCCTCCAGCGCATCATGGCTTGTTTGCAAAAGCGAGTGTAAACAGATGCAAACGTGAAAAGTAAACAACGAACTCGACGAACACTTCAACGTAAGACAAGGCTTCAGAACCCCCGCTCCCGTATTCTTTCCATTTCCATTCCAACCACGACTTCAATTACTGCTTGTCATATTTGCCTTGTTTGTTACTCGCCTCCTTCCTTCCTGCCCCTTCCCTTCCCGTGCAATCCTTACCATGAACGCCCTTTTCAACTTCCTCTCATCACCGCTTAAACAGCCGGCCGAGAGACCACCGCCCCCCACGATGCCTCTTACCGCCTCGAAATCGAAAACATACTCTCCAAGAGAACGGCAGCGACTCAACAAACGCGCCTTGGATCGCTACACGGAACCGGAAGGTCGCAGTCCCGTACGTATACTCGCTCCCGTCTGCAAGCGCACTGCTGTGTTGTCACTGCCTTGTGTTTGTTTGCCGCCTGCTGACTCTGCTCCTATAACAACAGCGCTCTAGACTGAGTAACGTTTCTTCTGCACCGTCCGCGCACGACACCACTACTGGCGATATCTCCATCGTTAGTCGAACCCGACGAAGTACCATCACGATGGCTCCACCATCGGAAAAGAAAACGAAGCGCACTTCGACCTCTTCCGCGCAATCGTCACCAGCTGCAAAGCTCTCGGCGGCAGCGGTTTTGCGCGACGTTGAAGAACTCATGGCATCGCGAAGACGATCTTCTAGGAAGGAGGCGTCTCCTGAACTCGGATCTTCACCACCGCCCACTTTCGACACACCGCCTGCCGTTGTAGCCAGCAGATCTACGCCTAGAAGTCGTTTGTCGCAGGTATCGCGCCGCGCTTCGCACTCTTCGTCGTACGCAACTGCGACATCGGCGAAGACCAACAGCAAACAAAAGCAGGTTGAAAATGATGAAGCGCAGCAAGAACAGCCAGAGCAACAGCCAGAGCAGGAAGAGCAGGTTGTCGATCAGGACGCAGTAGAACAGAATGGTGAGAATGAGGAAGAGGAAGATGACAAACAACATGTTTTTAAGCGCATCATGGACCATCGATGGGACGGCGACAAGATCCAACTTCGTGTCGAGTGGCAAGACGGTGAGCGCACCTGGACACCTGAAGAGATCTTCCACGAAGACAACCTTCCAGCCCTCCTTGCATACTGGCGCACTCGGAAAGACGGACGACCTATGAATCCCCGCGATCCTGGTGTTTACCAAGTCTTTGCTATCCGAAAGCATCGAACCCACCAGGGCGTGAAGCAGGTGTTTGTGGAATGGGTCGGCTACGATAAGAGCGAATGGACCTGGGAGTCACAAGACGACATGGAGTCAGCAGCCCAAGAGCATATCGATGCATACTTCGAGAAGATTAAGAATAAGATCGACACTAAGAGCACATCGAAGGGCACGTCAAAGGTTGTAGCAAAGAAGGGGACAGCTAAGAAGGTCACGAAGAGCCGGGCCAAGGCCAATGCTACTACCAAGGATCCCCTGACCAGGACTCGGGGTAGATCGAGGGTTACCAAGTCGTAAATTGACGATGGAATGAGGATACGGATGGGTGCATTGGTTTAGGTTTATATTGCTTGTACTAAAAGGGACATGCTGGAATTGGTACCGTTTGGTGTTGCGCATGGACGGTTCTGATGAACGAAAATACATTACTAGCCGATAACGGTAAAAAATACTTTGAGGTTTTAATTGAAATCATTAAACATCGGAACCAATTTATAATTTCAGTTCTTTTAACGCGATGCAGTCTATTCACACATGAAAATCAGAATAACTGGTTACAAGAATTGGGATAGAAACCCACAGTATCGAAATACAGCGTAGTAGGATTGCTGACAGTGGGACAGTGGAGGCAAGCTCAGCTTACACCTCTGACACCTTCGTCAACCATCTCACCCAGCTTCTCCTCTCTCCTTCACCATTTCCACAACAGAAGGCGATCATAAAAACACGCAATCTGCATCGCAATGGCATCTTCTCCGAATCTCTCCAGTCGCATCCCGACTATCATCGTGCTTGCTATCCTCTCCATCTTTGGTCTGGATGCGCTCCTACTGCAGCTCTCCCGCAATGGCTACATGGATATGGTGAACAGCATCACTTCCGACCCGCTGCCACGCTTCCTCCCCGACACAAACAGATTGATACTTAAGCGCTATGTAGGAATTTCTCCTCTCGATGACTTCTTCGCTTTCTCAAACGTCATTTGGGCCAATGTCACGGATGGCTCGAGGCCGGAGCTGTCGCTTTTTACGTTTTGTTTTGGAGCACAGCTCATCGCTCTCTTTGTGGTTTTTGTGGTTGAGTGCCAAAGAGCTCCTGGATGGACTCCTCTTGTGCTGAAGTGAGTCTTCTTATTAAGATCCTTCATCTGTACTGACAAGTTTAGTGGCATTGTCTGGACTTTGGCCGTGCAGTCGATTGGCTTCGGGTTCATTGCACCTCTGTTTTTCGTCGTGCATCTCATCTGGACTGCCAGAACGACGTTCTCTGAGGGCGTTCGTTTGCGTGAATCTCTGAGTCTGCACACTATCTTCCCGTCGTTTATTCTAGGCTACATTGTACCTTGCATCTTCATGGCTTATCCCTTCTCTAACCACAACGTTCGTCAATGGGCCAATGCTGTCTGGTCTCTCGCTCCCATCTACATCTTCGTCCTTCAGTCCGTCTTCACAGGGTTACTTAAGCGACTGAGCGTGGGCCAGGATGCTAACAAGCCCAAGATTGTGCTCGACAAGACTGCCCTGTCTCACGCCTATGGCTTCGCGTGGAACATCGCTGTCGTAGGCCAGCTTATTACGTACGCGGTACTAATTTCTGCAAATGCGGTCCCGGGCTTGTTCCCCGACGGTCTTGCAGATTCATTCACCATGAATAAGGTGTTTGTTCCTGACGCGGCACCTCACTCGTATGAGCCAATGTCTAGCGCTGCGGCAGCCATGCATAACTTCCTCATCTACGACTTTGCTACTGGATCTGTTGCAGCGCTTATCTGGGCGATCCATCAGCTGTTGGAGGTCCGTCCTGAGCTTAAGTCTGGTGAGGAAAGAACCAATCTTGCACGGGGTGTTTTGACGAGTGTTTTGTTGTCGGGACCGGGAGGTGCGGTGATTGCATTGATGCAGCACCGTGATGAATCTGTTCTTAGTGCTGAGGCCAAGGCTGAGAAGATCCAGTGATGGGGAAAATGGCGATTTATTGATATGTAACTTTCAAGGAAGGATGAAACAGGGTAGTAAATTGACACATACTTTACTATACTTCTCAAGCCTTCTCCTGTCTGTTTTCACCTAGGGGCACGTCTAGTCCATGACGTCCACTATAGCCCGACACTTCAGCCGGCTTCCATCCATTCTTCTGTAGCAAAGTTTCATCCTTGAGACGGTACACCTCGACCTTGAGAGGACGGCAGCACTTGATCATCTCCTCCTCACTGTCTTCCCCAAAACCCCAAAGAGAAAGATCACCACCGGGGCATGTACCTGCAAAAGTTAGCCACGCATTTCTTACGCTGTGTTATGACTTACTCAGCGCCATCAAAAGATCTTGCTCAGCTAGAAACTCAATATGATCACCCTTCTCCGCAGGACAAGGATTCATGAAATATCGGCCTTGCTCATCTAGTCCAGTAACCTGAAAGACATTAATAACATCGTGGACATCCTGTTCATTCAGCCCGAACGGTAACACTGCACGGGTGAGGTTGGAGTGGCACTGGAAATTGTACTGTCCGCCACTGAGAACAGTGTTGATGTAGGGATCACATCTCGTGCCTAGAAGATCGTGCACACGGCCACCGTGCTCATCCTCGCCGTACCAGTCCAGGCTGTCTGTGATGATGGTAGCCAAAGGGCGCATATATGGCAGGTTAGACCAGAGTCGGTCGTAGGTTGAGACGTGAGAGGCGTGCAACTGCTTGGTTCGGCTAGCCCAGAACCGCTCGCGGGGATTATGGGCGTTCCAGATGTTCAAGTCGCCTGGTGACGTGTAAGTGAGATGTTCCCAAAGTAGCACTGCTCGCTCCCATGGCTACAGCGATGTAGATATCCTTACCAACTTGCGGACCCTCAGGCGTGCTAATTTTGACAATTGAACCCGCGGGAGCCTTCCATGCCTTTCCAGATCGAATGGGGAGAGTAAATTCCTCAATTAACTCCCGTGGTGCCTCCCGAATGGCCGTGTAGACGGCCTTATCGACGGTGAGCGCGGAACCTGGTGCTGGGAGATAAGCCGGGACGGGCTTTTTGATGGGCTTTCTGTTCTTGAGGCGTTCAGCTCCGTTGGAAGACATTCTGATGATTACTTTTATGAGTTATTTAACCTTGAGGAGTGCAATTGGATGATTGAGAGTTGGAGAGCCATTTTGTTCTTGGCTGCTCTAAGTGGATCCTCTATGTGGTATCAGTCATCAGGATGAGTGCTGCAGGATATGGACTATCTATTCGTTTGTAAAATATTTAGATTCTCATTGGGCATATCAATATACTAATCTTGGATGATATAGTAGAGATTAGTGCGACATCTGCTCCATGAGCAGCCTTTAGGCGTGTATGTTGTGAACACATTGATGTCAACACACCATACAGCGGCGCTTGACATGCCACTTCGGCGATCGGCTTTCGTTCGGCTTCATGTAATCCAGCACCGGTGCCAATTGGAGTAATTGAATCAATTTAGGTGATATATCTTTGATGAAGGTCAGCTTTCTGAATACCGTCTTGCATAGTAACGTGGTTAATCATTCAACTGTATGGGTGCAATCGACTTGGTCTGTCCGCGACGAGGACAAGCAACGCACGGCTGTTTACAATTCAATGAACATTGACTCAAAGCTCGACAAGTAGAAGCTCTCAACCTATTCATCAAAGATTTAAAGCTCTATGGTGATTACGTCCTCGAAGTCTGATAACTCTCTAGGACAGAATGCTCACGAACTTGTCATGTCAACAATTGCAGTGCCTGGACCTCTACGTAGATACCTAGTATTATGTACCGTAATCATCCATCTTCCACCTTAAAAGCTGTTAACGTGACGATCATATCATTTCTCTGCTCACATCACCTTCCGCCGACCTTCGCAGCCGGTATGACTCCCCGCACATCACGTGGTGCAACGACCTTAAAATTCTTCGACTCTGCCCCTCATTGCTTCATCGCTGCCCCTCCATTGCCCCTCCCTGTATCATTCGAACCACCAAATACAAAATCAATATGTCCGACGAAGCTGCCCCCCCAGCGCAGGTCCCTGCGGCCGACGACGCTGCTCCCACGTCGAAGAAGGGCCTCAAGAAGGCCGAGGCCAAGGCCAAGAAGGAGGCTCTCAAGGCTCAGCGCGCTGCTGAGCTCGCCGCCCAACAAGCTGCCGCCAAACTCAGCCTCGAGGATGACCCCGCCAAGGACAACTACGGAAACAAGCAGGTTACTGCCTCCAACTTCAGCCAGGACGCCCAAGAAGTTGAAATCCGCTCCCTCGACGAATCCTACAATGGAAAGACCGTTATCGTCCGTGGATGGCTCCAGAACTCGCGTGTGCAGAGTGCCAAGATGGGCTTTGTCGAGCTCCGCAAGGGAGGTAACTGGGACATCCAGGGTGTTGTTATGGCCTCTGAGCAGGAACCCATTGTCAGCCGCAGCATGGTGAAGTGGATCACCAACATCAACCCCGAGAGTTTTGTTGTTGTCGAGGCCAAGGTGAAGCAGCCTCTCGAGCCCGTGAAGAGCTGCCGAGTTTCAGGACTTGAGCTTCACATCACCAAGTGCTTCGTTCTCGCCCCTGCTCCCGCCGTGCTCGGTATGACCCTGGAGGCTGCCAACGCGCCCATTGTCAACTTTAGCGACGAGAGTGCTAAGACTGGAGAGGCTGAGGCTGAGAAGGCTGCTAAGCCCGCCGAGTCTTCGGTGCCATCCGCAAGCATGCTTACCCATCTCGACAACATCGCTATGCACAAGCGCACCCCTGTCCAGCAGGCTATCGCCGTAAGTTAATAAAATGGTAAACGAATGCGCACTTACTAACACGATGTGTCCTAGGATATCCGTATCGAAGTCAAGAGACTCTTCCGCAACTACCTCGAGCCCCGAAACTTCAAGGAGTTTGAACCCCCCTGCCTTATCGGTGCTGCCTCCGAGGGTGGCGGTAACGTTTTCCGTCTGCCGTACTTCGGTGAGGAGGCTTTCCTCGCTCAATCACCTCAATTCTACAAGCAGTTCGAAATTGCCGGAGGCAGAGAGCGTGTGTTCAGCTCAGGTCCTGTTTTCCGTGCTGAGAACTCCAACACACCCCGCCACATGACTGAGTTCACCGGTCTCGATCTGGAGATGGAAATCAAGGAGTCTTACACTGAGGTCCTTGACACCCTTGAGGGTGTGCTACTGTCTATCCTTCGTGGAATCCACGGTTAGTTCACAACCCAGCCATGGATCCTGCAGTTGATCCAAAGGATTTCTTTTTGTGCACATACTAATTAGATGGTTAATACAGAACGATGCGCTACCGAGATCGAAACCGTCCGATCCGTTTACCATTCGGAACCCCTCCTTCTTCCCGAGCCTGGCAAGGAGGTCCGATTGACCTTCGCCGAAGCACAGAAGCTTCTCCGAGAGGAAGGCCCCTCCGAGTTCGCCAACGTCACCGACGACGAGGATATGAGCACACCTCAAGAGAAGGCCCTTGGCGAAGTCGTCCGCAAGAAGTACAACACTGACTTCTACGTCATTGACAAGTTCCCCGAGACTGCCCGACCTTTCTATGCCAAGCTTGACGATGCTGGCACCACTGTCGGAAACGGCGTCCGTGTTACCAACGCTTTCGACATGTTCATCCGTGGACAGGAAGTGCTGTCCGGTGGCCAGCGTGTTCACGAGCCCGTTGAGCTCGAGGAGCGCATCCGCGCCAAGGGCATCGATCCTAAGAGTGACGGAATCAAGGAGTACGTGGCGGTCTTCAAGCAGGTTGGTGTGCCTGCTCACGGTGGTGGTGGCTTTGGTCTTGACCGTATTGTTGCTTGGTCTCTGGCCCTGCCCAGTGTCCATCTCGCGGCATACTACCCTCGTACCCCCAAGCGTCTCTTGCCTTAAGCGACTGGAAGAGGTTTAACCGATGGGTGAAATATTAGCATTGTGGGTGTAAGGTACAGGTCAGCGTAGTGCTCGACATGTAGCCGATATGTCTTGTCATCCTTGGGCATTTAGTTGTACAATGGCAGTGGAAAAGTTGAGATGGCCCATATTCTAGCGCAGAGGCCATGTGTAAAAAGATTCCAGCATTTTGTATACCCACCATGTCATTTGCAAAAAACGTGTTCTGTTCATGCGCTGCGACGACATGCTACCATTGGGATTGACAATGATCACTTCTTTCGACAAAGCAACTCGAGATAAGCATTGCACCCCATGCACGTATGGAGGGTGTCCAAAACCCACAGGAATTCAGAATGTCCCTTTAAAAGTACCCTGCAAGTCCGGGTTTTCTGGTATGACACGATTGGTGAGATTCTGCAACACGTGGCTGATTGGCAAGAACAAATTTTGGTCGTTGAGACAGTAATTGAAGAAGACTCAGTATTTGTTGGACCCTTTCTTGCCAACCGCCCGCGCCGTGGCTCAAACTGTGTTATCTTTATTCTGAAGGGAGGAACTGAAATTGAACCACCGGTATCTACTTACTAAGCCTCGGCTTTTGTTGATACGTTGTGGTGGCCCTATCTGAGTATTACGTAGTAAAGTCGTCAAGGCCATGCCATAGAGTTGACCCTCCACGTCAATAATTGAGCTGGTTTTGATCATCGGAACACGATATGATTTGCTTGTGTAATTTAACCAGGTATACACAAATATGCGATATATCGCATTTCTTTTCATGTTCAACTTTATTTCCACAACCGTCCACAAGCTGAAACATCACCAATCACCACCGTGATGTCTTCAAGGGAGGATTCTCGGTCCAGCCCTTCAACCAGTCCCAATAACCAGCGCAAGCCTCTTGGAATGCGAGTCTCAATTTACCAAGACAGGGGCTCATTCCAAAAAGAATGCATATTGAAAAAAAGGATGCCCCTCGGGACCAAGCACGCACTCCCTTGCGTTTGCTACCAACAGCCTTATATGCCACCCTCGCCAGGGTCTGTCTCGCTTTTCGAGCTCTCCATTTTGCTTCGTGCTGTGTGATATCATTGTGTCATCATGGTTGTTATATCTGGCTCGCCGTGGGCCAGGAAACTTGTGTTTCTGGTCGTTTCTGTTAATATCTTGTTCTGGTGGTATTATTTTTCTTTCCCTCAATCCGACGACGTTAGTCCGCCGCCGCCGACAGTCGCGGGGAGCGATACGATAGAAGATAAAACCGTGGGACTATCGAAGGGAAAAGAAGACAAAGCTACCAAAGCGGTCAAGGCGACGAAGGGGGAGACATCCGGCGAATCGAGTGTCGACAAGAAAGGCTTCAAGACCTTTCGCTCATGGAGTAATTTTGACGTTGTGAAGCCAAAAAACGGAATAACCTACACATACCGCCGTTTTAAAAGCTCGCCGCATAAACCTCCTCATATCGAATGGAACCCCAACGGCGGAAAGCTCGCTGAGGGCTATATCTTCATCACTCCTCAGTCTACTGGAGAAGACAAGGGCCTTGTGCAGGCCGCTTCCCTCATTATGAAGCAGAACGCAGAGATGATCTATACCCACGATGACGATCCATACGAGTCGGAGGGCCTTCGCGTACAGACCATCGACAACGAACAGTACTTGACGTTATGGCGCGGCACAAGAAAGCAGGCCTATGGATTCGGTGAAGTTATCATAATGAACAGCGAGTATGAGAAGACGACCATCCACCTCGACGCTATTATTACCAACTTCTACGGCCAGAAGTTCCTAGGCATGCTTGACTTCCACGAGCAAGAGCTGACGACAAGGGGAACTATCCTGGTCACGGCGTATAACACCACCGGGTATAACCTGACGGCCATGGGAGGTCTAGAACATGGCTTCGTGATTGACTCGTTGTTCTTTGAGATCGACATCGAGACGCAGGATGTTCTCTTCAGTTGGAGTGCGCTCGACCACTTCTGGCCTGAAGACTCTATGCTTCCTCTAATCTCATCCAGCGGTAACGGAGGGCCAAGTCGTCCGTACGACTTCTTCCACCTCAGTTCGATCCAAGCGGTCAACCACGATTCGTTCTTGATCAGCAGCCGGAATTTCTGGTCAGTTTATCTCGTCTCCCGATCTACTGGTCAGATCCTCTGGGAACTGAGAGGAAATACCAGGGGAGGAGATTTCGGAGCTTTGCCACCTCACGGTCGGTTCCGTTGGCAGAATCACGTTCGTGCGCATAATGTCTCTTCTCGGGGCATGATGATCAGCATGTTTGACAATCACAACAGCCCCGAGGATTCTGGTAGGACCAATTCGCGCGGCCTACTTCTGAAGCTCAAGCTGCCGCCCAATGTGGATGAGAAGCCTGAGGTACTGCGCATACTGTCGCCTGATCGCGCAAAGGTTTCTCCAGAGTACGGAACCTACCAATTAGATCTGAGTAACGGGAATCAGTTTATGAGCTGGGGTGCTGGAGGTGTGGTGCACGAATACGGACCGGATGGTGGCCATGATCTGCGTTGGCAGGCACGCTTTGGCTACGATGACTCCATCACGAGCTACCGTGCCTTCAAGGATAAATGGAAGGGTACTCCCATGGCCTGGTCGCCAGCGTTGGTCATTGAGAAGACCGGGGATTCAATTCTTGGCTTCGTCAGTTGGAACGGCGCCACGGACATCGAAGCGTACAACGTATACATCATCGAAACAGGCACCACGCCGCGCCTGTACGGAAAAGCGACGGTGTTTGGCTTTGAGACAGGATTCGATCTCGGTGCTAAGTTCAACGAGACGAACTGTATCATGGCTGCGGCTGTCAGAGATGGACTTGAGGTTCGGCAGTCGAATGTAGGGTGTCTCCAGGGGAGGACGTTTGTGTCGACGTTTACGGACGCCAATGGAGATGCATCGGGCGATTCTGTTGTTGAGGAGAGTTTGATGCAGAAGATTCTAGGAGTTTGGTATCCGTAATGGGATTGATAGCACTGAATGGGTGTAATGTTAGCTCGGATCGGATGTATGAGGTGGACGGTAGCGCTGGACAGGGTTTTGTGAATTATTGAATGAGAACTCGATTAAATGAATGATCTGTTTAGAGTGGCATATACTTCTGTTTCTTGAATTGCTCTAACACTATAGTCTAACAAATTTGTAACATAGGAAAACGTATGAGCTCAGATGGTCAATCCCTCGTGCCACGTCCCCGAAGCCATTTTGTGGTACATATACAGCCCAATCTGCCAAATTCACCCCACATAACAGCTCACTGACGCTACCTTCGGAAAGGCTCATACTGCCCGGTCTTGGGATTGTAAATACTGATAACACTAGAAGAAGAGCTCAAAGACGGATTGAAGCTCTTGTTAGTCCTGTTCGTCCGCGGACGGTGGTGCGCAAGTGTATGCGGCCTTCGCTGCTGATAGTAATGCAGTGCTGGCGGATACTGAATAAAAGATTGACTTCTGTAGGGAGACTGTGGATAATGAAAGCTAGGCGCGCGATTTCGGAGGTTTGCGTGCGAGGGTAAATAAGGCGGTGGTTGAGGATATCTTGGGGGGGTTTGTGGTAGCTGATACTGAGAAAGGGATTTGACCGGTGTGATGACCACTGTTTCAATGTCCTTTAGTTCTTCTCTAGAAATGGTAGCTAGGCTTCTCGGGTGGAAGATGTTGAGTAGAGCAGTGACAATGAAGATGAAGCATGCATCGAATACATAAAAGTAGATCTCTGTCGTTTGCACGATGCCTGTAGGACCAGTACCGTACTCAATCAAACGATAGATCAACCGAGCAATGATCAGTCCGCAGGCTACGTAGAGAACGATGATCCATCGCTTCCAGGGCATCGTAAGAGTTGTGCTTTGGCGAGTCGGATTGTCAAGGACACGGCTGTGGACGATGTGCAAGATGGAGGTGAAGAAGCCAAAGAAGTACAGTTGGAATGCAAGCCCACCGACAATAATGAGTTGGCCTGTTCGCTGCTTGTTGACTGTCTTGGCCATTATAGATATACTCGCACCTGGTTACTTGAATGAGCACTAGAAAATGGATAAATGCTTCTAGACTTACCTGTCAATTGTGCCGCAAGCGAGAGCAAGTCCCCAAAAATAAACACCTTTGGAAGCACCTTTGCTGGAACTAAAGAGTGGACATCTGCATCTAGCGCTTCGATGAGTCTTCTGAGCATCATATAGATAGTCGCCATCATCAGAGTAGGACCCAGAAGAGAGGTAAAGGTCTGGGTTGCAAAGGGAACAGTCCAGCGAGGTGAGTCTCTTGCTGATACCGCCCGGCAAGCATATCCCACCGCCTCAACTGTTAACCATTAGCTAATGTTCTCATCAGATGATGTACACGACGATAAGAACTACCTGCACATCCCAAAAGGAACGGAATAAAGAACCAAGTTCTACATCGCAGAATCTGCAACAAGCACACTACCGTCGAGGCAGAAAACAAGCCCAGAGCGACAATGGCGGGAATGAAGGACGGGTCGTAATGGTACAGCTCAAGTGCTGCCATTGCTGTGAGACGAAGGCCAGAATAATGAAAGTGTATGGCCTGTGAAGGAATCCGAGGGTTTGGCAAGAGTAAAACAAAATGGCATTGTTTTTATGAGACAGGAAAACGTCTAGTAGATGTTTGGTCTCGGGAGACGCGTGGCCGTGATCGATCTGCCGCATGACTGTACGCATTTGGATTGTTATGGCCTATTAATACATTGACTCCGGTATTTCTAGATTATGATGCGGTTGAGGTTCTTGGAGATGGTGCTGAGGTGCTGAATGCGGATGGGTGTGGCTGTTTCCGGTGTTCCCCACTGGTTGGATGCGGCTGTCGGAGTCTGTACCTGACTACACTTCTTGTTATCTAGGGTCCGATATATATTTATACGCAGTATATGCTTCCTAAAGCAGCGGATATCATTGGTAAATAAATGGTTACCGTTGACGACAACGTTGTGTGTACCTGAATCGGCGTTAAGTTCCTGGATCCTTCCGATGACCCGAGATATGACCTTGGCGATGGGTTTGAAACGTCATCATGCTAGGAACAAGTCTGTGAGATACACTATACTAAGGCTGAGGTTCCCGTATAGGAATTACAGCTTCTTGGCGAAGTTCGTGGTGAACAGGTGTTGGCATGTCGCAATGTTGAGGTGTCAATGGCGGCTAGTGAGCACCCGGTTCTGCCAAGATTGATTTTTTGACACTATCGTACACTATGAGGTGAAATGACTATTAAGATGTGTCATTACTGGAAGTCAAAGTCCAGCTTACGAGTCAGGTTATTTTACTCCCCCCCCTCTGATGTCTTTGTATTGATCTGGTACCACCTGTGCTCAAAGCTGCAAAGCAAATTTGATTGCTCTGGAACCAAGACAACCTAAACATGTTTTTTTTGTATTCTACTCAGGTAGTCTGGCCATCATAGAGCAATTAGAAGTTAACATTCAAACTCTCCAATTATCAATAATTCGCTCTGAAATATCATCGAGACTTGGGATTTATAGTCTTGATGATATTGATGTGTTTGACAAAAAAGGGGATAAATGTAGGGTAGGGTGGAATTTATCACGTCAGAAGAGCGTCACGAGATGATAGAGGAAAAAACATCGCTGGCATCCCTAGCCAGAGTGCCTTTATTGCCCTTACATCTTTGAGTCTGCATCATAATTTTTGTTGCGGCTTGGAGATACTATAGTTGAGCCCTTATGAAACATATTTGTTTATATTCATTCACAGCTTGTCAAGGGACCCTTCTTTCCGAGTCATAGCCGATGTTCCTGGCTCTTACTCACTCAAAGCAGTAAAGCACTGGAAAGAGGCTGGCTGATGTCAGAAGTGGACCCAGATCTCAATCTGACCAATCACATCTTAGCGTCGAAATATCTCAATCTGTTTCTGCCCGATCCGATCCTCAGGGAGGCTTGTCAACTCCACGATCGAGAATATCTCTACGGAGTAATTAGCGGCCTTGTGCTTACAGAAGCATATGGGCCTGTCACCGCCTGAAGGCGCTCTCGACTGCTGAAACGTACTAGTAGCAGCACGTCCAAGGGGACACACGCACACTTGGAATTGGACCCTTGGACGGGGCTGATCGCTGCTGAACCCACACAGGCGCCATCTTCGTTGAACAAGGCACCTCTTACAGGCTTGCAGCACCGACCAGAGGGACCAGAGGGACCAGACAGACGTCATGAGCGCTCTGTACAAGACTATCCTCCCCGCCCCAGATGCTTCTGGTGATCCTGGAGGCCAGGACCCAGATAGACGGGTGGCCAAGCGGAGACGGGCGAATAGACCGAACGCCTGCGAGAACTGTCGCATCAAAAAAGCTCGTGTAAGTTGCTCTATTCTCCTCTGTCATCTGTCCTCTTAAACTGCACTGCATTCTCCATTGCACTTTGCACTTTGCTTCAATGTCTGACCCACCGCTTCGGTACTGTAGTGTGACGGTAAAAGGCCCAACTGCTCAAAGTGCGAGAGATGGGGGACAACCTGTGTCTACAGCGTTGACCACCTGGCCAACGTAGAGAGGGAGCTCAAGGACCATCGTGATGTTCTCGAGCTGTTGATGTCGCTGCCAGAGGAAGAGGCACTTGCAGCTCATCGCCAACTGAGAAGCACCAACAACCTGTCCGATGCATTGTCGTCACTCCAGGGCAGCATGCACGGGAGGCATCAGCCCTCTAGTATACGGACTGCCCAGGCGATATCGCCGCCGACGTCCTCAAGTCTCGAGTTTGAACTGAATGTACGGCATCCCATGGCGTATCCGACTGTGTTCCCTCTAGACCTTCCCTCCTTGAGCGCTGATCCGCGGTTACGACCCGTTCAGCGCCCATCTCACGGACTATTACTGGAAGGCTCGTCGCCGTCTGACACCATGTCACCGTCGACTTCATCCAGCAATGATCAGTCTGGCACTACACCAAGTAACCAGTCTTTTGAACGACCTAGCATCAAGCATGAGGGAGACTCCGTTGGCCTCCACCATGACCAATACTGTGACGAGAGGTTACACCAGCTGCAGATTGGATACTGGACTGGCATATCCCTCGAAAATGATGTAGCTGCGAATGCCATTTCGCACTACCTTCGGAGCAATCATCCTATTTTTGGACTCTTCGATCCCGACCTTTTTATACACGACCTCATCCACCACAAACACCAGTATTGCTCATCATTTCTAGTGAACGCCCTATTGGCCCACGCTTGCGTAAGTTGCCACTCGCCCCCCTGTTAACATCTTAAGATGTCATCTTTAGACCACTAGCTGACCGCAATCCACCATGCAGCAAGCGTACTCTGCGATCGACGAAACAGTGAGCGCTTTGAGTCAAGATTTTATGAGAGATGCCGGTGTTTTGTGGCGAGCTGAGCGATCGTCCGACTCACTTGTCAATGTAGCTGCTATTCTCATGCTGAGTGTTAGTTGCCATCTTGAGAGGTCAAGCATTGATAGCAATGATCTTCTCAATGAGGGTCGTGCAATGGCGGAGCGGATGAAGCTTTTTGGAGTGCAGCATACCCCAGAAAACGCTGCATCGTTCGACAGCTTGGATCCAGATACCAAGAGAGCAATGGCTCATACAGCCTGGGGTGCATACAGCTACCTCACGTAAGTACACTAATTCATGCCCTTCGCTATTGGACCTCGCTAAGACCTCAGACTCAACTCGTTCTGGGTACCAACCAAGCCAATAGCGTTCCCACCGATGTTTCCAATGCCTGGCAGAAACAACGAGGATACGATAGACGAAAGGTTAGCAGTTCACTGGCCTCGACACTTCATACCTGACTATGCAGGCAAAACATTCCAAGCGCTATGTGAACTCTGGACCATAATGCAGGAGGTTGTGGCTGTTTACTTCTCCCAGCAGGGAGACGGAGACGAAGCTTCCATGAGGATTCCTCTGGCGTTTGTCGAGGCCAAGTATTCCAAGATTCTTTCTTTAACAGACTCTCTACCGCCCGAGATGTCCTCCATCAATCCGGTGTCTATGCCTGATCATGTTTTAGCATTTAAGTAAGCTCAGTTTCTAGTTTTGAACCTGGACCTAAACTAACACGGGAATAGTATTCTACTTCATGTTGCCATAACACATATTTTTCACCCATTTATTATGGATCTCAGCAACTCACAGGCCCCTGCTTCCATGCAGGCCCCCAAAGCTGTCTTGAGATCATCTATAAACCAGCTCCAGCGTCTAATACTTATCAGTCGACTACACCACCCCTACGCCCACACCATTAGCGTTCTCAGTTCCGCAGTAGTCCACGTGAGCAACACGATAATCCGCGACGCAGCAGTCCGAAAGCAAACAGCCCAGGCAGAAAGCCTCAAAAGGAAATACGCCCACCGCGTTAGCACGGAGGATCAAAGTCGGCACTTCTACTTCCTTGTCTGTCTGGCAGCCTGTCAAGACCTAGGCGCCTGCTTCCCTGTCTGCGAGCCCATGGGAAAGGGCCTCCTTGCTATGGCAATGCGGGACGGGACCATGTCGGCTGCTGAAGCGAAGAAGCTGATGCGTGCGCTCGAAGTCCCGAAGCAAAACCCCAAAGACGGCGTGTTTGGGAGTTTTGTGCTTGACTTTGATTTAGAGGCTACAAAGCCTGGCGGTGGTCACATTAAAGATTTGGCTGCGCAGTTTGAGGAGCTCAGCATGCACAATGAATTCACAGAAGGAGGAGACTTTGTCATCGAGTAATGTCAGATGAACATGATATATCTGGCATATATATGAAGACTCTTATAAGGGTTTAAGCAACAAGGAATGATTTTAATTGAATAATGAGTATACGGATTATTCTACGTTAGTTTTAGATAAATGAAGCCTCGATCACTTAAAGGGGTGAGGGAGTGCTAATCTTAGTTCTTCACCACAAAGCCTTTGTGCAAATGCCGGGAAAACTCCAGACAGACAGATACTGAGCAGGTAATATGGTCGGGTTGCGATCAAACTATTAGAGCATATGAATAGATCAACAACATCCATCATGTCCATGCTCGTGATCATGATTATGCGCATCACGCTCTGCAACCCCCTCAGCCTCCTTACTCAAACAACTCACATGAAACGCACTCAACTTGACCAGCCCCGGAATCTCCCTCAACAACCCGATATTATCCTTAAAATCATCCGTCTCGCGAAACTTCTGGTGAGCCTCAATACTAGGCCAGCCAATAAACGCAGCAAGCATAGCGCCCGAGTTAGCCTCATCACCTCGGATGGGCACGTTGTTCTCGACACTCCAGCCGTAGCTGATGCCGCGCCAGTCCCGCGAGGTCTTGAGGGCTCGGCCTGCGAACTCCTCGAGACGTCTGGTTGCGGTGGCGCGGGAGGCGACGTCGTAGTCTCCCGGGAAGAAGGCCAACAGGACTTCGGTTACGGGGGAGCGCTCTTTGTTGAGGACGTCCTCTGGGGGGAAGGGCGTTAGGGTGACGTGTTTGTTGGTGTATTTTGTGAAATCAACAAGCGGCTTGAGTGATTCGATGATTGCGCCATGTTCACTGTGAATGTCAGTCTTGCACCAAGTAAACAATGAAGAGACTCACGCGGTCTTAGGATAGTTCTCATGATCCTCAAGGCTTTCCCAGTCGAGAAAAAGCCAAACTTTCGATGGATCCTCAATCTCAACACCAGTGTAGACACGACGAGCACCAGGCTGTCTCAACACGGTGTCGATGACATTCTGATAAGTCTTGCCCGCAGCTGAAGATTCATCAAAGACGTCGACGCCCTCATTGGCGACAACATATGAAAATTCCGTAACGTTTTTGAGTTTGGACGCCATCGTAGAGGTTATTTGATATTGAGAGTGTACGATGTGAGCGAGCTGGTGATGTATGAGGAGGGGTAAATAAGGTGATGCAGTGGGGGGCAAAACACGTGCTGTTGTTCCTTTGACCCGCAAGGAGAAAGGGAAGTTATCGTCTGATTGATGCGTGTCAAGATATATGGATTAACTGGTATGATTTCCTTCATAGATTATTGGAGGCCTTTTATTCCTCAGCCCTACCCTTCGAACCACTGGCTTCACTCGTCTCTCCACCTGTCTCCGCCTTGAACTGGATTATAGCCTTCTCAGTGACCCTCATAGCTTCCAGCCCAACAGGAGCCCCAAGATAAATCATAGACTGCAAAATGGCTTCTCTGATTTCAACTTCCGTCAATCCATTTCGTAGTGCCCCCTTGGTATGTAGCGTCAACTCTGGCCACGCCTTTTGCGCCGTCAAAAAGGCCAAAGCTATGAATTTGTTAGACGGCGTTTGCGTGATTGAAATTCCACTCACTCAGCAAACTCCTCTGTTTCCTATCAAGACCGGGACGAGTCCACACGTTTCCCCAGGCATATTCTGTGATGAGTTCCTGGGCTGGCTTCCAGTATTCGTTGTCCAAGCTGGCAACTGCTTTGGAGACGTATTCTTCGCCGAGGACCTCTCCTCGGACCTTGAGACCCTTGCTGAAAGCTTCGCTATACTCTTGATTCTGGGACATCTTTCTGGCACTGAGGAAGAGTAGGGATAGGTGCAGAAGGAAACTTATCCCTTGATGCTGTTATATGCTTGATGACGGAGGTCGTACCCCGTGTCCGGGACTCCGCAATCGGACTGTCCGGTATTGAGACGGGGGCCCCGGTTGCGGAGCTAGCGGCACTTCCCGGGTCCCACGTGGGATTTCTATGGAATAGTCCTTGCAATTTAATATAACCTATGCGCATCATGATAACATTACAATCCATATTACTTGTTACATGCTCGTCATGATACACGTCAATCAACGACTTGAAAGGTGCAAAACCATAGCAAACAAACACAGACTAGAAATAAACAGAATACGCCTCGCTATGCCCAACCATCCACTCATCGTTTAAGTCCATGTCTCTGAAACCAATTCTGATGATGCTCCTCCTCCCACCTCTTCTCCGCACGTCTCAACGTCGACGAAACATCCCAAAAGTCCTTCTTCTGCGCAACATCCCTCGGCGTCCTCCCCTTATTATCCTCCACCGTCGGATCAGCCTTCCAGTCTCTCAACACTCTAATAACCTCCCTCCTCTCCTCATCGCCATCCTCCGCCACACTGGCCGCATAGTGCAGCGGCGTGCGCCCATCTACCGTGCGCGCATTCACATCTGCGCGTCCGTCGTCGACGAGATATTCCACCAGGGCGGCTGAGCCGTAGCGCGCGGCGAGGTGCAGTGGTGTGCGGCCGCCGTTGGCGCGTGCGTTGACAGGGGCTTTGTGGTCGAGGAGGAGCATTGCTATTGCGAGATGGTCGCGTTCGGCGGCGAGATGAAGAGGTGTTAGGCCTTGTTGGTCGCGTGTTGAGGGAGATGCGGCGCGGAGGGCGTCGCTGCAGGCTTGAGTGTCTCCGTTCCATGCGGCGTCGAGGAGAAGATCTCCAGGATCTCGGACTGGCTGGGGATGCTTTGGGGGTTTGGCTTCTGCTGCAGTTGGTTGTGCGGGTTTGATACCAGTAGGTTCCTCTTTTTCAATCGCCTCCTCTTCTTTTGGCTGTTCGGGTCCAGCTGTAGTTGATGTTGGTGGCAGTCCAGTTGGGTCATCGTCGAGTTTGGGCTTCACCCCTTTAGGCGTTTCTGTTGAAGCGCCCTCCTCGGCATCTGCCCTGTTGTCTTTATCTTCCTTATCATGTCTTGCTGAATCCTCTTTTGCCTCCTCATCCTTCTCAGTCTCAGGTTCTGGCTTAGGTTCTTCAGTATGCACCGTCTCATTAATATCCTCATCGATCGATTTCCTAAACTTGCCAATTGGAGGGGGATCCAATCCTGTCGGACTTGCCCTTGACTTCGATCCGTGGCTTGTGGTACTTGGTCGTCGGGCATCGGGCGAGTCAGCCGACTTTCCTGGAGCTGGCGGTGGAACTGGATTGTCTAGGCCAGGAGGAGCAGGCTTCATAAGAGCGCGCCTAAGAATAAGTCAGTATAGAACCTACACTTCTTGTTTGGAAACTTACGAGTAAATATTAACCATGAGTTTACTCAGAGATGCCAACTGCTTTTCAAGATCAGCGTCAGCTTGTTTGATCTTCTCCTCCCACTCGTCCTTGTACTTGTACGAGTTATAAAACTCTTCAAGACCCCCAAACACCGTCCCCTCGAGGCCATCACTACTAATCTCCTGAAGCAACTTTGTCATCTTGTCCAAGGCAGCTGTGGCATTCTTTATAGACTCGTCAATCTGCTTCCTCATCGGGAGAGCGTCATCTCCCTCAATTATGTCCGGTCGAGCTTCCAGAGTATTCTGGATCTGAGTAATGGTATCTTTCGCTGTTGTTACTTTGGCTGACACCTCATGGATCTCTTCAGGGGTCTTTCGCATATCCATGAACCAGTCTGCCCATTCTTTGGCTGTGTCAGCATGTTCGCCCAGCGCTTCGACGCCGGCGTAGGTAGCAAGTGCCTGGGGGAGGTGTTTCAAGAAATCAAAACCCTTCTTTTGAGGCTGCTCTCTATTTGGTCTCTCAGTTGGCTTGTCTTCTTGCTTCCTTTGAGGCTTGACAGGCTGCGGCTTTGAAACAGCCTGTGGTTTTGAAGTACCCGCGTCTGGCTTCCTTCCCCTCTCTGGCGGCTGATGAGTTTCATGGTTGCTAAGCGGCGACTCTCCCCTTGATTGAGGTCGACCTCTAAGCATCTCTGCAGCAAGATGAGCCGCCGGCCTATAGCCGGAAGGCGGAGATCGTTTACCAGCTCCAGGAGGACGCCTGGGTGAAAGCGGTGCTTCGTAAGAGTGGAATCTTCTCGGGCTTGGACGGGAGCTATCAGTTGGATACGGCCTCATCGGAGGACGTACACCGGCAGGTGGTCTTGGAGAAGCTGGCCATGGTGGTGTCTCGTGTCCATGTGGACGATCACGATCAGGTTTGTGAGCACGTGTTGGGGTTGGAGATCTTCGACGTGACGTAGGCCGACTCTCATCCTCTGACATCCAATCCGAGTCTCTCGTTACACGGCGCCTGAGTACTCTTTGTACTGGCGCTGGCGGGGGTGGTCGGGCACGAGGTGAAATAGACCGGTTACCCGAGTCTCTCCGTCTTGGACGTTCATAGTATGAGTGCCTGGGGCTTGATGTCGGGGGATATCGTGGTCGGCGACTTGCAGCTTCATGGGATCTTGCCCTTTGCGCCGAAGCTTCAGCACCCGGAGGAGGCTTCAGTGGTCCTCCATATGCAGGTGCTGGGGGTACATGAGAAGGTGGAGGACGAGATTGAGATGTACCAGAAGCAGTTGTCACAGGTTTTCGTGAAGCTGTAGACGGAGGCTTTGGTTTCGTCGATCGCCCCGACGAAGGAGGCTTTTTCGGCATCTTCAATCTGAAAAAACAATAGACTACTATTATCAGGGACCTTACTAACTAATGCCCAGGCACCAGGAACCTTTTAAGAAAAGACCCTTGGACCAAAGGTCAGGCAGTAGCTGCGGGTAAGTTAAGTGGTAAAACCGGCCCAAGGACGGCATGACGCCATTGCAGGCATGTCACAGGCCTCTTGAGGCATAATCTCATGCACGAATAAATCCGGGGAGCGTCTCTATTGGTTCCATCGCGAGGGACGCTGAGAGATTTAGAGGGCGAGTGTGACGTGTCTGCTGATCCACCAAAAGAAAAAAGCTGGGGGATGATCATCGTACTGTATCAAAGACCCTTTCCCGTACGGGTCGGGACGGACCAGGGAATGGGGTCAACAGGGAATTGATGCATATGTAATTATATCGCGCTTTTTTCTTTGGTGGAAAATGCATGGCTGATTTTATTATGGCGTTGTGGACAGGCATTCAGTAGGGCCTTGTTTTTAGAGATCTTGCAGACATATTGCCACTCCGTGGGCCTCATAATCCAACTTTTTATCTTGCAAGTATGTATAACGTCTGAGGCGAGGTTTTATTACCAGTCGCATGACAAAGTCAGAGCAACAGCTTTGTGGATGTGTTGCCTGCGGCCGGGTTGTATCACATGATGCGTAATCCAAAACTGTATCATTGGTGAGATTGATGCCTAATCTTCATGACATCCTGTTAGTCACGTAGGACTTGTTGTCGGTGCGGCATATTTTCGTATGGTCAGCTGCAAAGATCAGCATCCTGGTGCGCAATTGAAATAGAAATAAATCACTCCAGGCAGACTCCTCTGAAATCATGGTCGTCATAACGAAATCTGAGAAGTGTAACAATGTCTAATAGTGCCAAGTATTTTCTGAACCCCGTCACCATACATAATGTTACATGCTACTATCAAAATTCCTGCCACTTATTCTATCCGGAACATCGCCTAGACCATACATCCTTCAAATCATCCTTGAAAGCAGCTGCAACGGGAAACACTTGTTCTACTGTAGTAAGATGCTGCATGACCAAGTCTTGCTGCCAGCATTCCCAAGAGCGCGCACCGGCAACTCGTAGCGGAAAAAGCACCAGCACAGGTGAAACAGGCGAGCCATGGAGAACTCTATCTGCTTGCATCAATATAGTAGCAACATGCATCTGAATCTCTTTTTCGCCTAGGTTGGGGACTACAACACCCATTTTCTGCCAATGCGTTATTTCGTAGTCGAACACCCCAGAGAGGTAGATGCTTGTTGCTGAAAAGAACGTCCTAGCTAGAGAAGTAAAACTGCCGTACATTTTGTTCTCGTCGTCTTTGGCTGGGGAGTGAGATGATATTGCACTTGCCTCCCAGTCGACTAGGGCTTGTTTGAGAAGGAAACCTTCTTGTGCGATATTATAAGCTTCATCAAGGCGCTTTCCCGACTGTTCGGAGTCTTCTTCGTCTGAGTAGATAAAAATCTCTGTCCTAAAGAAAGAATAAGCATACGAAGAGTGATAGCTATATTGGACTTACCGAACTCGGAGGGTTGAGCAGAGCACAATGATATCCAGCAGATCATCAAGAGAGTGTGCCCCATCCTTGCCTTTTGATTCTTTCATTCTCTGCACTAATTGCCTCCACTCTTCTTGCGCGAGAAATGTTGGTTCGTTGAATATTATGGCGCGGCAAACTTCGAATATCCTGATTTCAGTGAAGAAACGCTGGTCAAGACCTGAATAACATGCTGTAGGCCCAGCTGCTACAAGTGCCTTTGAAGTACCATGAACCAAGTGTTGTATCCAACCTTGACCTGTTGAATCGTTCATGAGCTTAGAATAGTTAGCACACTGATAGTCTATGTAACATAAAGATGTCAAGTACCTCAAACAGACCCAAGAAATGAGTCGTCCATAGAATTTGATGACGCACGCCGGGCAACTGATCAAACTTATCAAGAGCATGCCGTAAGCCCAGCACAGACCTTGAATAGTGGTATACAGCTAGCCTGTAACCCTCACTTGGAGTAACTCCTTCAAAAGAGTGCAATTTTACGGCCTGCATCGCGCCAAGGGAAAGGACAGCGTCGTGCAGGAATGTCTCTTTACCTTGGTTTTTCATCAGACCCACCACGTCGGTAAATGCATCAGTCCTGGGGTTGAAATTGTTTCGTTGGAGAAACGTGTCGAAATATTGCGAGAGATAATAGACCTGGTCGACCGAGAGACTGATAGCAAGTCTTGGAGGCTTAAGGATCTGGCTTTGACAGGGACTACCCCGGGTTACGGGAGCAGCGATCTTTCCACCAGAAGCTGTAACAAATCGGATCTGATTGGGCGCCCTACCATGGAAAACGCAGTCAATCAGCCGTCTCTGACAGTTACTGCAGGGAAAGCTTCCAGAACACTTGGCGAGTGTTAGATATGCAGAGCAGGGTGACACTGGAGGTGACGCACCTTGAGGTGGCTTGCGGCACATGCAAGGCACCGCGATCGTTTCTTCCGCCCGTCAAATGGTCCAACCGGCATCTTCACAAACTTCCTTGTCGTTGCGATGACAAGCTCAGCTCAGCTCAGCTCAGGTTCATGGCAGAGGCTGGGGTTTATAGCTTATGCCGGAAAGAGTTTAATTAGAGCGAGATGAACATGGGGGAATGTCGCGATACCCTTTTGGGAAGTGTTTGGGCGACGCTACTGTCGTGACGTGGTTCGTAGCCAATCATTTTACTAGCTTTGGGGCGAGCTGAACTCCAGCTTCGTCAGCAAATTGGACCCTGTTGCGTGTGTTCTTCTTCTTTTCTAGATTGAAGTTTAAATGAGTGACAATTCGCACGATCTTAACTGAATAGAGTAAGGTTGGGGCGGCAGTTCATGTTAAGCGATTGTGAAAGATCTGCAATGAGAGATGAAGCTGCATTAGACCTCTGTCAAGGATGGAATTGTTCCTCAATTCTCCGCTCGGCACTATCCAAAGGGCGACGACGAAGCTTTGGCCTATTGGAATTATGTTTTTATCTGAAGTTATAAGTATCAACTTATTTCCGCCAAAGAGACCATATTCTTAACTATCAGTCTAAGAAACAGCGTCATCAACCAAACTGAACAATCTTACACTCTCGCAGCCAACAATCTCACATCCAACTCTTCGCTTCATCATCTCCACGATGCGTGTTATTGCTCTCCTCATCCCCTTGTTCGGGCTTGGCGACGCTCTTCTAGTCCCCAACTCCAGCGGCCCATACGGTGTTGCTCTACGCGTCCAAGGCATGACCGACGATCATCGCATCGACCCGTATGACCCAAAGAAGGGCCATAGACAAGTCCTCGCCTCTGTCTTCTGGCCAGTCGATAAAGACTCCTGCTCCAAGAAAACCATCCCTTACATGCCACCTGTTACGGCTGCATACTATGGACAACAGGCACAGGCCCTAGGTCTCTCAAACGATACCTTCAAGGCGTTCGAATTCGAAGTCTGCACTCCCAAAACCTCCAAGTCTGGATGCGCGTCAGACAAAAAGTATCCTGTTGCTATCTTCTCGCCTGGCGCTGGTAACTCTCGACTTTTGTACAGTGCTATGGCACGCTCGCTTGCGAGCCACGGAAATGTTGTGGTTCTCATTGATCATCCTTACGACCAAGACGTTGTCGAGTTTCCGGATGGAAAGATTATCAAATCAGCCAATATCCCTGAGGATATCCCTAGTCTTAATAAATTGTCTCAGGTATGTATTGACCTCTTATATCTTAGCTCGTCCGTTACTGACTACGATACAGGTTCGGGCAAAGGATATTTCCTTCGTCATCTCACAGGTCAAGACCCCTTCATTCCAGCGTAAAGTCTTCAAAGGATTTCCAGGCAGCGTTGACACCAACAAAATCGTCGCCCTCGGACATTCACTGGGCGGTGCCAGCGCAGCCAACGCAGTCCTCGAAGACTCTCGTATCCGAGGTGGAATGAACCTGGACGGTCAACTGTTCGAGCCAGCTCTCAGCAAGGGACTCAAGAAGCCCTTCTATCTCATTGGACGACCTAGCCACTCCGAAAGCGACAAGACATGGGAAAAGTTCTACAACAGCTTGAAGGGTCCTAAGGATATGAAGCTGATCAAGGGAACCCAACACGGCTCTTTCACCGACTATCCTCAGTTGATCAGTGCCTTGGGCTTGCCAGAGGAAGCTAAGAAGACTGTTGAGCCAATGATCGGGTCGGTGGATGGACCAGTTCTGGAAAAGCTAATCGCCAAGACTGTCATGGGTTATATGAAGCTCTGCTTCAGCCACAACTAAGGAGTCAGAGGATTGCAGGAGTAAGGGCTGATGGAACACTTTGCCAGTCTAGAGCCGAAGGCAATTAGGAGAGTGCAAGCTCTCAACTCAGTCTCTCGGGCTTATCTGGTCTCAAAATTGATTATCATTTCGTTTCTTGTACTATAAGTTAGCTACTTCTTTTTCTTATGATAGTATAATAGATCTCTTAGTCGACTATTTTAGCGCTTGAGTGTTTTACTAATTAAGATAGCACAGGGACATATCTCAGAAAGTATAAGCACTCGATATTGGAACTTGTCATAATAGTCTGCTGAATACAATCCTTATTCTAAATTTACCAATCTCTCGTAGAACAAGGCCAGCTAATTGTCAGGCTTGAAAGCCACTGTCTGATCCGATAAACCTAAAGGAATGCCCGGAGCGAAGGGTTGTTCCAGGGTATCTGAATATTAACAGCTTCAGCTACCAGCTGCTCAAGAGCAGGAAGCTTATCAAGATTGTACTTGACCGAGACGTACTCGTGCTTCATTTGAAGCATGCACCGCAGGAGCTTAGACAAAGACGTGATACCGTTCCTCTCCCCAATGCCCAAAACCGTGGTGTCAATGTGCGTAGCCCCAGCTTCAAGTGCAGTGTAGGCGTTGGCAACCGCACATCCAGTGTCATCGTGGAAGTGCGTTTCGATATCACAGTTAACCATCTGTCTGAGCATGTAGATCTTTTCAAAGACCTCACGAGAGCTTGCACCACCCACGGTGTCGGCAATCCCTACGCGGTGTGCGCCGAGACGGTCCATGAGCGAGTAGAGCTTCAGAATCTCGTTGAAGTCAGAGCGGAATGAATCCTCGCCCGAGAAACGAACTTCAAGGCCGTGGGCTTGGGTGAATTCAATGACCTCCTTTGCCTTGGCGGCGATCCAGTCCAGGTCCTTTCCGTGGGAATGCTTCATGAGCTGGGTAGAAGTGCCGATGCACATGTTGCTGTGGGGGGTTGTGTTAACCAAATAATTCAATCCAGTTGGATATTGATTGACTTACATTCCATCGACACCTGTTTCGACGGCGATCCTGGCATCGTCCATGTTGCATCGAATATGGCACAGAATCTTAGCCTTGAGACCCAGCTTGCAGATAGCCTGACAGTCCAGCCTGGACTGCATAGACGAAGCAGGCGAAGTCAATTCGATCTGGCATATATGTCAGTTATAGTTCACCGTCATATCATCTAGGAACTCACGTATTCAACTCCGATATCATCCAAAGCCTGCGCGATCTTGACCTTGGTGGCAGTGTCGAAGTAGGCCGTTGCAAATTGCTCGCCCTCGCGCAGAGTCGTGTCGATGATGCTGAAGTTATTCAGACTACCAGTGGATCGTACAGATGTTGCTCCCGAGCTGCGACCATCGCTGGCAGAGTCAGAGTTCTCCGATTCACTGCTGATGGTTGGAGCAATTGGGTGTAATTCGTTGACATCAAGACCCGTTACGGAGGTTTCCAAAACACAGCCTTGATCGTCTCCTGTAGACAATCTAGTTAGTCAAGGTGCAAGGAAGACACGGAATTCCTTACCAGTCTCTCCATCCGAGACTTCAACAACCCCATCCCCCCCAAGGGCCACCGAGTCGCTGCTGGTGGCGCCAATTGAATGGTTCGTATGGTGATCCAAGCAATTGCCTCCGCTGCGATTGTCGCCGCTGTTGCTACTAGCAGCACCTTGGCCCATGGTGTGGCTGGTGTGGTGGGAGATGGGGTTGTTGGCTGACTGCATTGTGTCTGCCCTAGCATTAAGCTATACAGTTTTCGATCTATGTGTTGGGTTTTGGTTGCTGATTGGTATTGCGTACTTTGCTTGACTAGACTACGAATATGGTGGTGTGATGGGAAACTTTTATGTATTGCTATTTCGTGACTCATAGAGATCATCGGCACTACCTATAAGTGCGCGTAATACAAGGGTGGTAATTTCAACTGTAGCGCCGTCGGATCGTCGCAAAAAAGCTAATTACATATTATCTTAGTGACTCATGGGCCGAGTTTCGGAACAAACCTTGGCAATATAATTGGCGATCATCCCGATTTCTAAATCATTATATTCATGGTGGGAATTGTATAAGTGATGATTATTTGTTTTCTAGGTTCCAAAGATGGCCATAAAATAGATCCTTAATGAAACATTTCCGTGCCAGATATGCACCAAGGCCTCCAGCGAGGATGCAATTGAATGTGCTCAGCCAGGATAAATCCTACTCAATAAACATCCTGTCTCAAACATATTTCTCAACAAACTTTTCTGTATTTTGCACTTGTCCTTTGAGTTAGGCAATCGATAGCTAGAATTAACACAAGAATGTGTCTAAACATTGGCCATGCCATTTACCTTAGAGACCCTCTCAATGGCTCGCCAACCTGTTATTGAGCCATATGTAGCCAGGTCCATGCTTATACATAACTTTGGATTCAACCTGTAAGCTGAGACTGTAGTTCACGTAATCACGAGTCGGTTTTATGCTGATCGTGTATGCGATTGTGCGCCAGGCGAATCAACTTAGATCATCTGGATTGGTGATTATAGACTAAAGGTTTAATAGACTACACAGAGCGTGATCAAGGACAAGCAGTCAACTCTGTGGCAATTTTCATATCTTTTGAAATTCTATAGTTTACCATAAAGCACTAAAGCCGACCTGTATGAGCATTCTGTACGAACTCATTTGGCAACTTGATTGATATAGATACTCTGAGGGAGGTGCAACAAGTCTAGCCTTATGGCTACACAGGATCCACTTGCTAAAGATTAGTCTCCGAGCTACATTTAACATTTTCCCTATGCTATGTCTATCATGTTGATACATACGGATGTACTGCGATCCGAGGCCTCGAAGAGCGGATCATGAGTTATCATTTATAAAATCGGCGGTGAGCAATTTCAGGACCCAATTCGTAAAGGTTCTTTTTTTACCGGCCCATGGATGCTCTGCGGTTACGGCGTGGTTCCAAGGTGAATATTGTTCGAGTTTAGGTGTCGCAGGCCGACATTATTCTTGTCATACTAATGGTAGGGCTCCGGCCTCGCTTTAGGTGGGGTGACAGTAAGGCGATGGCGTTGACCGACTGCAAGTATGCCCCTGAAATTGGGCTGATTCTTAGATTAAAGAAATACTTTGCTGTGACGTATAAACATTACATTTTTGAAGTACTCTAACTCCTTACAAGGAACCGGCGCATTGACGGTGGTGATATCGTGGAATGTTAGCAATTCTATCACACCACAAAGGTCACGTGCTACTTGAGTCATCAGGTTCACCCCGCCAAAATCTTTGACCCCTCCAAAATCCTGTATGGTCAATCGGAACCTACTTCTACCAGACGCTTCCCACTTCGGTCCTGCATAGACGAGGACAATATCGAGAACGAAGACGAGAGACGTGGAAAAACGATACAGCGATTCAATACACGATCCGAGACACGATCGACATAGCGAGCCTCTTACCACCTGATACCTTCCCTCCTCCACAACCCCGCCATCATGAGCTTCGACGCCGAGAGCGCGGCTCCAGTGCTCGCCACAGCCGACTTCAAGACCGCGGGACCCGTGATCGCTGACCTCGACAAGCACCTCACTCTCCGAACTTATCTCGGAGGCTACAGCCTGGGAGAGGCAGACGAGAAGGTCTGGACTGCTCTCCGCACCAGTAAGGTCGCCATTGGCCTTGTCCGAAAGGGCACCTACGCCAACGTCACCCGATGGTTCAAGTTCATCGAGGATGCTCACCCTGAGCTCAACGAGAAGCTCAACGCTGGAAAGGAGAAGCGCGCCGGTGGTGCCAACTACAACATTGGCCTCTCCAACATCGAGAACGGTGTCGTAACCCGATTCCCTCCTGAGCCCAGGTAAGCTCTGCCAGAATACCCGCATCGCGTGACTTTACTGACATCTTCACAAGTGGTTACCTTCACATTGGCCACGCCAAGGCCGCTCTCCTTAACGACTATTTCGCCAAGACTGCCCCCGATGGCAACGGCAAGCTCCTCGTCCGATTCGATGATACAAACCCCTCCAAGGAGAAGCAGGAGTTCGAGGACTCCATTCTCCACGATCTCGAGTTGATGGATATCAAGTACGCTCAGGTCACTCACACCAGTGACTACTTCAAGGAGCTCTACGAGATGTGCGAGCAGATGATCCTCGACGGCAACGCCTACGCCGATGATACCGACCCCGAGATCCAGAAGGACGACCGCAAGAACCGTCTTGCCAGCAAGCGACGTGACCGCCCTGCTGAGGAGAGTTTGGCCATGTTCCGAGAGATGAAGGCTGGCACCGATCTGGGCCGAAAACACTGCATCCGTGCTCGCATTGCTTTCGACTCAAGCAACGGTTCCATGCGTGATCCCGTCATCTACCGATTCCCCAACTGGAAGGGCGCCGAGCCCGCTCCTCACCACCGAACCGGCTGGGACTGGAACATCTACCCTACCTACGACTATGCCTGCCCTGTCGTCGACAGTCTCGAGGGTGTCACCCACGCGCTCCGAACGACCGAGTACGCCGATCGCAACGAGCAATACCACTGGTTCATGGATGCTCTCAAGATCCGCAAGGTCAACCTTTGGGAGTTTGCCCGTATCAACTTCATCCGAACATTCCTTTCCAAGCGAAAGCTTACCAAGGTTGTCGACACTGGACGTGTCAGCGGCTGGGACGACCCTCGTCTGCCCACCGTCCGCGGTATCCTTCGCCGCGGTCTTACCGTTCCCGCTCTCCGCGAGTTCATGTTGAAGCAGGGCCCCAGCCGAAACATCGTGACCATGGACTGGACAACAATCTGGGCCATCAACAAGCGAATGCTCGATCCTGTTGTGCCTCGATTCATGGCCATTGACGAGAAGGACGCCGTCACTGTCACCCTCACTGGAGGCCCTGAGAAGTCTTACAAGGAGGAGAGGCCCAAGCATGTCAAGAACCCTGATGTCGGCAACAAGCAAGTCACATTCGGCCCTAAGCTCCTGCTTGACCAGGCTGATGTTGCTTCGTTCGACGACAACGAGGAGATCACTCTGATGTCCTGGGGTAACGCTATCGTCCGAGGCCTGAACAAGTCTGCTTCGCCCATCAAGGATCTCAACCTCGAGCTGCACCTTGCTGGTGACTTCAAGACCACCGGCAAGAAGGTCCACTGGTTGGCAGCCGACCCCGAGAACTTGGTCAAGGCCGAGCTCTGGGACTTTGGCTACCTCATCACCAAAGACACACTAGACAAGGACGACAACCTGGACGACTTCCTCGCCGACGTCACTGCTACCAAGACCGATGCCCTGGTCGATGCCAGCATCTCCGACCTCAAGGAGAACGACTTCATCCAGCTGGAGCGCAAGGGATACTTCCGTGTGGATAAGGCTCTTGGCCAAGGGCCCGACGGCCGAGCTGTGCTCTTCAAGGTTCCCACAGGTGGCCAGAAGGGTTAAGCAAGCTAGCTATTAGCAGAATGTAAAAGATGGAGCGGTCAGGGAGGACGAGTCTTGTGATTTGACGATGATCATGTTTTCACGCTGTAGTAACGAAGCCAAGTAGTGTAGATACAAAAACAGACAAAGACCTCAATTATCGCACACGATACCTCATTAGAGTGCGCATATCACTTTTCAGCTTTGCATCGCGACAATGTCACGTTTCTTCCGTTGAGAGTAATGATTCGTCGTGTTCGGCGCTTGATGTCATCGTCGGCGAAGCTGATGTTGATCCAGTGAAGTGAGATACGCTGAGGTTACCTGATGGAGTAAGCTTGGGGGATCCCTGCACCACGAACGAGGAAAATACCAAGACCGCCGAGTGAACCTGGTAGACTTTTTCATGCGCGCATCAGACTACTCGGGCGTCGGGCAGTTAATGAGATGCAGGTCTGAGGATACGAGAGCAAGGGATATGCGCAACGGTGCTGGCAGGGGCATGATCGGCTCTGAAAAGCATTGATCAACATACTACACGAGAGGGAAATGAGGTGAGGTTTCAAGATCTATCTATCCTGTGGGTTTCTCCACCAAGAGTGAGTTTCGGGGATGCTCGGTTTCCACTTAGACGAGGTGTAATGAGAAAACGAGGATATTCTTTGCGATTGAGATTTGACGGTTTTGGTATCTCACTTCCAGCGTAGAATTGGCTCGAATGTTGTGAGAATTGTTGAGCTGTTGATGTTGACGCACGGGGCAGGCAAGGAGTCCCCGAAGACCGCTAGAACTGTTCTATCGTCTAACGTTACCTTAGTAGTTAAGGTGTTTTCTATTCTTAGGGGCACTAACCCCGCTGGGGCATCTTTGATGTCAGCCCAGAAGGGCTGTTCCCGCTTCGTGGCACAGAACAGTCTATTCAGGCCTCGATTTTGTAAGTCTATGTCTGTCTAATCCTGCGGTGAAGGATCGTGAGATGCAGTTAACGTGAGATTTGGACTAGTGACCATTACCCCTCGCGTCACATACGAGTTTACACTGTGAGCGAGACATGATGTGAGGATATTCAAGATAGTCTCAGGACTGTCAGTGGGTTCAATACTCCACTTTGACGTTATGGAATGCTACGGAATGCTGAATACAAAGCATCGGAAATACAAGCTCTTGAGCGGAAAAATTATTTTATCAGCTATTTTCGTCCCATCCCATTCCCCTGCCCATCGTTCTCCAGTCGTGCCCGAATGAGCCGAGCTTTGCGGGGATTCCTTCGGCTTGGCACTGAGCCCGGCAGACCCAGCCCGATAGAGCGAGGACCGCGACAGGCACGATACGAGAAATAGCTACTGTGATTCTGTGACGATAATAATTGCCTCAAGACTGTAATAACTTAAGAGCTCGGTGTTATAGTCAATTAAGAATGTGGTTGTATTTTATGCATGTTTGCGCCGCAAACGCCTCCCGTCCTGTGGGGGACTGAGTGCCTGATTGATGATAATCGATCGTCTGATGCGGTGGATATTCATGGGAATACGAGATCCAGCTCTGCTTGTCGATCACCTCGTGTTAACTTTCACGCACGAGGTCTGGCTACAGGGTCGAGAGTCAAGGCTGTGGTTTTGCGACTGTTGTAATAGCACGTATACGGTATAGTCCTTGCTGGTGGGACTGTGTAATGCTTGTCGAGGCTGGGCTTTTGTCAGAATAGTTGCATCCATGTATAGAGCTCTATGACATAGTCAACAGCACAGCTGTGTCCACTCTATGTTGACAAGTCTATATAAACAGCCTCATCCTCTCGTCAAATAACTGTCTTCTCATTCTCATCACTCACACTCATCTACAAGACTCTCAATCTCTTCACACTAAACAAACTACCACTCTCACAACCACTTACACCAAAAACATCACCATGAAGTTCTCCGCCGCCGTCTTCACTTTCCTCGCCGCCACCGGCGTCTCAGCTGCTCCCGCTGCCGAGACCGTCAACATGATGGCCTCAACCCCCCAGTGGACCATCCGCGACGCCAAGCGCTACTGCCGCTCCGACGACTCCATCTGCAACTGGAAGTTCGGCATCGACACCGGCAACGGCAAGCCCTTCGAGTGCCGCTACGACGTCAAGGGCCCCGGCGCCTCCAAGAAGGCTGCCGGCGGTCCCTCCACCTGCGGTGACTTCACCATCACCTCCGGCTGGAGCGGCCAGTTCGGCGCCGACCAGGGCTTCACCACCCTCTCCGTCGTTTCCAACTCCAAGCGCCAGATCATCTGGCCTGCTTACACCGACAAGCAGCTCGCTGGTGCCAAGATTGTCAAGCCTGACCAGTCTTACGCTCCTGCTTCTCTCCCCAAATAGATGATTTAATTTTCTCTTCGCATTGGCAAGTCTGCAAAGACAGGATGTTTTACAACAGGGGATGAAAGGATTGGTGATTAGCTCTACATATCGCTATACTGTACATATTCAAAGTAATACAAGCCTCACAAGGCAACGGTATTCTATCTTCAAGCATCAATAAATGACTCTTAGGTGTGACATGAAGTGAGTGAAACGGTAAATTAAGTGTGGCTTGATCGGCCGAGATGCCGGTCGCATTCGGCCGGGTCTTGATCGGTCAATCAGGATCACGGCATGACAACTTTTTGCAGTTTGGATAGGACCAAGATTCTTAAATACTTCATAATATTTACCAGCCCTGTATAACCGTCTTATGGTCCTGTCTTTTGTTATTGAGTGCTCGGTGTGGTCGCTATCAGAATTGTCCAGTGAAAATGCCCGAGACTTCCATTACCCTATATAGCATCAAAATCTCAATCGCGTCGAATGTTTTGACACCTTCACGCCGCTCCTAATAGATGGCAGACTCGTATTCAGCATGTTTTCTACGGGATTCAACGTTTAGATGAAACCCGTGTGCGTTTGTTCCCATCTGGTACGGCATTCCGGCGCGCTTGGGTTGCTTGTTGCATGAACTCCAGTGTGAGAGTGATTGTGTGCATACTGGAAGAGTCACGATAACATTACCTCAAGTTACGGCAACGCGGTCAAGCCTTTGTATTTCCAGCTAGGCGGTAGTGGGATTAAGTTTTGTCTTTAAAAGCATCAACAACGCATTATCGTTTGGCGAAATAGACAATCGCTCACTACGGCGCCTGGTCAATGCAATGCCCTTCATCATCATCATTTTTGGTAGTCTACACACAGGCAAGTTTTCTTCACTGAATTGAACTTCACAAAACATCGTCCAATTGCACAGCACGTAGATTTAAGTGATCAGTTATTCTTATACATAAATCTATCAGAACCTTCTCACATACGGGTATCTCCCAATGTAGGTAGGTTGGAGTACGCCAAATTCTGTACAATAAGTCCTTTGGACATCAATTGACATGTTTCTGTCAAAACTCCATTCTCCGGCACAAAAAGAATTACAAGTAAAATCCTCGCCAGATATCCAAAGTCCAGTCGAGTTATGTATACCAGAACCAACGCCAAGGCTGTAAAGAGCCATCTCAGTCAAAAGCACACATCCACACAAACGTTGCGATGCCACCAGCCAGGACGAGGAAAGTGAGAATACCAGCTCCCGCTTTGTCCGCCGTGGTGATGGGCTCCGGCTCCGGTATATCATGCGAGTCCTTTCCGGCATTTGGGTCGCCCTTGGAGATACCACCCGTCTTATTCGTCGCAGGCGGTTCCGCATCGCCGATCAACAAACTCGACACAGCTGCTAGCACATTCATCTGCTCTCCTGCACCACTCGTCTCGTCAACAGCCACATCGATATAGACGCCCCCGCTCCAGTAGAAGCCGCATGCGCGACCAGATTCACCGCCTGTGCATTGCTTGACAGCGGCCTTGGTGGAAGTCTCGAGGACGGGCAGGATCTTGGGGGCGGTAAATGGGGCGACCTGGGTGACGACGGCGAGCCAGCGGTGCACGTAACCCTTGAAGGACAACATATCGGTCGAGCAGGCGCCCTTGCGGCCTTCGCAGGGGACTTCGTACATGATATCCTTGGGGAAGAAGTTCTTGAGTGTCGCGTCGAGGAGCTTTTCGATTCGGCCTTGCCACTTAGTTTCTCCTTCGGTCTGTAAAGTATAAGCATGCATATCTCACCAAGACTGCGGGAAGACTTACAAAGTTGTACATGAAGGCAGCACCCTGGAGAAGAATGGCGGCGTTGTAGGAGAATGTGGCCTTGTTGATATCCGTACAGTTCTTTCCGACGTGTCCGCCATCGTATACTAGCCAGCGCTCATGGTCGATGTAGTTGACCGCCCAGAGCCAGTCCCAAGTCTCCTCGGCGTATTTAGCATATGTTTCGTTTCCTGTATATCGCGCAAGGCGAGCGCCAAGATTGAAGAAGCACCCGTTGGCGATGGCTGTAAGTTGTTAGCTTCGCAAACCCACAACACACGTAAGTATTGGTTGAACGCACTGTTCTTATAATCGTATCCGGAGTTGGTGAAGGGAATCTGCCATCGCATTCCACCGTTGCACTCGTCGTCGTGTCGCTCGGGCTTTGCCTGTGTCGTCCATACAGCCTGTGCGAGCGCGAGCCATTGGGCCTGATCCTCGGGAGGATTGGGGAATTTGTTCTCCGCTGCAAGCATGGCTGACATGCCCCAGAAGCCTTGATCGTCGTTTCCGAGGGATGCACTGTGGTTGCTCGGCATGTAATCGCGGCCATCTCCGGTCTGGTGCAGCATGCCCTCCATCACCACCTTGTTGTAACTTGAGTCGCCGGTGAGTTTCCAATAATCTGTTCTCGTTTAGTCGACCAATTCTTCATCCCACGATTAATTCGGAGCGGATTTAAACGCACCGATATAAGTTCCCATCATAGCACCTCCTTCCCACCAGTAGTAGTCGCCCTTGTATTCTGTTGGAGGACCTGGCAAGATACCGGGAATCATGCCAGTCTGGTTTCCGTCATATTGTAGCATAAGATCGTAAGCAAGTGCGCGGGCCGATTGTTTGATTTCGTCTACGTTACGGTCAGTCTCAACATCACACTCTTGGGGATGTATATCACATACCTTTCGTTCCAATCTTGTAACCCTGTGCATCGACTGATTGAACGAGAAGGCCTCCCAAAAGAGCGGCCTGGGCCATAAAGCCCGTCGGTGATGATAACAACATAGCGCGCGAATTGAGAGAGCTACTCTCTATAGTTTATGGTTGTTGAGCAAGTAATGGCGATGTGCAAGACAGGCCGGTCGAGTAGCTTATTTGATGAAGCGAGCGTCAACAAGTACAACCGAGGATCCGACAGTCGAACCAATCCAACCGAAGACGAAAGGAACTGGAAAGAAAAGTCCAAAAGAGGAAAACGAGTGTTCAATATGCAAGAATTCGAGCAGAAAGTGAATGCAGAAGTTAAAAAGAAGCTCTCCAGAAAGTCATGGGCAGATGTTGATCGGGGATGATGGGAGATCAAAGGTGGGACGGAGGGGACGGAACCCGGGGATCTTTCAACGTCAAACACCAAAAGGCAACACACCGAAAACAACAAATCACAGGGGAAAGAAAAGGCAAAGGGGGAAATGGAAATGGGGCAGAACGGTAGAGCGTAGGTTTGGTACGAGCCAAGCTTCTGGGCAACGGGGCAGTGCAGCTTGTATCAACCAGTCCCAGCACCATGACGAGAGCTCTTGGCGGTTATCCAAATGCCCCGGCATGGCGGACAAAGAGCAGAGGCTCTGATGCCAAGACGCCGGCTGGGACATGGGATCATGACTTATTGGCGGCCAAGGCTCGTAGCCAAGTCTTGGCAAAGGGGTAAGAGGATAGCCACGTAATTGACATTTGTTGATGGCAGGCTCAAAGAAAAGCAAGGCGCCAGTTATGCGCCCTGTACCTTGATCTACAGCGCATGCGAGCAAAGTGTGCTCAAACTTGATGGAATTGAAGACGAGTCAAGACTAGAGTTGTGTGAGGGTTCCAGGAACAGACACTCAAAGTCGGGGATGCAGAGATGAGACAAATTGACGGTCCATCACAATAAAGAAGGCCAAGATCTCCGAGATTGGGTATGGGAGTGACACAAGGGCCGCGCAAGCCCTGCCAGATAGACCAGTACTCGCTGTGAAGTGCTGAAATGGGGGCATTTAGAGGTACCTCTGTAGCACCGTCTGTAGCGCTCCCCTTATTAACAATGAGGTACGCTAAACTTTAATGCGCCAAATTGCCCTCCTTCCCCACCGCAGCACAGCCTTCACCACCAGAGATTGGCCCAGCCCCTGGTATGCTTAAATATTACCTTATTCTGCTGCCCGACCAGTGAAACAAGGTGCTGCAAGGAATCCCCAAACCTTGGGGTCGCTGACTTCTCCTCTCCAGAATATCCAACAGCAAAACAACATCGGTATGGGACATATTTTATATAAAGCCGCAAGTAGACGAGTCATAGACACGCAACTCACCCTACTCAAAACTTGGCCCAGCCTGCCAGGCCTTGTTTGGTGGGCTTTGACCTGTGGTGCTATGCCTCATTTGATCCAGGGGCTCCTTGGCAGACCGTCATTGCTTGGCACAATTGAAGCCAGTCACAGAAAAGCATGATAATGCCCGGTAGAGTTAACATGCCAGGATTAGTCCCGTAACAATTAAATATCATGCTGATTGCTCCCCTCGTATTCCGTGCTCCGCATAGAACACATTCGATGTCCATTAGGGAATGCGAGATAATGCTCCTGGCAACGCGGACGCATTGTGTAACGATGATCATACGCGGAAAGTCAATTACACGCGCCAAGCTCAAACATACGCGTGTCTCCAATTAACCTTGTCTTGGTTTTACGAACGGTTTTGAGTGTTGAGAAACGACCAAGACCGTCCGCCGACATCACATGTTTCACCTCGGCGATTGTGAGTCCGCCACAAATGACTTTATTTCAACGGCTCAATTTATGTGCGCTCAAGATTATTCACATCATGTATCCCCTTTGCTTCGAGAGACGTTTTTCAAGGTTTGCACGAATTATTGACGCAGTGTTAATTTTGTTTGTTTTGCTTTGAGCCGGTTATAGACCACTCCCCGCACATAACCAGCCGCTCTTCCTCCGGGCGTCCCGGGTGCGCCAGTCCAGCTTTTTGCAAGCAATCACAAACAGCGACTTGAATAAATCACAATGACCAGCGATACTATCCTAGATGGGATGAACTTGCTTAGTGAAGGTCGGTGCATGATATTATCTTCGACCGGCTTAAAAAATCGGCGAACTATATTTGGAGGCTCTGTGACAGACTTGATAGATGGAGGCCACGATGGATTTACTACTACCTTCAGAATAAACGTGGATCAGATCGCGAAAGGTGAATTTATGTTACAGATCCTGCGTTGATCCGAGCCTGAAACGACCATAACTACACAAGTCTGGTAATGGGTGAGTAAAGCAATTCCTTCGGAAAGCAAACCTATGCGTAATGATTTGTATTGTAACTTGATTCCATCCAAGTGAGATATCGGATAAGCATGCTGAATCATCGTCATATGCAGATTTATCATCCGCATGTACGGAGAATAGGTAGTGTAATTTCTCCAGTCTGCAGAACCAACTGACGCTGATCAAGAAAACACCATTCCCGTCTCTAAACGGTTTGACCATAATATATTTATGGTATTGTCTTTCTTAGTCACGATACGATTGGAGACGAACCAATACTCGAGGACGTTCTCTTCCAAGTATGCCTTGAGCATCTATAAGTAATAGCCTACAGACCTACACACACAGCCACTGCGTAATAACGACATCATTCGCTAAGCCAAATGCGCCGTCGCTTTAAACGACACATTCCTGCATCTGTCTATGTGGTCAAGGGAAGATAATGAATCTGCGACGAAAGAGACTCTCAGTTTCAATAGGTTGAAAGAGAATACTAGCATCTCCGGGTTCTTCACACAGAACTCTTCGTTACGTACTGGAATCTATCGACTGGGCGAGAAAAGATCGAAAGCCAAGAAGTGGCAATAAGTCTCAACGTTTGACCATCTGGTATTAAAGACTACGCCCGATAATTCATAGCTAAACCGATACGGTAATTCACAGTGCTAAAGTTCCAACAAGACTAAGCAAACTTATATGATGGAGAGAAGTTGATGTCTGAGCACGATCACGGTGTGATCGGGTTGTCTCTTGATACAATGGCATCAATAGGTAGACAAATAGTCCATTATGGAAATGAAGGTTATCCTGTGATTTGTATGAAGGACTAACGCGATGTCAGCATATGGGTAAATAATAAGGGGATAACCGCCAAAGAAGATAATGAAACTACACAGCGATGACTAAGTAATGGAATTGCATAGCACTGATGAATGATTACTCGATTATAGGCCAAACGCAACTATGAGCTCAGGATAAACATAGTTGTGACTATAATTTCCGAAGCTATGTCCTTACAAAGTTGAGATTGTGAGTATCCTATAATTAGGGGGGATCTATATTCGACATAACATAGGCAAAGCTCTTAATACAACTGATACAAGGATGAAAATGGTCAGATGATATCAGGAGGTGTATTTAGCAAAGATATTAGAACGCAGAAATATACTTAAGGGGTTCCTAAGCAATAAGCACAATTAAGCCTAAGGCACGATATTATAGCACATAGGGGAGTGCAACTGATATTTGAGACTTTGCCCATTATCGCCCATTACCCCAGAGGGAGCAACGACAACTCTGGAAGGACGCGCATTAAAACATCAAATATTGGATAAAGCATCATGCGGTGCATCTGTAGTTCTTTTCCCTCCAGCCACAATGTACCAAACCAATAGCTTGTTGTCATATAACGACACATTAGTGCTATACGTAAGTTTCCGAACAAGATGCTAGTAAAGTGACTTCCTGTATCCCTGGACTGATGTAATTATCGAAAGGTTTTATAACTCAAGACCAAGCACGCAACCACATTTTGAATATTCGATCGTTTGAACTCCTTCTATTCTGTCTTATGTACCCAGTAAAATATGGCAACTTCTTCCAGAAATCTCTACGGGGAATACAACCCTTCAAGAGCACTGGCGATAGTAGTCTGTGTTATCTTCATCGTCCTAAGCCTTGTTCAAATATGACGTGTCATTCGTACGCAAAGATGGTTCGGCTTCACCATTGTTATAGGAGGCCTTTGTAAGTCTCCTGAAAAATGGTTCTTGGCAAATGAAATCACTAACGTTCAATAGTTAAGATAGCTAGCCTTACCTCCCGCATATACTCCTGCACCCACCGGAGTGATCAAGGCTTATATGGCACTCAAATTATCCTCATCCTCCTCGCCCCGATTTTCTTCGCCGCGTCGATTTACATGTTTCTTGGCCGTCTCATCGCCAGCGCCAATTACCCCAGCCTGCGCGGCATCCGCACCCGATGGCTATCGAAATTCTTCGTGGTGGGCGATGTCCCATGCTTTCTCATCCAGGTGTGCGGCGCAGACATATTCGTCAGCGGCGATAACACTAGGGAACAAACTGACGGGGAGAATGTTATACTTGCGGGACTTGCGCTGCAAGTTGTCATCCTGATAATTTTCATAATTTTTGCTATTGTCTTTGACGTCACTATCATTAACAACGGATATTCCCGGTCCACGAATCCCAATTCTCGGCTTTTTCCGAAGATAACCATACTGTACCTCTGCAGTAACCTCATCATGTCCCGAAATATCTTTCGCCTAGTCGAGTTTGGATAAGGAGAGAATGGGTACTTACTTGCTCACGAGTGGCCTGTATACGTGCTCGATATTATGTTCATGTCTTTTGTCATAGTCTTGACATTTGAATGGTATGATGGAGAAATGAGGGTTGCAAAGAATTCTCCGGCACTACAGCCAATGTCAGAGAATGTCTAGATTTTATTCAATGGACGATATAGTTTGAGTGGTGAAAGTCGTTTTGCCACTAGGGTTCTATTCAGTATTCTCAAGTTGTACAGCACGTAGCCATCAATTTTATAGTCATTGTCATGTGCAGTATACCTGAATGTATTCGTTGTTAAGGTGCCATGTAAGGTAGCAAGATAGTCATTAGGGCCATGTGGTATGCACTGCCTACTAGCCGCGGATCAACACAACAGTTGTTTCTTCTGCCTTCTGGCTCTTGTTCATCACTCGAACTTTATATCTTGGTCCTGTTGAAAAAATCTAAACAGTTGACCCACCACTATATTTAGCTATTTGTGCCTGTATATTATAAACATGAGTTACGGACTAAATAATTCAAGGTTACCACATAAGCGTATAAGTTTAAACAAATTCCGGTGAATTTTATTAGGACAGCTGCATCTCGTTTTCAAAGGTGCTATGAGACTCAATATTAATTAATCGATTTAAATACTAACCTACAGTATAGTGGGAAACTGTGTTCTTTTCTTGCCTGTACAACCTTGGTATAACTCTATGGCATAGGTACTGAATAGACCAACTCAATTACTAGCTTTAGATACATATCATAGAGGATACACGGCCTAGTGGTATTCTGGTCGTTGGAAAAAGCTCAAGTTAGAAGTTATCAATGACGACTTCAACTACGTAAGCAGAAGGGAATTAGGGGGCTTTGTATATCCACTTCAGCGTGTCAACAATAAGGTTCAACTCATCGCTGAAACAGAGTATCAGAAACTCTAGTTCCTGAGGCGTGAGATCAACATCAACCCGCACATATCGACAATTCCCGATGCCAAGCTAGACAACCATCTCAACCCGACAGCGGGTGGCTTGGCACCGTCAAACCTTTGATGGGTGCATAAACAGGTGGGGGTGATCAGCACCACAACCTCCGAGTTAGTCAGGGGCAGAGGAGATATCGAACGGTTCCCCACGTTCTCCAACCGTTAGAGTGCCAAGGTATGGGGCTCGTGACGTCGAATGAGACCATGTACAATAGACTGAAATGACGATCCTGTAACGTTCAAGAGGTTTGGGATTACACATACGACGGACAGTTATCCACTAGCGTTACAGGGAGATACACTACCGAAGGATATTTTTCCGTCGGGTAAGGTTCACAGATCGGACTAGTATGAGCCCGACCGATTGAAATGACCTTGGCGTATGCCATGTACTATATTCCCTCTAATAATGCTCTATATCAACATACTGTAGTCTGTATAGCAAGAATAATCGCTCAGATAGCCTCCCACTCATGAAAAAGAACTCCTGTAACCCCGAGATAAATAGTATATACCATACAGTCCAGTAACTTAATGAGACTCCTCAACTTCATCAGCCAACATGCTCAAGATGTTTTCCTCGCCGGGAACATTCTGGGGGAAACGAGCATTGTAGCCGATAACTGAACGAGCCTTAAGATAAGTGCTCGTAGGAATAGTCAACTTCTCAGTGGACACAAGCCACTTGACGCCCTCGCTGCAGGGAGGGGTGGTAAGCGAGCCAGAGTATCTAGGCGAACATGTCAGCGGTCACAGTCCCACTCGGATAGGGAATGTTAGAAAACTTACGACTTGAAAGAGCCAGACTCGAGAAGAGAAACAAGTCCGGTCATCTTTAGGGGCTTGGTGTGAGTGGTCTTTCCCAGGGTCGCAATCTTATCCACCGAGTTGAGAACCGTTGCAGCAACAGTGGATTTCTCAGCAGGGGCCCTTGGGTGAGGCTTACGGGCCTCCCTGGCAGCGACCTTTGATTTGTGAGTAGCAGCGGCCGCTCCATCGTCAAGATCGATGAAGATGCCGATGACGGCCAGTTTCTTGTCCTCACTGGCGTGCACCATGTGCATCTCCATGGCCATGCTGGTGCCGTCGTCGAGATGCTCACTGGGGAGGTGGAAGTGGAACTGCTTCAGCTCATATGTGGTGTTGTCAATGGTGAGCTTTCCGCCGAGGCCTTCAGTGACGACTTCTACGGTGCTTCCGAGGTTTTCGAACTCGGCGCCTTCGGTGAAGTCGGGGATTTCGATTTGGAGATCCGATGACGAGAGAAGCTCGAATGAGCCGTCGGCCATGTTGATGGGAGACTGGTGGTTACCAGTGGCGCAAAGGTCATTAGCCTTAGGGTCCAGGTTGTACCAGTTGGCCGGGCCCTATTACTGAGGTTAGTTGCTTGAGTTGAGTTACATGCAATGCCCAACGGTTGAGGGGGCTGCGATCATGCTCGGGGTACAGTATCACGTACATTAGCAGCAGAGTACCCAAACTTGGGAGCTTCAATAACATCAGATCGACGATGGAGATGAGTTCCATAAGCGCATGATGCCAGAGCCTGAGGCGCATAAGCAGCCACGAGAGACAAAAGAGGTATCCAAGAAGGCATTGTGAAGAGAACGTTTATACGAAAAGATGTGGCGGGGAAACGGTCGACCAGTAAAAGAAAGGCTAAAAAGAAAACAAAGTTGGAACTGTGTCGGTATCGAGCTGATGAGATCTCAACAAACGACAGAAACATTCATCATTTATATAATTTGCTTCATCCCTACAATCCCCGAATCTGATATAACCCAGCTGCAGTTATGGCCCAGGGTTTCCAAAAGAGTCCTGGCAGTGTCGTCGGCAGCTTACCTCCCCGCCAACTACAACGCGGCAGTGAGAGAAAGTGAGAGACTCTACTGACCTACGAAAGACCGGTCATGAATCGAAGGGGGGAAACTCACGCCACTTTGGTGAGATCCCTGACCAGTCTCACCCAATATCAGCTGCGAGTCGCAGGGCTGTGGATCTAAAACGGGGTGCTTATTGCTTAATGCTACTGTAGAATAAGCGTGGCAAGGTATTCCCTGTCCGCTATCCCCGACTTACCTGTCAAATCTGGGGGTTTGATGCGTAATAAACGCTCTATTTGGAATACCATAGTCCCCAACTCGGTTCAAGTTCGTCTTGGCTTCAGAATCACGTTTGAAGTATATCTGAGCTTAAGGTTTTGAGTTTACGAAGCGCCCCCTGTAGCATCGGCGAACTGAGATTATGCACGTGAAAACTCTCACCGTTAACGAATACAACCTCAATTTTCTCTTCCATTACATCGGCCATGTTGCCGAGACAAGACGATCGTCTCCAAAGGGCAACTGGGAACTCCAAAGTGACGTCTGCCAGGTCCCGTCTACGCCCGCAGTTCTCGCAGGAGAAACAAACCCGCGGGCCTCCCCGCAAGGTCCTAAGCATAAAACAAGGGTCTCTCTTAATCGGAAAAGCACCGATCAATGTCACTGGCTGGACTAGACGCTCCCGTTACACTAGAGTTGGAGATTAAAACCGTTGCCAAGCGCCGGGTTTTTGGTGTCTTGACCAGGGACTGTCCTGGGGCTTAGAGCAGGGGTGTATACCAACCAGAAGGTCTGGATTTCTTGGCATTGGCACTGGCTTTGATCTGAGAACCGCCTTTTCTCTGTTGCATTTGTCAGTGTGGTGTGTGCATGAATCAACATGACTTGGGGATCAAATGAATGCGATTTATTTCATTTTAATCGATAAGTGCGATAACTTTGGACAGTTTGAGAACATTAATTGGTGGAAACTCGAGTCGTTTAATGAATGACTTCATGAAGATGGATTAAACGTCAGGTGACCCATTCATTCAGGACCCTCCAATTACCCCTCCCAATATCTTCATCCCAGTACCTCCCGATATTGACCCCAGTGGCAGTTATATGTCACTTACGCAAGCTTTCATCCCACTTACCCCTGGAATCCCACCTCTGGATCTCATTAAAACTCTATCTTGCACTCGAAACCATGGCTCCCCTGTACAAAAAGATCCTCGTGGTTGGTGCATCTTCCGGGATTGGTGAGGCCCTCGCCGCCAAGCTCATAGCCACAGGCACAAGAGTCATTGTTGTCGGCAGACGTCGCGATAAGCTCGAGGCTTTCGTCGAGAAGCACGGCAAAGAGAATGCCAAGGCTGTGGTTTTCGACGTTACGGACCTTCCCAAAATTAAAGACTTTGCCGAATCTATCACTCAATCTGACCCAGACTTAGACTCTGTCATCCTTAACTCTGGTATCCAACGTGGTTTTGACTTTTGCAACCCCGAAACTCTCGATCTATCTGTCCTTGGCGACGAGCTCACGACCAATTACACATCTGCCGTGTATCTCACCGCGGCCTTCATTCCCCATCTGAAGAAGCAATCTAAGGGCCATCTCATCTTCGTCAGCGCCACGCTTGGCCTCATTCCCAGCATGGTCCGAACGCCCAACTACAATGCTTCCAAATCAGCGCTTCACACCTTCATCTTGAACGTCCGGCAGCAGCTTCGCAATGGCGGTGCTGACCACGTGCGTTTGATCGAGGTCTTCCCACCGGCTGTGCAAACAGAGTTGCATGACGAGAAGCACCAACCCGATCTGGTCAATGGCGGACAAATTGGAATGCCGCTTACCGAGTATACCGAGAAGATGTATGATGGCCTTGTCAAGGGTGATGAGCAATTTGCTATTGGCCCAGGAGAAAGTCTCTTCAAAGAAGATGGGTGGGAGACTCAGCGGTCGAAATTGTATGAATCTGGGCAGGCTATGATTAACAAATCACTGGCAAGCTACATAAAGAAGTAGATAGCTGTCTGACTCAAAATTGAAATATGACCCCCGGCTGTTGTTAAGACACCGTGCCCTGGCTGGGGTTAATACTAGAAACAGAAGATTTGTGTGATATGTGATAGTCCAGGGCCCCGTTCATCAAACTCTAAGCATCCTCTACTCGGGAACTCGACTATTAGGGCTAATGGCAGTTCTGATTGCGCCCGGTAACTGTAATACATGCCTTTGTTTCTGCAAAGAAATCTTTATACGGCCATCATGTTGACCCTCTGGTCTATTAGCATGTGAAGTGAGCTCATATGTTGGGATGACAGGGGTGACGAGGGTGAACAGCTGAAGCCCCTGGACATCCTTGATATCTGTCGACCTCGGACTTAATTCGCCTCCATCTATTGCGGGCATGGTGAGATTTTCCGTTATCAATTCTGGCTCACACGCTTCGCATTCCAGACCTTGTGTATGGAACGAGCTGAAAGCCGAAGTGGTCAGCTGCTGACCCAATACCAGGATTTCGTGGTTATGCATAAGCATGTCAAATAAGCATGTCAACGAGTTACAAATTCAGCTACGCCAGCCACAATCATGGCACAGCCGAATTATGGTAAAATCCAATAGCATAAGCGGGAAACCGACTGCGTGCGTTTGAGGCGTTTGCCAATTTACAATTGGCAACAGGGATACGGTTAAGCACTAGGCCTCCGCTGATTCAAATACATCCCTGCCTCCATTGACTTTGGCTAGCTAGTCAACCGCCTAATACTCAAGAGCAATATTTTCAACCGGACAAGCCTCCAAAGCACTTCCAAATCTGCTCTTGACATCCCACCATTCTGGCCCACCGATTCCCTGGCTAATAACACGATACCTTCTCCCTCCCCCTACACTCCTGCAAATCAGAAAATTGTTATTGCAATACCTGTTTCCATGGGAAAGGTCCCCGTTGATGATATAGTCAAGTGACTTGATTCCTTCCTGGCCAAAGACCCAATCTGCAAAGTCTCGAAAGCTTTGGTGCAAAGGTGGCGTCTTCCACTGTTTCCTTTCTTCACGAGCAGTGGCAATACATTCCGGGTCGTTTGTTATATCTCCTTCCTCTTGATCTCCTAGAATAACACCCACCTTCTTTATATCATGTCCTTCTGCTTCCCGTATTCTGGCTTCCAAAGCTTGGTTGAAGACCCAAGATGGGCTGGAACCCATATTCACTCCCGTTTGTCGGATATGGAGGACTTTAAGTGAGTCTTTCGAAACAAAGGGGAGCAAAATATCTCTCTGTCACCTCTTAATATGTTTCTAATACCAGAATAAAAGGATCGTGGACTCACCAGATGTTCAGGCGCACATGTCAGTCCGATAAACTCCAGGTTGAGTTTCGACAGAGGGTTCTGTGATGGATCTACCCTGATACGATCACGTTCCACTTGGGACATTCCAAAGTCTGCTATGTCGTCGCCCATGCGCGACATCAACGTCTCCTCGTCTTGATCTCTGGTCCTTTGGTGATGCACGAACCACTTGAGAGTCGCCTTATGGCCAGCGACATGTCTCAAAAACTCGAGAGCTGATGTCGGTCCGGAATGGCTAATAAAAAGTTCTTCAAGACCCTTGAAAGAGTCGAGTAGTTTTGCAATAGCTGCTGTCTTGCGCACTGCAGTTTCTTCAGGTGTGTGCAAGTAAAAGTCCAGGATCTCTAGTTTCCTCAGCCTTGGTTGAATCCCAGACTCAAGAGCCTGAGATGAAAATGACATCCAATACGGACACATCCTCAATGTGAGAGACCTGAGTGTACGAAAGCTTATCGATGCAGGAGTAACCACCTCCTTAGTAATTTCATCTCTTAATGGTAGCCTCGTAAGCTTTAGGTGTCGCAACCGCGGATAGGATGGCCTTTCAGATGAATCTAGAAGCCGACTTTGGAGACCAAATATTTGACGCACCAACATAGTACTAGCTGACGTCCTATCCCACTCCTCTGGGTTGTCTTGGTGGTGAACTGCTCTGGATTCTCGGTTATCCCACTCCCTTGACCAGCTCTGAAGGTCGATCTCCAGATCCTCCATATGCGCTGAATTGGCCTGGATCAACGTAGCAATGTTATCGAAGTGGCAACCCATGGGGGCTTTCCAGCTCAATCTTCGAATATTACAGAACGCGGAAAGATCCAAGTCAGATGTCCTGCTCCAGCGATTGAATTTGCTACAGAAGGGATCTGTTGTGAAACTGAGGCCTTGGATCGAGGGATGATTAAGGCTGAGATACTCGAGAACTTCGGAAGGTATACAGGTGGTATAATTCCAGCTTTTGAAGAGTTAGCGTAGCCACATTAACCCGAACTATTCTTACCTGAAGTGCTCAAGCTGATTATTATCGAATCGTTGGAGTATCGCCATCGCTCGTTGCGCGAGACATTCATACTTCACACGAACAAGCTTACCATGCCCCAGTCCAAAGCTATTGCTGTTCCTTTGCCAAGTATCTTCTTCCTGCGGTTCGTTATCGACCCAGTTATGCATAGAGCCAAGCCAGTCAGTGACATGAATGCAACGTCTTGCACCTCGTTCGATGCCGGCATCGAAGTGAAGTTCTCTGGTTGACTGGAGGAATGGCTGCGGCGGATCGAGGTGATTAATGACATGCCGTTCGCTTCCAGGTTCTGGTTCGATTGTGATAGACCGCCATAGTTGCCGGAAAGCAGCTTTGTGTAGCCATTTCGATGTCAGCGACAGTTGTTTTAGATCAATGCCGTTCAACTACTACTATCAGTACGCATATATTGGCATCAGCTGTAAATATACCTTTTCACAAACATGTTCGAGAACCTCTGGAGGCAGATTTGTTAGCATTCTGATATTATTGTTGACATCGATAGAAACAAAACAGTCTAGGTTTGGCTGCTCAAAAAAGAAAAGCCAGCGAAGTGGAAATCTCACGAGATGACTGACCACCAACACTGGCTGTACAGCCTTCAGGAAGTAATATGATGACACAAGTAAGCATATTCTCATCTCAGCATTTAACTTGGTATCTCCATCATTTTGACTGGATGACACTGGGAAGGTGGAGTGTCATATGAGGATTCTAGTTCACATAGCTTGACTGACGCGGGCGGTCTGCATCGCCGTCAAAGCAACATGCATGAAGGCGGACGAATTGCAGTGATTTGGCGAAAAGGTCAGTAATAAGAAAATTGAAAACGGAAAACAAGATGATCACGCCTTTTACGTGACTGTGGAATTGGCAAAAATATCAGCTCCCCGAAACCTGGATCGAACAAGTGACCTTTCGATGACATATAACAATTACAGTCGAACGCTCTTCCAGCTGAGCTATTCGGGGAGATCTCCGAAGCGGAGGAATAGCTATTGATGCAGGGAGTGTCTCACACCTTGATATATATACCTGACAAGAAAGTTGTGCATGATTACCTTACTTTCACTTCACCCGCAATTGACATCGGCCACATACAATTTCACAGCTCAAAAGGCACTCTATGCAACTCCACATATGCGAGATGGATATGTTCTAAATATTGCAGATTTCTTCCTACCGTTGGGAACAAGGAAAGAACTACTGTTTCGTCAAGTTTCTCGTCGTGTCTCATGTTTGGAACAAGAACTTGAGATCACCTATCAGCACATACCCTGAAGTGCTGCTGTAAAGCCTGAACATTTAAATGAAAATCCTCAATTCTATGATTATTGTTGACCACCGTGGGTATCTTAAAACTACTTGTCAGTCCAATGACTCTTAATCGCCTCCAGATGTTCCTTAATCGAAGGACTATCCTCACTCTCCCCACCAACATCCATCTTCGATCGTATCCGCCCAACGATCAAGTCGCGTGCAAGCTTTGGCGAAACCAGGGATAGTTCCTCGTCAAGCTTGGCTTGGCTGATTACCTTGCCGTTGCATAGTTCTTTGACAAGGCTGTCTACTAAATGCTGGCAGTTATTAGATAGTAGTCGATATCGAGGATTCAGTCCAATGTGGTGATGACCTAACGACGTTAGAGATCCAGACTCCATAGGTACTTTGCTACAAGCGACTCACCTATTTCCTGAATCTCGTCATGCGTCTTTGTTGTTTCACCGATATAATAACACGAACTCCAAGTATCGACAAATTCAGGCGTGATAGCCGCCACGCGGAAGTAATTCTTCCCCAACATCGTCAACTCCAGCCGATCGCTCATAAGATCATAGCAATAGCACTTGCCGAGCCCTCTATCGATGACGCACACAGCCCAATGACTGACACTGTTCAAGCTCATCCCTACGTGTCTGGCCAGGAGCTTGTAGCTATGCTGCGAAACCTCGAGCACCCCAAAAGCGATAGGCGTAGTGACGAGAAAAACAGCGTTTTGAGTCTCACGCGGATTGCACTGCAGAGGCGCCATGTCAAGCGCCGAGTTGCCTGTGAGCTTGCTCGTCACGAGCGCCAGGAATTCATTTCGCTGTCTGATTTCCTCAGCGAATTTCGCAAGCCATTCTTCCTCGGCTTGCCGCCTCTTTCTATCTTCCCTACGACTGCGATCAGTGGTTGTATCCAGCAGGCAGGAATGAAAAGTCACCATTTTTTGGAGAGGTTCTGGTAGACAGCCTCACCGGCTGAAGCGAGCTTACTCAGGGCATCGAGTCCCATCTTTTGCTATAACAAGCCCATAACGCAGTGATAGATCAAAATAACAGTAAACTTAACAAGCGCGATATGTCGGGGATTAATTATGGAGGATTCAAGATAGGGCTGCGGGTTGTTTTTGTTTTTAGAAGAAAGATGTAAGGTTGATGACAGGGGTGAGGGGCGGCAAATTAGTGCTGTACAGCCACGCGGACACGCCGGAAGAGTCCACTCTGCCACTGTTTACAGCGAGGTACCCACGCTCAGGCAGGCTTGGCATTAATTTAATGCGCCTCGCCTCTTTTTGCACTGAAGAGATGACGTGACGTGACTTGGTCAGCCTTGAAAAAAGACCTGACTTTTATGGTGATGCAACATTTGTGGCTTTGCACTTGATATTGACCAATTCATGACTTCTAATTTGACTGCTAATTATATTTTTCTCCCTAGCTTTAGTTTTGAGGTATTGCCACTCTATTCTAACAACAGCGGTATGGCGCGCTCAATATCGCCCTGTATACAGGTGCTTACACCACCATCTTCTTGCTCCCACGGCACCATCGCCTCAGGGCCCAACCCAACACGGATCAACTTGACCACCCCGTCACTTCTCATTACAAGATCCTCGTTAGGCCATCTCAGAACACCAGGCGTATTCATCCCGACCCCAAGCTCTAAAATCACCAACTTTTTCTTCTCTCTAAGAATTCGAGATCTCCAAGCTTTCCATCGAGCTTCACCCTCCTTGTAAGGTGCTTGGTTGAACCACGAGCCTGCCCGTACACAGATACTCATATCTGAGCCGCAGAACCTGCATGTTGGGATTTTACTCGGGTCCGTTAACTTTTGGCTGACCTTGTCGATAAATGGCATTGCATCGGCTACTAGAGGAGCTGATGCAACAACGGCATCTACTCTGCAGTTATTCAGACACTGTAAAAATGCATATGAGCCTTGAGGTGTGGATAACTGCTTTTCTGACCAGCCGTTTGCTAGAAACAACCCATCGGCGTTTGAAGTACGAACAAAAGCGTCTGGCCCAAACTTCTCCAGCCACGGTAGAAGAGCCCGATAAGTCGGGACTTTGGACCAGTTCGACACCATATTCAAGTGGGTAAAGAAGTAGCCCCATCGATGTTCTTCCGATGGCCAGCCGTCATATCCAAAGACACTATAGAGAGATGTCAAGCCGAGCTTCAGAAACCCAGGGAAGTTCTTCTTGAAAAGGTCTCTGGAGTGGTAGTCAAGCCCTTCTGCAGCAGATAATCCTGCGCCGGCAGTTACAAGGACAGCATCCGCAGAGCTAAGCCAGTCTCGAGCTAGGCTCAAGGTGCCTTGTGTGGTGTTTTTGGCCACTGGAGAGATCGACTTTGTTGGTAAGGGGCCGAGAAGCTTTGAATAAATCTCGGTGTCTAATTGCGTAAATGTGTTGAAGACAATATCAGTGATTGTCGTTGACGGATGCTGTTCCAGCCAGCTTGAGATTGTAGACACAGCGATTTTAGCTGCTTCGTCTGCTGGAAAAGCAAAGAGACCTGTTGAGATACAGCAAAGCGCAACTGACTTGCTGCCATCTTGACTGGGCGGCAGAAGTTCCAAAGCTTCAAGGATGAATTTGTAGCATTTAGATAGTTGGGTCTTTTCGTTCGTTGTAGGTAAGGCACCACGTTTGAGCTGTGGTCCAACTGTGTGTATAACTGAAGAAGCGTAGAGTGCATGGCCCCCAGTGACCAGAACCTCACCGGGTTCAAGGTCTTTTGCCCTTTCTTGCATTTGCTGAAAACATTCCTCCCGTAGTCGCGGGCCTGCCTCTGCATGGATAATGTTATCAATGCAGCGATGTGTCGGCTGAAAACACCCCAGGCCCTGGCCATTAGCAGCGTTCGTAATAGCAGTGATACCAGTCAAGGTTGTGATATCGCCTCTCCAAAGGTGGATCTTGGTTTCCGCTCCGTTACTGTGCTTGATAATGCGACATGGTGATAGAGATGAGATATGAGTGAGTATGTGGTGTTCTCGGACGCGTTGAAGAATGGAATCAATATCTTGAAGGATATTGTCTGGTAGGGGTGGCAGAGGCTGTCGTACGCATAAACATTCTCGGAGAAGTGCGAGCTTTGAGGCTGTTTCTAGATGATCCAGGTGCTCTTTATAGTGCTGCAGGTTGTACCCATCAGAGTAAGAGCTTGGCCCGTTATTAGAGAGGTCATCTATCAGGTACAACAGAGTCCTGTTCAAGATGGTGGCGGAAACTTGGTTGTGTGGTGTCATGGCTGGCTGACAAATTTTAAAACTATTTTTGTTCAGGTGAGTAAAGATTCAGGATAGGAACTGTGTCGAAATATATAAATCTGTTCCGCCATCTAGAAATGACAAATTTGAGCCTCCATTGTCTTTTTAGTCTGATCTACTCATCCCACTCGGCTAGGTACGGTGGGATAGCTGTGGTGGGATAGGTGGGATGGCCGATTCACATCCCACATGTCGCCAGGTATTAACAAGCCCATTAGTTCATTGTTGATAAGACATTTCTTCAGTAGGAAAACATATTAACCAAATTTAAGATTTGCAGGAGGTGAAATATGCATGTGTGTAATATAACAAGCAGTAGATTGACAGGGTATAAGCTAATCCTCAGCTGAGAGGCAATAAGTACAAGATTGATCGATTTCTCCACAGAACCAAGCAATGGGAGGACCTTTGGCCTTCTTTACATGAACTTGTGGAAGAATCTGCGCCAAGCGGGCCACTTAGCAACCTGGGCCCGGTAAGCATTAATCATATCCCAATCATGCTCACGAAGACCAGTATCAAGATCGATCTGGTCGAGTGTGAGCCACTTAGGTCGCTTCCAGATGTACCCAATGATCCAGAACACAAGAACGACGGGGATAGCCAGGCAAGCCATGAAAAAGTCAGTGGCATCACCATAGCCTTCCTTGCCTGCCGGGCAGACGGCGGTGAAGAGCTGGCAGCCAAGAATGGCGAAGCAAAGGGCGAGACCCAGCCAAGAACCCCAGACACCTCCAGCGGCCCTGAAAGGGATTTGCTCGAGGCTACGGCCTTGACGCTGCCATGCCCAGCGGAAACGAATGTGGGCCTGGAAGTATAGGTTAGCATCTGACCAAGTCGAAGCTGGTGGTTCATGACTTACGAAACAGATAGAGCCCCAGGTGAAAAGAGCAGCAAGAGCAGAGACAGCGAGAAGCCAGTTGAATACCAGGTTGCCAGAAGATGCAAGAACGATATAGGCGAGGGCACCCCAGGCAAGATTGAAGACAACAGAGACGAGAGGGCGTCCAGATCGATCGATGTAAGTAAAGATCTTGGGAGCGTAGTCTTGCTCAGCGAGAGCAGTGAGAGTTCGAGAACCACCATAGACGGCAGAGACACCGATGGAGACGACTGAGACACAAATGACGAAGTTCATGAAGTCGTCATAACCCTTAAGACCAGCATCGGAGACGGCGAGCACGAAGGGAGAGACACCATCTTTGTAAGGGTTGTCGCTGTTGAGGAGGCGCTCATCTGTGGAGCTTACAAGCATACCGACAAGGGTAAGACCAACGATGTAGAAGCTGCACTTTGTCAGAAGCGTGTAATCACAATTTGGTAGTGTTGGTACTTACAGGGTGATACGCCAAAAGACCTGCTTGATAGCACCGGGAAGAGCCTTGGCAGGGTTGCGAGACTCAGCAGCGGCTAGACCGACCAGCTCAGTTCCAGCGAATGAGAAGGCAGCTGTAACAAAGACACCACAGAAGCCACGGCTGCCATTCTGGAAGGCACCGGGATTATACCAGAGCTTAGCACCCTGGTAAGTGCTGAAATCTCCATTAGAAGGACCGCCACCACAGATAAGAACGATGGCGACAATCATGAAGATGACGATGGCGGCGAGCTTGAAGCAAGAGCTCCAAAACTCTTCCTCGGCATATCCCAATGTACCAAACACGTTGATTACGATGATGAAAATCCAGAAGACAGTAATCCAGACCGCTTCGTTGATATCGGGGTTCCAGTATTGCACCGTGAAGGATACGACAGTTAATTCGAGTGGTAAGACGATAACCCATTGAAAGACCTGCGAAAGTTAGCATTTACACTGATGTATATTGTTTCAATGGAACTCACGTAGTTCCAACCCATGGCGAAACCCCAGGAAGGATCGATGAAGCGAGTAGAGTAGGTATAGAAGCCACCAGAGACAGGGTACATAACGGCGAGTTCACCAAGAGCGTGGACGACGTTGAAGATCATGATACCAGCGATGGAGAAACAGATAAAGACGGCACCTGGACCACCCTTGGTGAGGGCACCACCGGAACCGACGAAGAAACCAGCACCGATAGAGCCTCCAATGGCGATCATGTGGAGATGGCGCTTCTTCATGGAGCGATCGAGTTCGACGACGCCGGTACCGTAGTCACCTGTGGGATAAGTTAGATGCCAACTGTGAGACAAGACGGAGTAGTGGCTGTGACTTACGGCGCTGGAAGGACTTGAGGTTGAGACCATTGCGCGTCATGAAGTCGTCCTCGCGAAAATCATCGCGAACACCCTCAACATCGCCAGTGAAAGTATCCTTTGTGTGCGTGTGGGCAGCAGAAGGTGGCGTGATACCGCCGGCCTCCTCAGCCTTCTCGTCCCTAGACGCCATATTGAAGCGGAGGGCGATTCAGAGTAAGTCGGTGGAGGAAGGAAAAGAGCCCTTTGTGTGTTGTATCGGTAGAGTCAATTACTGGAGAAGATGGCGAGAGAACAAGACGTGTTGAGAAGTGGGAAACATGGATACTTTTATCTCCGAGGAGCGGAACCGTCGCGTGTGACAAGTTGCAGTTGGGAAACTGCAAGCTGCAAGCTACAAGATACAAGCGACCTCTACAGTGGTACAGCAGTTGCGCACCATGGCGAAAACGGCAGGAGATGGAATCCAAAAGGGTGGGTGTCGTGAATATAGCGTGCCAAGACATGATGGACATGAAAGAAACAAGAGGGAGGCACCAAAAAGAGACTAAAACAGGGTTGGAAGATGGTGTCGAGAGAAAAGGCGTTGAACATGCTACGGTGGTAATGCAAGGATTGGTGCGTAAAGGGTGAAGGTGATATGATGCTGGTGACTCCTTCGACTGCTTCTCCTCACTTAGACCTGCAGTCTGCGCTGTATCGGTAGTGTGTAGGTAGTGTCAAGTAAATGGAATAATGTGCTGTGCTACGCCTCACAAGTGCTGTCCTACAGAAGCATCACTCGTCTTCTCTTTTCCCCTCTGCCCTCATGTGAAGCTTCCCCAGCTTTTGAGCTCCTCAAGTACCGTCTAACACTCTGCTCAATTGGCCCGTGTCAGGTCTAGTTCCCCGCATCCCTGTTGACAAGGGCGCCTTTTAAGTGCCCTTTGCCGCTGAGGCCTGTGCTGTATCCGCCAACCGAAGTGTCAATTGTTGGCCGGCTGTTGGACAATCAGTAACGCGTGATCAAGCCTCGTCGTAACGGACATGATGCTGAGAATGGAAGCTGCAGGCATCGATCTCTTCTTTCGCAAGACCATTGCGGGTTAAGCTCCGCCTTGGCGCATGCTCAATGTGTGTTGTGTTTTGGTTGTTTAGGGTATCTTTGAAGTGGCTGCGAGACCAATGACTGAGACCAGGCAATCTTGTGGCCGAGCTAAGGAATCAACCTTAAAACACTATTACAGCATAATCCGGGGTGATGACGCGCTGCCATCGTTAGCGGTGCGCACCACTAAAAGTTCTTTGTCTCCAAGATTGTAGTTTGTGTTGTCGCGATCCGTGTAAGTAATTCACAACAACGACAAGCAATGATCTCGGGACTTATGTCCTTGGCGAGATGTCCCGTTACCCCAAGAGTTCAAACACAACGGTTCCTGGCTTGCCGAGAAATCTGTCAAACCCGGCGGTTCGGGAACACTGCTTGGCCGACCTACAAGAAGCCACTGCCAAGATGATAAGTCGAACTTGTAGATGCTTGAAAAGGAAGGAGATCATCTAAGGTTTTAGGTCACCGAGACCTCCTACAGCTATCTACACGAATTACAATGCACTGCCTCATCTCTATCAGGCTATCTTCACGCTATGATTGAGACGAGTAAGCAATTCATTACACACGAGCTGGAGCAGGCTTGTACCTGAACTCAATTTGTATATCTACCTAGCGGGGTTGTTGTACGTGGACATAACAATTGGCCTTTGAATCGTGCATCATCCTCATAACCCCATCCTCATTGCGGGTGCGGAACTGGAGATCATATTGCGATACGCTATTCCGTCCCCTAAACCGATCAAATCCGGGGGTGGCGGGTTTGGGCCGGGGAAGTGGAATGCGCTGCAATCACATTTGTAAATTGAATAACATTGTTCTGGTGCAGCACATGTAAGTCAGCGTAATGTTGGCTATTTACCCTGGCAAGATACCAAAGCCAACATTGACTCATCTCACATGCGTCCAACTGGATGCAAAACAAAAGATCATTCCCTGACTTCCAGATCCTGACCATAGCATGCATGGGCCCTTATCTTCGTCAAGAGAATCATCACTGGATGGGTAATGTCCTGCTTCTCAATGCCAAGGCACTATTGCTCTTGGCAGAGATAAAAACCAAGAACTGGAGAAGCCCAAAATGAAACCTATTGGGAAGCATCACGCGGTTGTCTTCAACCGCTCAAGTTATCACAAACCAATGAAATACCTTCTGATTACAGCCTTCCTTGGCAAAGTCTTGGCTCTGTAGATGTGTCGGCCGCACACGCAGTTTGGCTATTGCGAATGGCTGCACGAACTCGCTGTTGGCTGCAAACAGCCACTGAGCCTGGGGCTAGCAAAAGGTCTGGTCGCTATTACTCAATAGAAAACCCAAATACGGGCATAATCGACGTGGGAGCTGGGGAAGGATTTGCGGGGTAAAATGAACCGTGCGATATCAGATCATCAAACTCTAGATATCGCACGGCGATTAGAACAAGTAAATAAAGATCCAAAGTCGCAGTCGAAATAAGAAATAAACTTCATTGATCAGAGACATGGATACGCCTTTTCTTATCGCTGCTGTCATCACTCAAATTTAGCGGCAGGACTTGAACCCGGGAGTTGAGAGTCTAAAGCCCTTCTGGAAACGGAGCGGCACGGTCAGACAATTCCACTAAATATACAGCCAGTAACATCACAACACAGGAGTAATCGGGGACACAGTGGCTGCAGCCGATAACTAGGGTTTCGCAATTTCTTATCTACGCTGCAAATTAACCCCGGCCAGGGGAGGCGAGGGCCGGAGCTAAGGTATTCTCATCTCATGAGCCTTCTCATCGTCGTCAAACGGAGAATCAGAGCGAGTTTCTTCCAGAACCGGCCTGCCTCGCATCTGGGCCCAGACAGTCTTGTAAACGGGCTTAGCGAATAACGCATCCATATCTTCGAGGGTAACTCCTAAAAAATGTGTCAGTGAATGTGTTCTAGATTACTTCTGGAAGAACGGTTGTGTAACCCACCTTTGGTCTCGGGTACAAAGAACGTAGACCAGACACCCATCAGCACAAGAATCGAGCCAAAGAAGAAGTAGGCGCCGTATCCCAGGTCAGAAATCATGTATGGCGTAGATCGTGCAATGATGAATGATCCCAACCATGTGTCGGCAGTGGTGATGGCCACACACAGCATGCGGATATCGAGAGGGAAGATCTCAGATGCGTATGTCCAGGTGATACCCTGCCACGTCGCGCAGATGATGATGGCGTTGATGTAGACACATACAATAGCCAAGTAACCCCATCCGTCGCGTTTCACAACTCCAGCTGCAGCGGCCGCAGCCGGATCTGCCTCCATCACGTACCCGCCGATATACAGCATAGGGATGCAGCCGAGTGCAGCACCCCAGATCAAACCCTTGCGACGACCGACCTTCTCAACAACCCAGAAGGTGAAGAGGAACATGCCGAGTGTCTTGGAGATACCGTAGAAACCAGTGGAGAAGAGCTTCAGTGACGTACCTGGGATACCGAGACTCTCAAAGATGCGGGGAGCATAGTAGGTGATGATGTTGACACCAGTGAAACTCTGCAGAAACATGAGAGCCATGCCGATACCCATGCGGTTGCGGACACCCTTCTGGAAAAGCTTCTGGAACTGCTGCTTCTTGCTCATCTTATTGGTACTGCGCTCTTCAACCTGCGCTCGAATATCACCCATCTCTCGACGGACGTATTCATTTTCAACAGGGAGACCTCGAATCTGCGCGAGAATCTTCTCCGCCTCTTCGAAGCGATCACCACGAGCAAGCCAACGAGGTGACTCGGGACACCAAAGCATACCAAGGGCAAGTCCGACACCAGGTACGAGCTGAAGAGCCAGCGGTACAATCCACTGAGTCTTTGTCTCAACGTCGATGGTGCGGTCAGTAGCATAGTTGATCCAAAAGCCAAGCATACCACCGCCCTGCGAGGCGATTTCAAAGATACCTACAAGACGACCACGGATGGACGGCGGAGCGGTTTCACTGATGTACACGGGGACAGTGAGGGACGAGGCTCCGAGCCCAAGGCCAGCTACGGCTCTTCCGGCGTAGATCATGTTCAGGTTTCCGTTGGCAGCGGTCATAAGAGCGCCGCCCAGCAGGAAGACTAGGGCGGCGCCCATGATGGTCTTCCTACGACCCCATTTCTCAGCAATGGGGAAGGTGCACAACGCACCGAAGAAACAGCCAGCCTAGATATGGTCAGATATGTCTGATTGGTATGAGTGGGAAACATACCTGGAAGGTGGATACAATGTTTCCCTGGATGGTGTCACGCTGTGTCTTTTCGACGAGGTCAAGGCCAAAGTCCCTCATGAAAGAGGTCAATGCCATGGTTCCTCCAATAACAGAAGTATCATATCCGACTGCCTAGGTCAGTATGCCACCTCTTACAACAGAATAGACAGCAAGACTCACTGGCGAGGGCGGACATGCTAGCCACCGTGGCAATCAGGTGGATTCGCCAGTTCCGCACCTCAGGCGGATCATTGGTGCCCGACGCATGAGTAGAAAAGCCCATAGATTATTGGAATAAAAGGGGTATTGGTAGCAAAGAAGCTGTGTTTGTATGATGTTGTAGCAATACAGATACTGCGAAGCTTGCGAGTGTCTGATGCATTCTCTTTGGCGGGGGCACCGCGGCCTTTTAATGTCGTTCAGAAGCCATGTATCGTCATTCACTCAGGCTGACTGTTGGCTATGACTGGTTAAGATCTTCCGTTGTTGTGCTACTCCACCTGCTTCCCCGTGGGGTAGTAAACATGATAAACCAGGGTATCCTAGAGGTGTTAGTTGAACTTGGTATTAGCTGTGATCATGCGTGTGTCTGTGGAGCTGCCAAGACTGGATGAGAAGATGTTCAGGCTGCCCTTTTCCGTGGGGAAGCTAAATGGTTGCTTATCCGTCAATACTGAGATGCTGATTGTTCAGTCTCTGTCACCATCTCACCAAGTTGATGACGTACATGGCACACATGAGGAAACATCTACGTAAAAGGCCTCTCAGTGAAGTTCAAAACATACCAAATTATCTTACATAGTTCCAAGAACCGATTGCAATATCTTCAGTTCAAGCTTTCTCTACCAATACCAAGATCCCCCCACAACAGGGTCCAAAGCTTAGTCCCGGAGGTCTTCAAGATCTACCAACCGGCCCGCCATTCAGAGTTTAGCTGCCGATATAAGCTTCAAGCATAAATCAAGTGCCCGTCGCTGTATTGAAACGATTGGCTGCGCAGTTCCATGACTCGCGTCATTTTCGCTATCGGCAGCAGAATTATACCCCGAATCCTTCTTCCCCGCTTGTATCAGACGATTGCTTATGGCGATACTACCCTGCTTTTCTGTTATATGGCAAGGGACTTTTACAAGCGTAGGAAACTTGGACTTGGCACCGGTAAAAACCCTTCGCGTATGAGTGAACAAGTGGGGTTGAGGGATTTGCCTCGGCCTTTAAACGATGCTACGTCGTCTACAATCTTGACTATTATATGCTTCCAGCGGCCGTTTCTCTAAATTGATCTACTGATAAATCTGTATACGGAGAGATCACTGCTTACACAGCCACCACCTCGACACCTTTCGTGTCATTTGAAGTCATCAAGATCGGAAGAACTCGGACGTCGTAGCTTCCAGTGTGACACTCTTGCAGGTCAAGTCTGCAACCCTAGTCTGGGATCCCCACGCTGTTGTTACATCCCCAGATTCCAAGCTCCATCTCTAAATAAGCTTAAATCACTTGGCGCCAGTAAAACCTCCGCAAAGAGTCAACGGCCTTGCGCATTTGTGGAGATAGCTTCGGAGGACCAGCGTGTAAAGGAATACCCCGCACGGAGATAGTTGAGATTGTGGTGTGTTCGTGGTTGGTATCTCCATCGTGCAGGCGTGAAGGGTTCTGGATTTCGGTAGTCAATATCCGTCGTTGACTCATCCACGTTGAATGCAAATGTGAACGTGATCTAGGAAGATCATAACCGTCTGCAGTAGCTCTATCCTCCTACATCATCCTGATGTTCACATCCATCAGCTTTGCATTTCACATTTAATCTTCCATTGCACACTGTACTCACTCCTCCGTGACCCTCACGCGCTCAACAAACACTTGAGGTTCGGTAAACCTTTAGTCCAAGAAGACCAAGTTTTGGACGATTCACTCGACCACATGCTGACAGGAAGTCAAGGCGGCTAAGCGATACTCTTTCTGATGCTTTGGGTGGTGTATTGAAAGCACTGGCTTGACTTCTTGATATGTTTTGCGCCAAGGTAATGTTTTGTAGCACTGGAAAGAGCTTCGGATGATGTCCTAGAAAAAGGTATTCCAGTGCCGCACATCTCATACTACTGATCATCTTCGTGAGATCTCGCATCGAGACGATGTAGGATACATTAGGCCAAGTTGAACGTTATTGTCAACGCATCTTTGTTTTCTTATATCCTAAACTCGCCATCTTGCTATCATACTATACATACGCTATTATGAACGGCATCCGCTGCCTTGATGTGGTAATTATGGACTGCAGTGATCCGCGGTCACTTTTCATCTCTGTAGCTAACCGTTCTGGGAAAAGTCTGTGGAATTCTTCTTTTGCATTTTGAACGTAAGTGATATGGCAAAGCGTCCGCATTCAGTCTTAAAATACTGGGTCTATGAACTTGGCAAAATGAAAAAGGGCTGTGAATATCTGAGTAAAAGTTCTAGTACATTCCTAAGAATAACTTACTATCTTATAAGTCAAGGAGACTACATATAATAATCATTCAGATTTATAAATTTACAATTTAATCTTAATCTATGTCTCTTCTAACCAAAACCCAGATCCTAGTATGTTTATCCTAACTACCACTTCTACTAAATATCAACACAGCACAAGGAACCCTAAATAGATATAAAATGTAGTTTCAGATAAAATAAATAAATCAAGTATGCAGTGTTTACTAACACAAACACTAATAATATAATAGACTATAAAAGTATACTTGTAGCCGTGAGAACTACATATGTAGAAAGTCCACAAGTTAATTCTTCTTCTTTAGTAGCAGGAACTCTAGAGTGTAATTCACGTGACCGTAGGCTGGATTGACCCTTGTGAGGCTGACTGGCAACCGCGTAGAGCCTGATTCCAACTTTTCTTCAACATCGTCTAGCGTGAGCCAAAGCAGATGTATCTTGCTCACTGACACAATTCAGTCGAAGGAAACATAAAAAGTTGGTCCCCGCTGCCGACAGTTGCAGGACTGATTCTAGCCGATTGATCATCTCACAATGGACCGGCGGCGGATGTCTGACGACCATGATGACGCTTTGCCTCGGCATGCAAAGCGACGCAAATTCGCCGAGGGCCACGAGGATGAGCCCTTCTGTCATCGTTATACCGTCGCCTGGATTTGCGCGCTGCATATAGAGATGGCTGCAGCCCGTGCGATGCTTGATGAGGAACACGTTGACCGCCCGCAGCAGGCTAATGACACCAACTCTTACGTCCTGGGGGCTATACAAGATCACAATGTTGTGATAGCTTGTTTGCCTACAAATCAGTACGGGACAAATAATGCTGCGAGTGTTTTGAGCAACATGAAAAGGACGTTTCCTAACATTCAAATCGGCTTAATGGTGGGCATTGGGGGTGGAGTGCCAACTAAGGCTGATATACGACTCGGAGATATCGTTGTGGGAGTACGAGTCATGCAGTATGACCTCGGAAAGACACTCAGCGGCTGCTTCCAACGGACAGCAGTTCCAAAAATTCCTGACTCCTCAATCCGTACGGTTATCTCGAATCTGCGATCCCGACACGAACTGAGCGGCAGTAGAGTTCCTTCGATCTTGAGCAACAAGATGGGCGATTATCCTGCTTATTGTTTACCGACAGAACCAGACCGGCTGTTCCTATCGTCATATAATCATGATACTTCAGTCTCTACCTGTGACGAATGCGACCAGTCTAGGCTCGAAACGAGAAAGTTGCGTTCATCCACTGGTCCATTCATTCATTATAGGGGTATTGCCTCGGCCAATACGGTGATGAAAGATTCAACCACCCGTGATGAAATAGCTCGGGAGCTTGACGTGATTTGCTTCGAGATGGAGGCTGCGGGTCTGATGGACATCATGCCATGTTTGCCTATCCGAGGCATCTGTGACTATTCGGACTCACACAAGACCAAGGAGTATCAAAGATATGCAGCAGCAACAGCTGCGGCTTACGCGTATGAGTTCTTGGAGATCTGGGGAGGAGGTGCACCGACAATCAAGGCTGAACGTAGTAGACTCCCGAGTAAGTGCCTGCTGTCTCGCACTCCTGCGATGCGATGATTGAACGTTTCCGTTTGGCTTACTTGATTACTGACATTCCATAGACGAAGAATTTTTATCACCCAAACGACAGGATGAGATATTGGAATCCCTCGACTTTGACGGGATTGATGCCCGTAAAACTACCATCAAAGCTGCACATTCCAAAACCTGCCGCTGGATCCTCAAACATCCCGACTACCTTTCTTGGGCCAACCCAGAACATGTATCAGAGCATAATGGCTTCCTTTGGATTAGAGGCAAGCCTGGAGCCGGGAAGTCTACCCTCATGAAGTTTATCTATTTACAAGCGAAGAGACAGGAGCAAAAAACGCAAAGTCTTACGGCTTCGTTCTTTTTCAATGCTCGAGGCGATCTATTGGAGAAGACAGTATCAGGAATGTACCGGTCGCTGCTTCTGCAGTTATTCGAGGGTTTTCCTGATTTGAAGTGTGTCTTTGCAGACCCAGAGATTTTACCTCGGAGACAAACAGGCTGCCCTTCCCTGAATGTCCTAAAGGATCTCCTTCGCAGTGCAGTTTCCAAGCTTGGTCAGAGATCGTTTACTTGCTTCATCGATGCTCTTGACGAGTGTGACGAACAACAAGTAATGGATCTAGTTGAGTATTTTGAAGACCTAGCGGAGCAATGCACGGAAGATGGGGTGCGTCTATGTGTTTGTTTCTCCAGTCGACACTATCCATATATCGACGTGAGATTGGGTATTCGCCTCATTCTGGAGGACCAAATGGGTCATGCCAACGATCTGGAGAGTTACATCAAAACCAACCTTCGAATAAAGGACCCATCGCTCCTTATGGAACTTCAAGAGAAGATGCTTGAGAAAGCGGCGGGGGTTTTCCTGTGGGTAGTTCTCGTGACAGACATATTGAAGCGAGAGAATTGCCGCGGACGTTTATCTCTTAAGATGAGACTTGACCAAGTCCCCAATGGTTTAAGTGAGCTATTTAAGGACCTTTTAAGGAGGGACACTACCAACATGGAAGAGCTTAAGCTATCCGTCCTATGGATTCTCCTCAGTAAACGGCCGCTAAAACCAGAAGAGTATTACCATGCCATTTGGTCGGGTTTATCACTACAGGGACTAGCAGATCCTACCCCACCGGAAGTCGACACAGCGGATTCTAAAGAATGCTTTGCACGGTGTGTCATCAGTTCATCCAAAGGACTTGCTGAAATCACAAAGTCCAAGCCCACAGTCCAGTTCATTCACGAATCCGTTCGTGACTTTCTAGTCAAAGACGAAGGACTCCTTGACTTATGGCCAGACCTCAAGCCGGATTGGGAGAGCGTCGGTCACGAGAAGCTCAAGCTATGCTGTTACTCATATCTACAACTTCTGGAACATCTCCAACATCTGAAACAGACCGTGATCGCTCCTTCCTTACTCTGTCATCAATTGGATGTTCTAGGAAAGTTCCAGGCTTATCCCTTACTCGAATATGCCAGCCAATTCATTTTATATCATGCAGACTCAGCAGGAGATACTGTTTGCCAGCGTGTATTCTTGAATCAATTCCAATATTTTCGCTCGATTTGGGTCACCGTCGTCAATTCTTTTGAGAAGTTCAATACTCGAATGTACACGCCGGGTGTAGGATTGCTCTACATTTTCGCGGATAGAGGGCATTCTTCTCTTATAAGGACCTGGCTAGAGGGCAGCCCAAATATCGATTTCTCTTCGCCAGAAAGATATGTATACCCTCTTATAGCTGCCATGGCGAAAGGGCATAAGGATAGCGTGGCAGCCCTTTTACGTCTGTCTCCAGGTGTTCATGATGTGGCTCGCATCACGAACACCTTGAAATCTAATATGAACGCGGACGGCAAAAATCACAGTCCTTTGTCGTGGGCTTGTGAGCATGGCCACCTGGGGGTTGTAGAATTCCTCATCTCGAAAGGTATCAAAGACAGCGGAAATGAAAGAAGAAAGTCGACATTGCTTATGCTTGCGTCAAAGAACGGACATGCAGAGATAGCGGCATTATTGATCGACCACGGAGGGGATATTGACGCAAACGTCAGGGGAGAAACTGCCATTTCGCTAGCGTCAGCAAACGGGCATATAAGAACTGTGGAAGTCCTACTTGAAAAGGGGGCAGACCCCAATCCCCTCAGATCCCGAAGCCGATCCGCATTATTCTTGGCTGTAAACAACGATGATGAGACAACTGCAAAGTTGCTCCTGAAGAGTGGTGCGAAAGTCAATTATGAGGACGCTTTAGGCCGAAAGGCACTTCATTATGCTAAAGGAAAAGAAATGATCGAGATACTTCTCAGACATGATGCCGACATTCACGCTCAAGATAACAATGGTAACACCTGCCTTCATCTGGCCATACGAAAGGCACCTGACCCGTTTCCTATCATCAAGCTCCTTCTCCAGAATGGAGCAATAGTCAATGGTCGTAATAACGGGGGCGAAACATGCCTACATATACTGCGGCATCGTGTTGTGGGTTTTCCTGATGCAGAGCAAGTGTTCCAACTACTTCACGGCCACGGGGCCGACGTCAACATCCGAGATAATGCTGGCAACACACCTTTGCATCTTATACAACATAGTACGGAATGGACGGTTTTTGCTCTCCTTGTCAAGCAGCCAGGGTTGAATCTGAACGCACGCAATCGCTGGGGCAAGACACCACTACATATTGTAGCATTTGAGGGGCAATTTCACATTGCAGTTTTGTTAATCAGTGGTGGAGCGGATGTCAATTCTGTTGATGACGATGGTAGAACACCGTTGGACGACGCAATCCAAGGAGGGGACCGCCGACTTATACAGCTTCTGATTGAAAATGGAGCGGAGAAAGGCGCCTCTTAATTCTTTCTAGAGAGTAGCCAAGGGGGCTGTCTTACCACTTAAGGCCCTCAGTCTAAACACGTCAATGGGAAGATGGAGATGGGGGCTTTCATTTCAAATCTTCTCAGCCTATACAAACGAGTTCTGAGTACTATCTCTTCATATTGATATCGTACATATATCGCAAGCATTCTGTTTGTTGAGTTTTGTGACTAACACTAGGAATCCAAAAACTTAATTGATTATCAGATATTACACTTATGTACTATTCCCACTTAGACTTGTTCTTCTCCACAAACTCCTTCCAGGTCACAGGCTTCTCATCAAGGAGGTCCAGGCTCTCCTTGAGATCAGCATCACCATAGTATCCGGGGTCTTCCAACAAAATCATGTTCTCGGTCAATTCCTCCGCGACGGGTGCGGGAAGGAAAGTCTTGAAAACATCGGCAGGGACTTGGCTGAAAGTAGCGGGCTTGCCCATGACTTCGCTGAATTCGGAGACGATCCGGTTAGGAGAGTAGTAATCGGTCGCTGCGTAGACGCGCTTGTTGAGGGTGCTGGGGAAGTTCTTAATAGCAGCCTTGACAAATTTGCCTACCCAAAGTTAGCACCTTTCAGATCTGGTTGTGATTAAAATACGTACCCATATCAGCAGTAACATCAAAGATAGGCACTTTGGTCTTGTCGCCCGAGGCAGGGAGAGCCCAGGCAAAGCTGCCGTCTTCATTCTTGCGAATTGAAGTAAAAAGGTTGGAGGCAAAGAAACCGGGAAGAACAAAAGTGGCAGGGACGTTGATCTGTCGGATATACTCCTCAATCTCAGCCTTGCCCTCAAAGTGCTTGATATGAGTGAGGCGGCCATTGCTGATCTTGTTGGTGTTGAGGAGAGATGAAAAGACGAGCTGCTTCACTCCAGCAGTCTTGCAGGCGTCGGCAACGGCCTTTCCTTGGGCAACCTCCACGTTGCCGCTGCCGGTCTCCCAGTAGTTTGTGACGAGGAAGACAGTGTGGGCGTCCTTGACAGCAGGGGCAACTTGCTCAGCAGTATTCATGTCGGCCTATTGAAAGTTAGATTGAGTTTACTTAGGAAAATACGGTTGTAAAACTTACTGCCACGACTTCAACGCCCTTAGAGGCGAGCTCCTTGGCGGCAGGCTTGGAGACATCACGGGTGATGCCACGAATCTTGAACTCTTTGGAGAGAGCGGGGTCGTTGAGAATGGCTCGGACAACAGAGCCACCTTGGTTGCCAGTGGCACCGAAAACAGTGAGAATCTTTGACATTTTGAGAATTGAAGTGGTGATAGGCTTTGTGGGTATTTATGTTAAGTGATATTGGATTGAGAGTGTGAGTTGATGAGGTATAGAATTGTTGGCTGCAGAGGATGAGGATTGGTCTTATAGATACATGACACAGCAGTGATGAATGCTTCGTATATGCAGCATTTATCGGACAAGCGTAAGCCACCGAGCTGCATAATCGACCTCCCTCATACACCAAATCCTTAGCAATCCAAACCTTGTCCATTGACAGGATGAATAAGGAGCCAATGTACCGGCCATGTAGGCCTCTGCGACTCTGAGCCTGTGATTGGTCTGTTGACGGTTTTCGGCAAATGCCAAGACAACGAGATGCAGCCCTAACTAAAGAGGGAAGGTTTATGAGGAGGTCATTGGATGTGATAATTGTTAGTGCAGAGATGCGGGGACAGAAAGCTGACAAAGTCTCGCGAAACGAGTTGTACGGAGGTTTGTCACGGTTCAATTGTCCCGCGAAAAAGAGGGGCTCGGGAAACGATGCAAATACCGAGCGGTAACGATGGGCATTGGCTGTGTAATACGACATTTGAAGAGCTATGTTTCGAATATTCCATCGCATTTCGCTGTTCGCCCTCTATTCTCGCTTCATTCTTGCTGGCCGCACTCCGGAGCCGACCAGCCATGATCACGTGAAAGCGTGGCACCCGTGCACAGTCACGTGCACACGTCTCATCGTGCAGAACCGCTTTCATCCAAAGCTTTTGCAGCAGCGCGTGAAGTCTCATTTTTCGTCAAAGAACACGCATCATGTCGAATTTAACCGAATCTCAGTCTGACGACAGCGAAAATGAGAGACTCCCCGATGAAATCCAGGGGGACGAGGGATCGAGTGGAAATGAGTCCAGCGACGAAAGCTCTGATCATTCCGATGGTGGAGGCTTGCTCGACACTATGGCTGCAGATACCGATGATGACTCGGGCGATGAGTCTGACGACGAGGACAATGACCACTACGAAACTGGACTAAGAAAAAGCTCGAACACCGATTACTTCCCGCAATTCTGTCGCCTTCCTATTGAGTTACGGAATCGCATTTGGGAATTATTTTGTCCCGAACTTTGCGCTCGTTATCGCGTACTTGATTTTCTCATCTCTTATGGGACCACCAGACACCCTGAATCAGCAACCTCTCTCGTCTGGACTGTACGCGACGGTATCGCACTGGAGGATCAAACCAGGAATCTGCGCACTGTTTTCGCAGTCTGTCAAGAATCGCGCGCCTTAGCGACCAACGCCTTCCCAAATTCTCTCAGCATAGATGCTGGTACCGGAGATGCCATTGTCGCTTTTAATCGAAATTCTGATGTCGTTCTTGTGAATGGACTCACGTGTCCGCCTGGCAAAAATATCTTCCACCTACCTGAATTTGCCAGCGAAATCAAAAACCTGGCTCTTGGCGGTCCTGATATTCTCGATAATCTCAGTGGATCTGACGTTCCCACTCTTGTGAACCAGTTCACACAACTCGAGACATTCTACGTCAACGTATCAAGCACAGACTGCCAGAAATCCAGTTTGGCATGGTGCACGTCAGACCTCGTCAACCACTATCGAACTCAAACTTATGAAAAGCAGCCTGGACTTGGGGAAGACCTGCAGTTCTTATGGTGTTGGCCCGATCTGCAACGACATCCTGACTTTGCGAGGTTCCAAATCAATAGAGACACATGGGATAACTTACCGGATCCTTTGGGAAGCACCTTGGAGCGAAGAGGGCTCAAAGCATGGCCTATGGTCGCATTTGAATATGAGCGTGGTCTCCGACGGTATGAGATGCTGCAAACACTCGGACCAGATATGGGCGACGACACAAGCTCGGAAGAGGAGGGAGATGATGAAGATGATGGATCAAACCTTGACGAGTATGAGAGCGATGGCATCGACGATAATGAGATCCTGGAGACATACGACGACTCAGATGAGGAGGGCATTTCATTAGCTAGCGGATCTCCGGCACCCGCTAGTCGTGTGATTCACGAGGTATCCGACGACGATGAGGAGGATGAAGATGAAGATGGGACGGGTGCAGGTACAGGTACGGGTGCAAACTTTTCTAGTCCAGAGCCTGAAGAGGAACCTGAATCAGCACCTGTGCAGCGTGGACGTAAACGTCGAGTGGTATCTGATTCCGACGATGAAGACGAGGAGGATGTGCAGCCTACAAAACGTGCAAGAACGGGTCGCGTCATTGAGTCTGATGATGAAGACGATGAGCCAGAGGTAGACCCACCTCAAAAACGCTCAAGGACGATTATTTCCGACAATGAGGATGAGGATGATGCATCAGAGCAAGGGGGCGTCTCTAGACAATCAGACGCAGACGACGCAAGCGACTCTCAAGAAGACAGTGAGGAAGAGAGCGAAGAATCAGATGACGACGCGCCGCCTGCGAAAATGTCACTAGCCGAGAGGTTACGTCTCCATCGGGAAGAGAATCCCGTCAATAACCAAGACTCTGATGACGATGCAAGCAGCCGGACTGCTGATGCGGACAGCGAAGACGATGAGGATGTAGAGCGGAACCCGTTCATGATGGGCATGGCAGACGAGTCAGATGGGGAAGGCGAAGACGATGACGAGGATGACTACTAATTGCATATCAATCAACTTCTTGTATTTCCAATCCTCTATCCGTACCTAGATTATAATACAACGTAGAACGCGCTCCAGCAATGGATTCATCCCAGAGACTTCCCGCTTGCAAGAAGCGTGATAAACTGCTCAATCCTTTTCGTTCTCGTATCAGGCCGTTTCGTCGTTTCCAACCGCTGTATAAAAGCATACCTCTTCGTCCTATTGAGACCCTTGAAAAGCTCACCCGCAGCCTCATTCCCATCCAACGCCATTTGAAAGTCCTCCGGAACAGTCGCGTTACGCGACGACGAATACGCCCTATCCCATCGCCCATCACTCTTCGCCGCGTCAATCTCCACCTGTCCAGCCGGTTTCATGCGTTCCGCTTCAATCAACGACGCGACTTTGTTCACATTCCGCTGAGACCACATACTCCCCTTGCGACGCGGCGTGAAGCGCTGAATGAAATGCTGCGCGTCAAGAGCCTTGCGCTGCCCGTCGATCCAGCCATAGCACAACGCTACATCCAGCGCTTGGTCATAAGTCACTGATGTCACGCCGGAGTCTTTCTTTGCTATTTTGAGCCACAGGCCGGTTGTGTTTGTGCTGTGATTCGTGTTGAGCCAGGATTCCCATGATGAGGGTGTGTTGAAGAGTTGGGTTTCTAAAGTGGGGACGCGTGCGGGATGCAAGGGAGGGGTTGATGCGTTGAGACGCGTGAGTTTCTTTGCGGTGGATCTTGTTTGTCTTGACATTTTGGTGTTGAGCTGTGAGTGTCTATGATTTGTAAAGGGTGAGGTTCCACGGAGGTGGAACGCGATGTTTGCTGACAGGAATGACACTAGACCAAAACAAATAACTGCGTACAATGAGCTGCCAGAACTTCTTCTACTATGTCGAAGTAGTTTAATGATGGAAAAGAAAATCAGTAATTAGCCAATGGATATTTTTAAACGTCTTTCTTGCACTGCGCACACAAGCAATACATCAAATAGCATTAGTATAGGGTATGCACTTCCGTTCGGAGAGAAAGGCGATCTTACCGCACGTGATGGCAACAAAGAAGCCATGGAGAGTGGGGTGGACAATGACAGAGCCTTGACTATGGTTTCATCATTTTTCATAATCACTACAAGGGCATGAGAACGATGCCAGTGGTCAAGAGACCATGTCTCCAATGCAAAGGTGAGGCCTTCTATTGTCCATGTAGCCAGTGATACGGGGTGCTGATCAATGACGGACTCACAGAAAAACACGTCAAGTGTAGGTGCTACTGCTGGAATACTATATCCACATGCAATTGGAGAGCTAATTGACTATAGGTGATGAAGGAAAACCAAGATGTCACCGCTGTATTATCAAAAACCTGCCCTGTGCGCGGCCGGCAAAGAAGACGGTTTTCTTCAATTCAACAACAGGGCCCTTGCAAAACCAGACCTGGGTCAGTAGTGAAATCAGAGATTGTAAGTTGATAGAGAAACGCATAGGCAGAGTATGAGATGATAACAGATGATCGTACAGTCAACACTAGTCCGCAAAGCCACCTGGACGATAATGGTTCTTCTTCCACTGCTGTAGCCCATTTCGATGAGCCAATGGTTGAAACACCAAGAGAAATAACCAGTTTTAATGAGCCTCTGAGAAATAACCCCATTCTTTCAACTGCAAACACACCAAACTCAGCCGGTAATTCCCCCAATTACCCTCCATCGCCATGGCAGCAAGGAATAGGTCGATCGCCGGACTTTCCAAATAACTCAAGTGTCTACGGTGCCGCTCATGACCACTCATCTCCCTATGGTCCACCTCAAGACCAGAGCAGAGATCATGCCCCTTCGCCCCGATCATATCAGCCGTATGGCACTTCTGAAACGCCCAGATTTCCGCTGCGAGATCCACAAGAGGCTTGCTTACTTCGGTATTTTGTTGAAGAGCTTTCGCATTGGGTATAATCAACTTGCTTAGAAAGAACAGTAGCACTTGCTAACATGATCAGCTTGATCTCTGTGACGAGAGGAGACATTTTCAGCTCGTAGTCCCTATCCGGGCACGACAGCATCCACCACTGCTCTACGCCATTTTTGCCCTTTCCGCACGACATCTAACTCGTTTACCAAAGTACAGAACCCCACAGGGAATTCTATACCAAGGACAGTTGCTGCCAAAGCTCACGCCTCACGACGCAGTGGAATACACACTGAAATGCATCCCTGCCCTCCGAGATTTTCATACCATCCAAGAGGACGAGAAGCTCGAGAGCATCATAGCGACGGCTGGTAAGATTAATCTCCGACTATCACGTTGCAGTTTTGCTGATTAAGTATCAGTCATCCTTCGGCAATTGGAAGAGATCGACGACGAAGAAGACGAGCAGGAAGAGCGGAACCAAAGAACGGACAGCGGAACCGAGGCGCTACGTGCAAAACCCCAGGTCAATTTCCTGGCCATCATAGATGCCGTGCTCAGAAGCCCACCGTCGAGGACCCTCTTTGGCCGACGATCACTTATCCAAGCGGCATATTGGATGGCGGTGCGCCAAGAGCTCTACCACTCTTTCACGAAGCGTCAGGCGCCCAAGATGATCCTGGACCCTGAGTACGGACACGGCGCGTCCAAGGCTAATAAAATTGTTCTTCACACGGCACAAGTTGCCAAATGGCGTTGGGCTGACGGTTCGGAGCAAGAGTGGTGTTCGTACTCTTCGTTCGAAAATTAATTAGAATTGTGAACTGACGGTGGCTATCTAGTGCGACTGCAAAAGCACGGAGAGGTGCTCGAGGAAGAAGCGCTGAGGGAGTTTCAGCCGTTTTACGAGCGTGCGGCCAACAGGTCGAATGGGGAGATCTTCCCGACAATCTGGTACTCGTCTGACCTGGAAGTGACAAGCATGCAGCTATGCATCATAGCGAAGATGGTCCTCATGGCAGAGAATCCCTTCCTCGGGTAGGTTAATCTAATCGCCCCATTTCCAGCTGTCAAAAATCCCCTATTTATGCACAGATGGTCCGCTAACACCAGACCGAGCAGGGGAAATTCATCGACGCGTGCACAGTGGAGGGAAATAGAGAACCAAGTGCGCCAGATGATTCTCGATTTATGCGGTATTGGTCTCTGCCACCCTGGATGTCCTCCTGCTCTTGTGCATGCAGCGTTTGGGATGGAGTTGTATGGAGATTTCTTCACGGATCATTATGAGCGCCAGGCGCTGAGGGGCGTGGTTGATAAGTTTCGAGATGCACGCGCTTGGCCAGTGCAAAACCTGTCCAAGATCTTTGAGTGATGGATATTTTGGATTACTATTCACTGTTCCGCTATACCGGCATTCGTATGTTTAGTCTCTTGGCAACGGCATTGCCGATGGATTGCTCTGACAGCATTACGTGCAAAGAAAGGACATCCAGGATGATCACACCGAGATCTCTCAGATTTGGCAAAATAGAGTGCTTATCCGTCAATCAGGTACGGAATTGGTTATCCCCGCGCTAAAACGACTGTCATTAATCGTGCCCCGACATGTTTCGGGGGATTTGTCTGTTTCCCTGCTGATCATTTCCTCCATTGCCCTGGACTGTATCCATGGAGAGCTACGCGCAAGGATTAAGGGTCGCAGGCCGGCACGGCAAGATCGTGTCAGAAAATGACATTAGCGATGAGTGGATCTTGATTACAACCTGGAGCATTTGATGATCGTGACATTTGATCCTGGGCTATGTGTGCTTTTTATGCATGCTTGTTTGGCTCACCATCAGGATGGTCTGGAAGGTCCACCGAGCTGATAACAAAACTTTCTTTTATTTCAGGTCAACAAGAGCAAACACAACGTATTTTCAGATTTTATGCTACAGGCGCGTAGTGCGGAATACAGAAGCGCTGTGTTTGCATTAATGCCGATCTTCCCCACAGTGCAATCTCCCGGCTGGTCACAAAGGTGCTTCGAGTGCCGGGGATGACAGGGAAATAGTAATGGGAATGGCATCTACTGTACGAGTATTTCGTACCTATCGATAGTTCACGGTGGGACGATTGAGTTTACCAGAGCGTCACCGTGCCTGTACCACTCCGCTGTGGTGAGACCATACAGCGGAAACAGGAAAGATTTGGAGCATAGGTTGCGCTTTGGCAGTCCCAGCGAGCGCCCTGACCGTTAACTGTTGCCGGTCTGAGAAGGAAAAAAAGGCCAAAGCATTTGAGAGGGCGGATCAGAGAGTTTCTGGCCAGTGATGATGCCGGAGTGCCAGACCAGACAACTGGTAATGGCAGCTTCGCTTAGGCAGTCATGACGACAAGATTTGGTTGATCATTGGGGTGCCTGTACGGATACTCGGTAATCCCAAGTCACTTCGAATAGTGGACCTCTCACATCTTGCTCAGCTAATTGAGATCTACCTCGAGTGCAGTCCATCTATCCATAAGAGCCAGCCTAATAAGAAACGGACCACTTTGTTTCGTTTCTATAGGCTCTTGAACGAAATCTCCCAAGCGCGTACACTAGAGATGGGGAAGCCATGCGCCTTTTTCAACAATTGCAAGATTGATCAAACGGTTTTAAAGACATTTTCGTGTTGCACGGAAATCACCGTTTGTCTTGTCATCATTCATTCACGACTGAGGCTGTCAAACTCAGACCTGCATGGGCCTGGGCATGGTTGCAGTGGACCAACACACGATCGACTTTCTTTTTCAGCTGTTCGTTTATCGCGCTTTAGCGGGGGAGATGACGAGGATATCCCTTGATGAGAAGTGCAACCTTGCCCCAAGAGCCTGTTCTTTTTGTGGACGAATCTGCAGTATTGATAGGATGTGCCCTGGATAGATGAAAACCTTGAATAGATTGTATCCTTAGGAAAAGAAATACAATTTCACGGATCACAAACGTTCCGTAGGTAGGCTGAGGTGTCAAGCCCACGATGCATGCACCAGCGCCAGGAACCAACGGTAGCTAGCCATCACTAAATCACAGTGGATCATTCCCCAAGGCCCAGTAAAAAACATGTGCTGGAAGTGCGACAAAACGCCTCCCTTCTGATGAAGTGTCTGGCCTCGACTGGGCTGGATTGTCGTTCGTGCAAGGGAGACTGAACACAGCGTCTGACGCAAGGGAAGCTGAATAAAAAAGAAGGCGGTAAACTGACTCTGCTCGTAATATCACATATCACATCCATTAACAACTCCACGGCCCGCCTCCGCACGAGACGTTTGTTTGTCAGAGCTTCAAGACAAACCGTTGTCCAAAAACCCAACGATGCGGCCGTTTGCATGAGAATAAGCTTTTATCTAAGGGTGCTGTAACTCATAAGGCATAAATGTGCGTGTTGCATTACACAGCGCCCATACAAACTCTGCTGCCCGTACTCATTAGATCCTGGCCGCCACAAAAGCCCCATTCTTCGTTTTGGCGTTGCAGCACCCGAGATAATATCGCAAAAGAAAAGAGAGACAGAAACGTGGGCAGATGATATCTTACAAGAAAAAGAACCATCTGATCTTTTTTCTCTCTTTCCTTTTCTTGCTCGTGGCTGGACAGGCAACGGCTTCATCAAGCTCCGCGTAATGCAAGGGCGTTGAGCGTCTTTGCAGCAACAAGAGGGGGGGACGATGATGCTAACAGGTGTGTAAGTTAGTGGTTGGTTGAAGGTTTGGGCGTTTTTGCAGATCCCTGCTTCATTATCTGCTGTCTTGATCGCCCTTGCGCGAAAGAAGCAAATAAAATAAAAGACAGAGCACTTGCGATTATCACACCACCTCGAACTAATGCAGCTGTCAGAATGGGGGAGAAACAAAGAGAGAGAGAGAAAACGGAGCCTGATATCCAGGTTTGCGACGATCTGCATTTGCCCAGAGGGAACCGGTCACTTTCTCGGTCCCCATATCAATTAACTAACGTCCCTTGTGACGGTGCTGTCAGTTTCAGTAAGGGGAAAAAGAGAGCGAGCGGCCTGCACGTCCCAGGTCCGAGCACAAAATCTCTCTCTGGTGCAAAATGCTCCGATACGTAGGTTGGCCAATCGGGACTTGCAAGGGGCTTGCGAACGGGACCCAGGATTAGAATTGAACTTGGACCAGCCCTACCTTTACTTGGCCAAGATCAACCAAGGTCGGGAGAGGCAGCCCCTAGTGATCTGGCTCCCGAGCGCGAGCCCAGATGCCAAGTCCCTCGCAGGCGCAAGGGGGCAGAACAGGCACACAAAGAGAGGGAGTTATCAGAGGGGGTAGTGTTAGATACTTGTCACTTTCGATCTCACTCTCTTTCGTGCCTTTTGCACTTCTTGTTGCCCGCTGCAAGAGATTGCCTCCCCTTGTCTAGCGTCTTGTTCTCCATCATACTCTTTGACTGGTTCCTCGTGGACAGCAGAGACACTGCCCGTCCCGCCATCAAACCCCCAGCCTGACCCAACAATAGAGTACATAATACGTCGTCATCTCCGCCCTCCTCAAATATGAAGTGGTTTTGACTCTGCTTCGTTTCGTATTTGTGTGCCTGCGGAGTACCACGCATTCCTTCCAAAAACACAACCACGTTCATTACAATACTTCCCTTTTATCTCCTCGACCCAGAATCCCTTCACCCGTCCCGTCCCAGTCGATCTTACTCTTACCTTTCCTGTACGCTACAATGGCCGAGTCCGACACTCCGGCCCAGCCTCAGCCCAGGCTCGATGGCCTGGGCATCTTCTGGATCGTCTTCACCCTCATCTGGACCTTTATCGTCGCCGGTGGCATGTACTTCCTCTGGCGTCGTCGCGACATGCCCATGCTGAGGATTCGGGAGCTTCCGCTGTCTTTTGCTGCTGTTATCCTGCTCCACCTCTACTGGGGTGCTATCCAGACGGGTTATGTCTACTTCCCGCTGTTCACACCAGAGGGCGAGTACTGGATCATGAGCCTCTATTTTCCTTTCGGTATCGCCTTATTCCACGCTTCCAACAGCCGTTTCCTATATGTCGCCAAACAACAAAAAGAACTCTTCGGATCCGAAGAAAAGTCGCCTTACAAGCAACGCGTTCGACCCAATTCGCTCCGCAGCCGCTTCCAGTCTCTCGACTACTCTAAGAAAATTCTTGTTACGATTGGGTTAGGAATGGCGGTTCAGGTATGGGAATATCCGACATCATCATTGAGACTGGCCTTGTGCTAACATATCCAAGCTCATCCTTACTATCGTCATGTGGTGCATCTCCAGGAAATTCCACCCGTCCTGGGGTGTTGCTGGCACAGAGGTTCATCCTGGCACCAAGCAATATGAACAGTCTCAGGTCGGAAAGGGCTGGGAATGGTAAGCATGCTGAAGATCCTCTGTTATAACCGGTCTAACTCTCTCAAAAGGTGGCCCTCGGTGTTCTGGCAGTTTGTGTGGGCATGGATAGTCGCCCCTTACATCCTGTGGCAAGCCCGTGGTGTCAATGATACGCAGGGATGGAGGACTCAGACCATTGCATGCTGCATTTCTAGGTGAGTATCCCTTGAGAAGGGCCGCATATGAACTCCACTCTAACTAAGACATAGTCTCCATGCCACTCCTATGTGGCTCATCGCCTTGTATGTCCCGGCCATGGAACCTATCAATGTATACTGGATTCCTCCCCAATGGTAAGCCACCTAACTCAGCCCGCCCCTACCTCTTAAGCTCACCGCCTCACAGGCTCGCCATCTCTATCATGGCCATTGAGATCTTCACCATCTTCTGGCCCTGCTGGGAAGTCATCCAGCACCAGACCCTCAGGCAAGAGACCCTCGACTCCATCGCTCAATGGGAGATCAACAAGAAGGCTGGTACCCATGGTGCTAGATCTGTCGCTACTGGATCCACGACTGTTGCCCCGTCCGCTCTGACATCTTGGTCCAAGGACGGCTCCGTCAAGAGCAGCGCCTCGGGTGAGAGTATCCTCACCATGGAGGCTCTTGAGTATGTCCTCGAGCGCAACCCTGAACCCCTCCAGCAATTCTCAGCACTACGCGACTTCTCCGGAGAGAACATTGCCTTCCTGAGAGCCGTCGCCGAGTGGAAGTCTTCATTACCACCCTCTGTTCGTGACCCTGCCAAGATCAAGGAACCCGCAGTGCAAGAACTTGTCCGCGAACGATTCAACAGCGCCCTCCGCATTTACACCGGCTTTGTTAGCTCTCGCGACGCCGAGTTCCAGATCAATCTCTCCTCACTTCACCAGCGCAAGTTGGAAAACGTGTTTGAGGACACTGCCCGTAGTCTCTATGGCGACAAGGGCAGCGTTGACCCAGCACTACCCTTCGAGACCTTCCAAATGACCAGCACAGCAAACAAGGTCAAATCTTCAGCTGCCTCGATGACTGGGTCCGAGACTGGCATTGTCGCGACGAGCTCATTCAACGATGCAGGAAGCCAGAGCGACAAGACACTCTACTGGGGCGACATCCCTGAAGGCTTCGACGCTACAATCTTTGACGACTCCGAAAAGCACATTAAGTACCTTGTCTTAACCAACACTTGGCCTAAGTTTGTTAAAGACCGACGATGCTCAATTGACTCTGGCGATACCCTCGAGGCTGGAAATGGAATCGCTGCAGGGCGATAAAGGAATGAAGAAATAAGAATGCGAATGGTTCATGGATCTTTTACAGTATGGGAGTTTGATGATTACAATTTACAAGTGATTCCCTCTACATCTTTTGGAGCACATCTACTTTTTGAGAAGGCTTCTTGGTAGTTCTACGTATTTATTAATGTTACACGACTGCATTGGCAGTTATTTCTCTATAAATCTTGTCGTCTCTGCTGCAATGGATTGACTGGTATGAACGATCTGTTCGATTGACATTGAGATCGGCGTCCCCGGCCCATCCCGCGACCTTAGAAAGCCACAACGGCTGAGCGGAAGTCTCAGTTATAGGGCACCTGACCCCTAACTCCAACCTGAATTAGCGAACATCAGTTCATCTAGGCCCAAATCTTACCGGTGGCTTGCGTAGCGTCCCATGTCCCTTGCTTCAACTGTGCCTAGAACCTTGTTCACCTGCACGGCTCGTCACAGTGATGCCAGAGATTAATTAGAGGCAATCCCAGTAAGCCCTTTTTCATGCAATCGCGTATCGCGACGTGAACGCCGTAAACTCTTTTTACGCTTTGATGAAGAAACTGCATGAACGGGAGGGATCAAGCCTGGAATTGTTACTCGCTTGTAAACCTTCAGTGCAATCGCCCACCCCCAGAGCCTTTCTATCGACCTAAATGCTTGGGATCGAATGCGTAATGATCGACTGCTCTGACCCGCAGCGAATTGGGATTGACATATATCGAGATCTGTGGTGATCTTCGATCTTGACAGGAGATCTTGATCGCTTACTGAGAAGGTAATTCGTGGTGGCTGATGGCTTTTGAGTGGTGTTGGATAGGCGCTACCGTTATCGTGGCCGATGAGCGTCGGAGTGAGATATGAAGACAAGGGCGATATCTCAGCTGCCCGACAAGCGAGTCAACTAAAGATATAGGATAAGATAGATCCATAATATATTATAATTAGAGAACTTCTTACACTATATTAGGATATGATCATGTACGGAGTACAGTTTATCTAATTAAAGTGAGCTGATTATAATTTATACAATTCTATGTAAAATCTAGAACAGAGGGAATCGTCGGGACTTTTACGCACCCACCATGCATTACGCATCTATTCATTACGCGTAAGAAGTGAAATATCATCATAATCTACAATCTAAGACATGTTACTCGCTCTATGGCTGTGGGTAGATATGAGTCTAGCGCATAACCATCCGTCACATGCACAACTTCGGATATCTTTGAGGTATAAGTAATGAATAAAAAAGCTGCAATTCCTTCATAGTGTAGTCCACCGCTGTCTTATTCAGGGAAAATTCCAGCTACTTTTGATGATTCGGAGTCACACAGCAGCTCCCCATTCATTAGGGTCGATGGCAAACTTAAAGTTCTATCATATCTTAACAACAGCACTCAAATATGGCAATATGGGGCAACTTACATCCAGGCTGGCATCAGCAGCATCGTCTTTATCTTGCATCGACAACTTAATTATGCGCGTCTTTTTCTCTTGAAGTTTGACAACGGTCTATAGCCTGTCAGTTATCATCGTCACCGAGTTGCTTCTGGTGCTTACATGCTCCACGGAACCTGCTGTGATGTACTTGAAGACAGTCACCGGCCGAGTCTGTCCCATTCTGACAACTCTTGCAATGGCTTGGTCTTCGATAGTCGGGTTCCACTGGGGTTCAACAATGTGAACCATATTTGCTTCAGTGAGAGTAAATCTAAGCTCGTGTTAGCATGTCATTGTCAAAGACTGGACCAGGAGGATACATACCCAACTGCACCCGTGTTGATTGATATCAAAAGTACTCGCACGTCAGCATCTTGACGGAATCTCGAGAGTAACTCGGTTCGGCCAGTGACTGGGTTGCGTCCATCTACCTGAACAAAGTCGATGCCATCAGCCAAGAGCATTTTTGCTAAAATATCTAGAGTGTCTCTCCAGCTAGAAAACACGACACTGTTCCGATGTCAGTAAGATTTCGTCGCTCCAGCCATGTCAACCTACCTTTTTGAGTCCCCATCTATGCAAGATGTTTTGATGTTATCGATCACCGCTGACATCTTGGAAGATTGCTGTCTTAGCTCGTTGCTGGCGGGGAATCTGTCAAATACGCTTGTTATAGGTTCCGGTGTGTCAACATCCATCATAGATACTGTTGGCGATTCCAAAGACTGTGGCGACGGTGCCATAGACAAGGTTTCATCATTCCCTTCAGATAGAATTCGTCCACACAAAGGACAACTGTCCAGTACACCAAGGAATTCATCTTCCCTGTCTTTACCAGTGCAGTACTCGCATGTTGGCTCTGAACTTGGGGATCGTGAACCGCCTCGCTTCTTTTTGGGCACGGCCAGTTGATTTGAGTGTTTGGTGCCGGTAGACTCGACGGCAATCACACCGTGATTGCACACTCTCCGAAGTTTCATGATTGTAGAAAACAGCACATTCGGCCTCTTTGGGTCGCCAACATTGCAAGCTATCATGTCGAACTCTTCCCGACATTGCACCAGAATCTGTTTGAACAACGCTTTTTCATCTTCTGTAGGCATCACAGAAACTTTCTCTATAGTGGTGCTAGGGAGGTCAAGTTTTGCCTGTGTTCTCCGAAGGCAGCACGCTTTAAGCATGATTCGGAGGTTTCGGGACGTATCACATTCATCTCTAGAGTCCGTTCTGAACGGCTTGATGATATGTTCCTCGAACACCTTGTTTTGACTGAAAGGTTCAAAGCGGAGGAATTGTAGCAGTGATCGAAGATCATCGAATGTGTTCTGGATTGGAGTCCCGGTAAGGCACCACCGTGAGTCGCTTTCAAGTGAGGCTGCTGCTTTAAACTGCTTAATAGACGAGTTTCGTATCTGATGTGCTATAAAAGGTGTCAACAATGCATCGACCGCATGGACTGCGGTAGTTACCTTCATCAAGTACGATTCTGGACCATTCGATGGAGCTCAATACCCTGTTGGAGCTACTGTCCTTTTCCATTGTGTGGTAAGTTGTCAGAACGATGTCGTGGTCTAATAGTTGCGATCTTTCTTTGACTCGCGCATTTCCATGAAATATGGCGACTCTGAATGCATCGGGTGTAAATCGCCTAGATTTGATTAGCACTGGGTATGATAGGAGTTGGGGGTATTCACTGATCAATTTCGTTCTTCCAGACGTCAAGCAGCTCTATAATATTGTCAGCGCCACCCATAAAAGTCTCAGATGCCAGAAGGGGTCAACATACGTCGTGAAGGTAGAACAACGAGCGTAAGATTTGATGCCGTAGACTTGTAATCGTCACCAATACTGCAAATATCCTTGGACAAAGACAATGTCAGTTCTTTAGAACAAAGGATTGCGCTGAGCATGGTGAGTGTCTTGCCAAGCCCCATGACATCTGCAAGTATGCCACCGCAGCCAGGTACATGTGCGTAGGACAACAAACTATGCAGGTCTGTGTTAGCTTGACGTGGTTAAATCTGTAGATATTGGGACTGGGTTACTTGTGGTGAATAGTCATGAGCATCTTTTTGTGGATTTGCGTCATTGAAGCTGCGTCTTCTCGTCCCAGGATAAACTCCACACCTTGAAGCTGATGCCTGTAATTTGTGGTCAGTAATAAGTATAGATTCAAGGAGCCTGATGTATAAAAATACTCTTTTAGCTTCGTGTGTGGGAGAAAGCGGTCCAAAATTTCGCTCAAACCAACAATGTTGCAGCCTTGACTGGAGATGTTCTCTGGCGTCTCCAAGTGATCCATTACGTTTTCGATATCTTGGGAACGTTTTGATGAAACATTCTCTCGGACTGGGCCAACTAAGTGTCTCAAATTGGCCTTCTCAGCACTTGGGTAATAGTACTGAGGGTTGATGTAGCTGACACCGGGCTCGAGAAAGACCGGATGCTGCAAGTAAGCTTCAATCTTGGATACTGCTCGATCAACTTCATCCATCGAGCTTCTCGGGCCGTAAATATTGACTGGGATTCCAACCTGTAATGGTTTACTGTTGGATTTCCTTCTCTGGCTCTGAAGAAGTTTTGTTTCAAGGACGGCAGCGAAAGATGTTCCTATAACCTTTTCACCTACGAACGTCAAGGTCGAGGCTGTATGACAGTCGAGGACTGGTCGTTGTTTTGGCTTTGTACCATATTTGGTAGGTAAGTAACAAGCCCCGTTTCCCAATTCAACAGGCAATAGACAATGACGATCCCACGGCTGAATAGATTCAGGTAATTCAATCTGAGGAGTGATTAAGGCTTGAGCGTCGCAGACCTATACCTGATTAGTCTCAGATTGTACTGTTCTTGGCTATGGATAAGAGAAAATCTCACCGCTCCATAGCATATTATTTCGTCCGGTAAGATATCTTCGGTTGGTCCACCGTAGCATATCCCGTTCATACTATCCGATACTTCAGAACCTGATCTCGAGTTGAGTGATGTGACATTTAGCGAGGCTTCAAGGTTGAAACCCAACATCTGGGACTTTTTGGGCGGACCCCCATCCTCAACACCATGTAGCTGTCGCTTGAGGTGTGGCGGCATTCTTAATTAACGACTTGGTTTCTTGCTTCGAACAGGTTATTGGAGTTAAACGATTGTTGTAGTCTGGACGTTGCAAAAGAGTGAAGATGATACAAGTCACAAAACTAGAAAAGCCTTACCGATACTTCTATAGAAGTAGACAATCAGGCTGTGCATTTCTTCCAAGGATGCCTAGTCTAGAATGTACAACATAGCCCCCACATTCTATGCATACCGCCAGACCGCCTATCAGTAGTACGAATTTTCTCCTGTTGGTTGTTACTTATTGACTCAGCCCGTCCAATTCACAGCCACGAGAAGCAAGCTAGTCAGCCTTGGTGTCTTAGATTGAAGACTGAGGTTGGAAGGATCCCACTACCTTTTCGTTTCATTCCATTTCTCTCCTCATTCATCACCTACAGCCTTCAAAGGCATCCTCAAGCGAAATGGCCTCTGTCCAAAGTACAAGCTTCGAAAGATCTCTGGAACAGTTCCGACGGGAACTTTCCGACACCGAGATGAAAGAAATTGGAGGCGCAAATCAGAAGTCTCTAGAGGTAACAATTCAAAAAATACAAAGCAAACTCGGCCGCGAACATGGCCTTTGCAAATTGACTAGAGTCGAAGCGCTCGTCCGCGCAATGAAGAACATCGAAGAGCTAGTCAAAATTTTCCTCAACGTTAGTGAGGTTGTTGCTTTCATCTGGGTGAGTGAACTTCCTTTAGCTGTTGTGACGTGTTGTCCACTCACAGAATCTTGCCGCGAAAAAGGGTCCAATCAAGCTTGCTCTTATGGTTGCAACAACATGGGGAGATTCTGTCAGGCAGCTTATCGATGTTTATGAAGAAATAGCTGATGCATTTGGCAATCTCGTCTTCTTCCGAAAACTTCTTCAAAGCAAAGAGCACCTGCGACTGGTTCTGGAGGATTACTTCTCCGACATTCTCCGCTTCCATCGTTGTGTGCTGGACGTCTTTTCTCCACCTGGTTTGTGTCTTCCGTTTCACCCAGCATATCCGCCTCAGCTAACCCTTGGTAGATGGAAAACGGTTGTTCAAATGGGCCTGGGTTACCTTCCGGCGACGAGTGAAGCCAATTGTCGCAAGCCTTAGACGACGCCATGACATGCTATCAGATGACAAACTACAATCTCATGCGATATTGAAAGAGGTTGAAGATTTTGAAGCCTCTGCTAAGGATCAATACAAGAATCTCCAGGCTGGTTTAGAAGATATCAGAGCTTCTTTAGCATCTGATGAACTTAGAAGTAAGACATCGCAGGATCAGGAGATGCGGGCAGATCTACAGAGAAAGCTAGACGTCCCACAATCTCGAGCTGATCTGCAATTGGAATCTCCGGAGTACAAACTCGAGTATTCTGGAAATTGGGTCTTTTCGCATCCCGACTACTATCTATGGGAAACCAATAGTCCGCCGGAGGGCAGTGTTCTCTTTCTGGACGGTTCTCCAGGATCTGGTAAGTCTATGGGTTTCACTCTACATTTCCTCAACTTACTAATACGTCATCAAAATAGGAAAATCGACTTTGGCAAGGACGATCATTCGCCGACTCAGGGAGAAGCGAGTTTCAGACTTGCTGGCGTATTTTTTCTTCAAACACGACGACGCTGGTAGAAGATCGATGGAATCAATGCTCCGTCATATCACGATGCAATTGGTTAACAGTGATGAAACCATCATGAGACTAGCATACGACAAATGTTCCGCTACCGATTCTGTTGAGCTTTCGACTCTGAAAACAATGGCTAAGGATAGTATCACCTCTCAGAGGAGCGCGATTCTTGTCATTGATGGTTTGGATGAAGCATCAGACAATGAGCCTGAGAAGTCTCTGAAGTGGTGCTTGGATGAACTTCTAGCAACTGCAATATCGCGCGGTTGCCACCTCAAGATACTGATATCTGGACAAAGGGATGGACGGCTTGAGCCATTGTTATCATCTCATCCACAGATCCGACTCGACGGGACGGATGCTCACCTAGAAGATATCAAAGAATACTGCAAGAGCCAGGCTGCCAAAATTCGGTCCGGGTTCTCACTCACGTCTCAAGAAGAAGGAAGCTTGATAACGAAAGTTGCAGGGGTGTCTAAAGGTATGTTCTTGTACGCCCGGGTTGTTCTCGAAAACCTTGCGTCAATGGACTCAATACAAGAGTATGAAGATGAGCTAGAGGCAGAGAAATTCCCGCAGGACTTATACCATGCGTAAGTCAGCGATTCTAGCAACCAGGGTCTCTTACTAACTTGAAGAAGCTTTGAGCGGGTTGTCCACCGCGTGATGAAAACGAATGGCTCATCACGTGAAAAGACAGTCAAGAAAATTCTAGGTTGGGTCGTATGCTCAGCACGACCTCTACGATGGCGCGAAATACAGTCAAGATTCTGCATCGATGCAGAAAAGGGGACTTGCAACTTTCGCAATTTTCGTCGTTATGGCTGCAAAAGCATTTGTAGCTCACTCGTCGATGTCACAGATTGCGAACTGTTTGCAACTCTGGAGTCTGAACAGACGGTTAATATGGTTCATAGAACAGCTATTGAGTACGTTCAAAGTCGATCCCCAGAGCTTGTTGATAGCAATTGACAGTACTTGCTAGATATCTGATTCACACCGGAACCATCAACCTTCTGCAGGAACACGCCAGTATGGCGCTCTTTTGCTGCCGCTATCTCTCCTCTCATCCATTTCTCATAGGCGAAGAACATCCTGATATGTTTATTGCTATCCAGACGGGATACTTTGGGTTCATGGACTATGCTGCTGTTCACTTCAATTCCCATTGCCAGGCCATCCGATCATTACATGGAAAATTACATTCAGCCTTAGAATCGAAGATAGCAGTTGATGCAGCTGCTAGGGGCCTCATTCGCTCACATGGTAGCGAGAGCGAGGACGCGGGATTCGAGTCGCCCTGCACAACCTATCCTCCGGAAACAAGTAGTCAAAGCTTACGCCTGTCTATTCAACAAAGCGTGGCTGTCGTGCGAGACACTATGCACACACGGGAGAGTGGCCTATTCTTGGACTGCCAATTTACGAGCCTTGAGGGTCCCACAAGATTCAAGTGCCCCAAAATACAATGTTCCAAATTTGCTATCGGCTTCGTGAAACAGGACGCCTATGAGAAGCATCTGGAAGCACATGAGCGGCCTTTCAGATGCAGCCACCCTGACTGTTTTGCTTATGTGGCTGGTTATACATCTCAGCAACAGTTGAGAGATCATTTTGAAGATGCTCATGGCAAGATTTCTCAACCGAAATTCTCTTTTCCCACATTCAACAAGGCGGGAGAATGGGATATTGTCGAAGCTTGCAAGGCTGGTAACCTTGATGAGGTCAAACGGTTTCATCTAGCTGGCGTTGAGCTCGGCGAGACTATCCCGAAAAAAGGCATGCCATTATCTGCTGCAGTCAGAGCTGGGCATTTCCAGATATGTGAATACCTTGTCATTAACGGAATCGACCCTTACAAAAAAGCTCACAAAGCTCCTGACGACTCTTCGCCGATCCAACTATCGATTCGACATAGGCAACTTCCAATCATGGGGCTTTTTTTAAGAAGGAGTTTTGACGCGAAATATCTTCCACTTCTAATCGCGGTAGCTATCAGTGAAGATTTCTCTTGTGGCTTGGACCTGTTGATGACATTTGTGCAACCTGAAGAACATTTCGAAATTGCTTCCAAGGTCCTTTCGTATTTATCGGTTTACAACTCTTCTCGTAACCGGGTGATTGGCCAAGAGCAACAAAAACATTCATTTGATGCTACAACAATACACGCTTGGTTTGGCCGAGTATTTCCAGAGCTCTATCGCAATAGTAACGCACTCACTGATGTGTGCGGAACAAATCTGCGCCACGATTCGAGAGAGTATCAGACAGCCAAGGAAGCTATTCTGAAAAATGAGAACCTTCGTAAAGAAATATTAGAAGGAGCTTGTCATCCGCTGAAATCGTTTATGATTGATTTTGTGAACAAAGATGACTTGCAGGTCAAGGACAAATTTGGAGACACTCCACTACATCTTCTCTTGGAAGGTGTCAAATATGAAAATGTTTACGGTACCAAGCCATGCCGAATCTGTGTCGCTTTGGTTCAACGCATGGTTCAAATCGACGATGGATTATCTGCAAACATCCTTAATAGAAAGGGGAAGCCACCAGCATATTTAGCGATGAGCTATCGCGTTGCACCAGAGGCTTTGGAAACTCTGCTCCCATTGACGAAGGACCTCAATCACATCGACAACGATGGGTCGAGTTTGTTACATCATCCCAACTTTAGCCTGGACCATCTCCGAGTCCTGCTGAAGCACGACAGTGTAGATCTTCTCATTAGAAACACCAAAGGTCAAACCGCTGTCTCAGCTGAGATCGGGATCTACGGTCAACGTACTCTGGGTATACTCGAGTATCTGGTCAAGACAGACGAAAGACTGGCATGGACAGCAGATGAAAACGGGGACGGCTGGACTCCACTTCATTATGCCATGCGAAATCTTGGGTGCACAACGATCGAGAGGGTGATGGATAGGAGTATCGAAGTTGTAGCTTTCTTACTCCGGCTGCCTGAGGTTGAAAATATTCTCCGTGCTTATTTGGCCTGTCCATCTTCTAATTATCCCGAGAAGGTACGACAATTTGCGAAAGATCAGGGTCTGAATGGGGCCTTGGAAGTCATGGATCGAATTGGATTTTACTAGTTTAGAAGAAAGCAATGTTGTTAGAGCGACATTCAATACGAATGTGTACAGTGTTGATCTGTAACACAGGGGTTTGCAAAAATCCCAATAATTTCCTTTATTGTACATCAGATTAAATAAATCACAATAAGCTCTCTTTAATTTACATGATATCACATAATCCTAGGATAATATTATGCTAGAGATTTATTTTTCTTACTAAGTTTTATATCCTTATGTTAATAAACGCATCGTCAGTTCGTTGCTGCAACTTTTGCACGGGACTGTAGCTAATGCTGCCAAGATTAAGCAACCATCTAACCTACAGCTGTAATATGACTTCAAACGAGAGAAGAGAAGTATACATCTCACTAGTGCAACACTCCCCACGTGGGAATGTCACCTCATTCCTGCGCATCTGGGGCAGACCGTGCCATGCCAAGCTATAGAATTTTGGTTTCACATCACGGCTGAACCATTTCGTATCATCCCAGCCAGTATCTATATATCACCAACGAAACCACTAATTTACCCGGTTATTCGGTCCCGTCTTAACGCCCCTATAGGAGACAGCTGACATGCATGCGCCACAAGAACAAATGAGAATGGCCAAAGCTTAAATTAATCTTGAGTTCTTCCCCAGATACGCACAAATCATACGGAGTACAAAAGGACGTTCTGGAAATAAAAACAAGCCCAGTTACCCTAGAATGGGGCAGCTGTTTTTTCTCGAAGGATCAACGGCAAGGAGTGCCGTTCTTGGCATCGGAATCACCACCCGATTGGTGCGATTATTCCAAACGTGGTTAGACTCCCGTAAGCGTCTCTGTCGACAATTGGCGCGCCTTTATCGACAGGTCGTGGTTAGGGCAGGGAACGGGCCCTAAAGTCGGGATGTTACAGATTGTGAGTCTGGACTCGTATTTTGCAGGACGAGTCTTGTTGGTTGTCCCCCAGACATTTACGGATACTCATCCCATTCCATACGATCCACGTGAGATGTCCAGGGGGAAAGATCCCAAGCGAGTCTGGTTCCCCATGGGACAAGAAACTATGGAGTATGTATGGAGCAAGGAGTATGGAGCACTGGCATGGGGTTTAACCCTCCAATTTTTCTGAACCTTTTTCCTTTACCCGTTATCCGATGATTCGCTCGCCTCTCCGCTTTGCTTCCCCAGCTTTCTCCAGCGCGTGTGATAACCGTATACACTGGAGAAAACGGGCCGCCGCCGACCCCTCAAAGATCTAAAAAGCTTGTGTTTTACCAGCCACCATTTTGATTAGTAAACTCTGTGACCTTAGAGTTTTCTCCCGAGTCAGGCCTCGGACGCCCGCTCCCCATATACACTTCCATACCGCAAGTCTCTGTACGGTTCTCCTCGGCTGAGCATGACGCGAGGAGCGGCACGGTCAGCGTGGAGATGTTGGAGTAAACGGGGAAATTAAGACCGATCAGGATGCAACCTTTGCCTAGTCTGGCATGACCCCGACCGGAGTCGCGCCGTAGTGGTGTCTTGATCCGGGGCAGTCTGCGGGGTGCTCGCGGGGAACACGGGGCATAGCTAGCATAGCTCTCCCTGTTAATGCCCTGTGATAGGTCGCTCCTCATCTCCTGTTGGTCTTGCTTGGAGTCGACGTCTGCTGTAATAGGTGCGTCTAAGTTTTTAATGCCCCGACATACCCCAGATGCCTAAAATCACCCGTGCCCCCCCTAGCAACACTGTTACGTATCATCCATGGGAGCGCGCCAGAACCGTTTTTGCCAATTTTACCGGGGCTAGTATGCATCGCATGGGGTACTTCTGTCAAAAAGTAAATGGGACGGTTAGGTTCCATGGCATTGTGGATTAATGCCAGACGCCAACCCAGGGATCGGCGACAGCAGCAGCGTTACAGCAAGCTTCAATTGTTTATAAATGTCTTGCGATCTGCCACCGTCGCATTCATCTCCTCCCTCTCTCTGCTCTCCCTCATCCTCAATCCATTGTTGATACCCATTCACCATGAGCGACCCCGTGGATAACAAGGCTGGCATCTCAGAGGCCAAGGCCGACGAGGCTCACATCGACCATGCCTACGATGTCGAGGCCAAGAAGGAGATGAACATGCAGGGCGCCATCGATGCCGAGAACCAGGAGCACAACATGACCGTTCTCGAGGCTGTCCGAGCCTACCCTGCGGCTTCTTTCTGGGCTGTCAACATGTCCTGCACAATTGTAAGACAAACCGTCAATTCCACTCATTGAGTTCTCACAGATGACTAACAACTTCCCCAGATCATGGAGGCTTATTGTCTTTTCCTCATCGGCAACTTCATCGCCCTGCCCGCTTTCGCCCAGAGATACGGTATCTACAGTGACAAGGACGACAAGTGGGTCATTGAGACCAAGTGGCAGTCTGCCCTTCAGGTTATCGGCCCCGTCGGTGCCATCATTGGTGTCGTTATCGCCGGTCCCATCACCAGCAGAATCGGATACCGATGGGCCACGATTCTCGGCCTCATGCTTCTCAATGCCTTCATCTTCATCTTCTACTTCGCCAACTCTCTCCCCGTCATCCTGATTTCTCAGCTCTTCGAGGGTATTCCTTGGGGCATGTTTGTCGCCAACTCTCCCGCCTATTGTTCCGAGATCGTGCCTCTCCAGCTCCGAGCCCCTGCGACTCAGATGCTTCAGATGTTCTGGGCTATCGGCGCTATTATCGTCGGTGGTGTTGCTTTCCACTTCAACGACCTGCACACCGAGCAGGCCTACAAGTATGAATCCACTATATTCCCTCTACGATACTCTGCTAACAGATATTCAGAATCCCCATCGCTCTTCAGTGGATGTTCCCCACCCCTCTCGCCATCCTCATGTACCTCGCTCCCGAGTCTCCTTGGTGGTTGGTTCGAAAGGGTCGCCTCGAAGATGCTGCCAACGCCGTTCGACGTCTCGGACGTGCCACCCACGTCGACAACGCCCACGAGGCCATTTCCATGATGAAGCGTACCATCGATCTCGAGAAGGACGTCAAGGAGCCCAGTCTTCTGGAGCTGTTCCGTGGCACTGACCGCTACCGTACTCTCATCGTCTGTGGTGTCTACGCTGCCCAGAACCTTACTGGTAACCTGATCGCCAACCAAGCCGTCTACTTCTTCGAGCAGGCTGGCATGCCCACCAAGACCGCCTTCGCTATGGGTCTCATCACCTCAGCTCTCCAGGCCGTCTTTGTCATGCTTTCTTGGATTCTCACCACATACTTCGGTCGACGAAGCATTTACCTCTGGGGTTCTCTCGGAAACACCGTGCTTCTGGTTGCCCTTGGTATTGCCGCCACTGTTGGTGATGTCAAGTCCGTCACCAACTCCAACGCTCAGGCTGCTCTCGGTCTCATTGTCTCGGTCCTCTTCACTCTTGGACCTGCTCCCGCTTCTTGGGTCATCATTGGAGAGACCTCATCTATCCGTCTCCGACCTCTTACCACTGGTATCGGACGTGGTGCTTACTACATCATCAACATCCCTTGTATCTTCCTGTCCTCCTGGATGCTTAACCCCACTGTAAGATCTAACCTCCACTTCTTTAATTGACTATTACTAACAAACTATTTCTAGGGCGCCAACCTTGGTGGCAAGTGTGGTTACGTTTGGGCCGGAACCGGTGCCTTCTGTCTGGCGTGTGCCTACATCTGGCTTCCTGAGATGAAGAACCGCTCTTACCGAGAAATCGACATTCTCTTCAAGCGCAGGGTCCCTGCCCGCAAGTGGAAGAAGACCGTCGTCGATATCCACGACGACGAGTAGATGGGACCTCGATCGAAGGGAGACACACTCGCTTACCCCTGGGGAAAGCCAAGTTGGACGTCTCATGTTGCTCTGTTTATTTAAGCGGCTATATCATCGGACCTGGTCTTGTACTTGATAAATTGACTATGTAGTCATTCAGCAATAGGACAAGATTAGCTTGTATTTTGCCGAACAAGGCTTATAGGGCCATCTAATTACATGTTTCTCAAACCATTATTCCTCGTAGCTCACTTATGGACCGTGAATCTCTAGCTGCTGGGCCATCTGCAGTATCGACTTGGGCTTGTTTCAAACATAGTCACATGTGATGTGATCCTTGACATAGCATTGGACTCCTCTTATTACCCCGCAGTCAGCCCTTTTGATCTTGCTGCTGGCTGTAGGCGTGCCTCAGGTTTCGATTTTCGTACAGTCCATGATCAAGACTTGCCTCGGCGGATATTCTAGCGGCAATCTAGCACAGAAGTACGGTAACTGCCCCGTGAACCACTCATAGCAATCAAATTACCAGAACATTGAAGTAATTGTGTAAAAGATTACCGAGTAGCTACTGTTCTCCATGATTTCGCTTCGTTTTGACTTTGTTGGTAACCGCTTTTCACAGTGTATCGCCAACGCAATGATGATATAACCAGTGACGCAATATTTACGCACATCTGATTCTCCCCACCTCAAGCCTTATATCACCATCGTCCAACTCTCCAACCATCTCTTCCTTTGAACATTTCCATCAATTCCCGCTCACATCTTCAAAAATGGCAGAGCAAGAAATATACGGCAGTAAACTCGCCGGCCATAACCCCTCTCTACCCAAGGGGGCCTTTACTGGCTCTGGCGCCGAACAAGACATCTACGGTGACAAGCTCGGCGGCCACACGCCGTCTCTTCCGCGCGGCTCCTTCACCGGATCTGGGGCTGAACAAGATATCTATGGGAGTAAATTCGCTGGCCATACCCCATCTTTGCCGCGAGGTAGTTTCACTGGATCCGGTGCTGAGCAGGACATCTACGGCAGCAAATTTGCCGGCCACTCCCCATCTCTCCCACACGCTTCTGGCTCCCCCAGATTCGGGTCATCTGGCGCCGAGCAGGACGTCTATGGTTCGCACTTCAACCGCACCCCTTACCAGGGCCTCGGTACAAGTGCGCTAGGCCTATTGCATTCTACCGTCCTGCCATCGTTTAGTCTGCATGCAGGTTTGTCCGCGGTCGCATATGGTATCTCCCGGTATACGAACCGGGTGGAGGGGAAGGACTACCTCTGGGCGTCGGGCATGACACTCAATGCCTGGTGGAGCGCCGTTGGTTCTCGTGTTGTCTATGATGGTCTCTCTGTTGGTGATGCTTGGTCTAGTCTCTCATACTCCCAAAAGCTCCTGCTTGCTGGTGTTACAGCCTGGGGCGTGCGACTTACTTCTCGAGTCGTTTCCCGAAGCCTGCAGCGTGGTGAGGATGACCCTCGTTATGAGACCACGACAAAGGATGCCGGTTTTTGGAACCAAGCTTTCTTCAATACTTTCCTGCCCGAGGCTGTAGCTCAGACTCTCATTGCTCTTCCATTCACGGTTCCATTCCGTGCTGTTTATGAAAGTCTCTCCGCCTCACCTGTTACACCCTATGGTTCGATATTCCACGGTCTAGCTATCTTTTTGTTCTCCACTGGATTCACCCTTGAGACCTTGGCCGATGTCCAGCTTGACTCATTCAAGAAGAATAACACCGCAGAAAGCATCAACCGTGAAGGAGTGTGGAGCATTGTTCGACACCCCAAGTAAGTCATTTCCCAGCTAGCGATGGCTCTTCAACTAACGGTTGCCAGCTATCTCGGCGATGCGCTTGTCCACGCCTCTTTCCCCATCCTTCTGGTCGGCGCTGGACTTTTCCACCCTATCACCGCTCTTGGCCCCATCGCTAATTACGTTTTCTTGCGCTATCTTGGTGGCGACAAGCAAAATGAGGAGAGCCAGGCTGAGCGATATTCCAAGCATGATGCCGTAAAGGCTGAGGAGTTCCAGGTATATCGTCAGCAGAAGAATAGCTTTTGGCCCAAGGTTGAAGAGTTCACAAATGCCTGGACACTTGGAGTGTTGGGTGTGGGAGTTGCTGGTGTCGCTCTTGAGAGAGGACTTCGAAATGTGATTTGAGGGACAGGAAATGGATTATGTATTATAGTACGCTTGTTTTAAATTGACAACCTTTTTCGGGAGGAATAATCCGAAGTCTGCATTGATTCATCACTAATTGAAGAGGTTATGTTGTGTATGACAGAGAAACCTTTCCATCTTTCTTGTTCCGATGGATGATCTATCGATGAAATCCCTTTTATTGGCAGACCCATTCGCATATCCAGCTTCTACAGCCTGGCCAGTCTAGGTTTCAAAGGAGAGGTTTGCAGACTTCACAGAATATTTACGCTGCAACATGTCAAACAAGAGAGAGAAATATCGAATATGCCATAAGACCTGTGCAAGTTTAAATGCTATTTATCTAAATTAAACAAAAGGGAGAATAACATGACTTGCGTGATCCTGACCACAATGAACATGATGCTTCCCCTTGTTATCCAAATGCTCCACACTTCCAAAATTGCTAACACCAATATTACGTCCACTCACAACCGCCCTGATAGACTCACCAGCCTCATACTCAATTCCCATGGCCCAGATGCCAATATCAAGTCTGACAATATCACCAGCCTTGATCTTCTCGACCTTGTCGTGAGGATGGAAGGGCCAGTGTGGATGCATACTCTTGTTCTCGTCGATTTCGCGATGAGATGCTCGGAGAACACCCATGGGCCCACGGTATATCACCACTTCTGTCTTCTCCTTGGGGTCCATCTCCTCAAAGGAGGATTTCGGAATGCCCTTCCAGGGGATGTTAAGATTGAACATGACCTTTCCATCGGCATCTAGCTTCTCGAGAGTGACATAGACATCCATATCGTCGTAGTCAGAGCAGGACATGTACACCACTGCCTTGGGTAGACCAACTAATTGAGTTGTTTTATCGAAGCGGTATGTGAATCCGACTTGATCGTCTGTCTCGGAGTTGTAGCTGACTGATGCTGATTCTGTTGGCTTATCGAGAGAAAGCTCGCCACCTTTGGTGAAATAGAGCTTCTTGTAGTCTGTCCGTGGAATTGGGAAATCCTCCTCGACAACATTCTCGTATGATTGAGGCTCTTTCTTTCCGAACCGTAATACACCCATACGGACTTTAGGTGTATTGTCCCAGCCATTGTCCTTGCCTTTGAGGAAATAGTCAAAGAAGTCTAATAGCTCGACGTTTGCCTGCTTGTTTCCCCAGATGTCATACCACTCTTGCCAAGGATGGAACCGAAGCCACTTGTGAGGCGTATCAACTTCGAGCCACCCTCGGATAGCACCCATGCCGTGCATTGTGTTTGTCCAGGTACCTGTGATATATGTGGGAACGTTGATCTTCTTCATATCCGGGCGTTTGTCATTCCACCAGTCATTGGCAAGAGGATGTTGCTTGAACATCTCTCGGAAACTCTCAATGCCCTTGTGACCTTGCAGCATATACTTGACGATGAGCTTATCGAACAGGTCTCCTGCGTAAATACCGCCACGGGCGAATTGTTCGCGGTATAAGTCGCCACAGCCCTCCCAAGGAGCAATAGCCTTGAGACTGGGGGGCTGTAAACCTGCGATAAACCATTGGACGATGGCGAGATGTGAGTTGCCAGCCAATCCGACAGAACCGTTGCACCACGGTAACTTCGCAGTGCTTTCAATAGCATCATATCCGTCTTCAGCTTCCTGTGTGCCCATGATAACCATAGTTCCTTCACTATCGCCTGACCCGCGCGAGTCAACATTGACGATAGCGTAACCGCGGGGCACCCAATCAGCAGGATCAGGAGCCTCGAACTTTTCAGTTCCAGAAAGGGTGTTTGGTGGAATGCCAAGATTCCATGGGACCATGAGATCTAAGGACATGAGGCCATTGAACTTCTTTCCGAAGGGTGACCAGCAGATAATTGCCGGGACAGGCTCATTGGTATTCGGCGGTCGATAGACATCAGCATAGAGCGTGACTCCATCTCTCATTTTAAACGCAACATCATGCTCAACGAGGATATCGGAGGACAAGGGCTTGGAATGAGGATGATCGAATTTCCAACCAGCTGGAAGGACTTCTGAGTGTGGTTTCAGTCCGACATAACCGCCTTGGCCAATTTTGGGAGGGATGATGTGCTCAATAGGCACTGTGAATGGGAGTTCAGGCAGAGGCATGGTGTTTAGAATCGCAAGGATGTAATTGGTGAATCTACAATAGACTCAATAATTACAAGCATATCTCGAACTATCTATAGTTATCCCCAGAATACCAATAGAGAGGATGCCGATGTGGCAGCCGGTGGCCCATCGGCCCCACTGCTGTTGACGGCTCGGCATCGGAGTCTGGAGCGCAAGATGCCGGGATTCCGAGCCGAAGCGACAACACTCTCGGAATCAATCATTGGTCAAATGATCTAAGTAAGAAGGCAAATGTGTTGATGAACGGAGGATAAGTAGACGAGAATGAACTGCTCAAACCTTTAGTTTCACAAACAAGCCACAACAACTCAGACAAAGACACCACACGAGCCTACATACCAACACTCTCAGATCAAAGCGCGACCTACTTCCATCTTTTGCCAAACTATCTTACCTATCTTTAAACATCACAATGGTCGCCAACACTGAGCCCGCTGGTCATCAAGCCAGTGCAACCCTGCAGCTCGACAACCCCACAACCACCAAGCCTCTCCAAGCTAAGCCCTCAGGCCCACACAAGCTGTTTGCGGAGTCTGGCGTTACCTACGGTGACTGGCGAGATGATCTTGCCCGAGACGGCTATGCTGTTGTCAAGGGTGCTGTTCCCCGAGAGAGGGCCGACAAGTATGGTGAAGAGATTCTCTCATACCTCGAGAACTTGTAAGTACATCCACGACTCTTGATGTATATCACTACTAACATGTTGAAAGCAACGGTGGTATGGGTTTCAAGCGCGATGACCCTAGCACTTACAAGAACGAGAACTTGCCCATCATCACTGAGAAGGGCATGATCATTGGATATGGCGTCGCCCACGAGTCCTTTACCTGGGCCATCCGCCAGGAACCCGGCGTCGTCGAGGCCTTTGAGCGAGTCTACGACACCAAAGACCTAATCGTGTCCTTCGATGCCATCAACACCTCCTTCCCAGGACGCAAAGACGTCAAGGTCAACAAGCCCTGGCCTCACCAAGACCAAGACCCTCTCAAGCCCGGCTTCCGCTGTTTGCAGGGTCTCGTCAACATCTTCCCCAACGGCGACAATGATGGCGGCTTGATTGTCTGCAAGGGCGCACATCTCCTTAGCGAGGACTTCCACGAGGACTTCAAGAACGAGGAGAACAGAATCTGGGCGTGGACCAAGGAGTGGTACGGCTTCACGGACGAGGGAATGGAGTGGTTGAAGAACAAGGGCTGCGAATGGGTCAAGATCAACGCTGAGCCTGGTGACCTTCTTGTGTGGGATAGCCGCACGCCTCATTACAACGTCAGTCCCGAGGGTACCTCGCCGCGAGCTTGCACTTATACTTGTTACATGCCCGCTGCGGATGCGACGCAGGAGGATCTGATCAGAAAGAAGGGTGCGTTTGAGACTCTCCAGAGCACGACTCATTGGCCAAATGCTATGCATGTCGGAGGTATTCCTATTCTGCGAGATGGAAAGCCTTGTCCTTATAACACTGGCAAGCCGAGGGAGGCACCGAAGCTTACAAACAGAGGGTTCGAGTTGACTGGCATTCCTTATATCACTGCATAATTTCTTTAAATAGTTTAGTTAGTCTTATGTTAAACAGAATGACACTTATTAGAATGCTGACTTGGACTACATTTGAAGCTTGCCAAAACATAAGTCCGTTGCTGAACTCTTACGCTCGGGGACGAATGTGATAAGTAATTGTGCCATGCCCTCCGAGTCGCTCTATCTGAAATCTAATTGATGAAAAGGGATAATGGAGTATAATTGGTAGTGTATCTCTAAGGGGCATATTTGGTCATATTTGTATTATATAGCACCTATTTGACCTAAAGATCCATGTTCATCCCGTCTTCAGGCGTATACAAGCCAGGATCATTCTCAAGCCCTTGCAACAGAGTCTCAAAGTCCGCCCAGTCGCATCCAATCTCATCCGGTAGTATAGGTATGTTAAACGGTTGGCCAGAAAATGGATTGAGTACCCCTTCGTCCATGCGCAGCTCAACGGGGTTTAGGATCGATGATTCTGATGGTACTAGTGATTGTGAAAATGTTCCACTGCCAGCTTGCTGTGGGGGTAATGGTGTAATGTTCCTCTGAGATATGTTTGTATCCGAATACCCGAGCAGAGTGTTGTGATCGATCTGTCCAGCCGTAGGAGCAGGCTTCATCGCTTCCTGCACCACTCCAACAAGCCCATTTAACACAGTATGCAGTCGATCTGCCTCATCGAGTCCGACACAGTAGCAACGTGCCAAGTCGGCAGCTGTGATGAGAAGCTGTGACTGTCAGTACCTTGCATTACACCATTTATTAAATCAACTCACACTTTGGTCGATCTTGGCGATTCGGGAATGAGGTTGCTTCAAGATGTGTATAGCCAGTACATAAAGAGCATGCAGCAATGGGAAGTACGCGGGAGCAAAGAGATGAGATGACGTATCGTCACTGTCTGCGAGAAGGTGGATGATCTTGCGAGCAGAGTTGGCCACCATGGATTGACCGTTGCGGATCGAGTATTCCCATGGGGTGTCCTTTGCGATAATCTCAACTGCTTTGTAGATGGCATCTTTACTGATGACGAGTGAGTTGCGATTAAGCATTATGATACTAATAACTGGTCAGCTCTATGTTGGAATACTGCATCAAGATTGGACTCACGCATTGTGATAGTGGAGAGAGATAAATGAAGACAGCGCGAGGTCTTCAGGTACCCGGATAAAATCCGACGTGGGTCTAGGAGATATTAGCAGGCGAATGGGCATTTGACTTGGATTTAAATACCTGATACCAGAAGGAATACTATTTGCCCAGTTCGACAGCATTATAAAAGACTCCCCCGTCCCGTTGACTTTATCTTTAATGGCTGCTTCAATTGTCCTTCTACTAGCCCGATCCTCAAGCTGTCGCGCTTTGGCACATCGGTGGCTCATTCTGCTAAAGACTTGGGCCATGGACAAGACATAATGTCGCGGTTCAGGCTTACAATGCTTCGGGGCTTCGAGGTCCAAAGCGTCATATGCTTCGTCGGAGATGCTTGAAACATAACCAAGCTGGAAAGAGAATAGCTTCTCGTAGCTGTATAAAGCCCACCAAGAAGGATTCCAAGCATCAATATCTGAAGAGTTGGTGTTTTTTCTTTTGTCTCGGGCTGGTCTGTTGAGACCGAGGCTGTGGGCGATTGAGAGGCAGATATTTAGGGTTGTCCAAGCAGAGGTGATCTCGTCATTGAGTCGAAGGCATACTGAGAAGAGGAATAGCACCTCTATTGTTTCGAATGAGACATTGCCAATCAGATGGCCCAAAGCATTCCGTGCAACTGATAGTGAGTCTGTCATATAAGATCTCCTCTCAGGATACTGAAGGATACATCCGCCGGCAGCGAATAGTAAACAGGTTCTCAAAGCCGTGGTGTCGACAGACCCGAAGGCTGGATTGACTGCAGTGGATTGTGACTGTGGGGCTTCAACACGTGCCTGTTCCAGGCGTACAACGGGGTAAAAGGTATGGACCTCTCTCTCATATGCGTCAAAAAGAGCTTGAGCGATCCAATTATCCGGTGTCGGGGGTATAGCATTCTGGGGCCGGGACCCCGTCAAGCCCGACTGTAGTTTCGGAGCTGGCGGGGGTAATGCACCAAAGTGATAGGGAACATTCAGTCGAAAGCATGACAGGTCAAGCCATTCCGTCAGCACCTGGAATGAGGTTGTTCCTGTACTATGCTTTAAGACTGGGAGAGGGTTGATGATGGTATCCGTGTGCGAAGAATCTCTACTCTTCGATTGTCGTGGACTTTGCGACCGCGCACGAATTGGGCCTGGAGCTACAGTGATCGTACGCGGCTGAGGCTCCTGTATCACCGACTGTCTCCTAGCTAGACCCTCTTCGCTCACCGATACCGTCCCATACTCGGAGGGACTTGTGGAGTTGACAGACAGCCCATCGATAGACTTCCCAGCCTCACGCCGCTTGATCAATTTACCGGGCCGCCGCCGGTCTTCGGTAACGCAGGGGATCCCAGCGGAGATACAAGCCTGGCAAGAGGGCTGTTGCTCGTCGCAACGCGTCTTACGGTTCCGACAGTAGTTGCAGGCGAAATTGAGACGTCGCCTCTTGTTGGATTCTTTGCTTCTGGAGATGCCGGGGCTATCCTCGGAGTCCATCGGGGAGAGCATGGGGTCAAATGGCGGGGGAATACGTGGAGGTTTTGCTGGGAGTGTTTGATTGGACTGAGGGAGATGCCGGTAAGTGAAAGCGGAATCCGGGGAACAGGGATAATCTTGATGAAGCTGGAGTTGAGTGTCTTGTTCTGGTGAGAAGATACCGAGCCGATCGGAGGATGAAGCGAGTATTTTATTATTCGTAACTAAGCTTCCCCGCATTCTGCTCCCGAGGACGTTCGGCTCCACCCCCGCAAGTTTGAGTTCTACTGCTAATGTTAGGGTCATATTGTAGTGCCAATCGGAGTCTCTCAGTTACACTGCAGAGCTAGGTTGAATTAATTCTAGTGACCCTCAACTCCTCCTGTAGCGACTCCGAGCCGGCAACAAGGGTTGTTGTGGCGATTGATATAAACCTCCTCCTCTTCGCAAGTTGAATGATGGCCAGACTCATCTGCTCGACTACACCAAGTGACAAGGTGCAAGAATGGCTGAGCGAAGAAACTCTCTTGATATGAAGGCTGGTGCTGATGCGATTGAGGACGTCATCAAGAATCCTCATCACGAGTCCCACGATGCGTCTGGTACTGTCAACTTATATCAAGATGGGACTGTGGTCTTGGTCCCCACGCCTAGCCCTGACCCCAAAGGTACGTCCCTTACCCTCACCCCTCATCGTCTTTGACTGACTTACCGCAATAGATCCCCTCAATCTACCCCCTTGGCGCAAATACACCATCATCCTGCTTGTAGGCTTCTACTCCGGTATTTCTGTCCTCGGCACCTCCGGTCTTGGCTCTGTAGCTCCAGAGCTATACCAGTTGTATCACAATGACGACCCCAAGCGCATCAGCGACCTTCTTACCTATCCCACCCTCTTCATGGGCATCGGTAACCTCTTATCCATGCCATTGGCCAACGCGGTCGGCCGAAGACCTATCTTTCTCTTTTCTCTTTTACTCCTTGTCGTGTCTGGTATCTGGTGTGCCTGTTCAACCTCACTCTCGAGCCATATCGCCGGCCGCAACATCTTCAGTCTTGCTGCTGGCCAAAGTGAAGCTCTGGCTCCTCTCATTGTACAAGAGATTCACTTTCTTCACCAGCACGGTGTAAAGCTATCCTATTTTGTTGGAGTGCAAAATACACTTACTGCTGCTCTGTTCACCGCAACCACATACATCGTCCCGTCTATCGGGCTTCCTTGGTGGTATGGCATCATGACCATCATCAACGGATGTACGATGATCCTGTCATTCTTCTTCTTAACCGAGACTCGCTTTGAGCGTCCTGAAGATGCTACTGGTAAGTCAAATCCTTCCTTTACAAGACACATACTAATCGTTGGACAGAGGGTGCAGTCCATCTCAGACTGGACAAGAATGGCAACGTCGCCAGCGAAGGTACAAATGAGGTCTTATTCCAAGTCACCACCCGCCAAGGTGTCGTACTACAGCCAGAGAAGTTTGGAGAAAGAACCTGGAAAGACGACCTTCGAATTTTCCACGGAAAAGCCGACTGGAAGAGCTTGGTATCATTTTACAAAGACGTCGGCCTGTCGATTATTCTTCCACCCATTTTCTGGATCTTCATTCTCAACGGCGCATTTCTCGGTCTCTACATCTACCAAGCCTCCACATTTGCTGTCATTCTGGTACAGCCGCCGTATAGCTTCAGTCCCGAGCTTCTTGGATACGTGCAGTTGGTACAGATTGTGGACTGCCTCATTGCTGTACCAATTCTAGGTTACGGCTCGGATGTCATCTGCAGGTTTATGAGTCGGCGACGAAATGGAGTTTTCGAGGTAAGTCGCGCTTGCAGATTGTCCTTGGTCATCTACTAACAGAGTGTAGCCTGAGTACCGACTAATCGTTCTGGTTATCCCAGCTGCCGCCGCCATCATCTCAGCCGTCTTCTACGGCCGTGCAGCCGCTTCCCCCAACAATTTTCACTGGATGGCCATTGTCGCTCCTTACCATCTAGGTTTCTTTGCCTTCCTCGGTGCAAACCTGGTTGGTATCACATTTGTCATGGATAGCTACCCCAACAAATCCGGACCTCTTCTTCTTGTTGTCTGCGCTGGTCGAGGTTTTGTCTCTTTCGGCTTGAGCTACGCGACGGTGCCATCAATCGAGTCACTTGGCTATGACGGTGCCATGAACATTCTTGCCATCATTTGTGGTGTCTTGAGTGGCTTTGGAATTGTCGTTTACTTCATTGGAAAGCGAGTTCGTGAGTGGGCACGCCGACGCATCTGGCCCAAGCATCATGAGGAGTAGGCTGAATCATGGGCGCAATAGTTGAGAACAGTTCGAGAAATCGAGAGTAGTAGATAAATATCTATGTAACGAGAATCCAACCATTTATTAGTCCATTGTGTAATAATACTGTCTAGTCTTTCAATTCCGATCAAGATATATGCCATCGTTTCCCAGTCTTACTCCACGCCGCTATCGCTATGGACGACGTTCTCAGTCTCTTTACCGACAGCCATCTCCTCCATATAAGATTCATCCTTCTTCTCGCGACTTACGTAGCCTGGAGGAGCCCATTTCGCACTCTCCCAGGGCTTCAGATCAGGGAGACAGTACATCATGTCGATATGCTCAAGACTAAGGGTCTTGGATTCGTAGAGGAAGAAGTAAGTGATCAAGGTACCGATCAGGTTCATCCCAGCGAAGACATAGCCAAAAGCATAGGATATACCGGCGTCAGCAAACGGGGTAAGAAAGCTGATGAGGACTAACGAATGTTAGTATATCACTCCAAAATATGGTAGAAGAGTACTTACAATTTGCAAGCCAGTTGCTTGCAGTAGCCAGCGCAGCCTGCTTGGCGCGGGTTCGAAGAGGGAAAACCTCCCCCACAACAACCCAACCAAGAGGACCCCAACTGACAGCAAAAGAAGCAATAAACATACAGGCAGATACGATCATGACAATTCCGCTGGAGCTGCTGTCTTCGGGGTCTATGGCTGTTCCAACCGAGGCAAATATGAGGAGCCAGGCTGTCTGCCACAAACCACCAATAATGAGAGGCCAGCGTCGACCAAACTTTTCTGCAGAGTAGATTCCGAAAAAGGTCATGCCGACGTTAATGGTGCCGAGGATCAGTTGAACAAGGATTGGGTCATCGATTCCAGCGGACTCGAAGATTGTTGCTCCATAGTACTAAACTCTTGTTAGCCAGTGGCAGGACGCTACGGAGGATTACTCACAAAGAAGTAGTTTGCGCCAGTCCATTGCTGGAAGAACTGAATGGACATGCCGAGAAGAGTTCTGTAGAGAACCTTCGGTGCTGTGCTTTTGACAGCAAAACACTCCAGCCAGCTACCCTGGCCAACCTTGCGTTCCTCTTCCAGGAGTGCTCTCATTTCCTGAACGTTATTTTCAATCAGAGGATTCTTCAAATCGTCCACCATTCCCCTCAGTCGACCAAGAGAAAGGCGCACACCTTCCCAGTCCTCTTTCATGGCAAGCCACCTAGGCGATTCGGGAGAAGCAAGAACGCCAAGACCGAGGGGGATTGAACAGGCCATCTCGATGGCGATGACGATGCGCCATGAGATATCACTCTCCTGAATCTCCCGCACGCCATAGTTGACGATATTTGAGATGAGGATGCCAAAGCAGATCATAAGCTGGTATGATGAAACTACGGCGCCTCGTATCTCTCGCGGAGCACATTCGCTTTGGAACATGGGCACGCCGATCGAAAGGGCACCGACACCGAGACCGGCGACGAGACGGCCTATCATCATATGGACCCACGAGTACATAGCTGTGATTTGGATAACGTTGCCGATGATGAAAATGACCACGAAAATGCTGAGACTCTTTCTGCGACCGTACCAATCGGCAGTGCTATCAAGGTCAGTTTCAGATATCTTCCTGCTTGGTTATGAGTAGGGCTTACTAAGAACCCGACAAGGCGCCAATGAGGCATCCGATGCTCATGAGAGAAACGAGGATTCCCTGAATAGCAGGTACCCAGTATTTAGTTCCGTCCTCTTTCGTTTGAGCGAATCGATCGACATAGTCGTCAAACAAGAGCATAGCTGATATTTGTCCTGTTTTCTGTTAGCTATGGTATGTCATCTAGTGTGGTCACCTACCAGTGTCGTAGCCAAACAGAAAGCCTCCAAGCGACGTGATGAGGGCCAAGACAAGAGCCTCAGCTCCGCAGGCGGCCCCATTAATTGTGAAAGATCTTTCTCGGATTAGCAACTGCTTTTATCATGAACACAAATGCGTGGAATTTGGCATACTTATTCCCAAGCATTCTTAGTCTGTATTGTAGTAACTGTGACCAGAAGAAATTGATCTGGCTCTTTACCTAACGCAACTCCGAGCCCTCTTATTATATCCCCCTGGCGGGTCCTTTGGAAAAGAAGTTTTTGATCATGATATGAATTTCGTCCCATGAGGACTTACGAAACCGACAACGCGATGCTCTATGTCACCGATTACCTCAACGGGCGAACCCGGCTCACCTTTGTCCTATCGGGGAACAAGGCTAAATGGCACTTCACCTTTAACCGTCCAACCTGGCCAGGTGGAGTGCCGGTGAGGCTCCCCGGATATAAGCACTTTCAGAAGGGCCGACTACAGGGGGATCAGCGAGCGCAATGTTTGAAAATGGCCGAAGCGCGCCGGACAGCGGAACCTTGCATGTCGATGTGTATTCCTATGATGGGAATAAAATTCAAGGCCATGGCATGTGGGGAGTCACGTCGTGGGGTCACCGCCGGACTTCCCCATGGTGGTAATGCGGTTTTGCGGGTGGTACATTGAGTATTGAGAAGTGGACCTGGAGAAGCTGGAGTGATAACAACGTGGCGATGATGAAAATTGCATCCCAGAACTGCTGTTTCCTACTTCTAGTTGTGGGTGTAAAAGCACCTGACTGACGAAAGCTGGCTGATGAGGCTGTCAGCGTGAGCGCAAGTCTGCGGCTATAAAACCGGCCCATCCGGCTTGGCATTCACAACTTGAAGACGAAACAAGCACTACTCCACTGTCAGGTGCATCTCATCGGACATATTTATGCTTAGCACTTAACATACCCACCACTATACTTTAGTCAAGGCTTGCTCACTGACTTGGAGACGAGGTAACGTTCCATCGCACGTTCCAGCATGCGGCCTTGCTCTACAAAAGCTTGAGCAGGTGGGATGTTACTGTGTCTTTTGACTTGGAGTAGTTATTATTATTCGTTACGGAAAATTGGAGGTAATTAGACTTCTGTGTCTGCGAATCAATCCTAGATGGACTTGAGAGCCACAACAGAATATGTTGTCATCGCGGCCCTACGCAGTAAGATATCACCAGGTTAGCCGAGGGCTTTGAAACTATGAACATTTCATTGAATGGGGTAGGACTTGACTTATGAATGATTTAAAGACTTGCTTATAATGCTCAGCTTTCGCTTCAAGACGTCAGATCATCTCAAGACTAAGATGCTTGCGTCTGTAAACCCGAACTTCCAGGACAGCATAATTGAGCACAATAGATGACGAACAGCGCCATGGCCTATGGTGCGCCAAAACAATCAGTTAATTACCTAACTGGATTTTAACGTCATTTCGTAAACCTCCAGTCTTGAATGCCATCCCCGCCACATGGATCAGACCGCCAAATATCCCCTGAGCCAGGCCGCTTGGCGTACCAGATTTCCAGTCCAGAACTAAGAGGCACCTTGTACCCTTCTCACCATTTCCGATTGACAAAGATACCCAAATTCCTACAGGCCACTCTTTTCGACGGGAACGATTGTGTTAGGGATTAATCCATAATCCATCTTTGTCCTGGAGGTCTGAGGGAACCATGTTAGAGCTTCAGCGAATACTTGTAGTAGAGTAAAAGTTTTCTTCCGTACCTCGAGAGTCAATGAAGTAGAGAATTCGAGGATCGGCAGCTTCTCTGCTTCCGGAAGGGCACTCTCTACAACCAGGAATAAACTGACGGGGAGTAATGCTACATCAGATATCTCGATCCATTCAAATCTTCGTGGCTCATTCCCGCTCTCTTGTATAAAGTGCATTTCGGGGAAGGGGAGATTGAGCATCATCCACTGATATGAGTCTGCATATTTGAAAACAAGCTCCCTACAACACTGATCAGTCTCATTTTGTGAAAAGAGAGGAATTTGTCATATGTCTGAGAATCTCGCAGCGCCTAACCTGATACTGTGCTAGTAAACGATGTATCTCTTACGGTGGTGTTTTAGCTTCAAATAGTAAGAAGCATAAGCTTAGCTACTTTCTAAAATTAACCGCCTGAATTATTGTAGCTGAGTGACTTCCCTACAGAGCCGTATCTTACTAACAATTTATGCCTTATGAGATCATCGCCGGCTGTTACTACCTACATACGAAGAAAAGTAATTAGATACAAGCGCCACTTAAAGATACCTCTTTCTAGCTTTAGGTTATGACAGAGAGTAAGTATCTTATGTATCAGTCGTTTTGATGTAGGTAGGTTACAATAATTCAGCGGCTGAATTGTACAAGCCATCTTTACTCGCTGTAGATCTTGACGGCATTCTATAACACGGCGCGAGAGTAGTGCAACTGAATCCTTGTCTTTATTGATTCTGTTGGTTTAAACACGTCACCAACTTCCGGCCATACTGCCCCCGGCTCATTGGTCGCCTGATATCTTGTACTACCTGCCACTTCATCTTGCAGTGGGGCTATGCTGACTCTCGCTGAACTTGTTTCTCCTCGACCTTTAATCATCGTCAGCTCAATCTCAGCTAAGTTATCTAGCTTCTACCATCCAGCTACTCTTACTACCTCTCTGTCTGTCATAACTCCCATCTAGTAAGTGAAGCTAAGATTAATTATCGATGACAGCTCCTTAACACTATCCCCCCTTAGCTCCTCAAGATGGAGGCACCGAACTGTGATGGCCTCAATGCGACGGAGTGCCTTCTACGCGTTACAGCAAGTATACTCGGCCAGCTGAGGGAAGAAAGCCGTGACTTCAACTGGGATCCGGCCAGCTTTGTGGTGACCCTCGTTATTGGCATCATCGCTGCTGCTTTTGCTTTCTTTGCCATTATCCAGGGCTTCCTGGCCGCCGGCCCGGGTAGGCATAAATGCAGCAAATATGCTATTGGTACTTGGGCCCGTCTCTCTAAGCGCCATTTTGACTGGTCTGAGTTGCGTTATCGTTCAATTGCGCAAACCCCAGTTATTAGTGTCACAAGCCTGATGACTAAAATGAGAAGAAACGACGATCTTGTTGTGTGGAGTAAGGATGATTCAATGTGCTGGGACAATGATGAATTATTTTCAAAGCTCAAGCACGACAACAAAGCCCTTTCAGATTATTTCCCAGCAACGTGGCTCAAACTTTTGACTTTCAGCGGACTACATCATCCAGAGTTATGGTGGAAAAGGCCGCAAGGGACGGACTACTTGCCCTCCGACCTAGCAGCTGCCCCCGCATATTCCACTGTTGCTGATTTAGTAACTATTGCATCAATTGCAGCTGGCAAGGTGTGGTTCGATCGGAGGGGTCAAAGTACCGCTGACGAGGCTTCTATGCAGGGGGAATATATCGATGTCAATTTTCGAAACCATCCACTTCTAGGCTTGTATGGTTCAATTGACCAAGCGAGTGTGGGAGGAAATTACGTGTGTGTAGGAGGGAAATATTTCAATAACATTGTTTCCTATATGCCTGAATATCGCCGTCCATCCGCAAAGAGATTACTTCACAAAATAGCGCCCAGTCAGGGCTTCTTGCTTGCTATTCAACAACTCAACAATTCCGGGGACTTTTTCGAATACTCGGATACAAATGGGAACACCTATGCACTCCGGGAAGCGGCTTGGTCGTTTAAGGACAACCTAGTAGGAAAGGCATACAAGTCTCCCTGCCACTGTCAACCGGTGGGCACCACCCAGCTGGATGCTCTAGAAGGCCAACGAGAGATAATCCTCGAATGGTGTCGAACTGATACAGTCAAAAGGCTTGGCGCTGATAATCTCGCCTATGACTATCTGAGTCTACGAGAAGGAGGTATATCGATGCTCGCAGTCGCAGTACCACTCTCGAATATTAATATCTTCCCGAGGCAACTTACCAGGGTCGATGAGAACTTTGTCTTTTTAGCAGTTCTCAGTCGGTGTTGCATGGAAGCGGATATCTCCTTGAGCCAAGACCTACTTGGCAGAGAAGCTTCTACGGCAAGTACTACCACAGGAGTTGAAAGCCAGCACATTTTAGCTTTCCGGGTCAATGGAGAAGTGTGGCTTCAGTGTTCTATCTACATAGAATCTCTGGGGCAACCAGGGCCGTCTCGTCTGGATCCAGAAATCTTTTCAATTAACCATCTATCAAAGACAAGCCCAATCCAGGAAGAACTTCATGAAATCGATTTTTGGATTACGAAGAGCGGTAATTGGCATCCAACGATATGTCGGATGAAGGCTCTTGCTTTTACCGCGGCTGTGTGCAAGGATATATACCAGGGCAATCGGCTTGGACTAAAGTGGCCCGATACGTGCTTCATTGATCCAGCAGATCGACGCGATCTGGATGAGAGTTATAATCACGACTACGGTAGGGTGGTTCCCAATTCTTTCTCGGCTATCACGAAGCTGGTGTCCCGTCAGGTTCTTAAACTACGAGAGTATCAGGACAATCTCCCAGCAGGAGCGGTATCAGTAGATCAATACTTTACCAAATCTTGCGCAAAAGACAACAAAACCGCTCAACTATCGGATAAGCCATTTCGGTTTCTTGAATATATGGAGCATATTACAAAGCATTGGGAAAAGGACGGCGATGACTTCAAGTATCCAGCCAATCAAGTACAGCATCACCTAGATGACCTCCTGATCTACCGGGCCACCTTGATGCATATGATTATTTCACAGGCTGCAGATAACAGTCATATTCTCAGCAATCCCAACTATCGTAAGCTTATACCCGTAATCTAATCAGCGGTAATGAAGGGTTGATCTTATGACCTGATACACAGACTTTGGATGTATGGCTGGGCTAATTTGGTGGATTTTGTAATTTGATGAGGTAGTAGGTTGGTCATATTGCAAGAACTACTTCCTCGACGCTAGCAATAACAACAATGATTCTTATGTATGAAGTTCCTATCACTATAGCCACTGAGGAAATTATACTTCTGAACTTTCTAGTAGTCTTAACCTACTTCTATAGTCTATAACTAACTCGAGTGTAGTTAGTTTTACTTATTTACTTCAAACCTATCCTATATATATACTAATATTATTTTCACTCGATCGGTTCTACCAGTTAGATACGCCACCTGGATCTATTCATATCGACCATGCTATGAATAGCTATCACTTTCATTGTCTACATGACATATATGTAAGCCACAGGTGACAGCATTGGTTTCCTATCAAGCACTGAGCAGGGGACCCGTTAATCACAGTAGACTGCCTTATAAAACTATCCATTAGACTTTTGAGCTTTAAATCAATAAAGCAATACGATCTCAAGTATGCATTTCACATGAGCGTGAATCCTCCTCACCGTCGGAGCAGATTGGACTAGCAGGGATATCACTTGGCAGGTTATTTCAGGAGGCAGTGAGGGGTACAGAGGTAAACCGAAAGTAATACTTACAAGCTGCTCGGCTACTCTAGAATTACAGTATAAGTTTAATTCCGAACTGAAGTATTCTTAGCGGTTTTGTTAGTCACGCGATTCCCTCAAGTATGTGGCCTTGACAATTCGCCTGTTGCATTAAAACTTCGATACCAAGGACACGCACACAATTGATCGAATTATCAACAGCCAATCAACGATATGGACCATTCCATCATCGTAGCTTAATTTCTGTTCCAAAACTCTTTTCGTCAACATGCATCATTAGCCAAGAATATAAAAATATGGCGAGGCTGGATATCTCAGACAAAGTCCGAGCAGCTGAGCTTGCGTATCCACTTAAAGGTGGCTATGCGACGCGTTTGCCTACGAAGGATCAGGCAGCCAACAGGCTCATGGTACCAAAGATCCAAATGAATTCGAGTATATATAATCATGAATCACTGAATAAACAAGTCTCCATCAACCAACTCAAAAGGACAGAATCATGATGTCGGCAATTACCAACCCACCCCCGCTGATTGACTTTTCAAATTTTGAATATACCAATCTATCATCTCCTTTTTCTATCCGTTTACTATATATAATCAAAAGACCCCGTCAACTTTCACCACCTTCAATCTTTAAGGAGCCATTAATTGAATGTATCTTGGAAACATTCAACGTCCATGAAGCGCCTGATTTCGACATAATATCTGCAGTATCAGGGAACCCCTTTACCCATCATCCTGGAGGCATTGACGAGTATGGCCCAATGCACCGTTACCCTATTGCTATCAATGGCAAAATCATGTTTTTTCCAAGAAACATATACGAAGGGCTACAAATGGCCAGGGATGTAAATGATCCGGTCGAGCATCGCAACGAAGATCGGGATCAAACCAAATTGATCCAGGCTGTTGAAGAGGACCGTCTAGAGGACGTCAAAGGGTATCTACGACAAGGTGCCCACGTTCACGCGCAAGACTGTTATGGCAAAACAGCAATGCATTGTGCTGCGGAAAATGGAAATTTCTACATCGTTGACGAATTGCTTGATCATGGCGCGAGTATGAAAGTCCTTGATTCTGCCGGTAGAACCCCGATGGATTGCTTCTCTTATTCCAGGAGGACGCAGTGGGACCAGGTCGCCGACTTGGCATACAGACTTCATCAGGATCCAGAACAAAGACAGCTGGTTCCTGCTCCAGACGTCATCAGAGTTGGAAGACCAATCTGGATTGATGCGGTCTGCCTCAATCCGAACGACACAGCTGAAAGAATGAACCAAAGCCCAATGATCCCGCACATCTATTCTCGCGCAAGTTCAATTGTCGCGTGGACGGGAGTTTTGGAACATAGCGCCAAATGCAGTCCTAAAGCCATTATCTCTCACCTCACGGACGACGACTCAGAGGCTGAAGATAACAACATGGAAGACGATTCATCTGTTCAGGATTCCTCCAGTGATGCTGAAGACGACAAAACACCTGCACAGCTAGAGAATTCCGCAATAGACTTTCTCTCACGGTCCTGGTTTGAGCGATCGGATCTGGTCCACGAAGTTGCTTTTGGGCGGCCAATCACTGTCTACTGCGGAACGAAATCAATTCCTCTACCAAAGATACTGGAGTATTTGAGAAGACAAAAGTCCGGCGGGACCACCTTTTTGCCGTCGGATTTGATGATTTGGTCTTTGATTAGGAGCGGCGGCAAGAAACGAACATCGGATGCATCGGAGGTGGTTCAGAAAAGATCAAGGCGGTAACGTGGCTAAGCTTTGGTGCGGGTTCTTCCATAACTGTTTGTCGTGTGTCGTTATGATCGTGTGGGTCAGTTCTTTTGATAGGTGCAGAAATTGATGACGTTAAAACCCGTGCGTTATTCCATCACTCTTGTCAGGGTACCCGGTTGCTAATATTTACTTCTGTATTGATTGGCTAGCTATTAATCGATCCGCCACAAATGTAAACATCAAGGTAGCTCCATAGTAAGGACTAAAATATCAATCGGTAAGTTGTAGCATCAGGGACACTCTCCTCATATAAGATCATAGAGTCTATTACGGTCCTCTAAGTGACTTATCAATGGGAGGTAAAAGTAAGATGGATCAGACGTCAGGCCATAATAATTGAGCAATACTTATTTTACTATCTATGGGTTCTCAATGTCAATTCAGAGCTAAAACACCAGCAATGCAAGAGTGGGTATCTGGACTAAAGAGCAGTCGTGGCGTTGCCGAAAACAAGGACTGGCGAAACAGGTTTTATACCTAGTAGTATCCTCATCGCCTATATCATAAACGATAGTATGCACGCCTAAGCCTGCTCTCTTGTCACCACAACTCGGGTCGACTTCAAGATATACTTCTGGCTATCGCTATCATCCAGGCTTTGCTTTTGCTCCCGAGTCTCTCCATCTCCATATCCAACATGTGTCGTCAAGTGGGTTCGGAAGTCGTTCAACTCCATAGATGCCCTTTTGCTCTGAGATTGGTTTGCTTTTCGCTTGTGTGAGGTAGTGTTGGGCTGGTTCATGTGGCTGGACAACTGGTTTGACTCTATGTTGCTGCCATATGTACTCCTGCTGAAGAGCGGCAAGCTGAGTAGCGGTCGTAGCGCAGGCATGGATCCGGCGATGATTCCAATGCCTTCTTCGAGAATTGACCATAGACCGATGGCACCGGTGCTGTACATGAACTCGGCGGGGTTGTTGTATAGTGTGAGGTATCCGAGACGAACGACGGTTGCGGCACTAGCACTGGTATTTGTTAGTCTTTGCCAGTCACATCCTCAGTGGTACCTACAAAGCGCCGAGACTAAGCATAAAGATCACGGGCATCTTGACTTTGGTCTTCATCTGAATGTTCCATAGCAGGATACACGGAAGAATAGCCAGAGTCCAATCAGTCAAGATGGAAACAGCTGAAAAGAAGAACCCGATGTTGCTGTTGAGTTTCGTGTTGCAGGTTCCGTGTGTGGTTTCGCCCCAGAGGGTTGTGATCGGATGGCAGACATTGGCTGTTGCGAGGATGAAGATAATGGCTGTTATAACGGTGATACCAATGATTCCCCATAGAGTCCAAACAAACCGACGGCGAGAATCTGCAATGCGTAGCATCGTCACGCAAATGCTCGACTTGATCGGGACGGAGCATGCTGAGTAGAAGAACTGGGCTATAAAGAAGAGCTAGAGTCGTGTTAGCGTTGAGATGGTATCCGTATGGCATCTGCGGCGTACCTTTGTGCCACGCATGACATCTGGCGCCTCCAGCTTATCTCTTTTCTGGCCAGCGCCGTAGAAGCAACAAGTAATAACCAATGATGTTGTAACTGTGTAGAGGATCTGTTTTGTCAGTACGAGATACCACCAGAGTCCGTGATACATACCAGACCAGTAAACATCAGCCAATCATCAAGGCCGAAATTATTCTTCCATCGTCGGACTCCAATGCGCGCAGTGGCAAAGATCCACGACAACGTCAGCATCACAATTGTGATGTACAAAAGAGGCACACCCTCACCGGCAACGGGAGCCATGCTGTCGGTACGGGCTGTTCGATCAAAAGAGAAACAAAAGATAAGAAAAAACAAGGTCAAGGCTCAAAGGATGCAAACGTGTTGGGAGGTGCATGCATGATACAGGACTCCATATATCCTGCGAAATCTCGAACGAATCCGACGATGGACTACCAAACAAAGCGGGTAGCCATGCCAAGCGGAGTCAATTTGGACTAGTTGCCCTAAATCCATCGCGGTGGGATTCCTCCGTATGCCCTTTTGTTTTTTCTTCTCCTTCTACGCACTACCGTTTCGCTTCGAATCGAAGATCCCTGTCCGGGCTCGCCTCGCCTTAGTGCTATCCGTCCACTGGATCGAATCCCTTTAGTAAAACAGTTTAGTGGACCTCCCAGGAGTTGAACGAAATTTGGATCATCTGTGGCTCGCGGAAGACGTTAGTGCTTCCAGCAATTCTGAAGCTTGAGGTGAGCTAAGCCTCTGAGGACATGCACGGCCTCTAACGGCTTTACCGCGCCGATCCAATTAGACCACGGCTAGACGGAAACTATTTTGGTTTACCCGCTACAGCCGCAATACGCAACACGCTTGTATTCAATAGCGCCATAAAGGAAATCAACATCTCCAGCGAAGGATTCGAGGCTGGTCATATTTCTTTGCGGGGTGAGAGTACATGCAGGCAATTAATCTTGGTATTCTCAGATATGCCGAGAGATCTGATCCTGCATGACTTTGTCGGTAATTGACGAAAAACATGCGAGTGAAAAGGGAAACACGCGAAACGTGATGCCTGTTGCGTCCATTGAATATGGAGCACCAGCAAGGGTTGATGTATCACTCACATCGCTAGTCAGCTGGTCTCGGCACAATACGCCGTATAATCACTAGACGGAAAAACAACGCACTAGATCAAAAAGCAATAGACGGTGGGAAACAAAAGGGGACCATGATACGACACTCGGGGCATGCTGTAAGCTCCCCGTTCTCCTGCAGTACGCTAATTATCTGTTGTCGAAATTGGTCAATCATCCCTCAACTACTATTTGAGCCTGGTCGCGTCCCTTGCCCTTCTTGTTTCTCGCCAATTCTTTTTTACTTTTTCCGTATCCATTACTATTTTCGTTACCATGGCTGATTTCCTTATCCAAGATGAGAAGCTGACAGCCCTCAATGGCAAGATCGTCATCATTACAGGTATGAAACTTCCGTACGACCGACGGACGAGTCATTTCCCCAGTGACATCATTGTCCAATTATGACTGATCGTTTATACAGGAGGTTCCTCCGGTATTGGCCTGGCCACCGTGGAGATGCTTCTATCTCTGGGGGCTTCGGTAGTTAGTGGCGATGTTCAGCCTCCCCAGGTCGAACACAAGGGATCTTTCACTTTCGTCAAGACTGATGTTAGTGTCTGGGCGGATCTTCTGGCCCTGTTCAAAAAGGCCAAGGAGGTCCACGGCCGCATCGATCATGTCTTTGCGAACGCCGGTATTGGACCTCGCACAGATTACCTCTCCACGGAAGTTGATGAGAATGGCGACTTGAAGGAGCCTTCTCACCTGCTTATGGATATCAGCTTGAAGGGAGTCATCAACACATGCACCCTTGCTATCAGCTACCTGCGACAGCAGCCTGAGGGCGGCAGCATTGTTATCAGCGGTTCTACAACCGGCCTGCAGCGTGTCCGCGCTGTCGACTACTGTAAGTAAAGAGGCGCATCTTCCCGATCTTATCTAACATCACCAGCCACTGCCAAGCATGGTGTCCTCGGCTTCGGAAGAGGTCTTATTCCTCTCCTCGGCGCTGCCCAACTGCCCATCCGCGTCAACACTCTGGCTCCTTCGTGGACAGACAGTAGTGTTCTGCCCTCATTGAAGGCTCTGCTTGCCGCCATCAACGTCGAGCTCCAGCCTGCCTCCGATGTAGCGCGTTGTGCTGCTTTCCTTATGGCTGATACATCCAAAAATGGACAGCTTGTGCATATTGAGCGTGGCAAGTATGCTGAGATTGACGAGGCTGTTTTGCTTCCTGCTTTCGGAAAGATTAAGAGCGATGATTACCCTTGGGAGGATGATGTGTTGAAGCGTTTGTCTGAGCTTGCATAGAGCGTGGTTTATATTATAGATTACCCGATCGGTACCAAGGTACTATCATATATTGCTGAAAGATTATATTTATAATTAAAGCTTTCCCATCGCACAGAATTATAGACGTGCCTGGCCTTGAGCTCAGTGTTTCACTCATTCAATCCTGTAATAAACCTTCGAATTAGTGATCATTCGATTGCCTGGCTCTAATGCCAGGGCTTTACATGGTGTGGACTCCCAACAAGTATTCCTTGAAGCTGTCGGTATATTGTCTTTAGATCCGACGTATAACGCTCTTATCAATTAAAAAGGCTGTACTTTCTCTTATGTGGGAACTTGCTCTGTACAGTTGAGATATTCAAAATTATTTAAGAACTCATAATTTTGAGTCCTAGCGGTCGGAATGCCAGTAAAGTCATGCGGGGGGCCTCATTTGTTATGCATATTACATATCAGACCTGGTATACACCAACTACACTTTCAGCTTATGCAGCCACCTCCACAACGAGAAGAGTAAAATCAGGCTCTGGGTTAACATGTCTTTCAACACTTTCCGAACTCTGTTCACAGGGTTGGTAACTGTTCATTTCGAGCTAAAATGTCCATATTTTGGGTTTAGTCACTTGAGCAATGCCAGAGAAAATGAGGCATTTGAAGATAGTTTTTCACTTTTGGGTGTGATCAAGATGCCCTGCGGATCCCAGACATCACGTTGGCAGCTGTCAGTGACACCCTCTCTCATCATGATTGGTAGATACGCTAGACCATGTTTATCTCTCACAGGACCACCCCGAAACTAGTGGCTTTCCAAAATGCAGAAAAGTCGGCTACTATCTGTTGGACTCATTGCCACACCCTGAGTTGAGGCTCAGCCGTCTTTTATTAGTGAGCGAGTTACTGTTATTCGAGTTTCCCCTCTACATCAATTTACTCAATTCTAACACTCTTCCTGACCGTACTATCCACACTACAGAATCATCATTGTTACAAATTTGCAGTCTCGGATGATCGCTCTTACCACAGTATTATCTCACTATTTGAGTTAATCAACGAACGGCATGATGAAGGGCTTTCGTCATTTATCAGACACGCAAGTTGATTGTACCATAATAACATCATCAACTGACATAGACAACAGAAATTCTATCTCATCAGAAATTGGATCAAGGGCACCCCCATTCACCTATGAGCCATTTCAGGTCGACCAAGAACCCCGTGAGTTAGGAAAAGCGATTAAAAGACCGTTCTTTGACTGGTCGGAACTCGCTGCCCTGTTACTCAGCTTCGCATGTAGCGTAGTGAGTCTTGTCGTCTGCTTTCGATCTCAAACTGCCGCCGACATGGGACAAAAGTATCAACTCATCATCGTTGGTTTGATGCTTTCCGTCATGGATCTCTGCACAAGTAAAATATCTACTGTTGTCTTTCTTCAGCTCGAAACCAAATGGGCAAGTCTTTTGCAGAACTACGACGTTATCGTCAAGAAGAGTGTCCTGGGTAGTGCTCTCAATGGACGCCGCGGAGATCAACGCTGGACTCTGCTACTATTTGTCTCGTTGGGCCTACCATTGGCCCTCAGCGTGGGATACAAGGCTTTTATCGGAGGTAGAGTCACGTTCGAAGTCGAGGGCAGCAAAGGGATCTATGGACTCACAGGTCCCCCAGGGCTTGGTAATTTCACCTCTGGGTATGCTCTCATGGTTAACGCGACAATTCCTCTCATGTTCAACATGCCCCTCAGAATACCGTCTCAGCCACAGCCATACGGGTTCAACATGCTGCTATTGAACGAAAAGCCCATCTCAGTTGTCATGTTAGACGGACCAAGTCCGGAATATGTTGAGACTACCAGGCAGGGTCTTCGAGGCCTACAATCGTATAGTGTTGCTGCCAATGTCACTGGGCTGGCCTGGAAGCAAGACACAGAACTTGACAAGCATCGCAATGACGTTGGCTGGTGGAACAGCCTTTCCAAAAAGAACCCAATCTCCATACGGTTGTACAAGGAGAAAAAATGGTTCACAATTCTATGGCCTGAGAGTCAGATGAAGCGTTTCTTCCTTCTTCTCAGACCGCAGAAAACGACTTGTGAAACCGGTAAAGACTGTAAAAAGATCAAACCGACAGAGGATGAGTTCAGAGAACAAAGTGTTGGCTTCATCAGCCAATGGCTTAGATGTCGCGGAAAATGGAGCATCACTCTCAATTCCGTGGATCTTGTTGAGGGCTACTGCTACCAAGCCTTCGAGCAAACGCCTGATAGCAGCTGTTACACTCTCCATCTCGACGACGCCGTATCCATACTCAGCGACTTTGTCGGCAGCTTAGACTCGAGTAACCTCACTGAGCAAGGGCAGATACAAATGACGGCTGCGGTATCTGCATTACATTGGTCACGTTTGACAGCGTACTGTGGGATAGAATCACCAATCAACAGGCTTGAAAAGAAGCCCAAATCCGCTGCGATGTTCAAATACGAACGAGATGACACTGCATTCAGGACTGTCGGAGTACTCAAATAATCCCCTTTGCTGGCTCTTGTATTACTCGTCCAGCCCATTATTGGCTTGGTACTCTTCATCGTTCGTATCATCTTACGTTCATCTCCTATTTCTGGAGGGTTCGGTCTCATCAGTGTTTTATCCGGCCACACAGCCAAGGAAAGGAGTCTATTACGTGGTGCAGGGTTGTCCGGGGAGGTAGCCGAGCGAATTGAGCTTAATTTTAACCAGGACGGTGAGGCTTGGGAGGGCGGCGAGCGTTTGCGATTCCAGCTTCGCGAAGCGAGGAACTCAACGCATCATGAGCGAATGAGGTTAATGCGAGGAATCAGGTATTATTGATTGAACAGGGTACGCATTATGATCGGAAACAGGAATGAATCGATCGAACAGGGGAAAGTCTTGGGTTGGCTAGTTGGATGACTTAGTAGTCGTTGATATAACATATATGCAGGCTTAGGATATAAGACAGTTATGATGTTATTTCCTTGATTTCCTTTGCATTGACTGGAAAAAATGGCCAGCCACACTTTGGACAATCAGGTTATCGAATAATTTGCCACTTAATTTCCTTCATATATGCGTACCATAATACTGAAGCACCACACCTGTATATCCGTCGATCGGGTACATACTGCCGAATTTCTGGAGTGGCCAAGTCCAGATGCCCCATTTACTGTACTGCAGGTACAATGAGTACCCGCATCATGTTTTGAAACGTTCGACGGACCTTGATCAGCCCAAAGGCTTGGAAACCTTGATACAGCAATGATTAGCATGGTCTGGCATCGCCTAAACGTTGTTGAGCTGGGTTGCCTCCCATAGGTTACCCCACGACTCAGCGATGGCGAATAGCTTGCCGTATTGTAGCCAAATAATGACATATGCCCAGCCAATCTCTTCATTGCTGTGTTAGCCCTTAACAGCTGTCCGATATAAGCAGCCATACTAATATCATGGGTTGCTAGGATCATTTCGGTAGTCGGGTATTCCTTTCAGTGTTTCCTCCGACGATCCAGCCAATCAAAACGGCCAATTCCAAAATTCCCAACGGTGATCGTCACAGCACATTAATGCGTTGCACCCCTGTCAAGCTGTAAATGCCCCTTAGTACCTCGTCGCTGCAACGCTACAACAGGTTTCAAGTCGCTCTATAGATGATATAGACCAGGATGTCGCCTCAAAAACGTCAACAGCTTTAGCATCGTCTGTTTAACGGTGTCGATTGGAGACAGATCGATTCACGATGACGTGGAGACTTTTTGATTGTACTATGATGATCATAATAATTTTGGACTCCTATAACTCACGATTTGTATATAATGGGGACTGTAGTAATTGATTAACGTCTCTCATATTCATCTTCATCTTCATCTTCATCTTCATCTCCATCTTCAACTCCATCATCAACTCTATCACACCAATCCAGTTCTATTCTTCACTCTATTCACTATGCAGTTCTCTATCGCCATCATTGCCCTCTTCGGCGCTGCCGTCTCTGCTCTCCCCACTGAGGAGAAGCGCCAGGTCTACATCCCTTGCTCTGGTCTTTACGGCACCTCTCAGTGCTGTGCTACCGACGTCCTTGGAGTTGCTGACTTGGACTGTGGTAACCGTAAGTCAAACATATAACTGTTCCAAAGACTTGACTGACAAGTGCAGCCCCTGCTGCCCCTACCGATGCCACTGATTTCAGTGCCGTCTGCTCCGCCATCGGCCAGCGAGCTCGCTGCTGTGTCCTCCCTATTGTAAGCCAAACGTCACTATTTGTGTCAACATCACTAATATTCTTCCCAGCTTGACCAGGGCATCCTTTGCAACACCCCCACTGGTGTCCAGGACTAAGAAGTTACGACTTGATTACTCAACTACAGCGAATACGATATAGACGGATTGAATGATGTGACTACTATTTGGATTTGATTGGATTAATTGCTTTCTATATAGAATTTATATGTATATCAATCAGTGTATTATACCTATTGTTCTCGTGATATGAGTGCTGCTGTCACTATCTTCGAAACCTGTTGTCACTCTTTCATGATATACTGGTTCATAAGTGCTAAGTAATGTCCAGCGAGAGCAAAGATTATCGTGCATACAGCTGATTGCTGGTCCAGTTTTGAAGTATGCAGCCTGCACAAACGCCGATCACGGGATATTCCGAGACATCTGATGAACTCCGGGGCAGTGAGATTTGCAGAAACATAGGGCAGGCGAAATCTTGGCATCTCGATCGGCAGCTCGCGGTACCCCACTACAGGTTAATATAATTTAAAGTTTAATATGGGTAGATAGATCGGTGAGACTAATAGTTAACGCTGATTTGGCCTGCTTCCAATATTTATACAGATGTATTTCTAAGACCCAATTCTCATAATAGAATCCTTGTTGTCTGATAGTGGTGGATATGTTTTACAGCCTAGCTTTGGACTCCTTGTCCTTTGCACCAGTAGGTTCCAACTCGGCTTCTCGATTACCACCCGGCCACGCCTTACCAAGTCCCTCGCCTGATGCTCCAAATACAGGATCAAACTTGGGCTTAGGAACCCTCCACGACTTTTCATAGTCACCACCACTCTTTACAAAATCCCAGTCACCACCATTATATGCCCCCATCATGCAATATCCCGACAGTTCAAGCTCAGATAACGCCTTTCTCGGATCATCAGCCTCAATACCATGACCAACACCAGGCGACATGAGCTTAAACTCAGCTGCTGGTTTAGCCTTATGTGTTTTGTGGGCTACACCAGCCGGAATGACAAAGACATCCCCAGCCTCAGCTTCAAGTACAACTCCACCCTCTTCCCACGCCGAGCCGTACGTGTTGTCCTGTAGATCCTCCGAGGTATCGCCAACGCCAAAGCGAATAGTAGCAGTGCCTGAGAGGACTGCCATGCATTCATGTGCCTCTGAGTGAAAGTGCGATAGTTGCGTGTCGGCGTATCTGAAAATCCATTCCACGTCCCACTGATTTTTAGTGAACATAGCCCAGGTCTCAGCAGGGTCACAGTGGGAGCTATTCGGACGTTTGACTAGAACATTCTTGTAGTGTAGCAAGGGTCTTGGTGAGTTTGGAATGAGATCCGTAGGAAGAAGATGATATTGCTTGACGTTAGCCATGGTGACAAGTTTGCTAGTAATGAGAAAGCGAAGTTACCCCGCAAATTCTAGGACCTTTATAATTGTGAGTCGAGCCTTATTATAAATCAAACTCAAGGCTACGGACTATAATCCGGATTGTATCCGCGTCCCGCTATGGCAAAAAGGACGCTAGCGACGTATCTTGGCAAGATAAGATAGTGATCGCGGAAATTTTCCAAATCGTATACAGTTCACCAACAACTTTAATATGCAATTATCAATCAATTAATCGAGACTAATCTCTATTTACTCCTTGGCACCCTTGAGGCTGAAAGAGTACTTCGCCTGAAGAACATAAGGGTTGCCACCAGGCTCAAACAGTTGCTTCTCCTCACGCATCCACTCAGGATTGTTGATACCATCAATGTAGTCCTGAACCTCAAGAACGACACATCCGTACTTGGGGATGATACGGGGGAAGTCGGCGTTGTCCTTGAGACCTTGGGTCTTCTTCAAGGGGAAGTCGCCCTTCTGCTGAGTGCAGCTGTAGAACTGGAAAGCATCTTGGTCGGAGTAGATGTCTACTTGAATTCCAGACCACGAGGAAGACAGGGTTGCAACGGGACCCTCGGTGCGCCAGTCATACTGGCCGAGCTGGCCACGGTTGACAGTGTAGCAGGTGTCTAGATTTGTTAGCAGGTTACAAACGATTAGTGGGACTCGAAAACTCACCATATCCAGTGCAGTTGAAACCACAGTTACCCTTCAAATCCTTGTTGTTCTCTTGGTCACCAATCATCTTGGGCTTGCTCCAGAAATCGTTGACGGATCCCTTCTTGTTGGGAATGATGTCACCAGTAGGGATGAGAATGTTGTCTGTGGCAACACGCTGGCCACCGTACGGCATGTGGAGAGAGTGGTTGGAGATGGTGTTGGTCTCGTTGTTGGCAAAACCGTCAAGGTTCCAGTAGGTGTGGCTGGTGAGCATGATGGGAGTCTTCTTGGTGGTTGCCAATGCGACAATCTTGATATCCCAGTCATGGCCGGTCAGAGTGTAGGTCACGTAAGAGACAACCTCTCCGGGGAAACCCTCCTTTCCATCAGGGTCAACAATGGAGAAGGTGATGCTGGAGTCTGTGTAGGACACAACAGTGAAGTTGCGGTAGTCCCAGCCATCGGGTCCTCCGTGAAGAGTATCGGCACCCTTGGGCGACTCGGGTGTTGGGTTGTCGTTTGGCGTGACCTTGTACTTTGTGCCGTCGATTTCGAAAGTGCTGTTTCGAATACGATTGGCATATCGTCCAGGGACACCTCCAAGATGAGGGTGGCCCTTGTCAACGCTGTAGTGGGTAGCGTTGTCGAAACCAGCAACGATGTCTCGGGAAACACCGAACTGATCTTCGATCAAGAGGTTGGTGATGGAGGCGCCGTATGGAATGAAGGCAGCCTTGATACCGTCTCCGGAGAGCCAGTATTTACCATCCTTGTCCGGGCCCTTGCCTTTCTTAGTTGCAAAGGCGAAAGGGAGGAGAGCAGCAACGACAGCAGTTTTGAACAACATGATTGCGGTGGTCGAGTGGAGACTGAACAACCGAAAATGCAGCAGCTTGCCCCAACCTTTATAGAACTGACCGACGATTTCGAGTATACGATGCGGAGAAGAAGGATATACTTCCACCAACTATTACCCCTTCCAATTGAAAGGATCCAAGTTCATGTACGGATAGATGCCATCTCATGACGAGGATCAAGGGCAATGACTGGTGCGGATGTCGTTGTCACTCGTAAAACTTGCCGTTGCAACCACGCGAGCTTGCAAACTTCTGGGGTAACGATGAAGCTAAACTTTCCCCAGGTTTTCCGCAGAGTGGTCATTGGCGCGGCTGACTCGGGTAATGCTAGCGTATGACCTCTGGATTGGGATCGTCGTGCGGGGGAATCAGCTTGATTGCTTCCTGTGGTCGGCGTCCCACTGTCTCCAGATCCCCAGCCGTATCCCGCCGAGCTATTGACCGAGGGGAAAGGAAGGCTACTGTAAGCATGAACTGTCGTGAAATTGCTTTGAAGCTTGGACATCCCCGCCAATCGCATTGCACTTGGTAAGCTTGAAGCTATCGCCGTTTTGTATCAAGTCCGAAATGGCTGAAGTATCCTACCGGCTGAATGCTCGTCAGATGGAATCTAGAGTTCCGTCTACTCCCCACGTAGCATTCTACAAGTCAAGGCATTGACACGAGGTTGGGAGAATCCTTGGATTCTTACAGGGGGCTGGACATTCGTGAGGAGAAGCCCTGACGTCACTACGATACCCTGTACCTGAGCGATGTTACTTGTAGGCCTCGGATGACTGACGGCTCGCTGTCATGATTTATGCAGAGTAACTCGAGCCCATCTTAAACGAGAGGAGTCGAGGGATCAACTCGAGACATTGCCCATGATGATCACGAAGGTAGTTGACTTTAAGTGGATTTGTGATCTTCATCAAACATTGACAAATTCTTATTGGGTTCCGTTTGACCGGAACTCGAAACCAATAGTTACGCTATTGGGATGAATCTTGGCTTGAACCAACACAATGGTTCAGCAAATACAAGGGTGCTCTTGGGTTGTTAATTCAGAGATGACTCTGTAGGGTATGCGACGCGAAAATTGAACTTGGTAACCAAACTGTGATAACGATGACTGAAAAGAGATGATTCACTATCCACAACATAAGCGAGAACACCGTGAATTATGGCATCTGACTGACGATCTCATTCTAAAATTTCCCGAATCGCGGCCTAATGCTTCCTGCAGTTCTTACAAAAAGGTTTTCTGCCCATGGGTAATTGCACGATCTCCTCTTGGGGTTTCAATTCACTTGAACTAATTTCGGCAATTCAGACATTCAAGTGGAGTTTGGATTCTGTGTTCCACCACTTGGAGAGGAGAAGAGAGTAGCTTCCACCAACCGGAACAATGCTATATTTTCTTTGAGTGACTGAATTATCAGGAAATCTGAATCATCCTCGCTTATGAAATTTCACAATTGTTATGGGTTTCATAATTCTATCAATTCTATGCTATTCAAATTGGTATCACTATCTAAAATCATCTAAATCGTATAGTCATCGTATCACCACAAATAAACCGCCGAGACAAATATCGCAACTAACAGAGCACACTTGGAAGGTGTCTGCAAGTTTCCCTTCGACATGCCCTCCTCGAATCCCTTCTCTTCACCGCCCAGATACTCGGCGCCAAGCTTTGTCAAACCACCGTCGCTATCGAAAAGAGACACACTCTTTCCAGTCCATTCATTGGCATCGTTTGTCCTGAACGCGCCGAACCACGCATACGCCTGAACCTCCTTGTTATCATCCAGACTTGGGAGAGTCTCGTTCATCATCTTGAATGTCGCCTCTTCATCTTCTTTTGGAAGAGCCATCTCCGTGATCCAGAATGGCGCGTCAGGCGCGGTCTCGTTGTAGAACTCGCGCAAGCTGCCGAGCCAGTTTTCCAGACCAACTGCGTCGCCGTACCAATGCACAGCGACAAAATCTGTCGGGCAGCCACCGTCGTCGATATCGTAGCAGGATTCGTTAAAGTCCCGTAGCCAATCGAGTCCTCTTGGTGATCCGGTAACGCTGGGGTGGCTGATAGACCATTTGCGTTTTGAGTCCCTCAGAGGAACAATGTGTTTCATATATGCAGCAGCTGCCTCTTTGGCGGATATAGAACTCCCGCCTGTGTCTGTTTCACCGTCTGGCTCATTGAAGGTGAGAAGATGTGTTGAAGAGTCGGGAAGATTGTTTAGGCGTTTCCCAAGTTCTGAATCTGATGCATCGTCGAGGCCGTGGATCAGTGGAACAAAAGGTAAAGAGTCTCCAATTTGTGCAGATGGCCATAGTGACCAGGTGTAGTACCACGCGATTTCTGAGTTATTCGAGGTCAAGAGGTTGTTATCCGACTCATGCTCATCTCCATGATATGCGAGTCCGCGTTTGGAGGATAAATCAATGCTCTCGACAAGCCCCCATAGACATAAAAATGGATAAACAATTGATTGGCGCATTTTGACTGAAACAAATAGTGTACCCCGAAAATGTTACGAGACAGAAATGAGGTGTATTTAAGATACAAATGTCATTGGCAAAAGCAGGTTTGAAACTTATTTTTACCCCAGCTGCCTTGACCCTAGTTTGCGTTTCAAAATGTCAAGGATTGCCTTGGAATATTTATCTTTTTACTACGTGTCGCTCATTTTCAGGCCAAGTAAAGTGGCGATAACCTGACGCTTTGTTGATGATGTCATTCGCTTGCCAAGTTACCCTTGCCTCAACACCAAGACTTGGCAGCGTCAAAGACAATTAGCGTGTGGTCTGAGCACAAGTTCAGCAGAAGAGCTTCACCGCCTGTCATTTTCGATAAGCAGCAGAAACTTATTAATAGATTTGTACGGGGTCGAGATTGGTTAGAATGGATGGTTTTGACAAGCTACCCGCGTGGAATTGTTCCCTCTTTAGCTTATGGCATGTGGCTCCCGCGTCAGCATTTTTGTTCGTTTCACGGATTGTGAGGTGCTTGAATAAAGCATCTTTTAATTCCGATAGATAAGAGGGTAGGGTAGACAGTTGAATGCACGAGTGAAATGATAAAAGAGCCCTCCATGGCAGCGATATAACTCAATACAATAATGCCATTTACCTGAGAAGGCTTTTGATGAAATCAATATTTTGCCTGAAACATGAAAGTCTACGCATAAGACTTTCCAAAGACCATCACCGAAGATAAGTAAGGGTATTTGATTTCATTGAAAATAAGTCTTCAGTTGATGGAACAAATTGTCCTTCGCTGACGGCGTCATCTGATCTTAAATATCTCAATTTGATCAAAGAGTCTACCTTATTGGCTACTATAGTTACTCACGGCGACTACCAGCGTGTGATCATATTATTCCGTTTGAAATCGTCAAAGACAAAAGCTCATAACATCTAACCTCTTCGATTACGGAACGTGATATTCCCAGACCTACTAATAGGGCTAGTATCCCGGAAGAGGGCCGAATCTCTGAATGGCACCGACATATCGCCGCCACGTGCTTTTATTGATCGACAAAGAACGCGGGGTATTCGGCAGGAGCCGTATGTTAGATTCCGGGGACAGTTAGAACGGTATGATATGTCCTTCCTGTAGTTTGTCCTAGCTGCTACCTAGGAAAAGACACGCCTGGGATGCGACGGTGAAGAGTTGACACAATTAAGCTCGTTGAGGTGGCAACAAACACTGAAATGTTTAACAGGTTTCAAATCCTGTGTTCGTTAGCATTGTCTGGGAAGGATTCGTCTTACCGAAAACATTTGCTGAGCCTTACCGAAATCATGACATGTGGCTCAGCGGCTTCAATCAGACCACTCCCCATGTGATGTGAAGTAGCGAATCCTCCACGATATCCCCAGGTATATGCGGAGTCTCCGCTCGATATTCAGGTCCAATATACCTTAAAGTGAGCAAAGCCGGAGGTTTTTATGCATAACACGCTTGGCATTTATCCCTGAAAAGTCAGCATTCGGCCCGCAGACGATCAATGCAACCCTCTCTTACTAACCGTAATGCACATTCTCTTTATTTTGCGCGAACCTTTGACTATCCATAGTATTGTGATACTCGGTTCATTTGGCTGACTTGGTTTCAGACCGCAAGAAACGCCGATGTCTGAACGGAAACCTTCCTAAATTAGTAGTTAGTGGTAAATGGATGGTTGTCTGTCTATTCCAGTCAGTGCTCTCTATTAGGTGATAGGTGGAACAATAGCCATAATGAAGTCAAGTTATTGCTTAATGGCTAGGACTAATAGACGTATGGCGGACTATTGACCAAGTTGGAATGAGGCCTCATGACATAGCTCTATAGTCGAGATGAGAAATAATAGCGATGATCTTTGAACTCATGGCGGCTAACTTACAAAAAGGACAAGGGCGAGTTGTGTATAAAAGGCCGTACGTTCTTCAAAGGATCAATAGTTCAACACTCAAACAAACACCTTCGAACCGACCTTAGAACCAACAACCATGAAAATGCTCCTTCAAGCGCTCCAACTTGCTTCCATGTGCACTGTTGTGTACGGCCATGGATATCTTAGCAAGCCCATGAGTCGTACTGGACTCAATGCCCAGGTAACACATACTTTTGTCATATACAGATCTCCCGCTAATTATTTAGGTCGGCCCAGATACCTGCCCTGAGTGCACCATTTTAGAACCAGTCACCGCATGGCCAAACTTGGATGAGGCCAAAGTTGGAAGAACTGGTCCGTGTGGTTACAATGCTCGAGTCAGCGTCGACTACAACCAGCCAGGTGCAAACTGGGGCAAGAAGCCGGTAGCGACATACTCTCCTGGTCAAGTCGTTGATGTGCAGTGGTGCGTCGACAACAATGGCGACCACGGAGGCATGTTTGCCTATCGTATTTGTCAAGACCAGGATATTGTCGACAAGTTTCTGGATGCCAGCTATATTCCCACCCAAGCTGAGAAGCAGGCAGCCGAGGATTGTTTCGAAAAAGGAGTTCTTCCCTGCACCGATGTTGATGGTCAGACTTGTGGATATAGTCCCGATTGTTCAGCTGACCAACCTTGCCATCGCAACGATTGGTTCACCTGCAAGTCTTTCCAAGGAAACGACGATGGAAAGGGCTGTCGCGGTGTTGATAACTCACCTATCAACTCGTGCTACACTTCCATTGCTGGAGGCTACACGGTATCTGCCAAGATCAAGATCCCAGAATACGTCTCGAACCACACTCTTTTGTCTTTCAAGTGGAACTCTTTCCAGACTCCTCAAGTCTATCTCACTTGCGCTGATATCGCTATATCGTCTTGAGCGATGCTGAAGGGAGGATAATCCTAGGGAAATTGAATGAGTATACGAAGGGGTTGGCCTGTGGACAACGTGTATCAAAAATCAGTCATTACCATTTAGGTATTGTCTTTCGTTGAGTATCGAGTCAAGACCACTTGAAATGATTATATAAGAAATAAGCCTACATCGAACCAGCATTTATTGTAGGTATAAGCTTTTGATGCAGTGATGGTTTATTTATTGTAATATAGGCTTACTGAATTGACTTGATTATGTCAATCCTTATGAGTTGGTGGGCATGCTTGTCAACTTCTCTCCAGTGCTTGCCTCATCCGCGCGCCACAGTGAAGTGACAGTCTTCCACTGAGTGTAGAACCTCAACCCATCCTTGCCGTAGAAGTTTGCAAGTCCTGTACCAGCCACACTTCGCTTGTTTCCTGTGAAGGAGAACATAGGAAGGGGAACAGGGATCGGTACGTTGATTCCAACCTGGCCGGCATCTACCTCTTGCTGGAAAAGTGAAGCCTTGGCTCCCGAGTTTGTGAAGATGACAGCACCGTTACCCCAGGCATTCGAGTTCAGTAGTGAGATACCGTCCTGGAGGGTCTCTTCCTCCATGCAGAGCAGTACGGGACCGAAGATTTCTTCTTTGTAGCATTCCATGTCTGGACGAACGCCAGCGATGACCGTTGGGCCAACCTTGTAAACTGTTAGTATTCTTTCTTTTTCGTTTCAAATTCAACTTACCCAGTTACCATCAGGGAATCCCTCAGGCTTCCATCCGCGACCATCCAAGAGAATCTTAGCTCCTTCTTTCTCTGCACTGGCAATAAGCGCCTCGCAACGATCTCGACTCTGAGGAGTGATAAGGGGTCCAAAATCGGACTTTGGGTCAAATCCACTTCCAGCAATGTGATTCTTTCCCTTTTCAACGAGATCAGTCAACCACTGCTTCGCATCTCCCAGGGTGACTAAGACACTTAGAGCCATGCACCGTTGTCCAGCAGCGCCAAAGGCGGCACCAGCGATGGAATCGAGGGCGTGGTCCTTATTCGCATCTGGACACAAAAGGGCATGGTTCTTTGCTCCAAGGTTTGCTTGCACACGCTTTCCGTTGGTTGTTCCGCGTTGGTAAATATACTCTCCAGCCTTGTTGGATCCCACAAAAGAAATCGCCTGGATCTCAGGCTCGTCTAGAAGAAAATTGACAGTATCCTTGGATCCGTGAACCACGTTGACCACGCCTGGTGGGAAGCCAGCCTCCCTGCAGAGTTCTGCAATCATCATGGCGGCTCCCGGATCACGTTCCGAGGGCTTGACGATCATGCAGTTGCCGGTAACAGTGGCCAGAGGGAGAGACCACAACGGAATCATGGCTGGGAAGTTAAAAGGGCAAATAGCCGCTGTGATACCCAATGGCTGTCTGTATGAGCGAGTCTCCATATCCTTGGCAACCTCAAGCACTTCTCCGGTAAGCTGGGTAGTGATTCCGCAAGCAGTCTCACAGACTTGTAGGCCTCGAAGAACATCGCCCTTGGCGTCGGCAAACGTCTTGCCTTGTTCGGTGACAATGCTTGTGGCAAGGTTATCCATGTGCTCGCGAACCAAGTGTGTCAGCTTGAACATAATCTGCTGGCGCTTGATGATGCTGGTTCTTTTCCATCCTGGGTAAGCAGCTTTCGCTGACTGCACTGCTTCTTTCAACTCATCATTCGTGCTTTCGGGAACCCGTGTGATGACATTGTTGGTCGCCGGGTCATGAACCTCGATCCATTTGGTAGTTTTCGAAGACACGAGCTTGTTGTCGACGAAGTTCTGGGTGTCCTTGCAATTCGACAGCTTGTCGTGGTTGCCGGGGTAGATGACGGACTGGAAGACAGAAGTAGAAGGCATTTTGGTGAGTCTGATACCTTTGACGGTGTTGAATTGAAGAAAGAAGGAGTGGTAATTATTATAGTGAGGCGGAAACCTTCCCGGTCTAGCAGCAAAGCGGCGGTCACCTCCGTCCGGGGCAGACCGACACTTGGCCGATTAACGTTACCCCGCACTCGTCTCCGTGTCTTGTGACGGCTTATCTCGGTGCTAAGCGGGACCAGCAGCCGGTATCGCTTGCAGTTGTTCTGAGAGCCTATCGGAATGGAAAACTAGAGACATTTCACGGTCGTGGAACCGTTGGCTTATCATGAATAAACCTATCGAGCATCTGATTGCACAATTGAGATGCACTTGTAGACCCACGTTTTCCTTTGGACCGCTCGCACCCGCTAGTGTTCCATCTGTAACTTACTTAATACAAGACGAATGGCTGGCGTTTACAATACTGAGAGATTGAGTGACTAGCTATGGCCATGAGAACATCAAAAAGACTGGAATCTTTCCTGGCCATGGCAGCGCTTGATGTAAGTAATGACGTCGAATGTCTCGCAATTCGTTTTTGAGACATAATTCATGTCACGTGCAGTCGTACCATTGTCCAATACCAAGTTGTGTGAACTTTTGCGTGAACTTTGTCCTTAGGAAATCCATACCTCAACACAATAAACACCAACCATCCAAAAATGGAGGCCAGCCTCCTACCTCTCAATGAGCAAATATCGCGCTTCCGTCAGGCGATAGAAAGCAACAAAACACTCCTGACCGTTTTATCGCGCGCGGCTGAAATGAAACTCCCCAATTGGTACCTAGCTGCTGGTGCTCTCACGCAGACTGTCTGGAACGTGGTCACCGATCGAGACCCGGAGCAAGGAATAAACGACTACGACTTGATCTACTTTGACGGAACAGACTTATCATGGGATGCTGAAGATGCTGTCATCCAGGCTGGAAAGAAAATCTTTGCAGATGTTCCCATTGAGGTCGAGATTCGGAATCAAGCACGCGTGCATCTGTGGTATGAGGAGAAATTTGGCAGACCTTGCCCGCAACATCATTCATCTGAGGCATCCATGACTACTTGGGGAACCAACACGGCGCTCATAGGAGTTCGACTAAGAGATGACGGAGAGTGGGATATCTTCGCGCCATGGGGCTTCTCGGACATGTTTAGGCTTACAGTCCGCCCCAACCAGTTGATAATGACGGAGGAGGCATATAATAAGAAAGTTCAACGTTGGATGAAGGTGTGGCCTGAGATAACAGTTTTGCCTTGGAAATAAGGACTGGCCAGAGTCTTGTATTAACGATTGTTATCGCGCTATAAAATATGGCAATTTCAGTTGGAGCAGATGCTTCTATCAGCCCTGCCCGCAATACTGCTGTGTAAATCTATTTTTAAATCTCAATCTTGGGACCCACGTAAACCTTGTTGGCGCGCAAGAAGTAGTAGATAGTGGCAAGAATCGCGATTCCACCAGTCATCAATGGAGCATAGTTCATGCTGGCAGCGTCGACTGGGGTTTGCGGGGGCCACAGGCTAAAGAACCAGATGATAAGAATAAACGCGCAAGCAAACACGTTGTTAGCAACGCCAAACATGCCGGGAAGATGCCATGGACCCCACTCAAGAACTTCATTATCACCAGCGATGTTTCTGATCTTGTAGTCCTTGTCGCAACGGCGGTATAGAAGAAGGATGGCAGGCATGAAATAGGAAGCATAGAGTCCAGAGATGGCAACGCTAATAATCGCGTTATACACAACGCTGGAGCCAAGGTTGATTAGACCGATGAGGCAAGAAATGAGGCAAGTGATGGAGATGGACCACACAGGCATGTTAGTTCGGGGCTCGACCTGGAGATCGTTAGTTTTGGCCCAGAAGGGAAAGTGATACTTTAACAAACCTTGGCAAGAGTCTGAGAGAATGGCATGGCGTTATCACGAGAAAAGGCCCATAGCATTCGAGATGTCGAAGCAATAACACCAACGGTAGCAGACAGAGTCATGACAATGATGAGGGCAGTCATACCAGCTGTTCCGTTAATAGATCCAGTGGCTTGATAGAAGATTTCCATGAAAGGATATCCAGTGGGAGTCTCAATGGCAGCATCAATATCGGTGGCACTGTAAAGCATAGCGATGATCATGCCGAAGCCCAGAAGACCGTTGATGGTGATACTACCCATAATAGACCGAGGGACAATCAGAGAAGGGTTCCTGACCTCTTCGCACATCTGTCATCTGAGTTAGTACATAGCCTTAGATACACAAGTTGAATCTTACGTGAAAGGAGCAGTCGACACCTGATATATGTTAGCCATGAACCGGTAAGTAATATTTATACAATAGAGCTTACCAGTGAAGGAGAAGACACAACCCAACAGTCCAACGAACCAAGAAAGGCCCTGTGTAGGCCACTCGCCCCCGTTGCGCCATTCGGTAAAAACCTCAGTGCCGTTGTCGTTATCGCGAAAGACAAGAAGGGTGATAAGAATAGCGAAGAAGCCAATAAGATGCAGAATCAAGATCATGCCCTCCAAGATAGGAAGCAAAGCACTAACAACAGTGTTGATAATAATGGCAACCAGGACACACATCCAGATCATCAGAGTACCATGCCACGTATGCGCGTCGTAGGAGGGAGTCGTGAAGACCACGAGACCTTGGATCATAGTAGCAGTCAGGAAAGCAGCAGCCGCCGAAGTACCCTGCCATCCAGCAAAGTTCATCCAGCCCGTGATATAACTGAGGTATTTCGCGTATCGTCGAGGAGCGAGCATGGCGACCCAGTGGTATTGGCCAGCGGCCATTGGCGCGATGGAGACGAGTTCGCAGAGGGTGGCGAAAGAACTCAAGATACCGACCCAGACGAAGAGGTAGCCGTAGATGATACCAGCACTTCCGCCATTGTTCAGGCCAGGAGCGAAGTTCATGAGAGTTCCCTCCCATGTGACAAGAACAGCGCAACTGAAGCCCAAGATGGTCCAGCCACCGAAGTTTCGCTGGAGGAATGTCAGCATGAGATAAATGAAGATTACAGTTATCGACACTTACCTTGAGGACCGCCTTCTTACCAAGCTTGGCCAATTGCGCGCTGTCCAAATGGTCTTGGTCACTGCTCAGCGAGACATCCTCGACCGTGGGCCGAGGGTGCTTGCCCGCCATATCGTCGAGCTCGTACTGAGTAGCCATAATTAAAGACAAGTATGACCTTGTAAATGATTGATTATAGTTGGGGAAACAGCAGAAAAAGTAACAAGCAGCAGCGCCCTGTGTGATCTGCGTGGAATAGATGACCCTCGATACGAGGGGAGTTGCGGGAGAACTTTAAAAAAGCAAGCACCCTTTTGCAGAAGGTCCAAAACTTAAATACAACCCTTGCATGTCAATTAGAAAATTCGGCGAACTACATGGCCAACTGCGGCACTTCTTGGCGTGCTGATGCATTATCATCCCTGACGAACCAGGTACGGAAGCCGTGAAAAGGTTCAAGAACCACTTACCACCTGTTGGCGCTATAGCCGAGTAGGGAGGTATTGCATGATACATGCAGGTTGGTTCGGCTGAAACCACAAAGCAAAGCCCGTGGCCGTCCGTGGTCAACAGTGGAGTTTGTTGATCGCTGCGAGTCCAGGTTGAAGAGACCCTTGTATTCTTTAGCAAATACGCTAGGACATGGCATGGTACCTCCGTACATGTCACCACAATTAGACACTCGTCTAAGATCTCTTAAATTGATTGCACAGTCAAGTTTTCGCTAAACGGGCCGTCAACGGTTACAATCGTAAAAGGTTGCCAGGTTATCTACCAACCAAGATGTTAAATCCGACAGCGTCTCTTCTGCAGCAAATTCATTATGTACAACATTCCAGCATTAACCCCCTGCAGGAGTAAGAGTTGAAGGATCGACAAGGGCCTCCTGGCTATTCTGCCGCGCCGCATCCCACGTCCCCTTCCCATGATCTGTCACAATGTGGGCATACTTTTTCACATCCGCAGATCCCTGCCAACCTTGTTTGCTCGTCAACTCGAATGCTTGGGTCCGACGTGCAACAGAAGACGTTACCGTGGTGTCGCCCCTCGACCTCGTCCCTCGGGTTGTGCCGCCGCTTCTGCTATTGTTGCTTTTACTCATGGCCCCGAATAAGTCGCCTGGACCCATCTGCCCGGATTCTAAGCTCTTCAGGAAACGCCACCAAAATGGTATGCAGGTGGTTGTGACACCGACGCACTGGATGACCTGGACGATGACAGTTGGCATCCACATGTCGAATATTGGGGTTGAAGATTCGATGGCGCGCTTGAAGTAGATGATGTGACACACAGCAGGTGGAATCATTCTGAGTTGTCAGTATTTATTATCACCCAACGTGAGGGTGTACTTACAGGATACGAGATCCAAAAACACCAACAACCATTGCTTTTGTGCCAAACGGCATCTGCAAGTGGACCAAAATCTCGATAGTAACTCCAGTGATTATTAGATCAGTCAGAATATTGACCGCGTCGACGTAGGCCCAGAATGCGGACTGCTCAAAGTCAGATATTTCTCTCCATGAAGCCAACGGAACATACCAGGTCTATGCATTGGCCATTGATGTAATCCCAAGTGTTTGGCAAAGAGCATGCGAACCCTCTGACCAAAATCGCAGACAATGCCCAGCCTCCGATCAAGATCTGAATTGGCAATAATTTCTTGTGTGATAACGGTGACATATTCCATATTGTAGTCGTAGCGGAAAGTTTCGAGAGTGCTAGGGCGAGAAAAAAGAAGATATCGGATACGAATTGGCCCTGCGAACTGGTCAGTACTTTCACAATATACTCAAATTTTGCCTACCTTCAAAATCGAAGAAACTTGGGCAGATGACACGCCGTCCAGTCTCCCCAAGCCATTGGCACCCTGTGAGTACACAGCCGTAGACTGTGCTATAATTAAGATCTGCAAGTGTTAGCGAAACGGTGATTCCAGTAAGACATCGACAATCTCATTACCATCGATACAAAGATGAGGATATCATCGGAAGTGCAGAGCTTCGAAAAACTCAGCCTCCTCATGGTGGATATCCGTGTAAGCACCCGGATGAAAACAGAGAACATCGTCACAATCATGAGAATCATCGACAGCGCCCGTATGACCGGCGACTTATTGAACGGCGTCTCATGCTCACGAGGTAAAAGCATCTCGACCATGGCGCACTTTGACGTTGTAAAATTTGCTGGTTGCGATTCACGGTTTGAATATCACGGAAGCCACTTAATAACGGGGTGGCTTAGGGTGATAAGGTTCCGCCCTGGGGCTTCATCTACCTAATTTACGCAACGATGCGGCTCCCATGTCCTTCGGCACTCCTTGCTATAAGAACATGTGTTTCGGCATGCAGCAGCAACTCTGCTTGTCTCGCCGGGAATACCAGCGTCTGATAAGAACCACCGAATGCTTCCGCTGTTTGACAACATTAGCCAGCTGCCACAGCATCCCACCCGGCTGCCTGTCATTACAGCTGCATTGGTTGGAGGCGTAGATATTAACCGACACACGGGTCGCTCTACCTGCCACCCTCAGACCTGTCCGTCCACAGGATCTCAATCCTCCAACCCCCCCTGCTGGGAGTGGACAGAATTACACAAGATAAATGAGTGTACCCCGTGGAACCGGAAATTTCATCACCGAGCAGATGGCTCAGCAGTTGAGGCTTTCCACCTGCATGATCCTTCAGGGGAAGTCCTTATCATCATCTTATGACTTGCTGGCGCAATGAACCGGCTGAAAGGTCCATGCCACGTACCATGTCTGGGCCAAGAAGGGTAAATCCTTCGTGGAGGGACGGGATCGGCAGCCGTGCGGCGGACAGCTGTCGATCTGGGGTCAGAAGCCAATCAAGGGGCTTTGGAGCATTCGAGACCTTTTGCTGTGGGAATCATTGCCTTAATTCGACACCGCGTAGCTTCGCAAGCGAACCGAGTTTCGACCCCCACTCCATTCATTTTACCAGTGTGCAGGGGTTGAAATTTTCTCTTTCCTCTTGACGTACATATGCTGATCGAGATAACTGTACATATGGCGGGCATTAAAGATACCTGTTTTCTTATTGCTTCCGGTTTCTTGTTTATTTAGTATTGAAGCTATAACAGTCTCAGGCTGCTTAGCACATCCTTCGGTGTTTGGACACGGAACCTTAATTAATCATTGACCCTTGGAATAAACTCTTTGACCGTGTTACCTGACAGGGGACTAAAGTCTAGCGGCCGAAGGAACTTTCCGAACATGACAAACGTATCCACCTTGTTGCAATGATTGACAACACCCTAAATCATTTCTGGAAGCTGAAAGATGAACTCTGCTAAGCTAGGATCGCGAGTAGGATTGAGCTACGTAAATACTTTCTATCTGAGGAAATGGTACTTCACTAATACGTAATTATGTAGCTAACAAACCTAAACAAAGCCAGCGAGTCAAGTGCAGACATTTCAGCGCCAGCCGCGCCGACGCTTTTAAATAAGATAACTGCCAATATTGTCCGACACATTGGACAGTTCGAGGCAATACTCGCTTAGAGCAAAAAAAGCAAGCATATCGGCCCATTGACATGCTAACTTTCATACCGCGGACCCCAAAGACGTTACATGTCAAGGAACGCACGTGAAAGGAATCAGAGGATGATCACGGAAGCGGATTGCGCAACAATCCCGGCAACCGCGGAGGATTGTCGAACCACTGACCACTTAGAACAGATACCTGGAGAAAATTTGGTTGCGACCTGTCAGGGGTTGCAATGCAGTGGCTCTTGGCAAGGATCAGACGCCCGAATGAAAAACAGGGCATGGACGTTTATGCACGGAACCAAAGCAACGTACCATTGGAAGGATATGGATTGGTCACTGAATCCTTATGCTACGATCGGCTTGTCTTGTGTTGAGATTCGGTTCCTGCGCCGTTTGATCGTTGTCACGAAATTCCTGAAGATTAGATCTTTTAATGCTGTCGATTCGCGTGTGGATACGTTGATGCGACGTTGTACGGATAGTCCATGGAAGAGAATGAAGCACTTTTGCATTAATAACCACCAGGCTCTAGACGGATAAGTTATGGCACAAATTATTGAGGAGATGCTGTGGGCATAAGCTGAATGTTTTTAAATATTGAACCCAAATTCGCTCTAATGATGCGGTCCGCTGCCGAATTATTAGAACCTGTTTTTGTCTTCTGATTATTGCATTAGTTCACATGTCGGTCTTCCGGCTGGGCAAGGGTCTTTATCCTCCCGTTGAATGAATCTCGTTCTGGGCTTCTTCGGCACTTCTTTTATGGGTCGATTTGCAATTAAGGTTCAATTGACAACACCGAGCACACTTTTTCTGTAACCGTATTCGACATGTATCGATTGATGGAAAGTATGTTTGATTGCAATATGCATAGAACGGACGTTCGAATGTTCGCTCTGATTTGTTTTGTGTACCTAAATACAAGTTTGACTTCCCAATGTAAAACCGAACTTTCTTGTGAGCCAGATGTTTACCCCGACAATAGGGTGAATTGATTCGAGCAATTGAGATGTAACAATCGTAGTGATGTGAAACCTTCTGGAATTTCATAATACTGGCCTGTCATGTGATGAACTTCAATCAACCGCATTTGAATAAATAATTGCCAATTGTGTTAAAGTTTTGAGGTATAGGGTATTTAGACCGGGATTGGTCCAGGCGCAAGTCCGTTAGCAAATACTTCTCATTGCACCTTGATGAGGTGAGATCCAAAGTACATTCAAGCTTGAACCTGATTGGTTATGAATGCTCGAACTCTCATCGAATGTCTTTTCTCCGTACAAATCCGACGCATTAGAGTTCATACTACCAATTGTTGCGAAAGCTCTCTTGGTTTTAGGACCCCTAAGCCATGGTATTATTTGAGCTTAAGGAGGTTTATTTCAATTGTATTGTTGGTGATTAACCCAAGTGCTTGGATTGCGCCACGTGTCTATTTATAGATTAGCTTAAACGGGTTCTCCCGACGTCGTTATCAGCCCATATTTACCCGCAGAAGCTTTAATAGCAATTCAGAACAACACAATGATGCAGCTTGACTAGTACAATCACGATTCAAAGTAAATTTCATTTAACACCCTTGGACTCTGAGATGTGACGGCTTATTACACTGCATACAGATCGACATCATTTACCTAACCGTACTGCCTCCACAATGTAGATTGAAGCAATTCACCTAGCTACCCCAGTCAACAACCTTTAAGGCAGGCCTGGTAATTTAATGGAGTTCTATGATGAATTCTTAGTTACCAAGAAGTAGTTGGTAGGTTACTTGATATCTTATAAGTTCATCCTCTCAGAGATTTGAACATGCCTTGGTGGCCTGAGGATTGAAAACGGAAAGAGTCTTATCAAGGTGGTCAGCAACTGATCAGCCTCACTTCGTGGTCTGCTACCATTGGATGTCGACAACGTGACTACATGAGTAACCAAGGATTACCCCGCTCGATGACACGCTCTTATGCGGCTCTTTTTGTTCTCAAGAACTCTGTGAATAAGAGTCCCACTTCCGCTTGTTCCATATTCATTGAAATCTTGATAGGCCGGTTTTCTTGGTTTTAAAGTTTGGCCAAGACCCACGCTGGATATGCGCCTCCTTCGACGTTTGCCAGATGGCAATATAAGGCTTACTCACGATCTTCCGGAAAGTAATCTGCCCACATATGCCATTCTTTCACACACGTGGCTGGTTGGCGACAATGAGGAAGTGACTTTTGATGATATGACTTGTGGGAAACCCGAGATCAAGACAGCAAGTTGGCGCAAGATTCGCTTCTGTGCTGAGCAGGCCTGCAAAGATGGCCTGGAATATTTCTGGGTGGATACTTGCTGCATTAACAAGCAAAGCAGTGCCGAACTCCAAGAAGCGATCACTAGCATGTTTGCGTGGTATCGCAATGCTGCAAAATGCTATGCATACCTATCGGATGTCTCGGTCGCCGAATCTGCCGACCCAGAGAAGAAGCAAGCGTCATGGGAGTGGGACTTTCGTCGCAGTAGATGGTTCACTCGAGGATGGACTCTTCAAGAGCTTCTCGCGCCCTCGTCGGTCGAGTTTTTCTGTGTGAATGGAACAAAGCTCGGAGACAAGGAGTCACTCGAAACCAGCATTCAAGAAATAACTGGAATACCTTATCGGGCTCTACGAGGGGACCCGCTCACGGTATTTACGGTTGCTGAACGGTTTACGTGGACTGAGAACCGTCAAACAACCCGCAGAGAGGATAATGCATACTGTCTATTGGGGATCTTCAATGTCTTTATGCCTCTCATTTACGGCGAGGGTGATAACGCGATTGTCCGTCTGAAAGAAGAGATCGAAAAGAAACACGCAGAGATTGCGAGGCTTGAGGAGATTCTAACAACACTACCTATCGCAGCCGAGGCAGCTTTCAATTCCCTTAACAACCAACACGAGCCAACCTGCCTTTCCAACACAAGATCTGAACTGTTAGAAGACATCACAGAATGGGCTGGCACTGCTGATGATAAATGCATCTTCTGGCTCAACGGTATAGCAGGTACCGGGAAATCAACTATTGCCCGCACAGTTGCACGGAACTTTTATGATCGTGGGATCCTGGGCGCCAGCTTCTTCTTTTCAAGAGGTGGCGGCGACCTTGGTAATGCGAATAGACTCGTTACCACCCTCGCTCGACAGCTGGCGAATAAGGTTCCGGCTGTGAGACACTACATCTGCGACGCTATTTCAGAGCAAACAGATATTGCTGAGCATTCTTTGCGAGATCAGTGGGAGCAATTGATTATCAACCCATTATCCAAGCTTAGTCGCTCCTCATGTCCCCCCACAGTTGTCCTGATTCTCGACGCATTGGATGAGTGTGACAGCGAAAAGGATATCCGAGTCATTCTTAGAGTTCTAGCTACCGCTAGGACGCTTAACAGGATGAGTCTACGGATCTTCATTACAAGCAGACCGGAAATCCCTATACGTCACGGTTTTGCCATGATCCCAGATGTGGAGAGACAGGTCTTTGTGCTCCATGAAATATCTCCAGATGTAGTAGACCGAGATTTGAGTCTCTACTTCCGAGATAGCTTCTCTATCATAAGGGAAGAGCGTGGGTATTCCGATGATTGGCCTGATGGAGGAACAATCAAACGTCTGGTTGACAACTCCTGCGGGCTGTTTATCTGGGCTTCAACTGCATGCCGTTTTATCCGCGAAGGGAGACGGTTGGCGTCAAAACGAATATCGACACTCCTCAATGGCCATCGCTCCGGCGCAGGACCCGAACAGCAGTTGGATCAAATCTACACGTCTGTCCTGCAAGACTCTATCCAACAGGACTACAACGAAAAGGAAAAGGTAGAGCTATACGAGATCCTGCGAGAAGTTCTAGGAAGTATTGTGATCCTATCTTCACCCCTCTCTATGCAATCGCTCGCGAACCTACTAAGTATGCCGTTACGTGAAGTTCAAGATACACTGGCCGACCTGCACACGATCTTCAATATCCCCCGACAACCATCTCGCCCAATTCGGTTACACCATCCCACATTCCGAGACTTCCTCCTTGACAAGACCCGCTGTCGCGATCCGGATCTGTGGGTTGACGAGAAAGAAGCTCACAAGACACTGGCCGATAGTTGTATAGCGTTGATGTCAAAAAAGCTCAAGACTAACATTTACGGCCTTGGATCGCCAGGGACTCTTGTCAAGGATGTCAACCCTGGCCATGTTTCGAGATGTATTTCCCCCGAGCTTCAGTACGCGTGTGTATACTGGGCACAGCATTATCAAAAGAGTGGCGCACGTCTTACCGATGGCGATCGCGTTCATCGCTTCTTGGAGGAACATCTCCTCCATTGGCTTGAGGCTATCAATCTTATTGGGAAGAGCTCAGAGATGACGACTATTACACGACTTTACCATTCTCTGCTTGTGGTATGTTAATGCCTTTCTGATATTAATGCCAAACTGCTGACAAAGTCTGTAGCCTTCAGAGAACGAGCGTCAGATGACATTCATAGCAGACGCTAGACGTCTTATTTTCACATTCCAATCAATACTCAAACAGGCGCCCCTTCAAATATACTGCACTGCTCTTATCTTCATCCAGCCCAACAGCTCTCTGAAAGAACATTTCAAGAAACAGCTATATCCGTGGATCAAAGACCTCAAAATCGCAGAAGCAAATGTCCCAAAGGCAAAGGATGAGCTTTTCTACGTCAACGATCTTGTTTTCACGCCAGACAATAGACAGGTCGCTTCGGGATCCGTTACAGGCATCGCCAGACTGTGGGACGTATCAACGAATGCAGCGCTTCGCAAGTATGAAGGAGCTAAGGACAGAATCAGCTCTGTTGCGATATCGCCGGATGGAAAGATGATCGCTGCAGGTTCTGATGACTTTACTGTTTTGGTTTGGGAATTAGAAACAGGATCGCTGCGTTACACGCTCCCTGCTCATACGCGTTGGGTCAACTCGGTCATCTTCTCACCTGATGGTAAGTTGCTTGCATCTGGGTCGATGGACGAAACACTGGCGTTGTGGGATGCCGAAACAGGGCGTGCTATACGGAGATTCGACAACCAATCTAGTTGTGTCAATGATGCATCCTTTTCTCCTGATGGGTCAATGATTGCAACGGCGTCTTTCGATCAAGTTGTCCGGCTATGGGATATCGGGGCTGGGGAGATCAGTGCCATCCTCGACGGCCACTCTGACTGTGTCAACTCGGCCAAGTTCTCGCCAGACGGCAAGCAGGTTCTCTCTGGATCCGACGACATGACTATCAGGCTTTGGGATACGGCTACAGGAACAGCAAGCATGATTCTCAAAGGCCATTCCATGAGAGTCAGGACCGTCGCATTTTCAGTGGACGCACGAGTTATCGTATCAGGTTCCGATGACAAAACCGTCAAGATCTGGGATACAGCCAGTGGTACCCAGTTGCATACACTTGAAGACCATACTAGTGGCATCAATGCGGTTGCGTTCTCTCCCAATGGAAGACTACTTGCATCATGCTCGTTCGACGACGAGGTTCGCCTCTGGGATGCAAAGACTTGGACAGCGATCGGCAAGCTTGAAGACTTTGAGGATGATGATCAATCAAGTACTGGTGATATGATGGATAGTGTCCACTTTGAACCCCTTGCGCTGGCGACCAGAGACCTCAAAGGCCACTCGAGCAAAGTGACTTGCTTGATCGTCTCAGCTAATGGGCAGCTGCTTGTTTCAGGGTCTGAAGACGGCATGATCAAGCTGTGGTTGATAGAAGGTGTGGAGGTCCAGAGTCTCGACGCTGGCTCTGATGCTATCAATCATTTGGCATTTTCGCCCGATAATCATCTGGTTGCTTCTGCCTCCGCCAATGGATCTGTGACACTATGGGACACAGCGACTGGAGATGTAAAACTCTTGGAAGGACACAAAAGCGAGGTTCTTCTAGTAAGATTCTCACCAGATGGGAACTTTCTGGCTTCATGCTCTCTTGATTCTACAGTCAGAGTCTGGGTTGCCGCAACTGGAGAGTTCTGGGGTGTCCTTAGTGGCCATTCGGACAGAGTAACAGACTTTACCTTTTCACTGGACAGTCGCTTCATTGTTTCATGCTCAGCAGACAGCACTGTGCTTATCTGGTACCTAGCGACACAGGCGGTATTTGCCACGCTCAGAGGCCACACTGATACTGTCAATTCTGTTGTGTATTCTTTAGACGGAGAGCAAATCCTCTCCTGCTCGGATGACAACACGATTCGCTTTTGGACTAAGGAAGGAAAAGCAACTGGCATGATCAAATATGCTACAGCCCAATTCACGTCTGCAACATTTTCATTCGACAGCAGGATGGTTGTTGCAAGCTCGAAAGATCAGACAATCAGACTCTGGGACCCGGAGACTAAGTCTAGTCAGGGCCTGTATGAAGCTAACGTCCCCATCGACAAGGTCTCTTTCTCCCGCAATGGCCAGAATGTTGATACCAACAGAGGCGTAGTCGCCCTTGATTATTTCTCTCCTTCCTTTCCTTCTCTTGCTCTGAATCGCCCTTATTGTCTTTTTGTCAACCAGGATTGGCTGAGGAGGGATAAGAAGGATGCCATTTTCATACCTCAAGAGTATCGCTCTAACGTGTTGGCCACTCAAGGCAAGACAATGATACTGGGGCACTCGTCCGGTCGTATCTCGTTTATTCATTTTTGATTTATTGTTATGGGTTATGAAGATACCACTGGTGCTAGTAAAATGGATAGCAAAATGGGTTTTGATTTCTTCTTTAACTGCGTCCGAATTCACAAGCCTTTAGTCTGCTAGGTGTTGAACGTCTTAGATTGAAAAAAAAATCAACTATCTCTTTATTTTACTTGACCATGATATCAGTAATTACTACCTCTAGCCTCAGTCGTACTCAAGAGACGATGTCTCCATAAGGGAGAGCATCACTTCTCTTCACAAGAATGAGTGCGACAGCCATCTCACCCGCCAAGACTGACATATCAATCTTTCCCCCATTTTCCTCATAGACTTTGCGAACCTTGTCCATGAGAATGTTGACGCAATCGTCCTTTGTTCCAACCATTTCTGGATTGGCTTTCCACCATCGATCTACCGTACCAAATGTTGATACCAACCTCTCAAACCGGTTGAGCTGAGTTTGAGGTGACTCGTTACTTGGACCCTTCATGGCCAAATCCGGAAAGAATCCGTCCGCAGCACTGAGTTCATGGCGGGCGGAGTTCTGACGATCATAAAATCGAGCAGTGGCGGAATTGTCCCAAGGCATGATTAGATCGGCATAGCCATCTTGTGTAAGACGGGTGCCGGCAGATGTGTACGGTGACAGGCTATTCCGAAACTCTTCAAACGCGAGGTGCAACTTGCTTTCGCCGTTCGAAGTCACTGTGGTGGGCTTTAACAGGTTGTTGTCACAGGAAAGGCATTTTTACATACCAGGTTGTCGAAAAGTCGTCCATATGGCGATGGTACCACCCGGCTTCAACACCTTGGCCGCTGCTGACCAGAATTTTGGCATATCAAACCAATGGGCCTAAATGTAATTAAAATCGATTCTTGAATTGCGAAGTAGAATAGCGTACGGCAGTAGCAGCAGTGATTAAATCAAGAGAGGATTGAGGGAGACCATCGATTTTATCAATATCCTCAGCTGTACTCAACTTGTATATGATAGAATCACCGCCACGACTAAGCCCTCCCGAGTCGGATGCCAATTTTATCATGCTTTCTCCCGGATCGGCCCCATAAGCGACGTCAAAATGAGGTGCTAGCATTCGTGTCGCGGTGCCAGGCCCACAGCCTACATCCATCAGGGTCCCATTCTGGCCACCAGTGGAGTGGTGATAATTCAAAATGAAGTCGATAAGGGTGTCTGAGTACCCTAGCCGGCCTGTGGCATAGTCGGAAGCTTGTTGCTCAGAATAGTTTCGAAAGGTAGTGTCAAGCGGCATTTCTTGTGATAACTGCAATGACATAATGGATTGTCGTGTCAATGGGGGGGTTGTGCTTAAGAAATCTCATTTTGACTGTCTGTATCTTCCGCGCAGAAGCAATATATATATTCGATTTGCTGATCGGACCGGAAGAAATGTTGCATCCCGATCCGAGGGATGACGTACTCACTCTTAAGTCTTCTGTATATTGCTGAGATCCAGGTACAAGCCTCTGTAGGTATTCACTGTTTATCTTTAGTCTATTCAATTCATTTCGACTATGGTACCTATCATTTTCCCAATACATCATATGTAGGTGTTCACTGTTTCTCAAGAGCAGAAGTGAGGATAGTCAATCAACACAGGGCAAAAGCCAATAGTCCACCTGATTTATGGTGACTAGGTCCAGTGTATTTTGTCGTCGCAATATGACGTGAATCATCGCACACGAGGGTATAAAACTATAGAAGAGCGCTTGTGCTGTGTTGTTAACAAATGAAAGAGGTATTTTGTCATCTAAGGTCTAGTAGAGCCATGATTGTTTCAAAGGCATTATATACTTTTAACGAGCGATAAGTATTATCCCCCTCCAATGCATCATCCATCCCTGTTAGCAATAGGTCGCTTTACTGTGGACGCAGTGCTGTCCTCTCAGAATCACTCCAACGCCCTTGGATATACTGTCGGACATTCTGCCCCCAAAATGCCGCAGGAACTGCCATTGCCCCCATGATAAGCAGGAGGCTCGCGATGAGGACGGTCGGCTCTAAAATATGGTTATGTTGGACCCAAGGAGCGACAGCGGTGCCGATACCGAATCCAAACATATTTCCCACAAACAGCTGAACACCCAATGCCGCTGCCGCCCATCTTGGGAAAGCCTCTGTTATCCACAAGTTGAAAGCAACATTTCCGGTAAGATAGCTGATGATGCTGATAGCGGATGTGACATAAATCCATGCTACAGGCCACCCATTAATAATAGTGAGGCCATTCAGTATCACGCTGAGTAGTCCTGTAATAACAGGGATGGAAAAGATGGCCAGATAGACCTCGGCGTGGCGTATGCCCCCATTGCGTAGTGTATGATAGCGCGTGAACCAGGATGCGAGAGGACCTGTAGCTGGAAACGCCAGGATAGAACCAACAACTCCAGTAACTCCAAGCATGATGTTGATAGTGTCTACTTGCTTGTCTCCGAGTGCATGTACAAGAGCCATCGGCTGCGTAAGGTTCAAGAAGATGACACCACTGAGAACAACACCTGTGAGTAGCGAAACCCAAAAGGTCAGAGGATTCAGAATGCAAAGAAGCATTTGGCCGTATGTGGCAGCCATGGAGCTCCAGTTAGTTCCTGGTGCGCGCGTAACCATGAGCTGAGACCACCATGACCACGATGCTGGTATATCTGGCAAAGGCTTCTCGTTTCTGATGCCCTCAACCTCATCCCAGCCACTGTAAACTTGGATCTTTTCGGAAGCGCTCTGGACAAGAACTCTTCCATCGAGCGCGACAGGTGGTCGAAGGAAATATGTCTCCGGAACGAAGAGCACCACCAGGATTAGAGCCAAAGTGCAAAACGAAAACCAGACTTTGTATACGCATCGCCACTGCATTGTGAGATCTGTTGTAAGTGGAAGGATTAGGATGGATAGCTTAATGAAAACTGAGCCTAAACACCAAAACAAAGATAACGCATTAGGGCGCTCATGAATGAAGGTCGCATCAATGATGATGAGAATACACTACAATAAGTTAGAAAGAATTTGCTATTTGTAGGATTCCACATACCATGCCTGTGGCTGATCCAGCAGCCAAGCCTTGAAAGCTGACAGCAGCAAGCAATTGAAAGAAACTTCCTCCAAAGGCAGCCCACAAGGTTGATAAAGTGGCGGTGATTGCTGCACCGACAAATACGGGCCGTCGTCCTATTGCTGTTGACAGTGGTATGCCAATTAGATAGCCAAAGCCGGTGAAAAGGGTCATGGCCGAAGAGATTGACCCTGTACTGAAAGGGCTCAGATCCTAATGTCTAATTAGCACAACCTTTAGCAATGGACGTTAGCCATACCTCATCTTTAAATTCATGTCTAATGGCTCCGATTAGAAGACCGGGGAGGTTTAGTTCGAATGATACTGCGATTGAAAGACATTGCAAAGCAAAAAACGCTAGGAATCGCTTCGACCATGACCACGTCAGAGGATCGCGATAGGATCCGCTGGGAATAGGAAGTTTGAGAACGCGACCGGCTGAGGAGATAAAGAAAACACTGCCAGCAGTGGGAAGAGATCCACGTTTAGTGATTGATGAGTGCGTAGAGGAGGCCATAATGGAAAAGAGAAGACAGAGAAGACAGAGAAGAAACAGAGTGATGTCAATCAATGTGAAACTACGACTCAGTGGAGGCTCTGGGGATTTATTCATCGTGGACCCTGGCTCGTGCTCGGTTGATCGGGCCAGAAAGAAACTTGGGTTGTGTTCCAGGATGTTTGTCACTACTCTATCAGGAGTTGATAAAACGGAGGTCCAAATTAGCTTGCGGGCGTATTTCACAGTTCTGACGCTCAAGTGACTGTCTTTTATTGGTGCTTTTCACCATTTGACTTTGTTAGCCTATTCTCGCTAGGGGTTCACAGCCTGACACTACACCCTATTCGATTTAAACAACTAGGATAATGCCGTTTCAGAGGTTAATCTAAAGAATCTGCCGTCCGTAGCGGGCAGCTGTGAATTTATTACCTTTATGGCTGCGACACTGGTTTGAAAGGAGGCTCGGACACCGCGGGAGGCTTCCAAGTGCCGAAGCTATCGAGGATACGCGCGGTAGAAACCGAGCCAATAGCAGAATATTACTTGGAGTTGGGTTGAGCCTAATATTGATGCGAATTACACTAAACCAGGACAAGGTGCCTCGGCTGCTCACCAGGCAGGGTCGGTAAATGAGGTCATGGCGACATACGTGTTATGAGCCCATGAGGCTATTCTTAATACCCAAGCCTCGACGGACTTGACGACGACGCGGGCGCTAGAGACGGGGCGTTGGATAACCGTTGAGCTTAGGTGCGAGGTTTGGGTAGCGATGCTGGAGCTAGGGTGATTAGTCAACATTGCAATGGAAACGCCCTCGTAGATTGACAAGTAATATTTAATGCCTGCGATGATCCCCAGTGAGTGGATCTGGAGTCGTGACAATTCAACTTTTCATTTGTGGCTATTTATCTTCCCTGTCGTGACCCCAACGTTGGGATCCGAATACTCCGGACATCAGATATCCTAGGTTACCTTGTGAAAATGGAGATAGACGAGCAATGTCGGAGTTAAGTTGCAAGTGGAAGCGTGAAAGTTTCTCCGCCATGCCTACGAAAGGTACTGAATTTTAATAGTAATACGACATTTAACGTTGTATGTTCAAGGTAAGTCTAGTACTTTGAGTCATTTATTCTCTCTGTACCCTAAATATCGAGATCACATGCCTGGTCCTTCAGTGTATCCTATAGTTACTCATCACACTCTACAGGGTAGCAAATCCAAGCTCGTACGCAAATCCAAGAACAATCTTTGAGAATTCAAGGACATGGGGGAAGTTCACGGTGTCGATGGTGTCCTGGGCAGAGTGGATCAGAGGGCTGCTGTCATCAAAGGTCGACTCAAACGCCATGGCGGATGGGAAACCGGCGCGTGTAGCAGAAGCATGGTCGGAGCAACCGTATCCGCACTTGGAATCGACAGTAGGAAGAGAAGAGTACTGCCAAGATTAGAAGAGATCGTTTATCATGGTGATAATACTTACAGCAGCAACGACCTTCTTGAGGAAAGCAGTAAGTCCAGCGTCAACGTTGTCAGTGAGAATTCCAACGACTTCCTTGGTTCCAGGCTTGACGTAGCCAGTCATGTCTTGGTTGAGCATGGCCTTGACCTGTCGACCGTCACGCTTGTACTGTTGGAAGACAGCGCCACTGCCGAGAAGACCAGCCTCTTCTCCGGCGTACCAGTGGAACTCGATGGTGTTGGCAGCCTGGCCGGAGGTGATGCGTGAGTCGGTCAACAGCACGCGGAAGGCCTCAAGAATGGTGACGGTTCCAGATCCATCGTCGTCTGAGTTCAATTAGTAAACGCTGAAAAACCAACGGACGGCTACTTACCAGCACCGGGAGCGCGGCCGGCGCTTGGGTTCTGGAGGTTGACCGAATCCTGGTGAGCTCCGACAACAACAGTTGACTCACTCTTGCCAGTGATGGTGGCAATGATACTTGGCTGTCTGAAAGAGTGGGTGAACTTCTGGACCTTGACATTCTTCGCTCCACTGGCGGTAATGATAGACTGGACCTGTCCGAACAGCCACTCGGCAGACTGCTGGCCATAAGTGGAGGTGTAGTATCTGTTCTGGAAGTTGGAGAAGGTGGTCAAGGTGCTGCGCAAGTTGGTCTGGCTCAGCTTGGGGATAAGAGCCTTGACTGCGGTGGTCTGGGCGACTGCTCCGGGGAAGCTGGCAAGGAACTGAAGACTGAAACCGGGCTCATCGAGGTTGGTGACGTCGATGAAGTGTTTGTGTTCCTGTTGGGGTCAGTGCCATTCTTCATATGCTGAGTAATAGGAACTCACAGCCTTCAAAGCCCACTTCTCCTCCTCGGTAACAGTGCGGACGTCACCAGGTCCAAGCTCGATCTTGAAGAGCTCTGGCTCAACCTTGCGAGGCTGAATGGCCGCGGCGTTTGACAGACCCAGAAGGGCCGTGAGGGCGATGACTGAGCGCATGATGAATAAATGTACCAGATTGTCACAGTTGAGCTGAAGTTTGAGATAGGATCGAAGTCACACAAGAGGAGAGCTTGACCTAGAAACTCAGTACTGGTGATCGACGAGTATTATATAGGCACAAGGCGATTGTCACTCCGAAAGTCCATCTTAGGAAGGTGTCGATCATTTACCAAGACGCAATCGTCATTCGCATTGCACTCAACGGACTTTGTGCTCAATTGTGGCAGGCGAGATAATGCGTCGTGAGACGATACCTCTACCCGCCGAACAATCAGTGCAAGACAATAGGAACTTTAGAAGTTCCCAGTGACGCGATCTACAGATAAAGCATTCGTCTTTGTGACCTTCCAGAATAAACCCAAATGCCGTGCGATCCCATCCCATTAGCCACTGAGATAATGGACGCGAGGTCACATTACCAGGTTGGAACGGGCCGCTTGTGCATCGGCATAGCTGTTTGCGGCAGGTCGACACGGGTTTCAGGGACTTTGTGAACGCTTGGCATTTGGGCGGGGTTGAAACATGGCCATATCCCGGAGCGAAGATCAATTTGGTTGGATGAGGGTGAATCACTTTTATAGCCAACTGCGTATATGGGAGCCAAGGTACACGGATGAGGAAGCTGCTGGCTGATTGGGCCTTTATCTTTGTGTAAACTAGTTTATGCTTACTTTAGGCATTTTTCCGTCGACTATTAGCCTGGCTGAGGTGGTTGCGGGCTGTAAGATAGTGCACTAGGGTGAATATGGATTTGGGGATCATCGCCTTCTTTGTTCTTACGCTTTGACGAACAAAGGCGATCTCACCGCTTATGGGTCTGTTCTGTTGACGAAGCCCGTCTTCACGAGAGTTACGATTTACACAGGGTTGATGCAAATGCTGTCGGTAGTCAGTAGACTCGGGAAGCTCGCCTACTATTCAGAGATCTACTCATTGGCAATATTAATTGTCACTTTATCATCATCATCACGATAAGCCTCCTTATTTATGAATAAACCTGGCGGTCTGGCAGTCTCGTATTAATCCCGCACCTAAAACTATCGCTGTCCCAACTATAGCTTATATCGATATAAAGGACTGGCATCACCCATAGCCTCAAGCTCATCCTCGGTATACTTGCTCCGAATCTCACTCTCACTCATCTTACCACGTTTCTTGTTAATCATGACGAGAGCACCTTCGAGCGACGCAGCGGCTAAAATACCAGCGACGGCGAATCCCAATGAAGCACCGTATCCTGTGGTATACTTGGGCTTTTCACTCTCGATGTAGATGTAGCTGCCGTAAATTCCACCAATAGTACCCGCGCAGGTTAGGTAGCCAATGCTGATTGCTCGTTTGGTGGGGTTGAGGTTGTTGTCGATATTCCAAGCACTTACGCCAGGCAGAATGGGATACATCCCAGAGCAAGCGAGGCAGACTGCGAAATAACAGACGCCCAGGTTTTCAACAATAAATTCAGCCTTTGTCATTAAGATTGAGAAAGCGACAATGATGCAGAGCTGGGGACCGATGATGAATGGCATTCTCCACTTGCAGCGATCAGCAAATCTGGCGATGAGGTACGACGAGATGGCGCCGCAGAAGTAAGGCGGGATGGTCATGAGCTGAGCGTTGGACGAAGTATATCCCATTCCCTTGACGATGGAAGGCATGCTAAACTTGAGACCGTAGTTTGGTGCGGCGTTGGACCAGGACATGATAGTGAGGAGGTAAACCTTCCAGTCTTTGAGCACAGAGACCAAAGCGCCTTTATCGAAGGTCTTTTCGCGGTACTCTCCAGAGTTGGTGACTCTCCTAGATGCTTGTCGAAGTAGAAGATAGCGCTTCTCTTCATCGGTGAGCCAGTATGACAAGCTGGGTGAGTCGATGAGGAGGAAGTATGTGACGAAGGACATGAAGATGGTGAAGATGCCTTCAATAAAGAAGATCCATCGCCAGCCGCCCATGCCTGCGACTCCGTCCATCTTTGCAATAGCATATGCAAATAGACCAGAAAAAGCGCCTCCAGTGGCTGCTGAGGTATATAGAATCGCGACTCGGGTTTGTGTCTCGTGGGGTAGATACCATTTCGAAATAATGAGGATCGCACCAGGGAAGAAGCCAGCCCTGGTTATTATTAGTGTCTTGTATTGGAAGGGTTTGAGTTACGACTCACTCAAATAGACCAAGCAGAATGCGGATCGCGCAAAGCTGGCCGAAGTTGTGGATCAGGCCTGTGCACACCACAACGATACCCCAGATAAACATGATGGTAGCCATGTACTGCGAGGGCTTGGCGAATTTATTGAGAAGCATATTGCTGGGGACCTCAGCCAGGATATCTGTTCGTATCAGCATTGATCAACCGGTGATTCGTCATAACCGACTTACATGGGATAAAGTAAATGGATAGGGCGATGTTGTATTGTTCGCCGTTCATTTTCAGATCCGGCAGCATCCCTTCGATCTTCGCATTTCCGATGTTGGCCTTGTCGATATAGGTGACGAGATAGAGGATGGCGAGCATAGGCATGAGTCGCCACTGGACAATGTCAGCTTCTTCCTTTGACAGGGGATTTGTAACATACGTCGATTTTAGCCAAGACTTTCTTCTTCTTCTCCTCTGAAAAGTTGGCGACGAACTCCATGTCTTCAGCTGAGAGTCCCTGGTTGTTCCTGGTAGGGACATTGTCAAGGTGCGAAGCGATTGCTTCGATGTCCTTCTCGTCCGAGACGGAGTTTCGTAAAGCCATTGGAAACGATAACCTGTGATTGATGTCTTGGTGGTTTGAACTGTATGTCTGTAAACTCAAGACGGAACGATGAAGAATCGCTGTCCTGTTATTCTAGAGATTAGGTCCCAGGATATCGCAGTCCTTTTATGGAGATGAACGACTGTATGAGAACAGAAACTGGGGTGGAATGCGGGGTATGGGGTATCGAGTCTGGGGAAGATTGCCTACTGAAGGGACTGAGTCGTGCTACTGCTGACTTGGAGACGCACTAACAGGCTTGGATTGGTTGAGCTAGGTTTGTTGACCAGTAGGACCGATGACCGAGAGCAAGCTTTACACTACCACCACCATCTCGCCGCCAGGATTAAAAAGGCTGGATGTATCAAGGTAATATCACAAGATCTTGCTCACACTCGGATACATGTCCAATTGTTCAATTTCTATGACATAGTGCTGGTTTGCTGCGATCTTCCATCTGCCTGAACCGCCACTTGGAACGGAATATCGCCTTGACGCGACAGTGTGCCCCATCTGTAATCTTGTGAAAGTGGTCGGGACTCTAGCTGTTGAATACAACAATCATGACTCATTTCGGAGAAGATACCGTAACTTATTGACCGGCCAAATGAGGACCTCAGTTGAGAAATCCTTACCCATGTGTTGATCTGGGAGGTTACGTTTGCCACAATTCCAGCCTCTTCACCCATAACTTTGTCATCTGCACGGGTCAAGAATGGAGTGGAATAACCATTGAACATGTTTAAGAACTAAACAGTAGCCCTGTTTATTTAATCCCACTCAAGACCTTTGGCTTATTCTTTGTTGTTCAGTATCAGCCAGAACACCAAGAGTTTTAATAGTCCACTCCTTCCCCTTGTCATCAAGAGACTGATATGGCCGTCTCATGTGCCACGAACTCTCACTGTCCAGCCCAATAGCACGACCAAAAAAGTGCCATGCACCATATTTCGTATTGCTAATCCCTTTCTTACAGGCCCACTCCGCATGAGCCACCAGACCCTGAAGCTCGTTCGCCTCGTCGAGTTTGCCCTCGGTCCACAAGTCATAAACTCCGGATGTGCTGGCAGGAAAGATATTGCCCATCCCTGTCACACAACCGCTGCCACCACCGTAGAGTGTGGGAAGTAGGTAGTCGCTACTCCCGCCGTAGACCCCGAACTGCTCGTGTGAGAACAGTGCTGTTAACCTGGCTACCTTGCCTACGTTTCCACATGTAAGTTTGACTGCCACAATATTGGGTTCCTCAGCCAAAGTTGCCAATTGGTCAGAGTCAAGGTCAATACCAGAGGTGACAGCGGGAAAGTTGTAGATAACAATAGGGATCGGTGATGCAGCCGCCACCTCCTTGTAGTAGGAGATAATAGCTTGGCTGGGGAGTGCCTTGGGCCAATAGCTTGGTGGTAGGAGCAGACCAAAACCAGCACCAGCCTCAGCGGCGTCTTTGGCGTTCTGAATCGACTCTTGAGTGGACTGTGCTGATATGCCTGCCAAGATCGGGTAATTTGGTCCGGCTGCTTCAGCTGCAGCTTGAGCGGCCGTCTTGATTATGGCCTGACGCTCTTCTCGGGATAGTAGGACCAGCTCGCCATTAGTACCCAGGTAGACAAGACCATGCATGCCAGCCTTTATCAAAGCTTGACACTGTGTATGCATGCCCTTGAAATCAACCTGTTGGCTTGCATCGTCTGCTTTGTATAGTGTGACGACAGGAGTGTAGACGCCTTTGGGGAGTGGCTTTGCCTTGGCTTGAATTGTGCTGCGGTTCATGTTGAGGTGTTTCTGTATTGAGATGGCACTTTGTTGAGATAATTCTATCAGTCTTTTAAGATGACTGTTATGATGTCGATTTAACCCTTAGAATAGAGAGTGTGATATTGAGCCTGTTGTTGTTCTCCATGCTATCTCCGAGCTCTTAAGTGCACCATAACTCCAGGGCTAATGCGGGGTTCGAGAGCCGGAAACATCGCCGTGATGTCGCATTGGCCAATAGGACAGTTCTCCGTGACCCCATGCCGATACTCGGTAACCCGGTCAGTAGAACGGGCTGTATGAGCCGGAACCCAATTCAGCCTCCATGATTAGCTTAATTTCGAGGTCTACAGCTTGTCTTGTTTTTTATTGCTTGGGAAATACTATCTTCTTCAGCATCAATTATGGAGATCCCCGTCGAGACGAAAAGAGTGTCGTTGGATGCCTTGAGGCAGCACAACACGGCCACAGATTGTTGGATTGCTGTTCACTCAAAGGTTTGGGATATTACACACTTTGTCAATGAGCATCCAGGTGGCCCAGAAGGTAAGCTTGCGACTGTGGTGTATAATTGCTTGGCTGACCATGCCCCAGTCCTCTTAAATATTGCTGGCTCTGATGCTACCGAACTCTATAACGATGTGCACGCACCGGATATTATCGAACAACTCTCAGATGACAAGTTAATGGGACTCCTCGAGGAATCGGCAATCAACCGCCAAGCCGAGTCACTAGCTGTCGAGGACCCCGTACCTCCAAGCTCGCCAGAAAAGACGAACAACCCCCCAGAAACACCAAAGAGTAGAACGGCTCCTCCTCTAGACTCGATACTTAGTGCGCCCGATTTTGAAAAGGCAGCGCAACATACACTGACTGCGAAGACATGGGCTTTCTACTCTTCGGCCGCGACAGATCTAGTCACCCATGGAAAGAATAAAGAGCTTGTTAGGAGAGTAATGATTAGGCCTAGGATCTTGAGAAACGTCACAAACATCAACTTCAAGACAAACATCCTAGGTTTTGATAGCAGTGCGCCATTCTTTATTTCTCCCGCAGCCATGGCAAGACTTGCCCACCCAGATGGTGAGCTAGCTCTCAGTCGAGCAGCGGCCCAACAGGGTATTATTCAATGCGTGAGTCTGAGTTACTGGGTGGTGGACCTCATGCTGATCAGGCACAGATATCAAGCAATGCCTCCTTTTCGTTGAAGTCAATCGTCCAAGCAGCTCCATCATCCCAGCCATTCTTCTTCCAACTTTACGTCAACTCTAACCATGAAAAGACGGTGGAGCTGCTAAAGACCGTGAAAGACCTCGGCGTTAAGGCGATATTCGTGACAGTGGATGCCCCAGTTCCTGGTAAGCGAGAAGCCGACGAGAGAGCTGCCCAGGAACAAACCATAAAATCGGCCATAAGTGGTGGCGAAAGCAGCAAAGATAAGAAGGGCAGTGGTTTTGGTCGTCTTATGGCGCAGTATATCGATAAGTCGCTCTCCTGGGACGATTTATCATGGATCCGTGAGGCAAGCGGTGGACTACCAATTGTCTTGAAAGGTGTCCAAACTGCCGAAGATGTTGTGAAGGCTGCTGAGTATGGGGTCGAAGGTGTGCTACTGAGTAATCATGGTGGACGTTCTTTGGATGGGTGAGTCAATACTCTACTTCACATCTGACAGAGCTAACAGATTCCAGCGCCCAAGCGAGCATCTTGGTCCTCCTGGAGTTAAGAAAAAACTGCCCACAGATCTTTGACCAGCTCGAGGTGTATATCGATGGTGGTTTCGAGCGAGGCTCTGACATTCTGAAGGCCATTGCGCTTGGAGCCACTGCAGTCGGAATCGGTCGGCCGTTCCTATACTCCCTTATCTATGGGCAAGATGGCGCGGAGCATCTCTGTACCAGTGAGTGAGACTCTCCATTCGAGAAACCGTGCTAACCAATGATAGTTCTCAAGGACGAGCTCGAGACTTCCATGAGGCTTTGTGGTATCACTTCTTTGAGTCAAGCCACGCCTAGTCTGATAAATTCACTAGACATAGATCATCTTGTGGTGGGGAATGAGTGTACGAACAATACTAGGAGGCGTAACTTATCTAAGCTGTAGAGCTTGTTGTAGGAACAAATACGGATAGCTTTAGACCAATTAACACATTCTTACTGCATTCGACGAGTAAAATTGAGTGGGATTTGCGTTTCATCTCCACCATTCTCCGTAGAACATGGCCAGTCCGGAGGTTGAGCCTCCTGGGATTTAATATGTTGTAGTCACTAAGTTCCTCCGGATTACAGTCGAGCGCAAGTCAATCTAAGGATGTGCTTGCATGATGAGAGTAATTCACTTTATCGTCGGTTGGCAACGTATACTTTTCAAATGTACCAGCCATAAATTACACTGTTTGTTTTTGCAAACAATTGATAACCCAACAAGAGTTGTTCAATTAAAACTATGATTGAAGGCTTCTTCTAGTCTAATTACTATTCAAGTAAAACCTTCCTAAGCCTTGGCAGCCTTTGCCTGGAACGCTTTCACAGCATCCAAGACCTTCCCATCTGCGTCTAGTCCGAGACCTAAAGCTCTTGAAACATCGAACCTTGCTGGCCAACTATTCACAATCGCTTCAATCGCAGGATCTCTTTGTTCCTGGACGTGTGCCAGCGCCTTTTCGCCGCCAACCTCTTTCAAGGCGTCCAGTATGTCTTGAACCGTGACAGTTATACCAGGAAGATTTACCACCCTTGATGGACCAAATTCTTCTTTTGGTACGTCTTTAATCTTGACGAGGTTCTTGATGACTGTAGCAGGACTGCAGACCCAAAGTTCAAGATCATGGCTGACAGGTAGAGTGTTCTTAACACCATTTAGTGATTCTCGAACGATACCCGATGCAAAGCTAGATGCAGCAGCTGAGGGTGCTCCTGGGCGAACAATGACAGTGGGTAATCTCACGATGCGACCGTCAAGGAGGTCGCGACGAGAGTAATCGTTGATAAGGAGCTCAACCAGTAATTTCTGGATCCCGTAGGAGCTCTTGGGCTGTGGAAGGGTCCCAAATTCTGTTACAATATCTGTTTGTCCGTATATAGCGCAGGAACTGGCAAAGATGACTTTGGTACCAGAGTATTCCGTTCTCAGTACGTCAAGAATGGTCCGTACAGAGTCGACGTTGATCTTCAATCCCAGATCAAGGTTAGCCTCTGCGCCACCAGACATGAGACCATGAAGAATGTAGACATGGCTGAATCGCTTGGATAAGAGTGATGTTACGGCAGAAGGGTTGGTTAAATCTGCCTTCAGGGATGCAATCTGGTTCTCGGCACCCGCTGGGACGGGAGGTGTGATGATATCGGTGAGTGTGAAGTGGGCTGATGGCATGTCTTTCAGGAGAGATACTATAAGCTCTTGGCCAATGAAGCCACCCGCGCCTGTAATCAAGACGTGATCTTTTGTCTGCGTCATGTTGGAGTATTGTGTAACGGTGGTAGGGTAGTGTTTTGTGTAAGAGGGCAATGGCAGGGATGCAGGGCAAAACGAACTGTAGCTACTTTTACTCTGCAAGTCTAATATTATAGTAGTCTTATTAATCAACTGTCTCTCTCTTTTCAACCCATTCTTGGCCACACCCTCAAACAATGGATGAGCATGTTCCTTAGACAGCGCAAGCTGGGTTCGGCCAAGTGGTCGTGGTTGGGTGTGGATACACGGTTCGAAATCCAATTGGCCTGGTCAACACATACGGACATTATCAAGCGGTTTACTCGGTAACTAGGCCGATCATATTGTATGGAAATCGTGGATCTGCCGTAACTGCCCTGCAGTATGATATCTGTTCTTCTCAAAATTTGATACGATTGGTAAAGTACCATTTGCATACGGAACGGGGCTAGTGTTATTAAATTGGTGAACACCATTTGTTAACAGCGCGGAAGGATAGGTATTTATGACTTCCTGTCTTCTCAAGCTTATGTAAAATAATATTAATTATGCTATACCATTCTACTTTCCAATACTTAGGATAATACTATACGTAGAATATTCTAATTATTATATACTTCATTTCTCCATCTTACTATATATATTCCTAGTCAGCTTATTATTAAAAGTTTGGTACGGGACTAACCTTCATTATATTCAAACTCACTAATTGGCCTTGATGTCGCAAACTCAGATAGTCTCTTTAAAGCCTTTGCTGGTGATCTTTCAGTGCAGCGATTCCGTCACAAAAAGCGATTCAATATTGTATATTTTATATGACGAAACTGGGATACCATTTAGGAGCTAACCCAGCTCTCGACATCATCAATCCTCACATACTTGATATGCTGTCGATGCCAGGTGTATGCTACATGTGCTATATCCGTCGAACCAAGGCTCTGAACGTAAATGCTTGGGTAACTCAACTCTCTGTTCTCCTGGCCCGAGGAACTGTTAGTTCCACAAAAACCATCACCATCTTCAAGAACCCGCTCTCTCCAAGTCAGTCCTTCATCATCCGAAATTCCCAGAGTTAATGTCTTTCTTGGAGTGCCCCAAATTGCATCCTTCCCAGACTTGGTCACCTGATTCGGCCGCTTGTCATCTTCGGGCGTGATGTCGTCGTAAAGCCCTTGACGCTTGAGTGTGTCTGCTGATGCACTTGAGCGATTAAAGACGATCGCAATTTTCCCTGACGACAAGCGTGCGGCGCAGATTCCACTATTGGGGTTGGGCAGATTGGTTACCTTTGGTTGCTCCCAGTCCAGTCCGTTCTTGGATGTTGATCGGTATACGTTATCTGCCCAGCGGCTGCGATAGAATGCGATCCATGAGGTCTGGCTGGAAGCCGGAGGTACAATATTCATATGAACAGATCCGATACTATCAGGAGCTTGCTTCTCCTTCCAAGTTGCACCATTGTCGTTGGAGTAGAGTACTCCAGAAATATCGTCACTTCCGATCCATCTGTGACCAGGTTCTGTGCGACAATAAAAGACTGGTAAAATCCATGTACCCTCGCCATTAATAACAATAGGCTGTCGAACAAAAATACCCGTCGTATCCTGGAGAAGACGACTGGGCTCTGACCATGAAAGACCCTGGTCAGATGAAGTGCGTTTCAAGATGTAAGCACCATCTTGGTTGCCAGCGTCTTGAGACGTGTGAAGTAACCAGATCTCCCCAGTGTGTGGTGCTTGAAACAAGACAGGGTTTTGACAACTTCTATTCTCATCGAAGGAGATCTTCTGTGGAGTGGTCCAAGAAGAACCCGGTTCTAGTCGAGATAGCCAAATGCTGATGTCTGGGAGGCCTTCTTGTGAGCCGCCAAACCATGTACATAGGACAGTTTTATCTGGGAGTTGCAAGAGATCTGAGGCGTGTGATTGGATTGTCGCGGAAGGGACGGGAATAGTTTCAAGGATGGGAGCCATGATGAACTGCGTATCCGATCGAACAGCCGAGAGGTCTTCTTGCAGCTGACAATTGCGAATGATCTAGTTTGTGGTGGTTTAATAGAACACGAACTTAACAACCTGAACTTTCATCTTTCCACGATCTCGGCGGAGATAAGCCCGAGCCGTTCCACATCACAACACCAATTGTCCAATTGGGATGATGACCGTGATGCTCAACTCGGGTTGCGGGGTTTAATCCACAGTGAAGTTACCCTTGTCGAGAATGCGGGGAAGAATCCGGCGATGTCAGCGCCACTGAGCGAGCGGATACAGCGTCAAGTAACATAAAGGCAGCATTTATCAAACTAGATCATCGCCGTGCTAGAAATTGCAAAGTCACATTATCAATTTACAGTTTCTGTGTATTATCACATACGATATTCAAGATGGAATACGTTAGGTAAAGCAATCAACCATGACCTACACCTTATTTACTCACAAATTCTAGACTTGGCAACACAGGCCTCAAAATATCCAAGGTGATCCTTGGTTGCATGAGTTTTGGTTCTAGCTCATGGCAAGGCTCGCCTTGGGTTTTGGACGAGGAAGATGGTTTGAAGCTCCTCAAGGCTGCCTACGATAATGGCATCAACACTTGGGACACCGCCGATACATACTCCAACGGAGAGTCAGAGGTCATTATTGGCAAAGCGTTGAAGAAGTTCAACATCCCCCGCCAGAAGGTTGTAATTCTCTCCAAGATCTTCAACCCAGTCATGGACGACGGAACAAGACCCGCGAGCATCAACGATGGCCCGCTCGTCAATCAGATGGGCCTCAGCAGAAAACACATTTTCCATGCTGTTGATAAGTGCCTTGAGAGACTTGGAACAGACTATATCGGTAAGCAGCCTGCTATCTACCATCCTTTGGATTGACTCTAATTTCAATAGACGTGCTCCAAATTCATCGACTAGACCGTGAAACTCCACCCGAGGAGATTATGCGCGCTCTTCATGATGTTGTTCAGTCTGGAAAGGTCCGCTACATCGGTGCCTCCTCTATGTACACATGGGAGTTCGCCCGTCTACAGTACATCGCTCGATCACATGGCTGGACAGAATTTATCTCTATGCAGCCTTTCTACAACCTGCTTTATCGAGAAGAGGAGCGGGAAATGCTTCCCTTCTGCAAAGCTTCAGGTGTGGGTGTCATCCCCTGGAGCCCAATTGCCCGAGGTCTTCTAGCCAAGCCTCTTTCCAGCAAGGACAGTGGGAATCAGTCAGTGCGCAGCCAGAGTGATAAGAAGACCGATATATGGTTTGCCGATGCCAACTTGGAGATCGTGGATCGTGTGGAGAAGGTGGCAGCTGATAAGGGTGTCAGTATGGCACTTGTATCTACGGCGTGGGTTCTCCAGAAGGGCTGTTATCCTATATTGGGGTTGAACTCGGAGAAACGAATTAAGGAGTCAGTCGAGGCGCTCAACATCAAATTCACACCAGAGGAGTTGGAGTATCTGGAAAGTGAATACCGTCCACGGAATATTCAAGGCATGTAGGATCAAGACAACGAATAGAAAAATGCTATAAGTACATAGACACGAATACTACTTCTCAATAGACCGTTGAGCTCCTTCTCCTGGTAACCCTATTCAGCATTCGGGAAGATGGCCATTGACTGCATATAGCCGTCGACATCAAGCAGGGATGGATCGAAGCCAAATATGGGTGACAATCCAAAGGTTGTGTCCCATGTAGGTATCGTACTGTTGTCTATGCTTGTAAACATGTCATTACCCGTGCCATATATATCCTGAAGACCTGTATTTGCATTTCCTGGCAACATTGGCGTAAGAGCGTCTTGGGTTTTGGCTGGTACTCCTTGTGGTTTAAGTAGACTAGTCACAGTCTCCAGTCCTCTGACCATGAGGTTAGCCAGGTGCCATTTTCCCATGGGTAGCAGGCGGAAATGGTTGATCAGTCGAGTTATTTGATCAAGGGCCTGGTCTCGTCGAAATAGGTCATCGCCATATTTATGTGACACTTTTGCAAGAAACATGGCTGCGAACGCTGTCATGGAGAGAAGGTATGATGGCATTCCCACTATGCTTATGGAAAGATCTGGATCGGTTAGGAGTATGTCGATGATAGCTGATGCAGATGTAACCGCCATCGATGCTGTGTCGAGAAAGTGACTAGGTATCGTGTTCGATTGGCCGCGGAAGACGTGTGAATATAAGTATAGCTGGGCTAAATGGAAGTGAAAGAGTGCTCCTTTACGGGGAAATCCTCCGATTGTAGGATGCACCTCTGTGGCTGGTTAGTGATCATGAACATCTCGAAGGGTTATAAAGGTTTGTAGTGCTCAAGACTTACCTGGCAATCGATCGGTCCATTTGGTGATCCACTGGTCCAACTGTCGGTGGTAATGTCCTAGCTGACTCAAGTAAAGCCGTGGGATCTCTTCTCCCTTGTCAGGTCCAAACAAACGTCTGATATTTCGCAAGATGCCCATCAATTCGACTTGGCTCATCAGTCTTTCGTCTTGGTCAGTAGCCAGAGGGGAGCTCAAGATCCCTTCCCAGTCTTGGGTCAGCCAGTCATCTTGAATAATGGCCGGTCTGTCGTAGAGGATTGCAAGATGCTGGTCACATATGTATAGGATGGACCAGATACGAGCGGAGTCTATAGCCTCTTCCGATTGCTCTTTAATGGCCAGACTGTAGCTGTCATGGATGTTGCATTCTGAAGCACGTCGGATGGCATGGCCTGATAGAGTCCAGGACAAATCACTCAACCAATATGATGCTATGCTCAGGGCTCGAAAGTAGTCTCTGTCCCCTTGGCGCTGAAGCATTGACTTTTCAGTCAAGCGACGAAGCTCAGCGCTACAGACACCATATGCTTTGTCGGCAGTAGGGTCATGAAGTGCTGCGATGGTCAGAGTAGCGGCACAGAGTATAGATGACTTTCGACGTAGCTGCTCCAGCGTTTTGTAAGGGCAGCCAATGGAGTAGATAAACCCGTCTAGTCTATCGCGGTAGATGGCAAATAATCGTTCAGCGTCCGCCAAAGTGATCAGACCTTGGGAGATGAAATCGTTGATCGCTTGACTGGAGTTATCATTGCCATTTCCTGGTGACCGCAGCGCCCTCATCCGAGTCAGAGTATAGAGAGAATGGATTGGAGCGTGTGGCAACCTGTCGTCTTCTGGCGTAAGCTTAGGCGAGTTGTCGCATGAGGGACCATAGTTGTCCTCGGGTAACGGCTGATTATTCGTTTCTGACGATTGTGCTGCTGTGCTTTCTTTTCGCTTGTTCAGTCGTGAGATTTGTAAAGGAGGTAACTCTGGCATTCCCATAATGGTCCTCATTTCCTTGACAGCTGCATACATCTGGTCGATATCTGAAAGCATTGCCTCGGACAGTCTGTATCTTGTGAGCATTCAAGGTCTAGGCGATTAGAAGTAGACATACTCTGTTTTCTCATCAATGATGGTTTGTAGGTTCTTGCTGACCGCGCAGTTGCTCAGCTTCTTCTCTTGACACCTTCGACATGGAGGACCAGCATCGTCCATGAAGCATTTGATCTAGTGATGTTAGCTCCTACTTAAACAATATTGGCATTTTTTAACCTTGTGTTTCCGACATGTTGTGCAAGCTCTGATATGTCTCGAGATATGCGCAACAGGCGGATCCGGATTTGAAGTAACGGCCACCCTTTTCGAGGGATGCTACCATTCGTTAGCGTTTATGCACAGCAATTGAACATTCTTGTAAGCAACATACCGCATCCCCGGTATAATCAGAGGCTGAAGTGCTACCGTTTCTCTTGGACATGGTGAATTCGTATATCGTCAATTGAATGGTTCGCGACGAAATGCATGTCCAAGTTGCTGAGATGTGACGCGGGGAAATTTAGTCAGCTTGCATGCTTCCTGACCAGACTAGAAGGAGAAGGGTAACGATCAGTCTCCTGGGGAAATGCGGAGACGCACGGAGAGACTTGGTCCGGGCGTCTTTAGGGGGGAGGTGGAGGATTACAGGGACCGGGGAGGAATTATCAGTCAATTTCCTCTCTTAATGTTTGTATAAGGTAATATAAATTACAAGAGACTATTATATTTTATGTAATACTTTGTATTCCTAGTATAGTATTCTATATGAGATATTCTAATCATGAATGTATTGTGTATCTAGATTGTTTTTTGTATTCCTAGTCCGCTCGTTATTGGGAATTTTGCACAGGACTGTACCAAGACAGGGTGGTAGAGAGTATCAGAGGGCAAATTAGCATATTATCACTCATATGATTCTTTTTTTCAATTCAAAACATGAACGGACGCTTAACATCTTGCTCATGCAGTCGTTTTCCAGACCTTGTAAAATCTTGGACGTGTCAGCCTGTGAACTGAGACCTTTCTTCGGTAAATATTTCTGAGACGCGTCACTTTCTACCCAATAGGGAAGAAGACCGACAAGACAAGGGTCGGTTGCGGGTGTCGGCTAAGAACCCTGAGCCTGTCGGCTACCCTAAACTGGTTCGGAAAACAAACAATTATTTATCACTTGAGACATCTTCGAACAGTTTACCAGTGTCTCACCTGCACATTAAGACTGAACAATATAGAAAACGGCTTACCGCTTCTCAGAATCAACATGTCTCAGCCTGGCACCATCAAATTAGCTGACGCTCTTTCGGCTTTGCCTCCTCTACCAAAATCACACCACGATCTCCGCTCTCAAACTCAATCCACGATACGCAGCTCCTCATCACCAGCACCTTTGCTTGTTATACTGGACGACGACCCTACCGGTACACAGACTTGCCATGATATTACTATCCTCACAGTTTGGGATGTTCAAAACCTCGTATCGACATTCAAGCAAGTAGGAACAGGCAACGGATTCTTCATTTTGACCAATTCTCGCGCACTTCATCCGCAACAAGCAAGAGAGCTTATGATCGAGATATGCACCAACCTACAAACTGCCTCTCGAGAAACCAACCTGCCTTATGAGATTGTGCTACGGGGTGATTCTATCCTCAGAGGACATTTCCCTTTGGAGCCTGAGGCGGTGGAGCATGTGAACGGATCGTTTGACGCCTGGATATTATGCCCTTTCTTCCTTCAAGGAGGAAGATACACCATCGACGATATACACTACGTTCACGAAGGCGATAAACTCATCCCAGCGGCAGAGACTCCGTTTGCAAAAGATGCTACGTTCGGCTACAAAAGTTCCAATCTCCGGGACTATGTTGTTGAAAAGTCCAAAGGCAATATCCCGCACGACAAGATCGCCTCTATTGACATGGAAACAATTCGTAAAGGCGGTCCGAGTGCTGTTTTTGAGAAGATCATGAAGCTGCCGAAGCCAGACAACTCACCTGTGGTTCTTGTCATAAATGCCGCGGCCGACGAGGATATTGACGTGGTTGTCACGGCACTCCTACAAGCCTCACAGCAAGGCAAACGATTTCTTTATCGCACAGGTGCTGCATTTGTATCATCACGTCTAGGAATATCCTCTATCCCTCCCCTCTCTGCTGGCCAACTCGGTTTGTCAAAGAAAGTTGGTGGTCTCATCATTGCAGGTTCATATGTGCCCAAAACAACGGCGCAGTTGGATGCTCTCGTTCAAAAGTCTGGTGATAATTTGACAACCATCACACTGAACGTCAAAGCTTTACTCAAATCCGACGAGGCAGCGAAAGAAGATATCGCAAAAGCAATCGAGCTCGCGTCCCAGAAGATCAAAGACGGGCAGGATGTTTTGATCATGACTAGCAGGGAGCTCATAGTTGGGCGAGATGAAGTGGAGAGTTTGAATATTGGGTCAACAATAGCACTGGCATTAGTTTCGTTCCTTCAGGGACTACAACAGAAGCCGCGATATATCATTGCCAAGGGAGGTATCACTTCGTCGGACATGGCGACAAAGGGACTGAGGATGAAACGTGCTCTGATTGTGGGTCAAGCTGCACCGGGAGTTCCTATGTGGCGCTGCGATGAGCCGGAGTCGAAGTGGCCGGGTTTGAACTACGTCGTGTTTCCTGGAAACGTCGGTCATAACGATAGTTTGTATGAAGTAGTTAGGCAGTGGAGAGAGTTCGAGTAGTTATTGGGTTATCTATAGTCCAACTCTCATGCGCTCCAACCATTCTGTCGATACTCGCACTATTTTACTCTAGACTTAACAATAGCCGCCTCGTCATCTTCATCTCTCGATGAGGTCTCATCCCTCTCCATTCCCATGTCGAAAGTCTTTTGTACATATATGCCTCCGTCAACCTGGCCACTCTGATGCATGTCGTCCAAAGGAATACAGTCAGACATCATTATAGCCCGTGGAGTCAATGCTGAGCCTTGGCCGCGCCGACGCTGGGAATCCCGGCTGTCGTAATCAGTAGGATCCGTTCTCCCACTTCTCGAGGAGGTGTATTTCTTGATGCCACGCGAGAGTAGTCCTTTGAGTGCTGGTAATGAACCCACAATGAGAGCTGTGGCGGTTTCTACAGCACCCCAGATAGCCAATCCAACAAGATCAACCTGTTTGCCGACGATGACCTGCGACATGCGTATGACGGCCACGCAGATGATTATAATACCCAGTGAAAAGGCGACACCGAGACCGATCTTTTTCTTCTTGTCAAGTTGTAGTGATGGAAGGACTGCGATCGGTAGTGCCATAATCATCAGATCGGAGGAGACATCGACGGCCGTGGAGAAGATGACGTTGAAGGACTGCCGCCATTGCTCTTGTGGGGTATCGCAGGCACCTAATGGACAAGTCAGAATGGGTAGGTCTTGGGGGTGAAAATGCTGCAAAGCAATCGGTGATATTGACTTACTGTTAAAGTAGCGCGAAGGGGGGCTGCATGTAAGTGCGCTGCAGATAATGCAGACGGTAAGGGATAGGGCTGTGAAAACTGCCACGCAGTACCACAAGCGACGGATGATGGGAAAAGGCTGTACTAGTCTGTAGAAGAGCGACAGGAAACTCGCTTTCACAGACCACAAGACAATCCAAAACATCTTAATGATTGGAAATTGCCATTTGCTGATTTCAGTGCGCTGTCGTGCAAGCTCTTTCGGATCGTAGGGAAGCCGGCCAGCCTGAAGGTACGTTAAGTACCACAGGGAATCCATCTGCTCAGTCTGCAAAATGGCCATAGTCAAGGTACAAGTCCAAGCCCATGCGATCCAGTAGTCATCAGCAAGAAACCGACGATTCTGACGCCAACGAACAAAGAGCCGCAAAGACACGAAAAGCGTGGCCACGGTGAAGCACACCCAGACGATAATCACAAGCCCGCGTCGGTCAACGGAGCGGGCTGCTCCCGTGAAAGGGGCGTCAGGGTTTGGAGGTGGAGGACTGGACATGATGTGAGTTGAGGTGAGACATGTACATTTGTTACGGTGTCACGGCGCTATAAGGCTATTGATATAAGACAGTTGGAAAAGGCTTGCAGGAGCTGGCAAACTGATGTGCATCGCAGATTCCCTGAATAAATGATGTTGAATTCTGATATATGCAGTTGCAATGCAGAAATAGCCAGGGTAAGACGAATAGAAATTATGACACAGCCCTGCTACACCACAGGGTTGGATTACTTTTTGTTTTTGCAGTGATGGGACTGATCAATAGGGGTCATATCGCGAGGTCTCAATTTGGGCTTCCGGTAACGTAGAAGTGGCTGTTTCACCATGATACGGTGGCGACGCCGTGGCCAGATGACTGTAACATTGGCTCGTATCCAGTCCTGTTTGCTTGCTCGTCTCCAATCTACTGCATTTTAGTAGATAATTTGGATTGGACCCAGAGAATGTTTGTTCCGTCGGCTTATTCAACTACGGCAGCCTTCCTACCCAACAAACGAGAGAAGAGGAGAGGGGTCTCTGTCTGATTGGAGAAACGCTGTTTTAGTGGCTAATAGCTGCACATTGCTATCGTATGTTTGCCCGGTTGGTGGACGAATGCCCCATTGTGTGATATATATTGCTTTTTCCAAACCTGTGGGACTTCGGGTGAAGGATTTTCAGCTTCTGCAGTGACTGGTTATAAGAAAATAACCTGCGGAGACTCTAACCCTTTTGAGTGTACGAAAAACAGCTGCAGTGGCAATTGTAGGAGGAGAACGTGTAGGATCGTAGGGCTCCGGGGGTCTCGGGGTAGTCTTCCATATCCGTAATTAACCGCATCCCACTAACGGGAGTTCCACTCTTTCCGATGTAACGGTTTTCCGATCATCGGAAGAGACTTGGCATCGGAGGCAAAGCAGCCATGTTTCACTTTAAAATGTAGGGAAATGAGTGACAGATTAGCGATGTTTGGTGTAAGCCTTGATTGTATTGTTCTTTATGAGGGCGTCTGCCCTTCTGAGTTTGAATGAAGGAAATGTCAACATGTTGAGCAAACTTGATCGCCGCATTGTGGTTCCCCCATTGTACTCAATGATGTCGAGGCCATGGAGCCGTTGATGACAGTCCTTACTCCGTCAGTAATGAGAAGTGACAGATAATATCATAACTAGCCGTTTGAGATGATTTGACCACACAGTGCCTGGGCTGCTAGATAAAAATCACAGAATCCTACATCAGAGGCAAATATTCCTTGGCAGTTGTTTTCTCTTTCATCATTTGAAGAAGTCTCGCTCCATTAGAGGCCAATCATCTACCAGCTTATTTACGCGAGCTGTTGAATATGATACCTCATAACTTGTGTAAGCCTGCAAATCACAGCTCTCTAAAGTAGACGAAATAGGTTACATCTGAGATGGAGTTTTCAACGGTCGACGCAGGGGATAAGAAACAGGGGTTCCCGGTGCCTGCATGAAATGCATTTTGCCCTCAGCTTCTGAGATTGCATTGAATACCTGCCTGAAAGCGACTAGTCGTAGCAAACAGGATGGTTTGGTTACGCAGATAGCCACAATGGAGAGTCCATGCAGCCATGAATAAACTGTTCTCTCATTTCCGTCATTACACCCGATGTTGTACAGGGTCCAAGACTCGCCCCCGGGGATACGAATTAGCGCACTAGACAAAGCAATGTTCTGCATAGATTAAAAGTTGGCGAGAGCCACTCACCTGCATCGTTTCCTCTATCCAAAACCAAGTCGTTTCTTTTTCCTCTTAATCTGACCAAGAAAAACGCTCGGTAAAGATGCGTCTCGGATTCAATATCACTCTGCTGTCCGTGCTACCCGCGGCTTGGGGCAGATCATTTGGCACTGCTGAACTCGGACGCCGAGCCTCCCCACAATGCAAATGCGTACGCGGGAAATGCCAGTCCAATCGTATCTTGTTACATACTGACGCTGCTACAGGCTCCCGGACTCAGCTGCTGGCCATCCGAATCAGAGTGGCAGGCCTTCGACAAGAAGATTGGGGGCAATCTCATCAAGACCGAGCCTATTGCGCAGTCTTGCTACCCTGGTCCTGCAGAGGACTTGAAACAATGCGCTTATGTCAATAAGATGTGGTCTGATCAGGACTTCCAATCCTCAAACCCGATTGGGAGACCTTATCCATACAACATCACGTGCGCTCCAGTTGACTACGCTGCTGAGCAAAAACCCACCACTTGCAGTCTCGGATCTCTGCCGGTCTACGCCGTAAATGCTACGAAACGGACACACATCTCGACTACAATTTCCTATGCCCGTGAGCGGAACCTTCGCCTTGTAGTTACCGGAACAGGCCATGATCTTCTTGGTCGCTCTGATGGCTACGGCGGTCTCGAATTGTGGCTACACCAGTTCAAGAACAGTATTGATTTCATGAAAATTTACAAGTCCAAGAACAGTTGCACCAAATCAGGCTGGGAAGGCAGCGCTATTAAGATCAATGGCAACTACCAGTGGCGCGACGTTTACAAGGTAGCTGAAGAGAGAAATGTTATTGTGGTTGGTGGTGGCTCTCTTACTCCTGGTGCCATTGGCGGTTATGCATCTGGAGGTGGTCATGGACCCGCCACGAGAAACTATGGTCTCGGTGCCGATCAGATTCTTGAGGCGGAGGTGATGCTTGCTGATGGCCGAGTTGTTACCGTCAACCATTGCGAGAACACTGATCTTTTCCGTTCCATGCGTGGTGGTGGGCCTGGCTATGCTGTTACTCTAAGCAGTACTGTCAAGGCTTATCCCAACGTCAAGACGGTCACGGCTCATCACTTACAAATTGCACCGTTGGAGAAGACCAGGGAGAACGCAGACCTCCTCGACGCTGTGACGGTTCTGTTGCAGCAGCTTCCCGACCTCAACGATGCCGGCTTCTCTGGGTATGGATTCTGGTTCCGCAATTTCCCAACCGTTTTCATTGGTAACGCGACCTCTGGCTATTCGCATGGTTTCTGGACCATTGGCATGAGCCGTGAAGAGGCTGAGGCTGGTTGGGCGCCAGTACGCAAGGCCCTGTCCAAGTTCAAGGACAAGCTCTTCATCAACGAGACCTGGGCTACCTACTCCGATTACTGGTCATTCTACCACGCTGAATCCGGTCTGTATGATCCTACGGGAACAACATCCATCCTGACCTCGAGATTGATTGATCGCGAGAGCGTGGAGAGTTTTGACAATGTCCGCGACGCCGTCGAAGTCATGAGTGGCAAGCCTGAGGATTTCGGCACAAACGTCATCCTCATGACTTCTGGAGGCCAAGTATTCAAAGACGTCTCGGACAAGACCAGTGGACTGAACCCTGCATGGAGGAAGTCGTACTACGTTCTTGTGTCGAGCACGAGCATTTCACTTACTGCATCGGCAGCTGAGCGTAAGGCAGCCGAAGATGAAGTAACGAATGTCAAGGGTGCAGCGGCCAAGAAGTTGGCTCCAAACACCGGCGCCTACATGAACGAGGGTGATCGGAATGATCCTGATTATAAGAAGTCGTTCTATGGGAGCTTATACAGTCAGCACCTTCAAACAAAGAAGAAGTATGACCCTTCTCATGTCTTTTACTGTCCTACGTGTGTGGGATCGGAGGAGTGGATCGAGAGACCGGATGGACCGCTGTGCAGGGTTTGAGTAAAAAGACACAGGTATTTCTAGTGCAATGTAATTATAAGATTAATTATTGTAATAAAGGATCGATAATCTTCATTTGATAACCCTTCGGAGTCGTGTTTCTGGAGGATCCCAGACGATATCCCTAATCGAAAGCCTTTGTCGGGATGGGACCTGCAGTATACGCCCTGAGGAATTAATCTCCACGCTCTCTTCATTCTTGATCAAAAGCATTGGAATCATTTGCTTTCCCTCTTTCATCAAGCAGCTTTCTCTGTAGTCAATGTTCGAAGGCCGAATGGCATCCATTGCGCGTGTACTAACAGCCTCATAAAGCAGCGCTGCGTCGTCTCCTGTTCCGGCATGAAAGATTCCAACACCCCAGCTGGCTATACCGATTGGGTCTCCGTTACCATATGGTGTGAATGCGTTTCCAACGTTGTTGACAGACAAACAAGCATTCAGCCCATAATCTTGGATCATCTTCGGCACATGGAGAGTTCCACATTGACGACTGAGTGGTGTTTTTTGCTCCGAGTTTGCATCCGAACCAGGTCTTCCCATCATGAAGAGGTCGCTTGTTGGAAGGCCAACGAAGTGTATGGGCAGTTTGGTCTCTCTAAGTCTTTCTGAAAATTGGGTCAATTCAGTATGAGATGCGAGAGTAAGTCTCGTGGCGTGTCCGAGAAAGACTGTAGGCGCGCCAGGATGTGTGGGCCAGGAATTGGCGACAAGCTCATCAACGAGATAATTGAACTGTTCCATTGGATTTCCTCCATTTAGGTTGAATTCAATGTGAAAGTCGAGATGTTTGCGATGCGCCAGGGCGGTTTGGATGGCCCATTGTATGTTCTTCTTTTGTGCTTGGTCGTCTGACTCTACATATGGTGTTGTCCCAATCACTTCAATCGACGATCCGTATTCCTCAAGAGCTTTTTCGATGATGGACCGATTGGTCTCTCCGTGTTCAGTTGAGAATATCGGATCTTGTGCGAAAGTGCAAATTTGTACATCTACAAACCCCGCGAACTCCTCCTTGAGCTGGATAGCTGTCTTCAATGGCTGCAGCTTGGTGACATGGTCCAATTCAACAAAGGCTCTCATACAGGTGACACCTTGCGTGTAACTCGTAGCCAGGAGTTGAGACCCTCGCAAATGCAAGTCCTGTGGCGTGTATCGCTTCTTTGCTTCTGATGTATTGGTCAAAGCTTCACCAAAGCTGCCGGTCTTTGGGGCAAGATCTGAATAGTCCGGGTGATTTGGGGACGATGAATGGTTGCAAGTCAGAAGATATGGCTTATCCAGATGGATATGTGGATGGCAGAGAGAAGGTATCAGTATGCTTGACTGTAGAGTCGAGTTGTTGGATGGCTTCATGGAGACTACCACTCCATCTCGTATCTGAATATCCCATCGTTTAGAGGAGTCCTGGAGAGGAAGGATTGTGTTTGTGAGATTCATATTAACTTATTGCAGAGCTGTTGACGCGACACAAAATCGTGAAGACCATAATTCAGTAATTTTGCACAAGGTGGCATTGACCCCTCGTTTCCACTGTTGGTCAATTATGTCATTGAATGAAGAGCCATACGAGGGAGAATAATTATCCGCTGCTACGCCATTCCCTCAACCCCAAACTTTTGTGTGAATAGTCTTCAATTGCTCCAATCGTACAGTAGGTGAGCAAAGGTTATGATAATTACGCCTCTTCTAAACTTCAAAAAAATTAATCTTAGTTATAACTCTATTGTTTTGGTATACTTGAATAATATTAGGCTGATATCACGTATAAAATGCCATAATTATTATACATATTCCTTCTTGGCGTATTTTCTGAATCATTATACAGGACTGTATGATAAATCGTACGACTTTCCATGTTGATACCATGATGCAGGCTCCCAGCTTGTGCAGTGAATTTATAATCTTCGTGACCTTTTCATCTTGTTGTATGACTTCTCGGAGAGATTTCATTTGCGCGCCTGGAGATCGTCAGTTTCTGGCCACTGAAAGTCAGTCGGTGTAGATGATCCCCCGCACGAACGACGCTGATCGCTACTCAACGGAGGTTCATTCGGGAGTCGACTTGAACAAAGTTCATGGCTTCCCCGCAAGTGCCCAGTTTTCTCCAAATAATGGTCGGGCCGACACATGTTGAGATGGGATCATCATGAGGTGCTACGTATCAAGGTCGTTTAAGCTCTGATGTGGCTACTTACGGATCTTTCGGCCGTTTTCTTGGATTTGGGGATCAGACTGCATTTAAAAAGACCTCTTTCCCCTCAATTGGCCGTCTATCTGTGGTTATTGCAAAGTCTGGTGAAAATTCAACATGGTGCTTATAACATCAAGGCGCATTGCTACGGCAGCCGTGGTGCTGAGCCAGTCTCTGTCAGCTTTTGCTAAGACCTCTAGCCGTAAGTCTTCCGCCCTATGAGATTGGAAGGAAGCTCACATTCACAGCAATTCATGTTGATGGCACCTCTTTCGCTCTCAACGGAGACAACGTCTCATATCGCTTCCACGTCGACAACACAACCGGTGATCTGATCAATGATCATTACGGCGGACCTGTCGCCGAGGATACCATCACAGCTGAGATTGGCCCTGTTCAAGGCTGGGTCGGCTTACTTGGTAGAGTCCGACGAGAGTTTCCTGACCATGGCAGAGGAGACTTCCGACTGCCGGCTTTCCAGATTCAACAAGCCAGCGGTACCACCGTCACCGATTTCCGATACAAGTCACACGAGCTTGTAGAGGGAAAGCCTAGTTTAAATGGTCTGCCCTCTACCTTTGGAGATGCCGGAGATGTCTCAACGCTGGTTGTTCACTTGTACGACAATTACAGCTCCATTGCCGCCGACTTGACGTATTCTGTATTTCCAAAATATGACGCCATCGTGCGAAGCGTGAACATCACTAACAAGGGCAATACAACAATCAACCTCAAGAAGGCTTCCAGTTGGAGCGTCGACCTTCAACAGGAAAATCTTGATATGATCGAGATTAAGGGTGATTGGGCCAGAGAAGGTATGCGCGTACGCCGCAAAGTCGATTTTGGTACACAAGGGTGAGTAATCTCCATCCATTATGAAACGCTATACTGACAATCGGTTAGATTCCAGAGCTCAACTGGCTACTCATCTCATCTACACAACCCATTCCTCGCTCTTGTTTCTTCAGAGACTACCGAGACGCAAGGCGAAGCTTGGGGATTTTCCCTTGTGTATACCGGCTCTTTTGCTGTCGACGTCGAAAAGAGCTCCCAAGGGATCACTCGCGCCATTCTCGGTCTTAACCCGATTGATTTTGCATGGCCACTCAAGCCCGGCCAGACCTTTACCACGCCCGAGGTGGTGTCAGTCTTTTCTAACAAAGGCGTCGGTGGCATGTCCAGACAGTACCATCGTCTATACAAGAAGAACCTCATGAAGAGCAAATTCGCCGAAGAAACCCGCCCTGCGCTTCTCAACAGCTGGGAAGGCCTAGCGTTTGATATTAACGAAACATCGATCTACAAGATTGCCAAGCAGTCTGCTGATCTTGGCATCAAGTTGTTCGTTATGGATGATGGCTGGTTTGGCAATAAGCATCCTCGCACTGCCGATACAGCAGGTCTAGGCGACTGGCAGCCTAATAGGGAGCGGTTTCCGGACGGATTGACGCCATTAGTTGAGGAAATCATAAACCTCAAGGTGGCCAATTCTTCTGAAAAGCTCAAGTTTGGAATCTGGGTTGAGCCTGAAATGGTGAACCCTGAATCGGATCTGTACGACAAGCACCCGGAATGGGCACTTCATTCAGGCGCCTATCCCCGTACCCAAATCCGTCAACAACTAGTTCTCAACCTTGCCTTGCCAGAGGTTCAAGAGTACATTATTGACTCCGTTTCCAAGATTCTTCGTGAATCTCCGATTTCATACGTCAAGTGGGACAACAACCGCGGCATTCACGAGACTCCGGATGCTACCCTCAACTATAAGTATATGGTAGGCGTCTACCACGTCTTCGAAGTCCTGACCAGTCGGTTCCCTGATGTTCTTTGGGAGGGATGTGCATCAGGTGGTGGTCGATTCGACCCTGGAGTTCTTCAGTGGTTTCCTCAGATCTGGACATCTGATGATACAGACGCAGTTGAGCGGATTGCGATTCAATTTGGCACTTCACTCGTGTATCCCCCATCCGCCATGGGAGCCCATCTATCCCACGTCCCCAACGGAAACACTCAGAGGATTACCTCTGTAAAGTTTAGAGGCCATGTCGCCATGATGGGCGGTTCCTTTGGTGTCGAGCTCGACCCAAGTGATCTAGAGCCTGAAGAGAGGGAACAGATCCCTGGCCTCGTTGCCCTGTCCGAAAAGATCAACCCCATCGTGGTAACGGGAGACTTTTATCGACTCGCCCTACCTGAAGAGACCCACTATCCCGCTGGGCAGTTTATCTCCGAGGATGGCAAGAAGGTTGTCTTGTTTGCGTTCCAGACTCGCGCGACCATCAACAACTCTTGGCCTTGGTTCCGTCTCCAGGGCTTGGATGCAAGTGCTAAATATGTTGTCGATAAGAACCAGACTGTCTCTGGCTCGACATTGATGAACCTTGGTATTCAGTTGCGATTTGAGGGTGATTACGATAGTCAGGTTTTGATGTTGGAAAAGCAATAAGGATTTAAAGTTGATAGCCAATAGTTAATGAAAGTGAAACCAAGACGTATTGAGGCCTATATTCTCAAGATAGAAATTATGTAAATCGCTTCCGAGCTATGCTTACTAACAACCACTAATCCAAGTTTTCCTAAGGTCTACCGATGCATATACCATTGCCTCCTGTCGATAGAGCCGAAGCCTATGGATTCCATGACTCCCACTACACCCACCATTCCCCTCAGAACAACAAGACCTTACTCAAACCACTCATCCGATCAACCAGCTGCATATCGTATTTTGACACGTTAAAGATGGCGACTTATGCACCATAGGCTTTTGTTGTCAAAACTGATCAACCCAGACCATAAGCTACAGAGGCAGAGTCGCGCTCAAAAGCTTCTGCAACTCGCGAAGTGCATCAACGCTCATAGTGACATTAACCATCTCTGAGCCCTCGAGACCGTTGGAGGTGGCCACATCAGGGTTGGGGTAGTACCAACAAGCGATAGCAATAATTGCGTAGATGATCTATTATCGTTAGCCTCACTCAAGGACATGCCGAGTTTTTACATACCACAAGCAGTGCTCCTTCGAGCCAATTGGATTCGCCGTCACGGAGAAAGTTGCCTACAACCAAGATAGACAGAACAAGCAGAACAATCATGAAGATCTCAAAGTTCAAGTCCATGGGTTTTCCCATGGCCAAACCGACGAGGACAACCAGAGGGGCGTTGAAGAGCGCTGTCTGGATGGAAGGACCCAAGCAGTGATACAAAGCGACATTGATGACTCCGTCTGGAAATTATGTCAGTCTTTGTACTGAGAAATGGGATGAATACTTACCCCATGCTTCATCGATAGCAGTCAAATGTTCCGCGGCCTTCTCAACGAAGGGCAACATAATAAGACCCAAGAATTGATCTGGTACACCAGCCTCGACGACATGCTCGATCTTCTCAACAAGGAAGATGAGAAGAGCAGTCACAAATCCCAAAGCAATGAGAAGGGCCACAATTGTTTCCGTCATGGTGAACTTTGGCTTCTCCATATCCTCCTCACGATCAGCATCCCGATGCTCGTCCATCTCAATCACCTCATCAAAGAGACTGTGCTGGCTACTGGCCTGATAGATTATATAAAAGGTAAATGCGATGATCAGTGCAACGGACGTAGCCTGGCTGATGCGGAGAACATCGTCCTGGAGTTTGCCCTCTGTGAACTTCTCGTGGAGCACCTTAAAGCCTGGGAAGTCAGGTACGACCTCGGCTTTGAGAGCGGAGTAGAATGCGCTGGGGATCAAAAGACCAAAGGCGGCAACGAGTAAAAGTCCAGTTCCAACTTCTGAAACGATAGGGTGGAATTTCTGGCTGGCCTGCTTGAGTCCGCCAACGAAGAAGCACAGTCCGAGACAGAGCAACAAATTGGTCAAGATGCTACCGAGGATCGCGGCTTGAATGATAGGAATGAGATTGCCCTCGTCTCCATTGTCCTCGGGCGATTGTGATTTATGCTTGGCGAGCAGCACAATGAAGAGGATAATTTCGATGATTGATCCAAACGTCGTCTCAATGAGAATACCAGCCACCTTGGGCATCTTTCGAGCAAACTCTTGTCCACTAAATCCCAATAAATTGGCTGTCGGAATGACGGCGACGTAAGCGGTTGCGAATTTCCATAGATGCAAGCCAGGGAAGAACTGGAGGATTATGGCCACGGGGACGATAGGCCACAAAATATTGACCCATTTAGAAGCGGTGCATGAGCTTCGCCAGAGGACAGTCAGAAAGTGACGCGGATGAAATCCGCTCCGTCCACTCTCGCCTTCGTGTGCGATGTGACTAGAAATCTGTGGTAGAAGCGGGGTTGATTCATCTCGACCGTGGCCGTGGTCTCCGTGAGTATGGCTTGCCATGGTGTTGGACAGTACGAGGAGGACAAGTTGCGAGTCGCCAAAGCAAACATGTGCGGGGAGAGCTTAAAGATAAGATGGAAAAGGTAAAAGAGGTTGAACGGATCTGGATCATAATAAACCTGATTCCCCGTGTTGGCGGTGGCGCAGGACATCCAATAATCTCGCGTTAGTGAGACATTTGACAGGGGCTCGGCAAGGATCGAAACTTTAAGGAAAGCTTGTTTTTGCAACAGGGATGTCAAGCTAGTCTTATTCACCGCGAAATGGGCATTCATTTTCAGCCTGGAAAAGAAGCAGTTCTATCATGATGTTGAAGAGAGTGTTTCATCGAATAAGAAGCTTTCAGTGAGTCACTGGCATAAGCTGTCATAATTCTGGATATTCGCCAAGACTTGTCCAAGGAGCACAAACCCACAAGCGATGGAATGGTACCAAGCAAGAACAGGACTAGTGTGAAGAATAGCGCCATAAAAACAAGGTCGCGTCCGACAGAGATGATGGCCCCAAATCATCATCTCCTGTCTAGGGTATTTTGTCCAGTGCCAATAACTATCGCGTAAACGATTCATCGCAACAAGCCTTAGGCGTCAGGTGAGTAAGTTTACTTTTGGTTTAGTCTCACGGGTTTCATAATGTTCAATGCGGGGACATAGAGTTCGAAGGTGAGTGTCACGTTGACCGGTTGAGTTTGCGGTGTGCAGACGTTCTAGAAGGAAAACCGAAATTTCATAGCGGGATTGGAAGCATTAGATCCAGATCTGGTTGTCCCGATGTCGGCTCCAATCTATCTTCCCCTCTATTGACCTGAGTATCTTTGCACGAAAATTCTACACTCCTGTTTTGCTAGGTGCTGGTTAACATTTAATTCACGACACGCAAAGTCGCAGCTGGCGTAAACTCCAAGGCTGACACTTGATGGAACGCAAACTCAAACGCATAAACATATTAATAATAAGTCACCAGACCAAAACAAAACGTAATAATTTGCAAAAGTAGGGTTTCTCAACAGACCCAAAGGAATCCATTTTCTTATAAATAATTGAAAGCCCATCCTACCCTACCTCAATAACGTTGCCATATAAAATATCGTCTGTGGGTCGTGACTAGTCTCTCAAAATCAGATTATCTTTGTCAAGCTTCATCATCATTGGACGAGCGTCTTGGCTTACGACATTGGCCTCACCCACAATGACCCGAGTTTTGAAAAATTTGTATTTTCTCCCCAGCAGCGACATTACGCGATCGAAATCAAAAATGAAGTCACCTATCCCAGACTATCTCAACCGGGTCCTGGAAAATGCCCGCCCTATCGAGACAGGCAAGCCGGCTAGCTACATCGAGACCCTGGCTAAAGCCGACACTTCCAAAATAGCGGTGGCCCTTGCCATGGTCGACGGGCAGATCTACTCAACCGGAGATGACGATGTCGAGTTCTCCATTCAGTCCATCTCAAAGGCTTTTGTCTACGCGCTCGCGATTGAGGATGCGGGACTGGATATGGTCCTGGAGAAGATCGGCGTGGAGCCCTCGGGAGATGCCTTCAATTCTCTGAGTCTAGAACGTGGAACGAACAGACCCATGAACCCCATGATCAATGCGGGAGCCATCACGGCGCACTCACTCATTGGAGGCCCTGACTGGACTTCTGATCAAAGAACAGAGCGCATCCTTGAGGCTTTGTCCAAGTTGGCAGGTCGAAGGCTGCACGTCTGCGAAGAGGTGTACCAGGCTGAGCTGAGAGGCGCCGATCGCAACATGGGAATTGGCTACATGCTCAAGGCGGCCGGTATTATCACTGGCGATACTCAGCAGATTGTGCAAGGATACATTCGCCAGTGCGCCATCAACGTTAATGTTCGGGATTTGGCAATGATGGCAGCAACCCTCTGCAACGCAGGTATCCATCCCGAGACCGGAGATAGGATAATCGCTCAGGACAGTGTTCGCCAAATTCTGTCCGTCATGGCAACTTGCGGCATGTATGACGCTGCAGGTGACTGGATGTCAAGGATCGGTATACCAGCAAAGAGTGGTGTTGCTGGCGGTATCATCGGCGCTTTGCCTGGTCAGATGGGCATTGCTGTTCTATCTCCCAAGCTCGACTCCCGGGGAAACAGTGTTCGAGGAGTCGCGATATGCGAGCAGCTGTCGCGAGATATGGGTCTGCACATGATGGACGTTAGCCAAATTGCCCAGGCGACTGTGCGCACATCCTTAGCCACCATTGTCGCAGGGGAAAACGAACCTCATCACCAGAACTGCAACAAGGAGGTGATCATATTCAGTCTACGAGGTGTTGTACGTTTCGCAGGATCAGAGCGACTCACCCGCGCCATCACACGAGAGCTTGGAGACCCCGACCCAGAGGACCCCGGCTCTGGCAGTGCTCGAAATGCATGCGCTGTCGTGTTTTCCTTCCGCGATGTTTTCTCATTCAATTCTGTCGCCCAGCAAATCATCCAGTCTGATGTTACCCGCTTGCTAATGGACGGAAGACCTGTGGTTATCATCGACCCTTCAGGAGTCTTGACAATCGACACCGACCGCGCGGGAAACAAACTGAAGATTGTGGAAACAGAGACGCAAGCAAGAGATTTCATTGGAGGAATCGGATGTCAGACAGTCACCAAGAGCGACGAATGGTGATGAGGACGTTACCCAAAATCGGTGAGAGAAGAGGAGTGAATCATACCCTATGAAAAGTGTTTGCAACACATGAGAAAATACCCAAGGGCGCGTAACTTACGGGCATAATTGAGTCTTATCTTACGAGCACCCATTTGCTCTAGATGAGACGAACCCAACGATCTGCTCGTCGCGTTTGCCCGTCGCACGTTTCGTTCGTCCATTGGTTGGAGTCGCGAGTTCGGGCACCACACGAATTGGTCGCAATACTCAGCGAATCAAATGCGCATTATCTGACGATGGATTCAGAAGATTACTGCCTGTATCGTCGTATCCATAGGCACATCCATGGCCAATTCTGGCTGACTGCCAATTATCAACGACTTTGGTCTTGTCTCCATGCTCGATGTCGTCTTTACAGTATATAGTTCCATGCAAGGGAGATACTAAAATAGATACGCAGATAGACTTTCTACATTACCTTAGGTCAACACATATAAAACCATACCGGTCAACAAGAGTTTATCACGATTTCCATAATCTTGTATCAACAGTATTATAATCATTTAGAGGTTGAGCCTAGCCGCTGCTATCATAATTGCATTGTTTTCTTAGCGCTAAACGATTAAAACATATCTACTGAGGAGGACCATAAAGAGAATGGTTGCCATTAGGCGAAGCACTTCTCCCTCCAAGTCAAAAGCCAACGAACAACACATTTGCCCGGTACGGATTGCAGCGCCTCACTCATTAGCTTCTCCCACCACAACAATGACACCATCATGATTGCACCATCTCATAGAGAATCATTGATTCACAAACCCTGTCACTGAGTGTCGTTTGTGGGCTGGTGTGTTTCCGAAGTACACTGACGCTTTCCTCCGCCTTGGACCTCCTGGTTTGTATCGTGCTTCCGCTTGTCGTGATAGATCCACATAATATTCTTAAGGATTTGGAGAACTATGGTTTGGTGGGTGTCAAACTTCGCAGCAAGAGTCTTGTTCGCCTCGTTGAGAGTGACGATCTGCCTAGCTTGCGATGTCATAGTGTTGCGACACTCAAGTACTAATTTGCTCAAGTTCTCGAGTCGGTAATCGGTATCGAACTTGGACAATCCACATTTCATCTTCCAGGATTGTAGTTCAGCGTTGTCACACTGCATACATTTGTTCTTCTCTTCGCGTTCCCTGTCTTGACCAGCTTTGTCGACTGAACCTCGGTCGGAAGGGATTTGGGGGGATTCGGGAATCTCTGCTTTTGGAGTGCCCTACAGTATGTAAGCCTCTATTTCAAGGTATCAGATTAAATGGGTGGTCTAAGACTTACAGAAGGACGTTCAGATTGAGGGTTACGTTCTCTGATCCTTCGAAAACGCATTAGTTGCTCCTTGTAACTCAAACCAGAAGGAAAGGACACCTTGTCGATTGGGAACTGCACCCCCCAGTGCGAAGATATCTAGTCATGGAAGGGTTGGAGTGCAGTGTGATTGGGACCATATACGGTGGCGAAGAAGAACCAGTCGGGAAAGTTGATGGACAACCCTGAGGCTAAAGCATCCTTCAGAACGTGGTATGCTGGGTAGCGAGTGATATTCCGCACAAGGTCAAGGGTAAGGTTAGCCCGCATATCGTCAGTGGCCGTCGATAACATTTTCTCGCAAGTCAAATATGCAAGCTCATCGGCTAGGTTGGTGCTCATGTTATCCTTGACATCGCTAAAAGCAGTTCCAATGCGCTTGTACAAAGCTTGCACGATTGGGTCTTGCGGCCCATTGTTGTGCAGATGAACCAGCCACCGTTGAAATTTGACCGCGACACTTGCGCAGCCGCTGGGACGCTCGGTGCTCATGATCGTTTGCTGTTGTATGTTGACGTATTTTAACAATGATTAATATGTCGTGATTGAGAAATGTACCATGTCAAATAGAAGCTGTGTATGCAGGTGGAGAAAACAAGGAGGATATCTGAGAATAAGAGATTCGGAAGGTAAGGGTGTTGGTGAGGGCAAGAGCAATAGAAATGGATGGCGCTGGCTGCCAAGGCTGAGGAACAATGGAGCGCATACAATTCTCACCTATCTCGAGAATTTAATTTATCTTATGTTAATGGGGAGTTAAAGCCAAGATATATCCATAAACTGTCCGCCTACTTGTCTATCTTCCTGCAAAAGCGGGGTAGGTCAAGGCGGTAACTAGGAGTTTATTCTTGAAGCTTTCTCCCCCTTCCTTCTACTTCTGTTTTAATCATTCCTCAAGTATCTCAACCTTTCGCAACATCGCAGGAGCAACCAATTGCCCAGTGTCGGCCATGCCATGGAGTACTCCCGAATTAGGACTAGTGCGCCATAAGTTTAGATCCTGTCCTTGTTGACTTTTTGTCCTTCAAGATCGCACTATTGCCACAACTCACTTCTTAAGAACATACCAGACAGGTCTTCGGCACCAGAGATCATGCGACCGACAACAGCATGTTTGGAATGTAGGAGCGGAAAGCGCAGATGCGATCGAGCGGGTGACTCAGCGTGTCTACAATGCATCTCTCGGAACTTACGATGCTCAGCTGCTGTCGCTCCCAAACAGCCACTGCCAACAAAGACTTCCCTTCCTCCCATTATTTCGCCTCATACGTCGAATGAGCACACCTACTTGGTAGACCTTTACTTCATCTTCCTACACGACAAACCGCACACGCTGTTTCATGAGCCCACGTTCAAGGCAAGCGTTGCTGAAGGGACTGTTTCTCAGCCAGTTCTCCTCGCTATGATGGGCATGTCAGCAAGGTATGATGTCCATATTTGTGGATGAAGCTGAGGACACAGTCTAATGGCTTATAGGTTTGCCACGCAGCCAGACATTGTTGCGCGTGGCGTTGTGTATCGGAAAAAGGCATGTGCAGCACTAAAGGATGACCTTGAAAACATATGTATCGAGAACGTGCAAGCCTGCATATTGGTTGGAAATAACTTCTTCGGAGATGGCGATGCGGATGCTGAATCATTGTACTTTGGTGAGTACTTGCAACAGATCATTCAAACCGGCTCACAACCGTCTCACTCTTTCAGGGTTGGCTAGTCGAATGACTCAGATTCTAAAACTCGGATCCTACGATGAGACGGACGATGGAGTTACACGAGAAGTCAAAAGACGAATATTCTGGACATGCTTCATAATTGACACATGGGCCAGTGGAGGCTCCAACTTGTCTCGGCAGTTCAAGTGGCAAGTGAACCAACCAAGAGCGCCAATGGACGAATATGTATTTTTCAACATGAAAAAAGGAGATACTGATATTGAAGACTCCGAATGGAAGCCTGGACTGTGGGCTTACATGGTCAAGCTTGTCGAGATATACACCCAGATACAACATCTCCACCAAGATCTTGCAGACACGGTTGATTGGGACGAGCGTTTGATAGAGGAAACAGTACAACGTCTTGAGGCTGAGCTTGGGGCTTTCGAAGAGACTGTTGGCCCAGGACTTATGTTCACGAGGGAGAACCTGGAAGTATTTGTCGGTCGCGGCTTGGGTCGGGTGTTTGTGGCCTTCCACCTTGGCTACCACCACTACTACACCCTATTGTTCTATCATTATTTGGATCATCGACGACCGCCTACGAGAAACGGAAAGAAATATGCAGACTCTTGCAAAGCACATGCCTCTACGGTTTGCGACATTTTGAAGGCTTCCCGAGAGGTTCCCGGTGCTGAAGCATTGTACAACATCGTTGGACATGTCACCATCGTATCGTCGTCTGTGCTGCTACATACCTATCTTTTTGGAGAGTCACATGAATTTGAGGATTCTCGGGAACGACTTGGATCAAACCTTGAGTCTTTGGTACAACTCCGAAGTTATTGGCCCAGTGTTGAGAGGATGGTAAGTCTTTGGTACCGATGCGTGGAATATGCTGATGCCTTGCAGATTGGTCGACTGGTAGTATTCCAGAAGCATTGCATGAGATCAATGAACACAGAGTCATATCGATTTGACAAGTGGATGGTCAAGTTTCTGATCGCTCACGCTCTGGAGCTCGAAGACAAAGTTGACGATAGTTGGGATGGGTCTCATGCCGGTTCAACGGGTGGAGATGTGAATCTGGAGCGTGGCCGGATTACTCAAGCCATGATTATGGATATTCAAAACTATTATTTTGAATGAGAAGGCTAAGCATAATTCAAGATTTATACGGTCTGGTCAGTTTTGCGCATCTCATTCAATTGTACATTTTGTGGCAGCTTTTCGCCGTCTGCGTAACGCGCCTGCAAGTACGATGAGCAGCTTCAAAGAGACATCCCCAAGGAAGCGATGTAGGATACTCTTTTACTTGATTCATCCTTAATTTGGTAACGTCTCAAGCCACAGTAGTCATATGCTACCTGAGAACATCACTGCACCATTTCGTTCCAATACTCTAGAAGACACAAAAGATATAGGGTATTGAACTCAAATCGTAAGTTGCTGAGGGGGTAGTTTTAGCAAAGTTCCCTGAATCCAAGAGCCCGCATCATCGGGATGTGGAGGGTGGCATTGATCCAATCATATTATCACAAAGCCGGTGTCAAAAGCCAATCAATCTTGTTTAAAGCCGGCACTAACGGATTCCTCCTCACTCGCCTCACGTGGAGTTGATTTCCCGCGTATTCGTCAATCATCATCAATAAAACCCGAGCACCCGTTTAACAGTAACAAAGCGGCATCAATTTAATGATTGGTTCCTCGCGTCATGTCTGTCCGAAGAAACCTCTAGCTGAAAGATGTACCGTCCATGGCCGAATCGAGTTCAAAAGTGTCGGGCGCTAATGAGTCGCTTGGTATGATCAAATCTCATGACGCCTCTAGTGTTGGGCAATCTCCAGTGGCTAAGGACAAGGCAAAGAAAACCGTCAATTAGAGGTTTGTGTCGAGATGGTCAACGTTTCACACAAAGTGAAATATTAATTAACAATGTTCAACAGACCATGTACTGCGTTCAAACACTTGAGGTAAAAGTAAACAATTTATTGCAAAGATTGAGTCAAGATCACACTATAGATACCCAGCACTACAACACTTAAACATCAACTGCGTCAACAAGTTCCTAGACAGCCTGCTTCTCCTTGGCAGCGTTCTCAATAGCATACGCCTCCTCTGCACGTCTTTCAGCGACAGTGGTATATTTGCGGAACTGTCGAGTAGGAACTTTGTTGATGAAGAGCTCGTCCAGCTCCTCGTAACTCCTCATGCGGGTCTCGGGAACATAGAGGAACGCCAAAACAGCAAAGATAACCATGAAAGCGCCATACATAAAACCAATCTTTGCCTTGAGATTGCCATAGCCTGGGTTGAAGATGTAAGGGGCAACAAACGACCACATGGTGTTGACGGCGGAAGAGATTGAGATGGAGATAGCAAGCGTCTTGGTGCGCAACACCGACGTGGGAATTTCTCCTGCAATTGTGTAGACAGTCGATCCCACACCCACGTTGTAGAAAAAGTTATACATGGTGTAGAATCCGACAGAGGCAGTGACGGCAGCAGTGGTGTTGATTGATCCTGAGATACCCATGCAAATCAGGAGACAAGATAGGCCGATACATCCAGCGATGTACATAGGTCGTCGACCGTAAAAGTCTCCAACAAGGAACGCGATGGTTGCACCGGACATGGAAAGAATCTGAGCGCCAATCTGGATCTCGAAAGACTTCTTGTCGCTGATTCCGAGGTACTGATACATCAGAGCACCATAGTTGGAGACAAAGCCAAGGCCGGACATGGGCTCAGAAAGGAACACCATGATGGCGATAAGAGATCGTCGCAGATTGGTGCCTCTGAAGCAGTCCATAAAAGATCCGAGATTCTTCGAGTCTGCCTCTTCCAGAGTCAACTTGATACGTTCCAAGTGGCCATCAGCATCCTCAGGGCTTGTGTACATGCGCCCAAGGGCCTTGCGAGCCCTTTCCATCTTGCCCTTGCGCACAAGGTATACAGGAGACTCTGGCATCAGAAGCTGTCCGACTAAGGCAACTCCCGCAAAGCCCCACTGGGCAACAATCAGTGACTGCCAGGACCAGTTGCTCTCCCACTGAGAGCTGAAGTTGGACAGGATGGCAGAGATGAAAGGACCGATGCATTGAGCAAGGTTGCAGAAGCCAATTGTGGTCGATCGGATGGCCAATGGCGAGACATCTGCGACATAGGCTGTGCAGAGATTCTGGAAGGCTCCAATGGCGATGAAGTTGATCATCTTTCCAGCGAAGAACATCTCAATGGAAGTAGAAGCAAACTCCACACCGACTGAGCCAATGTTGATAGCTGCAGCAATCAGAATGACAGGCTTGAAGCCGATGATATCAGCAAAGTATGAGGAAGCCCAGGCGCCGACAATGGCAGCACCGTTGGAGCCACCACTGAGGGCAGATTGCCAGCTTGTTTCGATAAAGTATGAACCGTCGTCGAGTTGTTTTCCGAATCGCCGTTTGAACACAGGAATACTAATGACAGATCCTGAAGATTGGTTCTCGAAGCCGCGGACGATCAAAGTCCAAAGCATGACACCAATCCAAAGGAGAAGCCATGGATCTTTGCGGAGGGTTTGGAGGTATGTTCGATTGTGTTCTTGCTGTTGGATAGCATGGCCGCGGGTTTGGTCCGGTGATAGGTCGATGGCTTTGGAGTCGGATCGCTCGACGTGGGCGGTCGATTCAGGCTTCTCCATGGTCAATAGAGGGAGATGAAGATGTTTGAGATAGAAGATGTGATGAGAGGAGTTGAGTGATGCCCTGATGATGAGAATGAAATATCATGGAGGACAGGACCCGAGGTATATATAATGACGATCATGTCTGCAAAAAGGCTATCACCCACATCCCCCAGTCATTAAAGTTACTCCAGATTCAAAGTGCGGGGCCCCGGATGGAGAAGATCTCCAAGTCAACGAGGGTGTTCAGGTCGGGCATCGCACAGGGATATCGGGCTAGTGGTGAGCCAATTGGAAAAGGTCAAAGCCGGGGCTAGAAAAGATAGCGCCGGCTTTGAACTGATATAATTGGCAACCCTATTTCGGTCGAGAATCTCCTCATCCAGGTGAAGTCCGAAATCGTGTGATCCCTCAAATTTACCAACTACTCGGTTCTTGATGCGCCGAAAGGAGTTGCCGGTGACATTGGGGCGTCGTGAACATTGATCGATGGTGTTGGGATCATCTCAGGATACTGCAGAATCAGGAGGCGTCGGTCCAGAAGCTCTGATACAACCTCTTCACGTCTGGTAGGGCACGGATACATAAGCAATTTCTCGCGATTTCATGCACCGAAGCTGGGTCATCTCAATCCGAATTATCGGCTGGTATCGAGTTAAGGTCTCGACAGGTCTATGTGGTTTTAAACAAGGCAGGCTATACAATGGTTGATCATAAAGTGGCAACTCGATCGAGAGGTATACGCAAGTACATGTCGGCACGGATATGCTCATGACCATAACTATAGCATTGTCTGGACTTTTCTATTCTAGCTCTAATCTAAACTCAACCTTGGGTTTGTGCGTCCTTCTCAAACTGCTCAACAATACTCGCAAGGATAAACTTGATCTCTTTCACAGGCCATTCACCTTGTCCCTTGTAATCCACCTTGAACGACCATTTGCCCGAGCCAACAACCTCGGTCTTAAGACCATCGCCACCGGGTAGTACAACCTCCATTGTCGTCCTTGGGGGGACTTCAACATCAACATGTAACTGCTGCTCTCCTGAGCTATTGTCCTCAAGTCTCCACGAGCTAGAAACCCTGCCATATGGCGTCAAGTGCGAGGCAGATGCCCAAGTGAAATCACCGCCGACTTCTGGCTGTACCCTAGATTTCTTCCATCCTGCTTCAATCTGCTGCAGTCCAGCGAGTCTCTCCACCATGAACTTGGCGACAGCTCCATAAGCATAATGGTTAAAGCTGGTCATTTCGCCGGGATTGATGGACCCGTCGGGCAGCATACTGTCCCACCGTTCCCAAGTTGTGGTGCCTCCCATGGAAATAGCATACAGCCAAGATGGGCACTTCTCATTCAACAGCATGGCATAAGCAACATTGCTGTGGCCTGTTCGTACAAGAGCTTCGCAGACATAAGGTGTTCCGGCAAATCCGGTGCCTATGCGGAAGCTATTCCGTCGGACAATATCCGCCAGCTGGGAACCGGCACGAGATAGCTGCTCCTTGTTGAAGAGATTGAAGCAGATGGCCAGAGAGTAGGCGGTTTGGGTATCAGACACCAAGCGACCACTTGGAGATACATATTCTTGTGTAAATTCGGTACGTGCGTTTTCGGCCCACGATCTGTAGGAAGAGGCGGATTCTGTCTTTCCGAGGACATCGCAGACACGGGACATTATATCGAGACAGTGTATAAGGAATGCGTTCGCGACCAGTGGGGGGTCTGTCGTGGCTTTCGCGGCATCTTCGGGGGGTGCGTTCGGATCAAGCCAGTCCTGACAATATTAGTGAGAATTCTTAATTAGCCAGAAATACATACCGCAAGTTGGTCAGCTTTCAAGTCCCAGAGATGAGTGCATCGGTCCTTGTTCTTGGGAATGACTCGCATCCACGTTTCCATAGACTCAAACTGTTCAGCCAGAATAGTGGGATCAGCAGTCTCTTGATACAGAGCCCATGGAGCCAAAACAACAACGTCATGCCAAATAGCGCAAGGCCAAACAGGACCCCATATTCTGCATTTGTCAAGCACGTTGGGTGAAACCATCGGCGGTATTCCACCTTGTTGCTGCTGATCGTACCAAACTCCCTTGAGCCAATCGCGAAGAATCGGATAGCAGCCGTAGAGAAAAGTAGCCGTGGGTGCGAACAAAGCCAGGTCGCCTGTCCACCCAAGGCGTTCGTCTCGCTGAGGGCAGTCGGTCGGAATGGAGAGGAAATTGCCCCGCATGCTCCAGCGGACATTGCTGAATAGTTTGTTCAGCTTGTCGTTTGAGCATGCAAATGTTCCTTGCTCTTCCATATCGGTGTGACAGACTACAGCCTCGAGCGAATGGGCCACGTCGAGATCTGCTGACGGCCAATCCTCAATTTGAACATAACGGAAGCCGTGGTAGGTAAATCTTGGCTCGTATGTTTCAGTTTCAGTATCGCCTCTGAGAGTGTACACATCTGTCGCGTCACATTTGCGAAGAGGCCTGGTACCAAGTTCTCCGTTCTCGAGAACTTCCGCATGACGTAGTGAGACCTTGTGGCCACGATTGCCCTTGACTTGCTTGATGCGGACATACCCTACCAGGTTCTGACCAAAGTCGAGGACTGTTTGTCCTGATGGAGTGGTGATCTTATCGATAGCCTGGACCGTCTCGGTACGGCGGGTAGGCTCAGTGTAACCGGCTGTCAAAGTGATCTTTTCGGATATGAAAGGTATCTCCACGGCAGACTCCCACTTTCCGGTGACAGGGCCGCGGGAAGACCATCCCTGTATCTCAGCCGTGGTGTCATACTTCTCTCCATCGTAGAGCTCTGCCTGACGAATTGGACCCTGAGCCACTGTCCAACTATTGTCTGTGGCGATGACTTGGCTGGAGCCATCTGAGAACTGCAGTTCGAGTTGTGCAACAAGGCTCGTGCGTGAACCATACACGTTTCGCCTTCCTCCATCGAAGCTCAGTCGGCCAGCAAACCACCCCTCTGCTACTCGAATACCTAGGCAATTGTCTTGGCCGTTGAGAAGATCAGTGACGTCGTATGTCTGATATGTCAACTCATCGTCGTAACAACTCCAGCCTGGCGCTAAGAAGTAATCGCCAATACGGCTGCCGTTGATCTCTGCTTCGTAGACGCCTTGGGCGGTGACATAAAGCCTTGCAGACTGAACCGCTGCACTGAGTGAAAAGGCTTTGCGGAAGAGATCTTCTGGCTTTGGCTTGTTGGTATCTTTGTCAGACCAAGGCGCCGTGATGAACTTGCTCTTCCAGTCACTTTGACTCAGAAGGCCGGCTTCTAGCCAAGCTTCTTCACTCCACTCAGTGAAGTCCTGTCCCTTGCCCCGCACTCTAACAGAAACGATGTATCGCTGGCGAGATACGACCCTGTCTTCACACGGCCAAGGGACTAGATAAGACTCTGGCGACTCGACTTTTGCAGTCGTGATGTGCTTCTTTTGTTGTCCGATGAGCTCATCAACGCGTATCTCATACGCCTGTTGCTCAAAGCGTGGAGGGGCATTATCGAAACGCCAGGAAATGCGAGGCCTTTCCTCGTGGACACCCAAGGTATTGGGATGGCGGTAATGCTCAAATCGTACATCGACTACTTTCAGCGACATTTTGAGAGACTTAAGATTGCGGGGAGAAAGCGATTGCAGAAAGTATCGTGGGCATGAAGGTCACTCAGTCTTGTCTTTATAACGACGAGGGCCCGCTGACGAGGTGGAGTACCTTCTGACGTCTCCAATTTTGTCTTTGCCGATCGCTAATACCGCTAATCGGCCAACACTAACCCGAGCCTGAGAGTGAGCTTAGAGGCGTGGATCTAAAGATTGTGCATTAATGGACTGGCACGATGCAGTGACAGAGAAAATACAAATACGAAGGCCCAAATAGAGATAAAGCAAGTAAGCTCAGATGCGATAGGTTCTCGATATATACAAAGTCCTGCCCTCCGCGTTTATATCCTGCGTACCACTCACTTCTACACAATGGCAGTACCGCCATTCCACCTCTAGAGCCCTAAGAAACTGGCCTAAACTATTTTACTTTTGAAGCCCTATTGAAACACTTCTACGGCTGGCGAGTCGTTCAACTCTGGGGCCTACTCGTATAAAGCAGCGAAATCTCCTATACTCAGCTTCTTCGTGCCAGAATGATCAATGGCATGAAATCATCACTCTTATTCATTGTTCGCGGAAGTGAATTGATTAGAGTCGTCACGGTCCCGCCGGAGATCTGGTGAGTTAGCGTTGAGTGTCCCATACAACTCAGACCTGTTAGATTTGGGCGGGTAATCATGATGTTTGCCAGCTGCACCAGTTCTTTGTTTCTTAATCAGGCTCTTCGACCACTGAGTCTTTTGGAACTGAGTCTTGAATGAACACGGATAGTCAAGAAAACGTCGCAGCGTCACACAGCAGGCCTTTAGCTACATAGCTATCATTACCATCAACATGCGGCGTCTTTCCACAGCCATACCGCTTCACACATCCACCGAACAAGGGACGAATTTGGCAGTCGGCGAGGTAAGACAAGTCTCACGAGTTGCGCCACGGTTGTCACATTCGCGGCTAGAGTGGCTGATCATCCCCGTGCTTGTCATTGGTGTCCTTAGGTGAACCAACTTGTGCATCATGAGCACTTCTCAGTGTCACTACAGCATCAGACAGTAGCATAGCTCGCTTTAGCTATTACTTTGATGCGCGCTCTCTGCTGGCTTGAAGTCAATTCCTGCCGTTTGAGAACTGCAGTTGTCCAGGAGTTTCCAGTGATTGAACTTGGCGAAGGGGAATAGCACAATGGCTCAAGTACTTCTGTGTCAGGTGAAATGAGCGGCAGTTTCTTCAAATTCAGAGGAAACGCCAGTGATGGCTTGTGTAATTGCCTCTTCGTTTGTAATGAGCTTCAATTAATGGCTCAGTGACACAGTCGTGGAGTCACCCGCTACATCAAGGCCTGCGGCTGGATGCGCGAGGGTGAAATTTGGCTGAGGAGGGTATGGTCAGTAGTGCATCGGAACCACCGTCAAGGTTGAGCGACTTCGTCGTGGGTTGTTAACCTCGCAAACAGCACGAAGATTTGAGTGGAAACGATGATCCAGCGTCTTTATGTACACGCGTTTTTCATGACTCGGACTTTAGACCCTGAAGTTCACCGTGCCCTACCATTCAAGTCATTTCCGTAGGCAATATCCTCACGCTGCCAGATATCGAGATGCTCAATAAGCCGGAGTGCAGCTATGACGAATTCAGGCACCCAGAAGTCACCCGAGTCGCCGCTATCAGTAGCCTTATCCAAAAATCTAGTATATATGGTGATGCAAGCATACTCTTGACAGATGGAGAGTGCGAGACCAATGGCCATGTTGGGATAGGGACTCTTCGATGCTGCCCTCTTTGTGACCCAGAGGTAATTTTGTCCTGTGCCCAAAGAATCATGAGAACATCGAGTTTGAGATCAGCGGAGAAGAGGCAACACTTCTGGGACTCGCTCCCCAGTGATAATTGACTGTGACTGAACTCGCGATAGAACGACACGAACAGAGACCTTGTTTTCTAGAACAGGTCCAGTGTCGCCACTATTTTGCCAATTACGATGGCCAAGTGCTGCCACTTCTTTAGTTGCTACCTGAAAAAATAGTGAGTTCCCACAAGATATCGGGCCGGTGATCACGAGCCATAGATGCCCGAACATACACTAGCTGGGTCTTATTGCGGCCCACAGGATGAGTATCGACACTCACTCAGTCAGCCTCCCTACTCGGAAAGTTATTAGCCTCCCAGGATAGTAATATCCCTAGTCACAAAAGCGATACAGATAGAAAGAACGGCCTATTCAAGGAGCGAAGTTGATTTCTTCTGCTTTCTCTCATGCAATGGTCTTTAGCACAAGTCCTTCTAGTAATCTTCGAGCCAAGTTGATCGGTTCCCACTCCGAGATCGGAATATCACGTTCTTCATTGTTTGGATCGAGTTCAAGGCCAAGGCCTTCACATGTAGGCGAACGTAATAAAAACAAACGTGAAGTATAACCCCTGCGTTAGCGACGAGGTTCACGTTTGTCGAGTGGACCACTGATAATCTTTAGTGCTTATAATTGGCTTGTGCGTTTGAAGGTTTAGCTCGCAAAAGACTCTTGTCCTTGTTCGGTAATTGCCGAGATAACGGCTCTGTGCTCTTGGGCACGGCGATCCTTTAATCATCCTATCAAAACCTGATGAAAAGTTCTTTGTGGATCAAAACACTTTTAGCTCGACTCAGCTTGTGCTTGTGGGACAACAACATTTTAACTCATTTTCCCCTTTTGGCAGACAGCTGTCAGCTAAGATTTAGACATAAAGGCTTAAGCCCCGGCCTGGTCGTAGTTGAGATTGAGCAGCTTTCATTCACTCATTCACATTAGCATTGCTTCACACATTCGTTTACTATATTCAAAACACTTCGCCATCATGCAATACCTACGCGTCTCCTTCTTCGCTGCCGCTATGGCTGCCTCTGTTACCAGTGCTCAGCTGGAACAGCGCGATCTCGACGAATGTACCTCAGCAGCCAGCGCCCTCGTCGATGGATTGAGCGCCATGCCCACCCCGGACAAGAGCCTCGATAACTATTTCGCAAAGGAGACTCAGTGGGAAGCCGTTGTCAGCGAGTGTGTTATCCCTGCAGTTACTGGTTCTATGGCCGCGGCCTATACCTCATACGCCAAGTCTTTCGAGAGCTGGGTGTCAGAGTTCGAGGATGACCTCTCCAGCGTTTACGACGCCTGCAAGGATGTTCCCGAGGTCATGGACGAGCTTTCGTCTGCCGCTATTCCCGCCAGCGGATTCTGTTCATCCTATTCCTGGGCTGATGCCACTGCAACCGGTACTGCGACTGCCAAGGCCACCGACTCTACCACTGGTTCCGCAACTGGCTCCGTCACGGAAACTGCCTCAAGCACCTCAACTCCTACCAACGTTGCTGAGAATGCTGGTGCTCGCAGTTCTGGAATGGGCGTTGCCGCTGTTGCTATTGTTGGCCTGGCCATCGCTAGGGCTTACTAGGCTGCATTTCCCCAAGGCTTATGTCGATGTCGACCTGTGAAGAAGGCCTTGGTGCAGGAACCTGCAGGAATTAATCGTTCTTGACAGTTTACTACAGCAGACAACCTCAAAAGAAAGTGGTAGCATGGAATAGGATAAAATCAATTACTTTCATTGCACTTGATCCATGCAAATGGAGATCATTTTATATTAAAAACCTTATTAATTTAGTCTTTTGTCGAAACCAAGTTCTACTTTGAACTGTGAATCAACTGAGAGGTAAAAGTCACGAAACATCACCACCTTATCTTCAACCTCTACTCAATTGCCCGCAACGTTCTAGGCAGCGTATGTGGTGACGCTGTTGGTCTTTACTGGGTTTAGCTCCGCTCTATGTTTGAACATTCCTCCCTAGCAGGATACTCGTAATTGTTATTGTGACGATATTTGTAACTACAAAGTTACTCTCTTGGACCTCATGTATTCATAATCCGGCATAGCTGCTCGGACCCAACTCTCTAACTTGGCCGCATCAACATCACCAAACTCAGCTCGCCACTTCTGTGCCTCCGCATCAATGTCGATATTCCCGCCGACCTTCTCAAGATTAACCTTGTCACTGGCATTCAGTGAACTAAGCATTTTCTGTGCTATGATCGACTGCTTGCTGATCTCCTCGGGGGACGCTTTCTCCCATGAGAAACGAAGCTTATCAGGGTCCAGTCCAGCCAGCTTAACATACTTCATCACAAGCTCCGGGGAGGTCATCATATCGTCAGCATCCAGAACGAGTGGGGGTTCTCCAGGCTGATGAGCTTCGTAGAAGTCGAAGAGGCTCCTGATCCAGATTGATGACCTCTCCGTGACATCGGGTTCCTTGCTTCCGCGTTGGAATTCGTCGCTGCGCGCTGCGCGATACATGGAAGCTAATGACAGGGCTGGGTGTCGGATGAGGAAAAGTGGTTTGAATGACTTGAGCATCTCATCCGACAGAACAGTCTTGTTCAGTGGGGAGCGTGGGCCTGTCGCATCATTCTTCAAGACCGTGGGTTCCCCAATGGCAGTGTCTCTACCGTAAGTGAGTTTGGACTCGTAGAACGGGTGATTCAGAAGAAAGGCATGCTCTTTGAATAAAACCAATTGTCCCTCCTTCTCAGCGCCGGCTAGGTAGCTTAATAAATTGTCAAAACACTGCTGTTCGACCTTTTCAAGCTTTTCTTTGTCCTCCACTGTCCATCCAGACATGGGCTTCTCCAGTACTGCGCGTCGTTGGGCGAGCGATGACAGCCAGAAGTAGCCATTGAGGCGTACGGGGTATGTACCCTGCCCCTCCAAGTTGAGGATCCGGACAAGCAAGTTCGATGCGGTGCGGGGAGATGATGAGATCAAGTAACGCGGCCGAGGGGTATGTACTGTTTCTGTCGTCATGTTGCTAGATGAAATGTTGTTCGAACTGTGTAAATAAGAGAAGAGGCAGACTACCTTTTAAGCTATTCAACTTATACCAGTCTTGCCCTACAGTGCGCGTGAAATGGTCCTATGCGGTAACGCAACACCGTCATCAATCGCAGAGCTCGACATACACGAGCGCCCGACGAGCCGAAGGAGGACCATCGTTCAGGGGCCTATGACATAAAGGTACAGGATTCCCACATTTACCAATCCAAATCTCGAATTATATCTGGTGCCGAGGGTCCGGTGAATACATACATCAGCTGAGTAAGACCTAATGTGCTATGATGTAACATTCTCACTGTGCAAGCACCGTGCAGTTGATGTGCTAGAATAATACTCCAGTCAATCAGTACAACATGGCTTACCTGACATCTAACGTTAAGCAATGGAATACAATATAGTGACTACGCTGCGTTTTTATGAGGCCATTTGTATCGCGAGCCGGGATGATCTGGTTATACTGCACGTTGATGAGGGATATCTACAAGATTGGGAAAGTCCAGAACGAACACATTTCAATTGAGTTTACTAGTCCTTACTTGAGTCTATAAGGGACATAACCCTAGGCCGCCTCTTACTCCATCAAAGCGAAACAAACTGATAACATCTACACTTATACTCGATAACGTGGATTGTAAATTGTGCAAGATCGCACCTATCTATCTGTGTGGCACTCAATCAGTGTAGAATCTACAGAGTCTAAGCGGGTGGAATTACATTAAATCCTGCCGATGGGGACAAAGGTAGCACATACCACATATCTCGACGATTAGGAAAATATTGAATAACTTCTTTTCTGAATTATATAATCTGCACAACCCCCTACAGATGAAACACGATATGAACAGTTTATAATAACCAAGTCTCCGGTTAAAATTGGCCAGAAAAGGCGAATTAACCCTTTCTCCATCTTTACAATCCCTAAAGTGTCGCAAAATAGCATCAGATAGAACCTGTATTATCGAAATAATAAAGGAATGAATGCAATCGCGCAAACTTTGGACGGAACGACCGCTTGAGCTTACTAGGAGCAGGGCTTTCCATCAGTGTTGCCACACGTGTTGGTATCAGTACACTTGGAACCACACCCATAATCGATAAAGTCAGAGGGAGTGGTCTGTTCCCAGTTTGCCATACACTGGGTCTTATCTCCTTTACCCCAGTTACACCTCTGGCGACGATATCCCTTCTGTCTCATGACCTGCTGCTGGGTCCAGACAGTGTGGCAAGCCCCGTCGTCCCAAGTGCAAGCTGTGAGGTCTTGCGCCTGTACGCACTTAGATTCGGTATCGGTGGTAGTGAATTCAAGTCCTAGGCTGATGCCCTCAATTTCGGCGCCAACGCTAGCACTGACGCTGTCGGATCGCTCTTGGCACACTTCCTTGCCTACAAGCTTGGTGGCGGTGCAGACTTGGGTGCCAGTGCAATAGATATCACCGGTTGCCTTTTGCCAAGGGGTATGCTCGGCTGAGGTCTCGAGGACGTAGTAGTCATACCAGCATTTGCGGACTTTGGGGAACTTGTAGGGATGGGTGACTCTGTCTGAAGTCACGTAGGTTCCTTCGCCATCGTTGTAGGGACCGTCGTAGGTCTTGGATGTATCGTCGCACAGCGGAGGACGACTATCCTGGCGTTTGGCAACAGCTTGTCCAGGGGCGGTGGGTCCAGCCAGGGCAACAGCCAGAAAGAGGGAAGAGAAGAGAAGGTTGTGGAAAAGCATGATGAATATCTAAGATTGAATGGTTGAGTGAGTAGATGAGTGAGTGAATGTGATTGATGTTTGGAGTAGTTTCAACTTCCAGAGCTTCTCTCGGGTTCTTATAGTTATTGTTAGACAATGTTGCCCCTACCATTACGCCAACTGTCTCTTACGTCGAGATCATCTTGTAATACGCCAAGCACTAATAATCGTTGAAGCTGAGAAGCAAGACCCGTATTACCAGGAGTCAACATGAGCTTGTTCCTTGCTCGCCAAGTCCAGCATTGACCACGTTGTAGCTGCTGAAGGTTCATTAATAGAATCACCGAATTAGCAAGTAAGCTTTACGGCCCAAACAATTGAGGATAGCCATTCACTTCACATGGTTAAATGTGATGGTTCCACAAGGCCACTTCACTCACACCTCATTCTAATCATCAATATTTGGCGCTGCGTCTTTCTCATATCTCCATATCCACAATAAGGTCTTCGTAGCGGGATGTTTATCTGCTTTTCCCAAGCTAGTCAAATATACTAGGTAGCCTACTTTGTGATCTTCTTGAAGGGTTCTCCTGAAACTGCCGCCCCCACAAACGGGATTCAACACCGGGACATCGGGCTCCACTCGTTTAATTACAGATAAGCGGCGACCACAACTGCCAAGTGGTGATATGCCGATTTATCCAAGCAATATCTGCCAATTAAAGAACTCGGCCTTGGCGGCAGTCAGCGGCCATGGCGCTAGGCAGCGGCTGTAACTCCAATCACTGATTGCCACTGTTGCATCTCTTTTCATATTCGTATAGGAACTTTTGAGATATCCCGGTTACAATCCGCAGATAGATCAGCTAATATCTCACCCTCTTGACTGTGTTGTATTTCTATGGGGTTTGTCTTCAAATCGCAGGGTTTTGATTCTATTCGCTCCACCCATTCTCAAGAACCCATTGAGAATGGCCTAGATAGGACTGGACTCGTGACAGGTTGCAATCGAACGCAGAGATCCTCGGCCAGATTTAAATTCATTTTATGTACAGTGCCAGTTGGTAGAGGCATAACTCAGTCAAAAAACATTTATATTAATTCCTTTCTGAAGTATACCCGCTCGTACCCGTCTTCACTCTTCCTTTCTACTTCTTTGAACCCCATCTTTGGATACAATACCAAGTTCTCATACATCATTGCATTTGTGAATAGCGTCAGTGCCGGCCGGCTTCTTACTTTCGCACAAGCTTCTGCATAGCGCATCAGTAAACCTCCGAAACCACGTCCCTGAGCGGCCGTATCGACCACTAAATTGTTGATTTTGATTGAGTTGGTGCTGTGGTCTTCTTTGAGCACGATCGACCCCACGATCTCATTTGTCGAGGTAAGCGCCAAGACGAACACATCGTGAGAAATGAGTAGCTCGGTGTAGTCTGCTGTCATCGGTGCTGGGGGTTTGCCGATGCGCTCAATATACTTGGCGTATGCTTTCTTGACTATGTTCTCAATGCCGGGAACATCTTCAACTTTGGCCCTTGATAGGGATAAGCCATCAGCGTCAAATGGGGGATCCATCTGCTTTGCTTTGTGAGTTAGTAAGCAACTGCATGGTTTGATGATGATACTTACTCGAGATCAGTGTAGTAAAGGATTATGGTTCAATAAAACAATGGATTGGAGTTTAGATGGAACAAACAATGAAAATGGATGTGTAGAATGTTTAGACGGTGATCAAGACAGATGAGTCATTGGATGATTAGCTCACAAGTGTGAGGGGAAAACGAAAATGTGAGGATGACCAAGCATGAACATGCCAATGCCGATACTTCATGATGAACCAGATTATATAAGTTCTGTTTTATTATTTATAAACAGCTTTAGTTCCTCATAATTAAGTGCAGCTACAGCACGCCAAATAACTCCTGCTTTAAAGCCCCAAATTCTGCAATCGCTCAAAATGCCGTCCACCATAATGTCTCCTGCATTGTCTTTCCGTCTTGGTCTATTGACGCCTTGGTCTCTTGATCGCTTAATTCCTTCAAGCTCTGTAATGCCTGACTATGTTGAGTCACAGTTGACTTGTATTGTTGTTGTAGTAGAAAGTAGGTACAGTAATAAGTGGCTAAGTCATTGGTCAGTATTGTTAACCTGGGGATAAGATTTGAACTTACCAGCTGCTGTTGTAACTAGCGCTGCAGTGGAGAGATTTCGCCCCGCTCGGGCAGTAAATTTAGGGGCCGAGGGCCTGGGGAAGCCAAAGTGGGACTGAGGGCGGAAGTGAATTGCTGTCATGATGAAGATTGTTTGTTTGTGTTTGCTTGATTGAATGCTTTGGTGATGAAGTGAAGAATATCTATGGGCATTGAGGATTATAAATACCAATTGCTTAGAGTTGAAGCCGATTTATTCTCTTGTTTGCTGCTTGTCGGCTCATCCCGACTGTCAGTCTTGTGCATGGAGTCATGCAGTTTACGACATGGTCGAACGGTCCCCCGCTAAACCTACTGGAATGTGGGCTGATTGACCTGACCATCTCATCATAGGCACTCGCCAAACCGCAAAACATGTTACTCCAGACATTCACATGATCTTGGTCTCGTCTCACATCCATATTTGTGTCGTCACCATGTTCTAGCACAATGTGGTTTTGTAAAATGACCAATTTCAGGAGCGAATGTCTATCGTACCCGTTCGCGCTTTGCGATATCACCACTCACAACATAGCATTAAAACGATTCAGTATAATCGCATTGTTTCTGGCACAAACTCTTCTCCACTCATTGCTTTTCAATGTTTCTGTATGACCCTTGCATATCGATAAGATAGGAGAACAGCCACATCAAACGCGTCGAGTTTTCCAATCCTGGTAAGATGGTACGATGAGGAGTGGCGTGATAGTGGCCACGCGACTTACAAACCTCTTATATTGAGATTCAGCCTTGATACTCCATGTAAGAAATTGGTCTTCATTTATCTTCCAGAATGGCCTCAGAAGTATGCCATTTTGATCACTAAATTGTTAGTAGAAGAAGGGTGCCTGACACTGATTTGTACTGATACTGTGAGATGTGTTTCACAATTCATGAGCGACAAAATAGTCTACGAACTGCGTCATTTCTTACACGGATTTACTTGTAGTCTGCATCGAAAATACCGTCAAATTCTCTCTTGATAATTAACCAAAACGTATGAGCCTATTACCTACTAAAAAGTTGAGACAAACTCTTTGGTCCGCCACTACGTGATGAGCACTTCTACAGGGTGGCCACCGGTCTCACTTTTTGCAACCCTGCCACTGTTCGATGAATCGTTCTTTAAACAGCAATCAGAGCCCTGTGATGATACTCAACTATTCTAATTATGCCGCAGGAATCTCGATCGCGGTGAAACAGATCCGATATGTTTGTGGATGCATGGCTTGGAAAGGCCCAAGCAGCGTCTCCGCTTGCAGCTAGGTGAGACTAATTCCCAAGATCGACAAACAACTGAGACAGCGAAAGGTTCCGTCCAAGAACATACGTTTTATAAATTTCTAAATAGAAACCGCAAACTATATATCTAACTGAGACTAACCATTTTAACTTCATGCTTAGTCTCTCGCTTGTGATGTGCACCTACAAATGAAAGTCGGTAACTCTCCAGCAATTCTGCAGGCATACCTGCGCCTATATGCTTCCATAACGACACTTGCCCAATGATCCTACACTTCCCAGTCTCATCAGGCCTCACCAGAATCGGGATGGAAATTCCTGGAAAAACACACATCGCATCTCCCGCACGTGCTACTGTTTCTCCTAGTAACTGTCCCGCAGTCCCGTCTTGGAGCACGAAGATACTATGTCCTACCATGCTCTTCTGCAGAGTTGGGCTCTTCACCATTCCATCAGCACCCTCTAGCTGCTCTCTAGTTCCAAATTGCGAACCTAGCGATTCAAGTGGTTGGTTATGTACCATACATACATAAACCATCATGACCCTTTGCACTATCGAGGGGTCCTGGTCTAGTCGCTCTTCTGTGAAGATATTCGCAAGGTGGAACTTTAGCCACTCAGCCATGACCTCCATCCGAGTGACCTTTTTGATCGCCGATGCGACCTGAATGATTTCCTCATCCAAAGCCATGAAAGCTGAAGGTGGTACTACTCCGGCTGTGGGGTCCGGTTGGGCTGGACCATAAACGGATACACACCGTCCGAGGACAATTGCAGGCATTGTCAGGGTTTGGCCATCTTCAGAGACATTAAAACAATTTCCTGGACATGAAGTAAGGTTAGCCATCGCCATCCAACTATTCCGCAGATCTGGAGTCCAGGATGGCACCCCAGTAAGATTTCCCAAAGTACCCAGATTCAACACCCGGATATCTTGCGTCTGTGCTAGGATGAACATCACCAACTCGTGACACAAAATTTCAAAAGGCTTTGTGTAATCCGGCTGCAGTGCTTTAGGTAACGGATCGCAGGAAAGAAGGCCAAGCAGGGCATAAAGACGGTCGTGAGCAACGGTGGCCTCCAATTCAGTCGCCTCATTCAACAACTGCAAAAGTTCAACCGCGCACTGCCTTTGTTGATCGAAATTGTGTTCAGCATCTCCTTGCCCAACTTTGAGTCGCTCGTCAAGTATCTTCTTATAAGCCAGCTCTATAGCTTTGAATCTGACTGGATTCTCGGCCATGAAAGTGTGGAGGAGTTGCCCGTCGTGGGATGGATCAAGCATCAAAACCCATGTCTTGAAGAAGATTTCATAACCAAGATCATGTCGTCCACAAAGTAGAAGCGGTTGCTGTTGGGCAAGAACGGCTTCCTGAAGAATCCAGATACGTCTGAACCAAGGGCGGTGACCGATAGACCTCAATGCTCGTCGAACGCTTTCTACTTCAACAGCTGCGTGTTTATCAGAATGTGCTGATACTCTGAAGGAATTGATACGATCGTCCTCCGTAGAGAATCCAGTACTGGAACCTGTCGGTGACTCAAACTGTTTCAACTTTTCTGCCAATCGGCGGACATCTTCGCTATCCTCCGCTTCAACTGGACCGAGCCAAGCCAGTACGCGCTCGCATCTGCCGTAGATGTCAGACATGCGGGGCACTTAAATGGATTTCTCATGTTGATCATTCTGATTAATACAGATAGCATCGACCCATAGCAAAGTGCTAGTCGCATTTCCGTTATCCGAGAATTGGCGCCGATATTCGTCAAGTGCGTTATAAAGATTCCTCGTAATCTTGAACGGTGTATCATTGATCAGGACTGTCGCAGGGTTCTCCCATGATCCCCAGACATAGGACAAAGCCCAGAAGAATGGCTCCGTGTTCAAGTTGACGTTGCTGAGCTCGATTGAGATTGGGTCGGAGCCGCACTGCACGTGGAGTAATCGTATTTCGCCCAACTCAAGAGGCTCATACGGGAAGGGTTCAGGATTTTGAGGCTCCATAAGTGGTGTAGGAGAAGGCCGTTTGAACCAACCTCCTTTTTAAATGCTTTGATGTTGGGCAGGTTGAAGTTGGTTGACGATACCCAAGTGGGGTTCATATATCAATTTTCACTCGCTGAGAGGCCGATACATCGAGCTGACAGGTGTCTTTAATTATCAACACATCAACTGTACAGCCTTGACAATGAATTTCATTATGAATACAAATAACCTGATGGAAATTGAAATTACCATCTTGATCTTTCAATTCTTAGGGCGTCAGGTAGCGAATCATGAGTCAAGTATAATCCGTTGCTCTCCCGCCTTGAAGACACATCTATTATAGCTACAATCTTTCCACATTATCAACTCAATGAACAGGCCTCAAGAACTGGGTCTGAATATGGAAATCCGTCAACTTGGGTCCCGATCGATTCCCCGGTCAGTACGTATCCGCCCCCGCATTTGGAGGATCTCGATGATTCGTCAAGTCTCACCCTACTTGTGTCTGGCTGTAGGCTAATACGAAGGCGGCAATCCGGACGGCTCGTCATACCTTACACCTCGATTTGTAAATCCGGTCGAATGATAATGTGCAGCATTTGAGGGGAAGCTTGTAACTCTTGAGGCCCATCCTTGGCGGGTTGAAAGAATTAAAAGCGATCCCTCGGCTCCCATCTCCTCTTTTCTCCTTCATCCAATCTCACCTTCACTCATAAGTCTAATGATCTAGAGATGGCTTCAACACAAATGATCAAAGCCGTCCGCTTTCACGGCCAAAAAGACGTCAGGCTGGAGGAGATCCCGTACCCCTCCCTGGAAGCCAAGTCTGTTCGCATTGTTCCCAAGTTCTGTGGCATCTGCGGTACAGATGTCCATGAATACCTCGGTGGCAACAATCTCATTCCCAAGCCCGGCACCCCGCACCCCATTACAGGCGAGACATCGCCGTTGACTCTCGGTCACGAGTTCAGTGGAATCATTGAAGAAGTTGGCAGTGAAGTTACTCGTTTAAAGAAGGGCGACCGCGTCTGTGTTCAGCCAATCATTTATGATAATGAGTGCGGCTCTTGTAAGCGTGGTCTGGTCAATTGCTGCGACAAGAACGGCTTCATCGGTTTGAGCGGATGGGGTGGTGGTCTCTGCGAAACAACCGTCGTTCCTCAAGACTGTGTCAAGAAACTACCAGAAAACGTTTCTCTCGAGGTCGGTGCCCTTGTCGAACCTCTCTCTGTTGGATGGCACGCGATCAAGCTATCTCCCTACAAAGAAGGCGACACTGCTTTCGTCGTTGGCGGCGGTCCCATTGGTCTGGCTGTTGTCCAGGCGCTTATCGGCAGGGGATGCAAGACCATCATCTTGAGCGAAGTTAGCGCAAGGCGACGCGAGTTTGCAAAGAAATTCGGTGCTCATCATGTTTTTGATCCGACAAAAGATGATGTCGTTGCTCATGTCAAGAAATTGACTGGTGGGCTTGGAGCTGATGTGGGCTTTGATGCTGCTGGTTCTCAACATGCGATCGACGCAGCTTTTGATTGCTTGAAGGCAAGAGGTGTGCTTGTCAATATTGCTGTTTGGGAGAATAGGGCACAATTAAGCATGAATCAGATTGTGTTTAGGGAGCGATCCTACATTGGATGGTGAGTGAGCTGTTCTCAAGTTATAGTGATTCTAACAAGATAATACAGCGCTACATATAGTCTGGGAGACTTTGAAGAGGTTATCGACGCCATATCGAAAGGCGATATTCAACCCGAGGGTATGATCACAAAGGTCATCAAGATGAATGAGGTTGTTGAGGAGGGGTTTAACACGCTCATCAACGACAAAGACAACCACGTCAAGATCCTGGTCGATGTTAGTGCAGGGGTGCAGTAGATCAAATATTGATCACTTATGTGTTCAAACCCGTTCTTGTATAGAGGCGTTGGGTGATGAGGTATATGAGGCGGGCGTGCTGTAGCTGAGGATGCCTTTCATCCTACATCAATGCCCCCAGGACCAGACTTGGTGACAGTGCCATCTAGTGGTGTGTAGCATAGTTTCGTAAATTGATTGCCCAATGCGAATGCCAGTGCAATTGAAAACTTCAAGCACAATATAAAGAAAGTAAGAGTGAACCAACGATTAGTCAAGGAGGATGACATAGCTATCGAGTGGCTGACGCTGAAAACAAGGTTCCGCCCTCACCGCAGACATGGCAATGCATATTTTTGCTTACTCGGCGTCCCATTTTACCATAATTGACTAGTTTTCAGATCTACATTTACCTCCTCCTCACATCCAATCAATACTGCGTGACTGACGGACGTGTTGTCTTCAATGCAACAAATCAGATATGATCCTTCCAGCCACTTAGTCCGCTACAGAGGCGCAGGAAATTAAAGAAACAAGAAAACATCCAAAGGGAGATCTTTTGACGGATCGTAAGCAAACTAAAGCTTATTTGGATAAATGAGACGCGCCGTCTGATGCTTGTCGCTCAATCCTCCACATTCTGGCCTGCGCCATGCACAACGCTAAACTCCTTACAGTATCAACGCAGCGCTCTCAGCCTTACACCTGGCAAATGTGATGATATCAGTAACGCAGCTATGCAACAACAATATGAGCTGAATGTATAAAAGACTTGGATGCAATCTCAGGAAGCAAAACCCAAATCAATTTATCACACTATCTAACTCATATCCTCACATCAAAATGCGTGTTCATTCATACCTGGCCACCACGGCCTTGATCTCTGCTGCAACAGCCACTATCGTCGCTTCAAACGATGTTCCTCTCATTGGCCCTTCTTTTCTCCCTAATTTTGATATCTCCAAAAGCGAGTATATCGGTGAAGCTAAAGAGCAGTTTCCATCACTACTCAAAAAAGCCTTCGAGTCCAATGTTCTCAACAAGACCGACCTCATTTTCTCTGTCGACGTCTTCTCCGCCGCCACCAACGACTCCCTTTACAGCTATTACCACGTCGGTGACACCTACAAAGATACCCTGACCAAGGGCAAATTGACCGAAGACACTATCTTTCGGACAGGCAGTGTTAGCAAAATGTTCACAGTCTATGCAATCATCGCCAAAGCCGGCATCAGAATCTTGAGTGAACCTGTCACTGTCTTTCTCCCAGAACTTCTCGGAAATTCATCCAGCAATCCAATTAAGAGAATTGACTGGAGTGAGATAAGTGTGGGGGCACTTGCTTCACACCAGGCTGGCTCAAGTGGTCCTGGTGGTAAGTAGCTATCACCACTCACCGGCACTGGCTAATATTCTCAGGTTACTTTGCAGCATTCCCGAACACTACTGGGAGTGATAGACGCGGTAAGTCGTCTTTATGAGCTCCATATGACTTGTCTGACGTGATCCAGAGTTCCTTGAGTATATGCGCGACACCCAGCTACCGACAACCGCACCTTATCGAAGTGCGCTCTATTCCGATGCTGGATACGGTGTTCTGACGCTAATCCTCGAACGCCTTACCGGCGAGGAGTACAAGGATGCAGTGAAGAGCGTACTTTTTAAACCCCTCGGGATGAGTTCTTCTTCTTCTGTCATTCCAAATGGCACAGACGTTGATGCTGTGGATCGCACAGGGCTTGGTTCATGGGGTGCAGATATTCCAATCGTCGCCGGGTAAGAATCTTCCTCGCTCGCAACAACGCAACTGACCAGAATAGATCCGGTGGTATTTATTCATCTCCCAAAGATCTCCGAACCGCTGGCCTCTCAATTCTAAACTCTGAACTGCTTTCTCCCGCTGTGACCAGAGAATGGATGAAACCTCGAAGCGGCACAGGCACATTGGTGGAACTTGTTGGTGCACCCTGGGAGATCACCCGTCTCACTCTACCCACCGGGCCAGGATCAAACCGCACACGTATCTCCGACCTCTACCTCAAAGCCGGAGGAAATGGAGACTATACCTGCATCTTTGCTCTCTCACCAGACCACGGTGTTGGGTTTTCGCTCATGCTTGCTGGCGACACTGCTTCTGCTGCACGATGGCCACTCCGTGATTTGGTGGGCGAGTTATTCATCACAGCTTCTGAGTACGCCGCGGCAGAAAGCGCTAAGAAGAATCTCGCTGGTACTTTTGTCGTAGAAGGCTCCGAAACCACAAACATCACGCTTGACGTCACAAAAGGAGAGCCCGGCCTCAATATCACATCCTTCTACTTTGAAGGTGAGGATCAACTGGCCAATGTCACGTCATCACGTCTATACCCTACCGGCCTTTACTCCAACTCTCGTTCCTTGGCGGCTCAGTATAACATCAAAGGCAAATTCTCTGCAGCTTTCCGACAGGTATCTGGACTTCCGAGGCCCCCGCCTGCGCGTGCTGCTGTGGAGGGTGGAAATGGTGGACTCTTCGACAACACCTTTTCCTGGATGAATGTTGGATTTTATGGGGCAGTCGATGAGTTTATCTTTGATATAGAGAACTCGAAGGTGGTTAGCATCACGAACCCGGGCTATGAAGTCAAGTTTGTTAGGGCAGATGACTAGGTGGTTAGATGTTGCCTCGTAGACAGACTAGACTATCGGTATAATTGAAAAGATTGATTCCACTGTTCATCATACGAGCTTCCCATTCGTCATATTTGGTAAAATCATTATCTTGTATATCAGAAAGTATCAGCTGTGTATTTATTTAATTATGATAAGATTTAAAAGGTTTCTGAAATCGAAGATAAAGAATGCGTCAGTCAGTCACACTTATCGCTAGATCGACGAGATCAGCTGATAATGGATATCTGTTGGTAGTAATTAAAACATCTCCAAAGATTTTGCAGCCTCAATTACGGAGTAAGATCAATTAACGTTTCTTCTTAGCTATCAATACATCGAACGTATACTACCCATGGCTTCCCCCGGGACTTCGATTCGACGTTTCGAAGTAGGCTATGGATGTCATCAGCTGGCTGAGCTTTTTAAACCCATAAGTACGAGGGTCAAAGTCAGAATGCCACTGGATCATGAGTGAACCAACTTCCGAAAGCAAGGCCCATCCTTCATCGTCTGAAGACACTTCTATAGCCTCTTGCAGCCACTCAATCGCCTCCTCATCAACTGGGTGGGGTCCATCCACCATCTGAGCCTCTTCCAGTTGCGGGTTACTCTCGGGAGGATCATCCTCGTCCCTATTCCCTTCCTTCACATCAGCCGACGGTACGCTGAGCTTTTGGTCTTTGGATGGTCCTGAAATCGACGGGCCTACGCTAATGGGTCCTGCAATAGACAAACCAGCATTGGGTGGCCCAGTTACTGCAATTCCAAACTTAGGCGGCCCAGTCATTGTCACCAGATTCTCAAGGTAGATGAACTTGTCGCAGGCCGTGACGAAAGGTCTAGGCGTCTTTCTTTCTCCGCATCCAAAGACGACTAGGCCAGACTCCCGAATCCTAGATGCCAGCCGAGTGAAGTCGCTGTCACTGGAAACAATACAGAAGCCACCAAATTTGCCCGAATATAGAAGATCCATAGCGTCGATGATCATGGCCGAATCTGTCGAGTTCTTCCCTTTGGTGTAGGCGAACTGTTGTATTGGTTGAATCGACTGTTCAAGAAGACGCCCTTTCCAGCTATTCAATCCTGGCCCAGTCCAGTCGCCATAAGCGCGCTTGACGAAGGTCGTGCCGTACTTGGCGATCTCTGTAAGTATAGAGCCTGCCATGGCAGGACTGGCATTATCGGCATCAATGAGTACAGCGAACTTGAGAGATGTCGATATAGACGCCATAATTCTGGTCAATGCAGCTTGCTTGTGACTCGGCTTGTATCTCTTAGGTAAGTCAGCCCCGAACTGTGATTCTTCAAAGTTGATGTGGTACTGGGTGACGGACAATGTCATACGTGACGGGGAGAATGCACTTTTTACTCTCACCTCAACGGTGAATTTCTTCATCTTCACTGGCAAAGAGGTGAACATCCCCCATCTTTATAGTAGTTGTTGTACCAAGAATGATCATGGTGCAAGCGGGGTAGGGAGGCCGACCAGGACTATTGCAAAGTATCCAGCCACTGGTAAACTATCGAAACCTTTATAAGACTAACCAGCGTAACATGACATCTAGATGTCCGATTTGATAGATTTTTGAGGGTGGAAGACTTATCAGTGAAAAAGATACTAAGGTAAAAGCAGAAAGCTAGCTTTCAGGTGGATAGAGGCAGTGCTGAAAACTGTTTGTTGGATGCACACTTCTCCGCATTGAGAGACTGCAGTATGACCTTGCTTTGAGCTGACTTAGGTTGTTGGTCACCAGTTAGAGTCCTCGCTTTCGCCTTTGTACATATGCATTGGGCCTCAATTTCAGGCCAACAGCAACCAACAAATGACTCATAGATCATACTATGTAGATTTGACGTTAAATAGAACACCCATCCAGGATAATGATCTGCCAAACAGCAACAGTCCTCATCTCATCGCCGCCATGGCAGCAGACAAGCCAGAATACCATCATTTCATTCCGCGGTTTATTCTGAAGAACTTCGATCACCAATTCGTCTGTCCCAGATCCTCCAAACCTGGCTCAAGATGCAAAAAGCGCCACCACAAGAAAGGCAAATACCCCGGCGATCGGGTGGTAAATTGTCTACAATTGATACCAGAGGGCTATGAAATTGAAGAGCACTCAATAAAGCGAGTGTGCGGTCTCAATGAAATGTACACCGATCCAACACCAACAGCCAAGCTTCCTCGCCAGGTGGAGGATAAATTCGGCAGGCTGGAGAATAGGGCCAGTCATATTGTCTGCCACATTATCAAATGTCACCAAGAGCATGACAGCGTCAAGCTCACCAGGATACAACAGGCTACATTACGCAAGTTCGTTTACTTACAAAAGCAAAGAAGCTCTGGTTTCTACAAGACATACAACCACGAGAGTATTGACGATTATGACATCAATGATCGGGCTCTTTTACGAGACTTTATGACTAAGAAGGGAATTCACCGACCAATAGATGTCTGGTTGCAGGGTCTAAGCTCTATTATTGATCTTGAAATGGATGTGAACAAAGTCTGGGTAGAGACTCTCAAGTCAACTGTCTATCCTGGTATTTCTCGTCACTTCGAGGAGCATATCAAGGAGTTTTGGATGTCTTTTTGCACCCTCCTGGATGAAACCGAAGAGTTCATCCTAACTGACACCGCTTACACCATCTACGAAGGGCCGACCGATGACTATCAAGATGCGAAAACTGGAGAATGGCTTCGTTTGGGACCGCGCTTTCATATGTTTGCGCCCATCTCCCCCCGATTAATGATCATATTGCGGAGCAACCATCTTCCCGAACCGCTTGAGGACAGTATCGCTGACCGAAGTGCTTGTCGGAAAATGTGGCGACAGATTGAGATTGACTCAGTTTACGGAGTGGGTAAAACGTCCATCTTGGAGGATCTCCCCGTTCACAAAGCTTTCAACAGTTATTCGCACATTGTTGACGGAAAATGGGTAATGCGACAGGATTGGGATCAACAGCTCCGTCAAACTGACACCTTTACATTTCCCTTCTTCAAGATTTCTACACAACATGGACGTATAATAAATGGACTTCTACTTGATCATGCTTTCAATGGTTCGACAATCATCTTCGACCGGAAAGGCCCATTCCTCGACCTCCTCGAATGGTTTCTGACGGAGCCATGTGAGGTTGGCAAGAGGCTTGGTGGAGAGCAACATGAAGATCAGGAAAGATACATTGAGCGACTGGCAGCCTTGATGCATGTTGAAGGTCGGAATATCACAGTGAATACCACGTCTCGACAGACATGGCACCATCTTGATATCGAGATTTAGAAATCAGACTATTCATGCCACGAGGTGGCTTGAGGAGATCGAGAAGGACCAAGCCTACGACAAACACGACGAGGTAGAACGGGAGAAGGTTCTTACAAATGACCCAAACCCTGACGTTGAGGGACTCGGCAGCTGGAAAACCGCGGCTAATCAGTGGCTCGAATCCCTTGAAGAGGAGAGCTCCGAATTAAAGCCAATTGAAGAGATTTCGGACCATCCTGCTGAGGGTGCGTCAGATCAGACACACAAAACCAACCCATGGGGCAATTCAGAGCAGTGGGAAAAGGATAGCAAGGAACAGGATCTTCCCGATCCTACTGCAAAATATGGAGATGGTTCTAGGGAGGATTTGTTGGTTGCCGAGATCCATAAAATAATCATCCGCCGGTGGAGATCCCCTTCCTTCGGATATGCCCTGTTATCGGCTCGGAAGATCCAGGCTGGAGACCTGGCAGAAGCGGAGTTGATGTTTCGTGTCTGGCTCATTAATGGGCAGTTAGATCTACGGAAGGATATTCCGGCCACCGACAGGCTTGGGAGGCTGTTGGAGAGATTCCAGTCACGGCAGCCAACCACGCTTTTCTGGCTATTTTTAAAGGTATTCAGGTACACTATATGGAGGCAAGAGCACGGTAAACCGACTACTGAGCCTGAATCGGAAGAATGGGACTGGGAGGGGCCCGAGGATAAGCTTTTGAACAGTAAAGTTGACTCTCTCCTTGCGATGTTACGTGGGTACTAAGTTCGAACAGCGAGACCTACATTGAGCACTTCCGACTTGAATAGAGAGCTGTGGAAAGCTATGAGTCGCAATGTAGCTAAGTCACATAAGTTCAGTAGGGAACTGAGCCCGATTGAGCTCACAACTCTTGCTTCAAATCGTCCAAGACCTACGCAAGAGGAAACGCTCATCGAGAAAGACAGGCGAACGGGTATGGACCCTTTGCAGACGCAAATGGTATATATGCTGCCTATCTTCATCTTATGTCTCTTTATCGGGGTAATTTTTCTCCTTATCAGTCTAGTCCAGCGGATCACCCAGTGGATCGATGATTATCAGCGTAGTATGGGATTTGGCGTTGTTCTATTCCATTTTTGTGTCTTCTTTTTGATTGAATGGAGGAATCTCATGCGAGAGCTGATGTCTTAGGCGGGTCAGACCAGCTCGGATTAATCTTTCAGAAGGATTCTTGTTTATCTATGATAATGACGACAGACGGAAAAGCAGTCCAGATGAAAATGATTTTCATAAGCTGCCGTTGTAAATTCCCAAGTTTGCGAAACTTGATACTGCCAGTATCATCGTTAAGCGCAGGCAAGTCAGCAAAACAATACAAAAGTCGATGAGCCAAAAGCATAGCCCCAAGCTGACAATCATTTTATTCTTGGATTACGGCGTCGCGCACTCGTTGATTCTCCTGCTACTTTCCGGGAATTTCTTACTTATTTTTACTTCAGTAGCTACATCAAAACCTTTCTGGTACTCATTTGAATTGCAACAATTATATTTGAATCTCTCAACCTGTTGAGAGGACCTTCAACGCAGTCTCTCGGCTTGGACCGCTTTATAAGCTGTGCAACTATTAACTTCCGAATACAATTCTTTCCGTTCTACGAAAAAGGTACGAGCGCCAATACCAGTCCACAATAACACTTTAACACAGCTAGCTGTGTCTCTAGCAATTGTCATGACAACCTAAGCCGTAACCGAGTCAATGTCTATAAAGCAGCGATATCTTTCGTTGATATTCACATGCCAAATCATCTCTCAGCTAAACTCAAATACCGGCGAGAATTTGAGGGAACAGCTTCTCGGTAAAATCCCAAAGAATAGGAGTATAGTCAGGAGCCCAAGAAAGTCCAGTCCAGAATGTGTTGCGCTGACCCTGGAGCGCATACAGCTTCTGGTAGAAGCCAGCTTGGAGATCCTTAGGAGACACCTTGGGTACAGTCAATCCGTGTGAAGCAAAGGCAAGGATATCAGGCTCGCTGACATCGTAAGTGCCTGCCTGGTCAATCTTGCCGAAAACTTGCTTCATCATGGACCGAGCCTTCTGGGCGGTGAGATTGGCACGGCCGATGACACGGGTTGTCCACAGATCCTTTTTACCGGCCCGAGTGTAGGCATCGACAAAATTGCCACCAGGAAGGTAGTAGTTTGTTGCGTTGTCTGGGGCGTTGCGAATGCCAACAACGTCGGAGGGGAGGTCTGTCTTGCCAACGACGGCGACATAGAGTGTCTCCCAGGAGAACTTGGAGAAGAGCGACTTCTCCTTCTTATCAAGATCCCAAGTTCCAACGTTATCTGGAGATGGAGTTGCGGCAAACAAGAGCTTCTTGGCTTTGACATGCTGTTCCCCGGAAGGTGTTTTCACGACGAGTTCAATGCCCTTTGCGGTACGACGACTAGAGGCGACGGTGCTCTCAAGAAGAACGTCATCTTTGATCAAATCCAACACCCGGTCGAAGAGAGTCTCAGACGAGTAGGTCTCGGGCCACTTGAATGACGGACCGGTGAGACCAAATCCAAACGCGGCGAGTTGTGGCTGTCCAACCACAGCTAGGACGAACCATGTTGGTGTATTGTAAGCATCCGACAGCCAAATCAGAGTGCGGAGGATTGCTAGGGAGCTGCCAATCTGGTATTTGTTCAGAAACTCGCCGAAAGGAAGAAGAAGATCATCCGGGACCTCTCCTTTCTGGAAATAGCCATTCTCAAACCAAGGCTGATACTTGATTGCCAACGCAGCGTATCCGGCTAGGCCGACAGTAGCGTTGATGACTCCGTAGTCCACATCTACGTCCTTGCCGGTTGCAAAATCGATGTTCTTAGTTGCAAACAGCAGATCAGCAGAGCTAACGATATCTGGATCAATCAGGCCGACGTTGAATCGCTTGAAGAAGGCTGCCGTTGTTTTTCGGTTGAGGTACGCCTGGACGCCGTAGTTGATGGGCCTGTCGCTGTCGCTTGGCTTATAAGAATGGACATGTCCACCCTGGAATGTCAGTAAGCTTGATCGTCTCGCATTTATGAGAAACTCACAAGTCGGTTTTGTTTCTCAATCACAACAACGCTTTTCTTGTAATCTTCTCTCAGCCTGACCGCTGCATAAGCACCAGTTGCGCCACCACCAACAATGGCAACATCGACCTCATGGTACACAGGTTTGGGCTTGGCAAATGCGCCTTGGAGGCCGGTAACAAGAACGAAAAGATTGTTCACCTTCATTGTTAAAAGTGCAAAGAATGAATGAGTTGAATGAGTTGAATGAATGTGAACAATGAAGTCGGGAGTCATGGACGCTTATAAACAAAGAGCGGGGGTCGTTGTTCATTTCTTACGGAACTTTGTATTACCTGTCTCGGATCCCTGTGCACATCAATGCGCAAGAAGCAAACCGGCAGTTCAGCTTACGGCAAACTGCATATTTTAGCATGTGAGGGTTGCACGGGGCGTCGTGTTGGTCCACGAGTCCAATAAGGCGTTAAGCATTCGCCATTGTGGCTTGCACGTCCGATGTTTGCTGATTCACCGGTCAGAAGACAAACAATTGTCTTGAATTTGTCTTGGTATTTGCCGATGTGGTATTCGGCTGGTCCGGGCTCTGAGAGTTTAATGAGCCAACGTCGATCTTGGGAAATTTGAGTCAATGTCACGACAGCCGAGAACTCCGTACACCTATTAAAGCAAAAGACGTGGGTCATATGCTTCTGCGATAAGATGCAATTAGAAACGCGAAACTTTGACTCGGCGATCAACTTGAAACTTGCGAGATGATAGTTTTGCTATGCTTTGCAATATCCGTACATTCCGAGACAATAACAGTCAGTGCGAAGTCTGTGTACCTGGGACCAAAGTAGTTTTACAAAGCTAACTACATAGACGAGACGCTTCATGATTAGCTGGATAAGAGTCCTTATCTTATCGATAGGCACAGTATATAGGGTAACGAATACGCCAAACGAAACTTGCTACAGGTTATCATGATAAATATAATATAAAATACTTAAATAATATGGTATTTTGTTTAATTGTTCTGATTATATTGAGCTCTGCATATAGAATGACTTATTCAATTGTTCGTGACACTAACATATTCAAAAAGCTTAGGCCTAGATGAATTCAATCTCACAATAACACAAAAAAGAGTCTCATTCCATTACTGTTTAACACAGAGTAAAATAACAAATCCTTTATCTTTTGTTGTCTTTAAAACGAAATGTATTTTAAAAACTCTTACACTTACTACGGGGAAATAGTTAATCTTTACACTTACCCTTTTAAGCTTAATAAAAAATAAAGATATTATTCAACGCACACACACTTAAGTAGCTCTCGTGGTTGTATTTTTAAGCCAGCAGAAGAGTTATTATTTTAGATCCTTTCCATAAGTAATGTTTTATCGGATAAGAGGTTTGATTTGAAACACTAGCTTAAAAGACTAGATATTTCCACTAGTAAATACTTCTACCTATAGACTACTGTAAATCTAGGAGTTATTAGAAATGTAAGTAAATAATTAGCTAATTATTTAATAAGATAGCTACTATAAATAAAAAAAGCCTAACCTTATTAACCTTACTGTAGAAAAAGTCTTGGCCTCTATCTAATTAATGTTTATCACTAGATTATTTTATATATAAATCCCAGGTATTATTTCCCCAGCGAGACAAAGATTGACGATTGAAGATTTATTTATAAACGGTTCCTCTATTTTAGTGTATTTCGTTATCCATAACATTATCATCCAGCGTAACCTGGTAGCACCCGCTCGTGGTAGTAAGCCAATTGCACATCAGTTACAGTGTCGTGTCTGAGGTCTGTCGCTTAAGGAGCGCAGATAGTAGCAGAGACGGTAACAGGGCTGGGGCAGCCGTAAACCTTCTTCATGCTAGGAGTGCTGTAGCAGCTAGCATCATTGGGCTTGCAGTCGAAGAGCTTGCAACCAGAGCCGGGGGTCAGGATGTTGTGCTTGTTGGCGAAGGGATTGCCAAATTGACTGGAACGCGACTTGGTTAGCATTAAGTAATAAGCAAATGGTATGGGTTCAACTTACGTGCTAAACTCGTAGTAAACATAGTTGGGCTTGGAGGTGGAAGAGTATCCAAAGAAGAGGGGCTTGTCAAGAGTTTTGGTGGTGGCAATCTTGATGGTCTATCAAAGGAAAATTGTTAGTCGAGGTCAATAGAGGAACTAAGGGTTAACTAACGGAGCCAGTGGATCGCAGGTTCTCAGAGAACTTCTGGCCCTTCTTCAGGGCAGTCAGAGGGCCAGGCGCACCACCGTTATAAGGCCAAGACTGAACATAGATAGTACCAGAGCAGTCGTTGGTAACAACAGCCTGGTTAGCAGCAGCAGCACTGCCGGCAAGAGCAGTAAGAGAAGCGAGAATGGAGAACTTCATGATGAGAATTTGAGTATTAACTTGATGAGATTGTTGAGTTTAAAGTGAGACCAAAGCTGGAGAATACCTAGATTTTATACAAAATGGAATGTACTAGACAATGGTGATCAGAGTTCAATACGAGCTTTTTGACGGTGGTGGCGTCGCACTAGAACGTATACGAACGGCGTTTATTCAGATGTATACGAGAAAAATCATCTGACAAACGTTGGTGCTAATGGCGGTCTCGATCTGGAACTGATGCTATCCCCAAAGGGTCACGCAAGCATCCGTGTTATCCGCTTCCGTCTGTCCAATGACTTCCTTATTTGGAGTCACATACCTTAATGAGCGTTGCCGTTAACTTCAAGTCTGCGTTGAATAAAGTGTGGATAATAATAGAAATGTAATAAATGCTGAGACTATCCAACTCTATGAATACTTTTGTAGTCAATTCCAATTAAGTAGTAGGCAAATGACGTGGTCTTATTCAGTAATTCTATTCGTTAGAAATAGCGGTTAATGATGGTTCGAGTGTCCTAGACCGCATTGTTAACAAAAGTGCACTAGGCTGCCACGTTAAAGACTATTGAAACAAGTGTCGTAAATTAAAAATGTATTAGGCTAGGTATTAGGTGTTTATCACACATTAATCGCAGACCCCGCCATCATAGACTCATCTTGCTATTATTAGATCTGCTATCAGCCCTTTCCGACACTACTTCTCTCGTAACGACTGTCGTCGCTGTAATCCCTCCTTTAGTCGGTATTGGCGACGTTGGAAAAGTTGGCAGCTTTGGCGATCTTGGCGATCCAACCTTCTCGTTGAAATTCTGGCTTGGAGCAGGAATACCAACACTGATATTGGTGAAAGTTTGGCCATGAAAATTGTGGCTGATTGGAGGAAGTGGTAAATCTTCACGTAAAGCAGTTGTGTCTTCCATCGAGGAATGTTGATCTTCGGTTCTTGTTCTTGGCATATCCTTCAGATATTGAAAGTTGCGGGATTGCGCATATTGCCCAGAGGTAGATGGGCCATTACTTCGGCCGTATGAGGAGCCGAAGATTCTGGGCATGAGTTTGGAAAATAATGGTCGGAGTGTTGGTAAACACGCTGCGATGATAGCGAGGGTGACTTCGAGAAAAGACCATGTCGCGGCGTCGACATTATCCCAGTTGGGATCTTTGGTTGACGCAGCTGTTTTCAATGTCCGAATACGAATAATAGAGGTGATACAAGTCCTGGCCATGTTAGTTCTGGTCTGATAGAAAGACTGGCGATGACATACAAGAATCCTAGGCTGAAAATGGCAAGGAGCATAGCCTTCTGCCTCTTTGGAAGCTTCAGACTACTGATGACAGGCAGCGGAAGACAGAACACGAAAATGTCAGTGACTAGGTTGAAGCCAGCCATGACATACCATATAGTCAAAGCATCGCTACAGTGTCCAGGCAAAGTTGCGTTCCAGAACTTTGCAACGGGAACACATATGAGAATGTTGATAAAAGCGATAGTGACAGTCCAGGCGCCCATGAAAAGCAGTCCGTATAAAGTACATTGTTGGATGATTCGGATGGAAAAGACTCGTCGGTACTGAAGGAGGATGGCAATCTTGACAAGGCACATTCCGACGTTATAAACAACAACGGAAGCGTAGAATGCCTAGTAGTGTAAGCAGATAACTCGGAAATATAGAATAGCAAGAAACCTGACCTTCATGTAAGGTATGAAATAGTCTTTCGGCTGTTCCAAAGTGTGATAACCCAGCCCATATTTGTTCTCTATGCTAACGTTAGCAATCTCCAACTTTCAGTGCCTGGTAGAACCAACCTAATCCGATGGCCGCTGCGGCACCGAGAGTAAACACTTGGGCAATAACCATAACTCCATCGTCCCAACCAAAAGAGTGGAGTACCATATGTCGTATGTAGGTTCGTAGAGCGACGACGGTAGTGGACAAGATGGAGAAGGTGATAAGAATGGCGCGAATCTCTGGAGACCGCGTTGAACCGTCTAGCGAGCGAGGCTCCTCTGTCGAATGGCTCTCGGCCCAACGAATGTACATAATTAAAGAGTGAAAGGTCAGTATGACACTGCGGATTTTGGCAAAAGCAAAGTCCAGTTCCAGGGGAGCGGAAGCGAAAGGTTTAGTACTCTGCATTCAGGCTCAGAGACATCAAACAACCTGGCTATCACATCTGACTGATTCGACGGATCGACGCTGCGTTGCCTGTCAATGCAACACTGCTACCAACATTTCAGAAGAGCAGCCATGGCAGAACCAATCATTTGTCCGCTAGCAGACTCAGCAATTACTCAGACCTGCACTAACTAGCAGATCTTCTATGCAGATGGCACCTACGACCTGAGAGTTGCGGCTAATCACTATCTTAGATTGAAACACCCGACCAACCAGAGCTAAGCATCAAATGCCGCGTTTGACAGCTGTCACCACAGTCAGGCTTGCGGGCAATTTTGCGTCTGAGCACAAACCATCTGAGAAGTGCCGATCGCAATATGCCATGTGGTTGTGTGGAGAGATTTGGTGAAGATGTGGAGAGGGTCTGCGATGATCGGATATAGCAGGGCTTTCGTGGGCAGGGATCTGTTGTTTATGTATAACCGATAATTCCGAGGTTAAGAAAACACTTTGATGAACGATTTGATGTGCAGCACGTCATAACCACGTGGAAGAAAATTCCAAGCTGTTGGAGACAGATCAACGGCGCTCAGACATGCCAAGAGATTACAATCTCATCTTGTTTCTCTTAGTAATACTTTATTATTACGTTAAGGAAATGCCTGGCTCTCGCTTGAGAAGTACCTTGTTTTCAACAATACACCACTTCCCCAGATAAAAGTAACAGGGTTGTATTTGATTCCCACAAAGCTTAACTTTCTCCTGCGGTAGATACTTCCCCAATTCTCTATCTTCTGTTCTGCCAATAGATGCCCAGCTGGTGGTATTAGGCTTTGGAACCCCTCTCCTACCGCCCGTTGTGAGCAGACAAGTCGTTGAGGCTATTGTCCTGTAGCGGCCGTATTTACGAGTCAAGTCACTTTATTTCCCTGATGTAAGGCCGCTGAGGTTCAGTTCCGTTAAGCGAGGGAGATCAAGTTGCCAACGAACAGTACAGTAAATCACACAGCCCAGCTCAAGTTACAACCCATTAGCACGGGCCAGGAATGATCCAACAGTTGATCGGAATTGGACAGGGTAACGAATAATGCAATCCATTCAAAACTTCCAACAAAGAGCTAACTTGGTGTGCATATAAATTATACAATATTAAATACTTGAGTATAACATTATCCTCTTCTACTGTTCGACTGTACAGGTTATGCTCTTGTTGGTAACGCGCTGATACATCAAGAAAGCCTGGCCTAGCTAGTCGACCATCCCTTAAGAAAAACCTTTAGTCTCTACCTGATTAATCTCCACTACTGTGTCATTCCGTACGTAAATCCCAGGCATATTATTCCCCTGGCTAGACAAAGATTGACGACTGAAGATGACAGTATGTACTCCTTTAGGCCGTCGAATTTCATCTGAATTACGGCTCAGTCCATGCTCTAGATCGGCCAATTGATGCATGGAGCTTGTCTCATCATCATCTTTGGTCTTGTTGGTTCGTACAAGAGTTGAGAGTTTGATCGCGTTGCTTGGTCGACTGATTCGCTGGCTGCTTTTGCCATACGAACTGAGAAAGCTGGTGGGAAGAATATGAATGAAGATTGGTCTAAGAAGAGGGAAACATGCTTCGAGAGTTAGTGACATTTGTTGGTCGAGAGACATTGACTACTAACCAGAGACAATGGCAATGTTAACCTCAACAGAGCCTAGAATGCAAAACATGGCATACTCGTATGGCATCTGTGTTGTGTTATTGTCGTAATTGACCAATACAACTAACACAAACATAGACGCAAAGCAAACACTGAATTGATGGTTAGTTCAAATGATGAATGAGTTAGATATCGACGGCTTACATGGAACCAAGAAGAAACAAGGCGGCGATGGCTAATTTTTGGCCCTTGGGTAAAGTAAGCCGCACCACCTCAATGATGGGTAGGACCAGGATGGCAATATCCATCAGAAAGTGCGTGGTGATGGTACCCAGGAAGAATTGGCCGCTATTAATGTTGCAGACCTTGCCCGTAATAGTATGATCCCAAATGGACTGGACGGGAACACAACGAAAGATGAGCATAAACGTTCGAAGAATAATCCATACCACCACCATAACCAACATAATTAAGATCGGTGTTCGTATCGACGAGATCCTGAATAGTCGCCAGTACAGTGATAAAATGGCGATCTTGGAACAGACAATTGATGAGGCATAGCATATCGAGTTGAGAAAGCTTAGGAACCGAGCTTGTTGCAATATCGCCTCACGTTCGTCAGTGGGAATTGAGTCGGGAATCTTAACGCCAAGGTAGGTATGCAGCGTCCCTGCAATGGTGAGTATAGCTGCAGGAAGACAGTATAAGGCGACAAACATTGTATCATGATACCACAGTACCCTGTCGCAAACACAAAAGCCAACATGGAGAAATAGTCGTCGAACCACCAACTCATCTTGGTCATTCGACGTGCGCAAACTCGCATCACAAGGGAAACTAAAGCTGCAAGCCATGGAATAGCCACGCCCGCCCAGATATTGGGTTGCAGTCCAGCCATGATTGGGACATGCGCTGTCAGCGATTGCTCATTGACAACAATGAAAGAGATGCAAGGTGAATAACCAACAGAGAAAAGGACCGAGATGACGGGGACATTGTTCTGCAGACGGGATCTGCGTTTTGAATGCGCAAGAGTAAGCAAGACAATAGGAAATGACTCGCTCATCACATCAAAAGGCTGACGAATAACCTTCCCCAGATTCTGCCATGCCCGAAAAGGCCAAGCCTTATCGCTACCTCGTTCTTGGCTCCAACAGATGGCCTGACACATGCCACATTAAAGTTCATCGTTAGTTGGGCTGATTGTGCTAACTGGACCAACGGCTATGACGGTGGGTGGGTCGCTATATTTTACTGGTTGTGAAAAGCCTCGTTTGGCAGCTGAAGGTTGTTATCCAGCGGTGAAACTGGAAGCCAGCCTGTTTGACGTATTACTGCAGCTAGACAAGCCTTATCAGGTAGTTTACGGTACCTTGAAGAAAGGGGTATCATGATTTTGGAACAAGTGGAAGCCTTCACTGACTCTTCCATCATTCTTGACCACGACTCATAACGGTTGATAGGTTGAGTTGTCAGCCACAGCTGAAAATCCTACAATTTGCGCTATCTGTATTCTTGGCATTAGATGCGATCGTGAACGAATCCTGTTCTGAGATAACGGGGCTCTCCCGCTGAATATAGGTACAATAGCCCGACTCGTCTAAACTTTCCCAAATCTCAGTCTTGGTGGTTTGTGGCATTTGGAGACACTAACGTTAGTGTACACTCTAGGGGTCCAAATTCATGGTCCCCAAGAGCTAAGCCTGGCTAAGTTCTTCTCGCAGTTCCATAGTGACGGGTCTGAGTGCCGACAAAATAGATCAACTAAACTGAGACTACGCTCTGGACGCAAGCTATGAAACAGGACTACTCAGCTGCACTAGCATTCTGATTTGGTATCTAGAATTGGACCGAAACTCAAGCTTCTTGTGAAAGATCGAGTGGAGATTAGATGCAGCAGCTGTAGAACAACGGAATGGCATGCAATATCTGAAATATTTTGTACAACTTCTCACATTGCTAGGAAGATCTATTTATATTAATCTCCGTTGATTTAATCTGTTAAGTCCATACAATAGAATGCCGTTTATCCCACTGCCAAATTACAGCGCAAGGACTAAAAGTGGATATTTGCCGACTCGGCACCGAAGGGGATAACCAGCTATCTCCGTCTGGCCAAAGCAGTTTCTACTGATTATCACCGAAATCTATGTGTTCAGTAGGATTAATGGGGATTATTTAGATAGTTTACGGCCATGCTCATGGGTATAAGAGTCAAGGGTGTTCCTCGACCAAATATAGGCTCACCACCTTTCAAGCCACCCATCCAAAGCACCATGACAACCATTGATTCTATCGACAAGTCTTCTCACGAAGCTTATAAGCCTTCGGAGACCGCCATTCTTCTTTTGGACTGGTACTCCCTTTTTGTAGAAAAGGTTGCCGGCCCCACAGCTATTACAGCTTTGGACGTTGCAGTCCAGCTTCGGAAATGGGCAAAAGCCCAAGGCATTACTGTCGTACACTGCCTCATCGACTCAAACGGCACTCCTTTTCCTGCCTGCAAGGGCGTTGAACGCTTCTCAGGGCTTTTGGAAATCATGAAGGCCACAACGGATCCTGAGCCAGCTGAGCTGCGGCCTGACGACAAGGAGCCCACTTTTCACCGGGTCCCAGGACATATCTCAGCATTAAAGTCCCCAGGTCTGCTGGAGTTTCTGAATGACAAGGGGATCAAATCTATTGTTATTAGTGGACTGAGCACTTCGGGGTGTGTATTGAGGACTGCTGTTACTGCGACGGATGCCGAGTTTGCGACCACTGTTATCAGTGATGCCTGTGCGGATGCGGATGGGGAACTTCACAAGGTTATCGTGGAGAAGATCATACCGTCGAGGGGACATGTCAAGAGCTTTGCCAAGTTCAAGGAGGGCTTCGAAGAGGCGGAAAAGGCTTGAACAGTCTCACAAAACGAAAGATGGAGATAGCCTTTAGTTTCTAATATCAATATATGGAGTGTATTGGGTTGTTCCAAACGCTTGATTGTACTGAACTTGTGACTTAATAAACACCCCTAAGTCAAGGCGTGTTAGTCGCTACTATGACTTTCAAGGTCGGTTATCGAGAGATATCAGATTGTTACAAGTATTATACATCTCTTATTATAAAAACCCATGAAAGCGATTAATCTTTTGCAAAAAATAACAAATGCCGTGGTATGCTCCCAACAGATGCAAATCAAGTGATTTATCTTCCTTTCCGAGTCTAGCTTACCCCACAATAGCTTAAGTTTGTGCGTGACTCCATCCGATTGGTCATCCAACGTACTTTGAAAATCGGGGTCTTCGGCCAAGTCTCGATTCTCCCAATTGCACAACAACCGTCTTTTTCCAAGCTACCCCCAAAGCTATAGGCCTTCGCTCACACGCGTCACGCATGGGTTCACGACGCACCTCGCCCAAAGGCTGTCATAACTGTCGACACAGTAGAATTCGCTGTGACGAATCCCGGCCTGCGTGCCGTCGATGTACATCCACTGGCAAACAATGTCTTGGGTATGGTACACTATGGAGATGGACGGACTCGATAGCCAGTCGGGGGAAGTTAGCTGGCAAAAAGCTTCCCTTATCTGGAGAAAATAATGTTCTGTCGCAGATTAGTCATACAAAGGCTGATGCGACGAGGAATGCCGTCAGGGCGGCGAACCAAAGAATGAATTTTACACCGTTTCAGTCTCCAACCCACTTTGAACTCGGGGGCTCAACTCTCCCTGGTAGCCTGATCGACTCATTCTTTACTAACATGAGTCTAAAAGATCGCTACTATCTATCTTATTGTTGGTTATTAGTCACAACCGCAATTCACTATAGTTATGCTAATAGATGTTAGTCGCAGAGGGACTATGCCCACAACTCGTCGCCATAGACCTACCTGGTCACAATCCGTTCCCAAGATTACTGCCAATTGGAGCTTGTAGCCCTGTTCTGCAGTACACCATGGTCACTGCTGCGGCTCTTCATATGTCCAATGTTCTTAGACCAAGTTCTGACTATAACTCCCAAGATATTCACCTTGGCTACTGGGACCCATCTCGAAGAGCCATGGTGGACGCATTAGAGGCCAAGCAGAGAGCACTCTACCTTCTGCGTATCGCTTTCCAAAACTTGGAGGCCGAGGACAGGGATATGGTGCTTACAGCAGCCATGCTTCTTGTTACCGCTGATATGATCGACTCGGGGAAGCACGGATCAAAGGCGCATTTAGATGGAATCGGCTGGCTACTGAGCCATGCGCAACCTGCAACGACTGTCGGCGAGATGCTCAAGGATTTTGTCATCTCCGATTGCTATATGTTAGTCTCCCACCATCTGATGCCGTATGAGACTGACCACTTAGATTTTATGTTTTTGCTTTGACCTTTATGGATCCAATACCCAAATCTTCCATCGCCCTCAATAGTACACTCGCATCCTCCGCGATCCACTATGCCGCCCGCAATAGCTTCATTTGCTGCCCAGCTGAGATTCTACAAATATTATGGTCAACAGCAATGATACTGCAAGAACCAACTGAAGACCACACTATCAAGACTAACAAAGGAGTCAAACTCATGATGGAGACTATGGCTTTTGATGTTGAATTGTGGTCACACGATATCCAACATGTTCCAAAAGGTCGACAGGTGACCGATATTCAGAGCCGCATACACACAGGCTACACGCACCAAAATGCCTGCTGCCTATACATCATGTATGCCATCCCGTCAGTCAGAGACTTCCTACCAGAGAATACAGAGCTTGAATTGGAACAAGGTCTGATGTTTCATCTCCGAGCAATTAATGACGAAGATCCAAATTTCAAAACGTCGTTTTGGCCCACATTTGTAGCTGGAGCTCAGACTCGCGATCGCGAACAGCAAGCCTGGATTATAGAGAGAATGAAGAGACAGTCGCAGCTCTTTCCTTGGGGGTTCCTTTATACTGCTATGGACACACTTCAGATTATCTGGCAGCAACGGAATAGTGCTCAGTCGGAACTTAGCTGGTTGGAGATTCTGAGGAACCCCGAAGTAACATTTCTAATTGTTTGAGGCCGGTTTTGCTAGTGATGAACCATAGGCTTCAGCGAGGTTTTTATAAATCAATTTCGATATCCCTCCAGTGTAACTTCTATTACATGTGTCGCGAGCAAGCTAACTTAGTGTTGAATTGCCCAGTGACCTACAACCTACTTGGAACCCTGGCATCTGTGAATTTACCAACAGCTTCCGCAGCCGCCTTACCAGCCTTCGATCCAAAAACAGCGCCTGATGTCAGTCCACTGCCGCCAGGATAGTTGGAATAGAATAGTCCTCCCACCATTTCTCCAGCGCAGAATACGTTGGGAATAGGTTGGCCCGTAGATCCATGAATTAGCTGAGCAGTCTGAGGATCAATCTTGATGCCGCCGAATGTAAATGTGACGCCACAAGTCACCTTGACGGCCATGTACAGTCCCTTGTCCAGAGGTAGAGCCCAGTTCGTCTTACCCAAAGCTAGCTTCTTCATCGAGGATTGTGTCGAGAGTCCGTCTCGAATTGCAGGGTCCCATTTTGCTTCGGGGTTCTCCCGACGGTGCGCATAGACCGCTTCGTTATACTCCCGGATGGTATCGACGAAACAAATTTTATCCTTCAGTCCACGGTCTGCGCACTTGTCTGCCAGCTCCTCTAGAGTATCTGCCGTGATACGCTCTACCCGCTCTTCGCGGTACTCTTCCATTCGAAGCCAATCACTTGTTCGAGCGTCCCAGACTTGGAATGCTAGCTGCTCAGGCTGTTGGAGAATAGCTCGACCGAACTTTGCATAGGTGTAGTTCCTCAAATCAATGCCCTCGTCGACAAATCGATGCCCGTCAACGTTGAGCATGAGACCAAGTGGGTAGCCCGATTTTGTGTACTCGTTCGAAGCTTCTCGATCTCCTGTGTTGGGGTCCGCGTTGGCATCCCAGGCCACAGAGTGACAGCCTGACCAGTTTCCCACAGCTTGAGCGCCTAGTTGATGGATTGCGATGTCCAAAGCGTCACCTGTGTTGTAAGGTGTTCCACGAACCATAGCCATATCCCAGCCAGGTCCAAGAAACTGACTTCGCTTCTGCGCATTAGACTCAAATCCGCCTGCAGCCAATACGACAGTTTTGGCGGTCAACGAGCTGTCTTCACCGTCGATGGAGACTCTGACAGCATAGCTGTTGTCGGAGTTTCTCTCAAGCCCCGTGAGTGCTGTCAACCACGAAACCTGAACGTTGTGTCTCTTGATGGCAGCGAGATAATCGTCGATCAAACTTTTACCTCCATCTTCGGTTTTGATAGTCAGGCCGCCCCAGAATTTGATTCTTCCGTCAACCTCGTAAGCCTGTCTGTTGAAAGATAACTGGAAGCGGATACCATTCGTAGCAAGCCATTTGATAGCAGCATTGGAATTTTGAATGAGTGCCTTGGCTAATTCAGGGTCCGATCGGCCCATGCACACCCTGTCGAAATCGCTTTGAAAGTCCCGCTCAGTGTAAGGTGCCAGGTCAATCCTGTCAGCCTGTTCGCGAGAAACATTGTTGACAATAGGCAAAAGATCTTGAAGACCGCCGTGGACAATTCGATAGGCACCGGCCGTGAAGTAGGTATTGCCACCGACCCAGTTCTCGGGGCACTTGTCGATAAGCAGAACCTTTTTTGCGCCGTTTTGAGAGGCAGAGAGAGAGGCTGCAAAACCGGCGTTTCCACTGCCTACGACCAAGACGTCGACGTCGGGAAGGGGAGTCATGATGTGTGGCAGGTCAAGAGATGAATAATAGTTTCAGTAAAATCCCGTCGGTGTGGAGGATTCAATTGTTCAGATCTAAGAGTTGAAATAATCTAAGATGACATGCAAGAGTGAACCTATGTAATATCATGGCCCTGGAGCATCATTCTCCATACCCCACATGATACTCGGAGAGTCAGTCTCCGGTGGTGGAGTCGTCACTAGGACCGATTCGGCATACATGTAAGTCTAACTGCTAAAGCAGCAATTTTCTCGAAAGCCAGTACGATAGGAATATTTTAATTACGTGTAAATATACAAAGCTCCTCTACTGTAAATAAAATTGAGAAATGTGGAAGGCCTGGGATTTATAGACTAAGTTAAAAATGAATCAAAAAGGTTAGGAGCTCTTCATTCTACTATTAGTTGAAACAAGAGCCCAACCGAGCGTGATTTGTGTCAAATTGATTCTCCATACAGCGATGGGGTTTCCACGTTAATCCAACCAAATAAAGGATCAAGGGGCAGACTGAGATCGATATCATCCATGTGAAAATCCCTGGACAAAGGAGGGATTGAATCTGGGAAAGTGGAAGTGTCTAGATCAGCCGCTACGTCAAGTTCAGCAGAGCTCGCCTCATCTATGTCTGTATCAGCATTCTGAACAACAGTTGAACGCAAAGAGGAAAACATACCAGTGCTCAGACTCAATTTGTTCGCCTCGATCAGCCGCCTGATGGAATTGGCTGGCTTTATAACCCCGGGATTTGCGGTACATAATTCATCCAAACATTGCAAGCTTGGTTTCAGTTGACTCATATGATCTCCAGGTTCATGCCTAGAAGCCGCATTCCTTACGTGGATCGTGCATGCCACGTAGACAGTGTAGGCTAGGACATACGGTGCTCCGTTGAGGCCATATGTTGATCGATACACTGACGCGATACTAGTGATGCATCTTGCTGCAATTGTACATTGTTCCCATGACCGGCCAGGTGTGGTATTTGAGCGAATATGGCCGTCTGAAATAAAAGGCCGATGGGCCAGAATGATAAGAGAGTGGTAGAGGTTATGCAAGACCATAATGTTTGGTGTTTGAGGCTGGCTTGTTCCACTCGGCGCCAACCAAGGTTGGAAGTTGAGTTCTGGAGGTAACGTGTCGCGCCACTGTTGGAGAGCCTGCTCGATCTTGGCAAGACTACTTTGGGCATTAGAAAATGTAGCACCTACTACGTAAAAGCAATTGACGATAGTGGTCATGATTTTCGAAAGTAGGCATAATTGCTGAAATGCCGACACCGAATGGATTGGGATGGTATCCTCCACGGTTAATGGTGGACATGGTGACCCAGTAATCAGCGTTAAAGGAACAAACGGTTCCGTTTCCTCATATAAATCAAGGAACTCCCGTGAAACCTGAGAGTCGCGGAGATTTACTGCCACCGGTCTGCCCATGTAGAGACTTTGCAGCTTATCGCAGACAAATGTCCCCCAGAATACCCGGCGTCTAATCTCTATTTCCTCGGGGTTCTCTGTAGTCTTCTTGGGATCGAGGTGTAACCCCAGATCATATACCATTCGTATTGCATACCCGGTATACAGCCAACCTTTGGACGTCTCTCCACGAGCATTGTATGTTGAACCAAGTAAAACCAGCCCGACAATTGTAGTGATATGTGGACGTATTATAAGGCCATCTTTCATAAGAAGATCGTCGCATCGGTCAAAGAAACGACGACCCGCACTCGATGGGTCACTAGGATCGTCTCTGACCTCTAGGCGGGCAGAAAACTTGCTGCAGCATGCGAATATGGAGTTAAGCATAAAAGCTGAACAGTATTGACCAGAGCAAGCCAGGTCCCTCATGACAGCAGGTCGATACGTGAGTAGGAATGTATGGTGTTGGCGAGCCCAGTGTAGGTTCAACAAGTGCAGCGCAAGTTCGGTTGGTTCTCCAGCGATGGTAGAGAGTTTGGCAAGACGGTACTCCAGATGGCGTTGTAAGACTGCATTGGCAATTAGCCCATTCTTGACATTATCCAATGTAGTCGAGTGGTGGACAGAAGGGTTACGTGTCTCGGATCTTGCCGGGTTGTGCAGTGCTGAAGAAGGGCCAAAGATGTTGGTTCGACCAGTGTCATCCACAGAAATAAACTGTGCAATGTCCAATTCGTCGTCAGACGGAATATCCGGTGGAGAGGGGCCTTGGCTGGGACGTTGGTCTATAGTATCTGCCACAGATACATCCTCATTTGAGTCCAGTAGATTAATGTTTCCGTCACCGTCGACAACCAAAATCAACAGCCTGTCCCTTTCATGAGGAGTGCTATTCTTAAGAGTTACGATAAATTCCTTGAGTGAAGTTTTCTCGCGATGCAATTTCGCAATTTGTGAAAACGTCGGCCTGCGATAGTCAGAAGTGGTCAGCCGGATCAATCGATATGATCACGTACCGCTTTCTTGGTGTTTCCTCTCGATAGATACACTCGCGACTTGCAATTTCACAATTACTGCATCGAGGACGCGCGGTGTTGCATCGGATCTTCTTAGTCCGACACGACATGCAAGCTTTGGCCAAAGACTTTGGTCGCCGCCCAGATTCATCATCCGGAATAGCCGTAGGATTGCTTGAGCTCATTACTGCAGGGTATTTATTGGCTGACAATGACGCTATGCTGAGATCGACTGTTAACGCGATATCGGACCCTTGCGAATGTTGAATTTTGAGTGGTAAACTTTCTCTACATACTTCGGAGGATGAGATGACGGAGATCAAAACTCCGGACTTGAGGTCATCCCGGTGGATCATTCTCCGCAAGCTTTGGAGCCTAGGAATGTGGATCACTGAGCTATCATTGGATACTTTTTCGCGACGACAACAATACTTACTAGGCCTTTAGGTGCCTTAAATCTCATATCCGAAGTCTCTCAGTGACAGTTATGAATGAGAATAAAATAGATAAGTTAATTGTTACAAATTCTTCTTGGCCCCAGGTCTCTTCCTGATTAACTCCCGATACAACTCGTTGTTACAATATTTAATGTCCAATCCCTAGGTCGGTCTTGCTGTACAAAGGTATCGATATACTTCGCAATCTCATCATATCCAGCCATCCTGGCAGCTACAGCTGGCGTGACGAGTAGCTGGCCCTGTCGTGATTCTTGGGCGTTGTCAACTACCCACAACTTCCCAATCTTTGCTGACTTTGCTTCTGTCTTTGCCCCTAGATGGAGCAGAAATTCTACTATCACCTTGTGCCCTTCGGTGGCTGCAATGTGGAGAGGCGTGTTACCCTCGTTATTCCTCCGGTTGATGTCCGCCCCTAAGCCGAGGAGGTAGGTGGCGATATGGAAATGGCCTTTTGCGCAGGCACAGTAAAAGGCATCGTTTCCAAGCTCATCTTGAATATCAAAGACAGCGTCCCACGTCCTGATCAAATATAGCACAAGGGGCATGGACCCGTGTAAAGCTGCGTACATTAGCGGTGTTTTTCCACGGCTATCGCGAACATTTGAGGCATCTGCCTTGCTAGATGTTTGCTGCTCGACCATCTTGCTTAGAAGCATGGCCGCAATGTCTATACGACCTTGGATAGCTGCCCGATGCAGCGGTAGCATTTTATCCGGGTGGTCCCTAACCCAAGCGTTTGCCCCACGATCGAGTAGCAACTTGGTCAGAGGTGCTTCTATGTGCCATTCGATTCGATGTAACAGTGTTCTTTCCTTCCCGTCTCTGCTGTCTACATCAGCGCCTTTGTCGAGGAGTGCCAGTACTCTGCCATAGTGGCCAGCTGCGGCGGCAGCCCAAAGCGGAGTTGGACATTTGTCATCTTGCGAGTCGTCTATGGCGATATCTCCAGCAGATAGTAGTTTATTGAAGGCGTCTTCGGTGTTTTTCCCGTGTGCAGCATACCAAAGTGCCGTACGTCCAAGATGATCAACTGCCGCAGTTTCGGCTTTGCACAGGAGAAGCTCAACAATGTCGGCGTTGTTATTTATCGAGGCTATATGTAAAGCCGTACGACCTTTATGGTCACGTGAAGAAACAGTTGCTCTGTGACGGAGGAGAAGTTCAACCATAGGTTTGTTCCCAATTGAAGTAGCTACCACGAGAGCTGAAGAGCCTCCTTCAAGAGGGAAACAGGCGTCGGGGTCCAGGCCTTTATTCCTTAGTAATCTTTCCACTGTATTGATTTTGTTGGCACCGATAGCGTCGTGCAGTGACTTTGCTAAAATCTCACGGGCTTTTAGGTCAATGATTGACGGCGTCTTGTTTCTACTGATTGATGATCGGGAGCTTATACTAGCATTGTTTGGTCCTGAACTAGTGGATGAAGTGGATGAAGTGGACGAGCCCGAAGAGCTGGTGGTGCGTTCTATAATAATCATTGTATTATGCCTGATCACGCATGTTAATATCCGAGGTACGGTTATGGAAGCCTTGAGTGCCTCAATATTCTTATGACGTACCTATCGAGACACAACTGCTGATCCTGAAAATCCTCCATCCTCTCCTTGACCGCCGCATGCGCCTTTTGAAGAGAGGGAATATTCATCAGTCGCCGCATATGATTCAATACTAGGTCACCCCTAGTTTCGGGGGGTAACGAAACTCGTTCTAGCTCTTCGCGTAATATTTTCACATTCTTGATCAAGTTGTTGCAGCTCTTTTTGAGAGCGCTCTCAAGGTTGATCGAGTGTGCTCTTTCGCTGTGCGCCAGCTCACTACCACGCCTACTGAGCTGGTTTTGGTAATCTTCCAATATGCTGAGGGTTTTGTTGCAATCCTTCTTGATGTTGGCGATGGTCTTTCCCGCGTCTCTATATCGACCCCCAACCGCGATTAAATGCCGTACAGCAGAGCACAGAGCAAACACTGTAGTTATGATTGAAAGGGGGTCCATCCTGGCAGAAGCGTGGTGCTCATCTTACGATGGATGCGGGGTAACTCTAGCTGAGAAGCCTGAGGAGAGTTGAAGGGTGTTGTGTCCTCTTATATCAACAGTTGCACATTGAGGGGCGCTAGCTCTATTCTGTCCCATGACTTAAGACCTTGGTCGAGACCGGGTGGCTGTGCTGTTATGTATCCAATGAGTCGTGAGTTGGAACACCACGGCAGGCTGCTAATGATGAATCGAGAGTTGCTTGTTTGTTTTACGTAGTACCGCCTGAGAAGCCTCTCTCATCATTATGCATGGTTACTGAGCGTTGGGCTACACTCGCACACCGAATTAAGTTCATTCCGAAGTCAGGGTTATCAAAGAACTGTGACATGTGGAAAACGTTGAGGAGTTGATTAAAGACCGCCTACCCACAACAACAGACGGTGAATTGTTACAAGGGAAACACGACACTACGTTTATTCCTTCATTGTTCCTCACTCCACTCCTAAGACTAACCATCGCCGGTTCCGTTCATTATTCGCTTGTCCAGAGACTGTAGCTGCCGGTCAATTTCTTTCTTGATTCTGACTGTCTCTAGTCAAAGTCGGCGTTGGAAATCGAGGGAGTTCTCGGGGCAGAGTCAGTCTCATCAGAATCTCCTTGTTCCCGGTTGGGCTCCTTGTTCTTTAAAGGTAACTTCCAAATTCGGTAAGAAAAGTAGCCTCCTAGCCCAAGAAGCACAACTCCTAAAACCACCCCAACAGCAATCAGGCCCTTTTCTGTCTTTGTTAAAAATTCTTCGGACGGACATGATCCCGAAGATTTAACATCAACGGAAAATCCACCTGTGTTTTGTTGTGCGAGAGAGAATGTCGAGTTCTCGTAGTCAACAAATAAGTAGAGCTACCCATGGTCAGTCAGTAGTTTTCAAGTTTGTGGGAGGTTCTAACCTGGGAGAGAAAGACTTTGCCCAGTACTGGTCCATCTAGTACACCTTCCTCTGCAAATACCTGTACCTCAGTAAAGCTTGAATTAGCAATCGGACGTCCCTTTGGATCAAGTCCCTGCAGAGGCCGTACTGCAACAAGTAACTGTTAGTATTGAAATTTTCGACCGTCTCGGCAGCAGTGGACATAATCTCACCGAGCTCATGTGAAGGTATCTCCACTATCAACTCTGATAATCCGTTGGCGATAGTGAAGCTCATTGAGATGTTCATCTCAGTCGATGAGTCATATACAAGGCCAGGCTCAATATTATAGAGTCCTGGTTCCTGAGGATCAACAAGAGAATTCTCATGGCCGAGCATTTCTTTGAGGTACTTGATATCATGACTGGGAAATCTAAACTTGTTGTCATATCTACGAGAGTTGTTATTGAAAGGCTCTTAGGTAAGATGAATGGGCATCGCAGAACTTACGGTTCTATGCAAGCAATGAGTGCATTTGATCCACTCACTGGCGTCTCCGTCTGTTCCTTGCTATCACCAACTTGAACGGTAAAGGTCATCTCGGTAATTAAAACCTGAAGAGGGCAATGACGTTTCCGGACCAAGTTTGACCTAGAAATCGGAAAGGTTGTCCAACCTCCATCAAAGCTGGAAGCATCGTAACCTCCTAGAACCAAGCTGCCATTTCTTGGGGCCGCAACGCTTTGCGAACCAGAGTCGAGCCCCCAGGATCTTGCGGCAATTAACCCCTCATCTTTTAGTGACTGAAGCAAAGTTGAGGTTTCTGCCAGCCCGATATGGCTCATCGTATGTTGTTGTCCTTGGGTGATAAGTCCTCCAATCATCGTGACTGAGTTATCCTTGATCTTTAGTTCAATCTCTTCTGTATACCGAAATGGCTCTTTTGTATCGTTCCTAGTGATATTGACCCAACCAGGATTAAGATCTGAGAGGCTTGAGCGGACGACAGAGGATGCTTCTGGTAAATCCTCTCTTAAAAGAAACCCCCCTCTCCGAGATAAGCATTGCTCCTTAGTCATCTCGACACTAGCTGACGTGACGTTGAGCCATTCCTCAGAGCACACATTGCTGGTTTGTATCAGTGACGAATTCACAACGGTGCTCACCATTCCGCAGAATCTGTCCGATGGGCCGGCACCGAGCAGTATCCCCGTAGAGTAGACACGTCCTTGGTCGGCAGTCGGGAAACTACAATTGCCAAAAGGGAGTCTGATGGTGGGAAGTTGGCAACTTGGTGCAGCTCTGCCTTGAGCGAGAGTGTATGTAGCTACTAGAAATACATATATCAACATGATGGAAAAGAGAGTTATAGACTTCAAGAATCAGAGAGCCACGATCCCCTGTTTTGGTGCTTTAATAAGATTTCAAACGAGGCTGCCCGGTCATTTAGGTTCTCCGCCTCGATCCCTTGTCGCATAAGTATGCCTAGTGAAACACACCAATCGTCACAGTATTGGATTGTCGCATCAGGCTTGCGCCCGGGGGAGGTGAGGGAATGTCATTATTTGCATCTTAGAGGATAAGGGAGCTCAGCCTAATTTCAGCCGTCTGCAGGGTGTGCTTGATGTTGTGATTTGATTTGATGGGAACAAATGTGCATTTGTGTGTGGCGTGACTTTTCTTTTTCACTCCATTGAATGGGCAATGTCGTTGATGGTGCTGCTTGCATTCTTGTTGCCAGGCTAGTCGACAATTATTGAAGACACCCATTTTAACGAAGCTCATTAAGGCACGTTGGCGGGTAGTCACCAGACCCCAAGATATGTTTAGTGCCTTGTTGTTACCTCCTGATATTAGAGTTAAACGTATTTAAATAAAACTTTTTTTAAATACTTAATTATTCTTTATTATTAATATTCATGACCTATAAGATAGAATTTTTATTCTGTTTATTATTTAAAAAACTGTATTAAACTCTTAATAAATATATAATATTACATAAATAATAATTAATAACCTTTATTCTCCATAATATCATTTACGGGTTAAATTGGAGATCTTTTAAATTATCCTAAATGCACTACGGTAAAATATCTGGTAACTATGGAATCGGAGAAACCACGGCATAAGTCAGAGCTCACAGCATAGAGTGCATTTTATACTATAAGGGTTGTGATATAAGCAGGCTTATTCGAAACAAGCTGTATAGGTACTCCTAAGTGCTGGACTGTGGAAAATATCTGCAAAGCTACTATTTCCAAATTCAATATTTGAGGCAACTAGAGCCATCTAGAACTACCACTGGAATTTCACTCCTGCGATATAACCAAATTCTTTCATTCAGATGCCACTACCTATTATTGAACCTTTCCTCGTGAATCAACAAGCCAGATCTCCTCCACCACCCCGTTACGGTAGGCATAATAGACATCGTGGAGATTCACAGTCGGATCAATATGGCTGGGTATCATCTCAACCCTGTCTCCAATCTTGAGCTCTGGTGTTCCCTCTTCCCAAACTAGTGACCCATGCTCATCACCCAGCTGATCGTATTTATACCTCTTGTCCTTGCATTCTGACAATCCGCTATCTGTTGTCAGGGTTTTAAGACCAGTGTCGATTGTGACCTGTCGCTCGCCTTGCTTGCTTATGACAGTAGCAAGAATAGACAAACTGTGGGAGTAATATGCGCCAATAGCATTTCGGTAATCTGTGTCCATAAAAATGAATGATCCCGGCTGCAATTCAGTTACTCCTGGGACTGTAGCACAGAAATCGGCTGTGCCCGTGCCGCCAGTTGTGACGACCTCGATGTTGAAACCCTTGTCCTTCAGCGATTGCGCTGTCTCGGTCAGAGTCTTCATCGATGCGAGGCATTGCGTTTTGCGGTCTTCAAAGTCATGGAGATGCTGCAGGTGGCCCTCGTAGCCTTGAATGCCAATGAGATGTAGGTGCTTCAGGTCTTTGATATGCTGTGACAAAGGTAGAGCTCCCTCAGGCTTGACGCCTGTACGATGTAATCCAACATCCAGATCTATCAATGTTGCGATAGGTTCCTGAATACTCGACTTTTCTAGTGCATCATTAATGGCCGTAGCAGCAACCTCGCTGTCCACAACTATCCTGAGACTCCTATACTTCTTGAACAGCTCCACCAACCTCGTAACCTTGGCCGGACCAACAATCTCGCAGGTGATGAGCAGGTCTGTAAAACCAACGGCAGTAATAGCTTCGGCCTCGCTAAGCTTTGCCACACAACCACCCTTTGCGCCGGCAGCAACAAGTTTCTTCGCGATGATGGCGCTTTTGGTCGTTTTGAGATGAGGTCGGATATTTCGACCAGTCGGAAGAAGGCGGTCCATGAGCTTCTTGATGTTGGCTTCCATAACATCGAGATCGACAATCATGGAGGGAGTGTCGAGACTCTCGAGACTGTCGCCTACTTTGGGAGAGTACATTTTGGTGATGGACTGATTCAATCGGATTTTGATAGATTGAGGCTGAAAACAATGGTGTTTCGTGTTACTTGTAGCTGTTGATTGATCGTAAGCTTATCCTCGCGCGATTCACTTAGTCAGAGATAAATGATATTGGTAGATATGAGATGATCCTTCGGTGCCACTATTGACATCCGGAATATTCCACTGATGATCTGCAGCTTGACCACGTTACCTTGAATAATCGAGGTAACGTAGTGGTGAATTGCACAGTGCGTCATTTATAACCCCGCTTTCGCCGATCCCCGCTTATCGCATCGTGTCTTTCACGCTTACAAAAACCACCGAAATTCGGGTACTGAAGGCCCGTCGCGGAGACGCTGGGTGGGAATATCCGCTGCTGTGGTCTTTTTCCCTGCTTTGCGATTTCTCCGCATGTTATCAAAAGCCATAAATCCACCCAAAAGACCCGCAATGAGGCATCCACAAGCTCCAAAGCAGGCTGTCGTGATAAGAGCTGTTGGGTATTTGGGCTTTTCACTCTCGCGAAAGATGTTGCTTGATACCAGGCCCATCAGATTGGCTAGAGGGACTCCCACTGACGTGAGTACCACTCGTTTGCCCTCATGTGCCAGATTATTGTTATACCACGTCGAGAGGAGGACGGATGGTGCTGAAGTGCCCCATACCATCATGAAGCATGCGAAATAGGCCAACTGTAATTGAGCTTGAACGTCTGAGATGGCGGCATAAATGATGAAGCCGATAAAGGTAAAGGCGAATCCAAGCATGATGAATGGAAAACGGATTCGTAGGAAATCAGAGCTGAAAGCCAGAATAAGCAACATGACAGCTCCGCCGACGTTGGGGGCAACTAAACATCATATCAGTAAGAATGCCACAAAGAATAAGACTGCTACTTACCAGTGTAGAGATTTGTCTTAACCGTACCGTACCCGAGTCTCTGAATGATTTGGGGCATAAAAAGTGCAACAGATTGAATCGGTACACCAAGACAGATCTCAATCATGAGAAAGCAGTATGTTGTTGGGTAAGTGAAGACTTTCAGAGAATCTTTCAAATTGAACTCTTCCTGCACAACCGATGAAGAATCGACTTGCATGCGATGGAATGCCAGTGCTTTTTCCTCTTCGCCGAGAAACTTGGCTTCCGCAGAGGAGCGAGGAAGATACCAGAAAGCAAAGGTAGAGAAGAGGACCGAAGCGGAACCTTCGATGATGAACAAGTATCGCCATACAAGCATTTTCGACTCAATTTGGAACACGCCAAATGACAAAAGGCCGCTCTGCTGCTGTTAGTACAGGTATTTCGATGGATAGCGATAACATACAAAAGCATTGGCAATGTTGGAAGCGGCGTAGAAAACAGCAAGACGCCGAGCTAGTTCACCTCTGCGATAAAATGTAGTCAAATAGTAAATGACCAGAGGGAAGAAGCCGGACTCTGCCATGCCGAGGAAGAATCGTAGGGCAAAGAGACCGCCAAAATTCTGCACACAAGCTGCCAGAAGAGTCATGGATCCAAAGGTGAACATCAGGATGGGCAGAACTCTAGCAGCGCCGAACTTCTTGCCCATGATGGCGACTGGAGGAGCGAATATGACGTAGGGGACGAAAAAGATTGAGACCAGAAGGTTGTACTGGTTGGGCTTGAAATTGAGATCTATTGTTGTTAGTCCAGATTGCCGTCTTCAGATAAGTTCTCATACCGTCGCTTAGACCAGCAGTCTGCGCATTTCCCAGATTTCCTTTGTCCAACGCATTAAAGAGATCTGGTGGAATGTTAGAACTTGGAGAATTAATTTGGTATGTAGCTCCCTGAACGTACACATAATGGCCAGGACAGGCATCAAGCGAACATCAAATTTGCGGCATAGTTGACGCTCCGCGATGTGGTCGACGACTCGTGCTGTCTCTTCCTGAGTGCCTTCGGCGAAGGTATCGTCGATGCTGGCATTGTCTTTGTGGTCCTTGATGTCTTTGGGATCCATGGCGACAACTGGAATCAGAGTGAGGATTATTTCCAAGTGTGTCGTTGTGAAAGTGTAGAAAATAAGCTTGAGAAAGGTTCTAATATCACATCTATATTCTTTGGCATAACACCAAGACACCAACAATTTAGACTGAATGCGGGGTGAGATTGGGATCGCTTGCTTGATTGGCGATAAGATTCTGGGGTTACATATTACAAGCAGTGAATCAATAAGACCTCGGCGTTCATCAAGCGCCTATCGCCAGTCGAGATAGTGAGATGAATCCTTGCATTCGTCAATGCTCGTGTTACGGTGACATGATAAGCTTTGGTTCTACTGTAACAAGATGCATCTACAGTACGATTAAAGCTGGCACACGGACTAACACAAACCGACGATCTTATCCATTGTCTGGAGTACTCCGTGACGTTGCCGATCCCACGACTCCTCAGTCTCCACCGGATGTCCGGTTTCGGCAGCCCGATAAGGACGACGGTAACTAGATCAGCACCCGGAGATACTCCACCAAGATAGGTGCTACTAAAGTCCAGCTATTCTCAGCGCTCTTTATCTGCCTATCATTCTATCAGTCAACTTAGCACACTGTCATCTCTATTCCGGTCTTGAAACAAGGACATCGGCAAGATGAGCCAACCTCCATACCCCCTCCACGAATCGGTGGTCAACCGCATCGATCCCGAGTATGCTGCCTTTTACAACAAGCATATCATAGGCAAACAGCAGGTTCATCTACAGCCAGTTGCAGCGTCACGTACCAGCGGAGTCCTCATCCCAGGCAGTGGTCCATTGCAGCCCGTTGCCATCACGGTAGACTATGCCATCAAACGAAAGGAAAGCAAGGGTCCGGACGTGAATGTTCGCTGCTTCACGCCCGAGGGCGATCAACCAACGAACGGGTGGCCTGTTTGCATTTACTATCATGGAGGCGGCTGGGTTTTGGGCACGATCGCTACTGAGAACGTGATCGCGTCGCATCTGTGCGCGCGCGGAAAATGCGTGGTTGTGGCTGTTGATTATAGGTTGGCGCCAGAGGACCCTTTTCCAGCTGCGGTACTTGATTCCTGGGAGGCTGTCCTCTGGGTACTGGACCAAGGCAAAGATATCCTTAAATTGGACACTTCGAAAATGGCGACAGGTATGTTGAGACTGGTCACAATCCCTCTGATTTTGAGTGTCTGACCGCGAATGAGAGGACCGGACTGTGAGGAAAGTTGCTAACTAAACAACAGGAGGCTCCTCTGCTGGGGCTAATCTGGCAGCGATTATGTGTCAAAGAGCTGCTGATAGAGGATCACCCAAGTTCTCGCTCCAGCTTCTCTCTGTACCTGTCATGGACAACACAGCTGACATAACAAACAACACCTCATGGAACGAGAATCAAAATACTCCAGCCCTCCCCGCGCTCAAGATGCTTTGGTACCGCAACCACTATCTTCCAAATAAAGAGGATTGGGGCCATCCGGAAGCCAGCCCGCTATTCTGGGAGGGAGAATTCTCAAAACTACCACCTGCGTGTTTTGTTGTTGGAGAGTTGGATGTGCTTCGGACAGAAGGTGAGCAATTTGCAAAGAAGTTGGAGGATGCAGGGGTTAAAGCAGAGCTCAATGTCATGAAGGGCCAGCCGCATCCTTTCATAGCTATGGATGCCGTGCTGGAGGCTGGGGCAAGAGCCATAACGCTTTTCTGCGATGCTTTGTATAAGACGATGTATGAGAGATGGTAATATATACTCAGCAAATTCAAGAATTTGAGAGCTACTCGTATTAGCGATGCCGTACTCGGCGAAGGCTGGAAAAGGAAGATGTTCATAAACTCGAAGTGTTCTTAGCGGCAATGAGACGCGTATTGCCGGCGGAGTTAGCTACCAAAGCAGTCCCAAACATCTCAATGGCACTCTTTACAATTAGTTATACTCGATGGTTGTGCTCTGGTTTTCGCACCAATAGATCAGTCAATCAATTTAGTTTATCTGTTGCCTTACCTACCTATAAATACGTGGCTTCCACAAAATCAAGCATAACGCATCCGTGACGTGGCCCGTTGGATGCTACCCAATTTAGGCTCCTCCAGAACTACACTCGACACATATTACCTTTACAGTTAAAGATTCATGAGTATGTCAGACGTTAGACGGGAACGAGTAGTCTTGTGCGTATACGGTGAAAGTATGTTCCATCAATACCCGGTTTTGATTGGACTCTGCGTATTTGATGCAGACTTGTAGGATATCCCTGTCTAGTCGACTCACACTTTCTTCCTTGCTTACGAATGACTTCAATCTGCATCTGAGCAATGTTCAAACAAATACACGCCAGTTAATGAAGAGAGAAGACGACGCGTATCAATTGACCTTGACCTGGATGCCATTGACTAAGAATCATGACATTTTGCGCAATCCGCCTTCGCAGCGGCAAACTCATGATAAGTGATTGCCTTTGTATTGAGAGGATTCGTTTTAGTAGTTGTATCAGGAGCCATAGCCACCACATAACACTATGGCCAAGGCATAATCCATACAGATAAAGCCCGTCTAATGTCCGAGCTCGAAAGCCAGAGGTTTGTCCCCGTAGAGAATTTGTGGATAAAATAGACATGGTGTTTAGTGAACGATAAGCTCGACTTTCGTTGAAATAAGGATTTTCCTGTATGCCACTTCAATGATTAAGCTTCATAGCTGCATGAGCCTGATCTCTCGCATTCAAAATCGATAAGCATAGTTGTAAGCTTCATTGACTTTCTTTGGCCGACCTCTACGGGACCTCGCATGAGGCAGTCTATGAAGCATACTTCCAAGCTTGATTCACTCTCCATCAACAAAACTACCCTGAAGCTATCCAATTCTTCCATCCAGAGCAATATGACATCATGTACCTGCATCTTTTCAATGAAGCTAGTTTAGTACATTGGCTGTTGTCTGGGGTCAGCTACGCTCTGGCCAATTGGCCGGTCTTGGGATTCTGAGGATCTTCGACTCGGTTACAACCTGCCGGAGGACCGTAATTATGAACTAACCCATCAAAGCGCGCGCATCTTGATTGGATCTTGCCTTTGACAAACAGGTTCGAGACCGCGGCGATTTCCAAAAAGATGGAATATTGCTGACCGCTGGATAATACGGCATCAATTAGTGGCCAGTGAACCAACGCGTGGCGAGGCGCAGTCAGCCTTCAATATCCAGCTCATATCATTGACGCGTCATCTCTCGTGGTGTGATTAAAGATTCGAGGCGGAATCTCGTATCCTCTGCCTCGGTCGGTTGTTTCTGTTTCAAGCCACAGCTGTCGCATGTCGTAGCTCGGGCCGTGATGAAAGGCTAGTGAGGGCCATTGTGGGTTTGTGTGGGAGGATACGGCAACGAAATGCCGGAGTACGCATTAGCCAATTACAAGCACAATAGCATCGTATAACTCTATCCTGTAGTAGAAATCCATAAACATTCACGATGCTCTCCAGTACAAAAAGGTCCCTCAGAAACCTTCATTCCAGAATTATCAACCACTCACTCACTCGCAATAACTTCACTCTTTAACAACCTTCCAACAACCATCACCATCCTTCACCATGAAGCTGAACTTCCTCCTCGCCGCTGCCTTCATTGCCGCCCCTGTCCTGGCCGCCTCCAGCACCACCGAGACTCACACCTCTACCAAGTATGTTTCTCTACCCGGGCTATTACTCTCATACTGACAAGTTAGGACTGGTGACCACTCTACCACCACCAAGACATCCACCGATACCGCCAAGGCTAGCCAGACCGGCTCTACCAAGACCTCTAAGGGCGCTGCTCCCACTATGGGTGCTGATATTCTCGGAGTTGCTGGAATTGCCGGCATCATCGCCGCCATGGCTGTTTAGATTGTTCCGTTGCGACCACTGTACACTTCATCGGTTCAGTCTCTTGGGGATTTGGATCACTACTTTGGCATAATTAGATTAGCATCGATTTGAACCCTTATTATTATCAATTTCTTCGGCTAGTCTGAACGAGAGTGAAAATTTGACCGATAAATGTAGGCTGCTGTGGTTGATTTGTTAGCACGACGTTGGTTGATGAAAGTTATTCAGGTTCATTGGAGTTGAACATATGGTTACCTCGATGCAAGTTTCAAAGTCAGGTATGCAACACCCATCATATAGTTCGGAGTACGGACATGACAAGTTTGTTAAATCAGTGGAACACTGCTGACTATAACCAATTCTTTTGCTATTTCTTTTCGCGCTGGATATTCCTTACATATATGGACACTGAAAGTTTTGGACTGATGAAGCAATACTCGTGGTCGTATCTATATCTTGTCTCATATAATTCTATTGTCTAAGATACAACAGTCTGAAAGGTCGCGCACCTGATAGGCTCACACTCTCTCTGCGATTGATGACGAATCGTCACTACCCGATTCACTCTCAACCTCATATTGTCTCCGCCATATCACCTTTCCCTCGTCAGGATCCATAATAACTGCGTAGTGCGTCTCGGGGTTACTTATCTCCTCATGTTCTAGGAACCCGATCACGTCCGCCATAGTCACAACATCGTCCCGTTGTTTGTATCTCCTTTGACATGCACGAACCCGTTTCCGCCAAAGTCCTTGAAGATGATGATTCCTACTCAGGGACAGTCCCACGAGATCCGCCATACCGGTTGCATCTTCCCCTTCGGCCAGTGTGGCTACGGCTTCCTGCAATCGCGAGGGATCCTCTTCATCCTTCGCGTCATGGTTATAGGCAGTGAGAAAAGTGTCGGATTCGCGAATGTTCGCACTCTTGTTGTCCTTCTCAACGATATATATGCGATTGGGCTGGCAGAAGATAAGATACGCGGCTGTTGAGTTGGATGTCGAAAGCTTTGTCAACACGTTTTCTACGTATTGGTCCGAGACCGAGTCTGAGATGATATTTGTCTCTTGGGACTTTTCAGGCTGTTGGTCTGAATCTGAAGATGGATCCAGCAGGAATTTTCTCAGGGTGCTCGAGATGGATTGCCTAAACCCAAGCACGACCATCGCTTGATTCCATCGAAACGAGAACTTTTGCCAATCTGTGTCTTGTGCATGGTGTGGGCGAAAATTCAAACTCATGCTCAATCCTTTTCTCACGCCCGTCAATACCCCGACATAGCCGAGATAGGTCACTGCTGTAGCGATGACAGGCTCTCCGGTGAAGCGCACAAAGTCCAGCTCAACGATAATCTGTCGCAGTTGTTCCATTCCCCAGTCCAACGTGCGAAAGTGCAGTATACGAGTGGACTTTTTAGTCGCACCCGTGAACAAAGTGCGCACACCTCCGCTTGTGCATCCTAGTAGAAGATCCAGCAAAACATTGAAGGCTACGAGGATGTGCATTGGGATACCGATTGCACGTGAGATGCCGGTCAATTCAGCTGTCTCTTCCGCAGAGTGGACGCGTCGAAGGGCATATCGCGCAACATTAGCGAGAGCCTTGCCATAACGAGGCCCCGCGATACTTTCGAGGAGTTCATCGAACAGAGAAGGGAGGTTACACTCCGTCACAGAGTCTCGAAAGTGCGGAATAATGTGGTTGTAGCGACTTTCAGGTGGTAGAGAGAGATTCACGACGAACTTAGGGATTGTTGAAGCGTCATCCATTTTGCGGATGAAAGTAGCGATATTCTAAGGATATTGAGTTGACGATCAAAGTATGCTTTCAGATGGTGGATGCCTAGAGTTGTCGCAGCTGACGTAGCTTGTTTGACGAGCACGTGATTTGGAAAGCAAGGAGCGATTTTACAGAGAGACTGACTTAGGTGTTTTATGTCCTTGCGATTCAAAACTATGATATAACCTACTACCATACCTTTATAAAGAGAAACCCTTTCGAGGGTGTTGTTTATCCCGTGACTCGAAAGGAGGTGGCCTCCACCTGCTAACCTTGATTTATTTTTGTCGGGTAAGAGATAAGCTTAACAAGTCATTGGTGGAAAGTGGAAGAGTAAAGCAGACTGTCTGCTCATGGCATTGTTGGTTAATCAAATGTCTTCCTTCTGGGGATATGGGCCACTATATGGTACATGTGCTTATACTCCGAGCTTCATGTATTAAGCGAAACCTGACGAAAATTTAGTCGCACGAAATACAGGGATGGAGGAAACACCGCCCGCATGTCCGTATGACAGCGTCCCATTTCTCCGTGGGAAGAATTCTATCTGTAAAGAACCTTTGAAAGTGACTTGTTCTAAGCTTCTGTTTATTTCTAAGCGAATGGAACGTGAAATATCCGAGAGGCTTGATTGGAACAGGCAAAGGCATGTCTTGGAATGTTCGCCGCCAAGCAGTCAGCTAACCAATCGATCCCCAAAGCTGACACTATTTCGCCAAGACTGATAACAAGCTTACTCATATGTTTGTGATTGAGCTGTGATGATCCGCTGTCGCGTCTAAACGCCTACTCCAACGAACGAGAATTCTCCTTCAGAACATCTATCGTTCCCAATCTGGCCGTTCGCTTCGACGATCTGACGCATAATCAGCCAACCGCAAGCCATAAGCTGACCACACCACCCTCATAACAGGAAGTATTGGTAAGTAAGCAATAGATTGAATCATCGTGATTCAGAGATGTATTCAGCCGGTTGAGCGGTCGACGTTAACCCCGTCGGACATAAATCACCCGGGGAGTATAAATCGGTATATCCCAAGATGTAGTGATACAGTTGTCTGATTATTGAACATCAACACAATTAAACAATATGAAAGTACTTCAACAATATCTCTATCTTTCACTCTTTGTTGGGACATCGCTTGCAGCCCGTGGGGGTCACTGTCCACCTCTTGGGCCTGTCCTTCCAGCGCCTCTGCACCCCAACTCCCATCCCTCAGTCAAGTCTGCAGTAAAGGTCATCCAAAAGCTGTTGGAAGACACTACATCTGAGTGGAACGAATCTTCTGTAACCGTTGCTGTGAAGTCTACAAATGAGGATGACTACATGTTTGAGTTCGCCAATACTCCACCAAAGTTTGATCCTCGAGGGGTGCACAAGGTGGATTCAGACACTGTCTTTCGCATGGCCAGTTTATCCAAGGTCTTCCCTGTCCTTGCCTTGTTGAAGCTACACGAGGTCGATTTTGACGCTCCTGTTACGAAATATGTGCCTGAGCTGCGAAGTTTGAGTAGACAAGCCCGAAAGCAGGACCCGGTCTGGGCGGTTGATTGGGAGCTTGTTACCGTCCGTGCTTTGACATCTCACCTTGGTGGTATCCCAGCTGATCGTAAGTTGAATCATACTGAGAGTTGAAGACTTGCTAATTGTTTTAGCGGCCACCGATGTCGAGCCTTATGGTGACTGGACAAGACTTGGCTTCCCCCCTGCTGATCCATCCAAAAGTCTCAACTGTTCTGGCATTCTAGGTATCCCAGAATGCACCAAGTCTGGTAATTCTCCTTTCTTTCACAATTTCCCATTTCTAACATTTGCAGACTTCTTAAGACGATTTGGCGAGAGACCTCCAGTCTATGCACCATACGCAGCAAACACCGTTTACTCAAACGTTGGTTGGGCTATCATGGGATGGGTTATCGAAAAGGTCAGTGGTCTGCCCTCTGGGGAGTTTATCAAGAAACACATCTGGGACCCCACCGGAATGAATCACACATTTTACGAGGAACCCGATAGTTCTCTCGGGTTTGTGGCTTTCAACGATGTGTGGTGGAACGCAACCCTTGGTTATGGTGATCCGTGAGTTACCTCTTGATTCAATGTGCTGAGCTTACCAGTTGCAGTGCCGGCGTTTATTATACCTCCTTAAATGATGTCATGGCTTTTGGAGATTCTGTCCTCAAGAATGAACAACTCAGTGCTGTCCAGACACGAAAGTGGTTAAAACCAGCGACTGGGACTTCATCAGCAGGAATCTTCGTTGGTGAACCTTGGGAGATATTCCGCTCGACAAACGTCACAAAAGACAACCGAGTTGTTGAATTTTACACCAAAGCTGGTGATATTACTACCTACCACTCACTTCTGGTGCTGATTCCTGACTATAATCTGACTGTCAGTCTTCTTACCGGTGGCCCGGTGGAAGAGACAAGTGGAGGTGTCCTATCACTGCTGTTCTCAAACATTGTCAAAGAATTACTGCCTGCAATTGAAGACGCTGGAAAGGACGAAGCGGACAAGATCTACGGGGGTACATATTCTGATCCCAAGACCAATAGTACCTTGACACTCTCCGTCGACGACGAGCCTGGATTCAGCATCACGAAGTGGATCGTCAGGGGAGTTGATATCGCCAGCACATACCAGAGCTTCGGCCTGCCTCCCGTTTTCCCGACTCCTCCGGGAGAAGTTCGATTCCGTCTTTATCCCACCGGGCTTGAAAGCGAGACAGAAACATCTTGGCGCATGATGTTCCTTATTGGGTCGGCCGAGGAGATTGAAGAAGAAAATGCGATGTTCGTCTGGCCCGATGCAACCTGCAACACTTGGGCGTCGTTGGATCGTATCGTGTACCAGCTGTTGTCTCATGACCACTTTGTGTTTACAGAGTCTGGGAAGGGAAGCGATAGGGTTGTGAATAAGCTTGAACTTGTTGGATATCGAGTCAATCTGGAGAAGGAAGACAATTGAAGCTGCGGATGTCTCAGCGGACTGGATCAATCAGTGACGAAAGGGGTACCATGATAGGTCTAATCATTCGGCAACCCAATGGGAAACGGGAGGAAGCCGGAGTAAGTGGGAATTGGAGAAAGAGGGGACTTGGAAATGAGGTGAAGAACGAATTCCAAAGAAATAAGGTCATGGTAGCCCCTAGTCTACCTATATCTGATACACTTTCGGATGTGCCTGATCATTAAGTTGATGCAATTGTACGAGTACCCTTCTTTCATGCTATCTGACGTGGAGATATTACGATCAAACGATACTCGAATCTATAGGTAAGGAAGAAGGTAAGACAGGAGAGAACCCTGTGTGGGCGGATCCTCCCTCATCCACGTTGACATTGGTTAAACCGGAATGCGCGTCGGCTTACCTTGACAATACAATCATCACTCCTACACAATCACAGCACATACTTCCCTCTGGGACAAAGGACTATTGAAACAATTTCGCCTGTAGCCATGAGTCCCATGTACACTATGAATACCTCAGTTTCGACCAGCCAGCCATGGGGTGTTATGTATGATTGAGAATTTCGAAAGTGCGGCCCGATGTACCAGGCGCTCACTTCCTTCCTCTACCTACCCGCACGTCCAGGCTCCCTTCCTTACATCTTATAGAGGCGCACATCTCTTCCTCTTGTACCACACCCTTCCACTCACAACATATGATCTCTGTATCGTCAACTAACCATGAATTGTTGGTGCTGTTTCGTGTACTCTCGAGAAACCTAAGGGCCTCGAGCGCTGCGCATGTAAAAGACTTTCATCAGAAACCCACCTTCTCCTTGTCCTTTTTCAATCCATTGCGGAATTTCTTCAGTGAATCTTGGATGAAACATATGGGCTTCGCCCGGGTCTGTATTCAATCTTGCACATGACGACTTGGTAAGTGAGAACGCATCCTTTCCACGTGCGGGGCCAATTATCTCTATCGACTGACCCGCGCTTAACAATGTACTGGGGAATATTCGGGCTCGAAAAGGGCCACAGTAGTACTCGAACGTCTGTTGGTTTCAAGCGTTCCCTATCAGACCATCCCTATTTACTGACGACAATAGAACGCCTCTTGGTCGCCGACGACGGCTTCCATGGTGCGGAGATTGAGCCACAAGGGCATCGTTTCTGCAAGTTAAATGCAGACAGGATAAAGATGCTGGAGTCATGAGCACCAATTACGCTGAAACTAACATTACTTAGTTATTTCACTACGAGACTTCAATCAAAATCCGTCAGTGACTAGGCTGCACCCTCTTGAACTCTCCCAATCAGCTTGTCCCACCCACAGTGATCGATGGGATAGTGATGCGGAGATAACCTACCTGGAATTACGCCGCGAGAGAAAAGTAGAACTTTCACACTGGTCAGCTCACCTAGCGGATTCATCCCCTCTCGAATGCCTGATTGCTCACCACATACGCTCACCGGCAAGACTGTTCTCATCACCCTGAAATTTGGTGGCTAGGTATGCCCGACTTCAGAACCTTAGGGTTAGTCCGCCCGGCGATACCATCTGGGCTGTCATTTTGTGTCTTCGCGCGGCGTAAGTCCAGAGGGTGACGAGAATGGGACAATTGATAGCCCTATCGTCAACCGTAATCGGCCTGTACTGGAGGATTCAACCGGGTTCTTCGCCGATACGGAATATGTACGTTTGAATGTCAATCACCATGAAATATTCGCTAACCTGTTACATCAGACTCGATCAACAATCTCAACTGCGTTCTCCGATCAAGATATCCCATTTGAGCAGATCGGAGCAGCCATTCTCCCAACTCCAGAGACTCCTCACGCAATCCCCTTATGTTCGGAAGATGTCACTTTCTTTGTTTCCGCTCGGTCCAATTTCGAATGCAGTAGCCGTTTCGACCTAACCAATCGCACAAATATCATTCGTTTCTCGGTTACCCGTTAATACCTGAACTCAAAATCGTGGTTAACATGCCCCAGGACAGTACTGACGCGGTGCCAAACAGCTATTCCACCCCTACCTCATATTGACAAACTCGGGGTGCCGGCCTTTATTCCTTCAACTTGAATACCTCAACGCAGAGCGGCTTTTTACTATTTTTGTCGATGGATTACAACAATCTGTGCGATGTCTTCATCAACGAGCACCAGATTATCAATTGGGTCACCCTAACGAAGCTCCGGAAGTCCTTTCTTCCATATTCGATCATCCAGGTAACTGCTTCAGTAATTGTGTAAGATTACTTTTGCTGCTGTCGCGCACACCGATCTCGGCTCCAGCTGGGAAACAAGTAGAGTCCTGGGTGACCACTTCGACGGCAATGATTAGAAAGAGATTGAACCGCGTCAACCGATCTGTCATTGAGAAATTCCAGCACCCTGTTTCTACATCTCCGATACTTTAATTTCTCGATTGGCAGCGCCGTAGATACTATATTGCATCAGCCTGACCTACAAAAGAGGGCAATGTCGATCGTTGGCAGCGTATCTGCCAATGTGGGACTCCTCAACGATCATCATAGTTCGGAATTTGTTCAACCCTGAGACGAGACAGGCATGGGACTATGTGAGCATTTTACAGCCGATTCTGATGTGAATGTTGGGACGAATGATAACTTATTTGGCCTCGGTAGTCACTCTCTCACAATGCTCAGGCAGAACAGGCCGCCAGTAACATGTCGACAAGCCTGTCAAGGATATGCCTGGTAACCCTTTGTCACCAACGCCATTCAGCAACACTCTAACCCCGTTTACACAGATATCTATGGTATTGTCCCCTTGGAGCAGTCCTTTGCCCAGGGCGCGCTGTCGCTCTTCAGTTCAAGAAAACATCTACCCAAAGCCTTCAACCGCCGCGCTTTGCGGAAACCTGAGCTACTAGGCCTTCAAGCTGCGCCAAATGCCCTGAAAGCCAGCCAAATGTCTTTCCCAGTAATTCCTTTGAGCAGGATGTCTTTTAACAGCTACTGGTTCGATCAAGTTGGTAGATGAGGTTCAACTTTGACACATGAACGCTCTGCACGTACACTAATAATGCAAAATAGAGCAAAAGAAGAAGGCTCAACAATCTGCGGTTCGAACCCGAGACCTCTTTTATCGGTATAAATACCAAAAAGGATAGCGTCATCCCAAGCATTTAGTGAAGGCCTGTGCTTTGTCCGCCCTGCCAACCTCACCACTTCTAGCGATGTGGCTGCCTAGACGACTACCCCAGCAGAAGCTTTTGTTATTTTGATGTATATCTCACACAGCTATTTCGGCGGCAACCAGAAACCGAAAAAGCTCATTGACGATTTGTTCAGCAACCACAATAAATATCTGCTCACAATACATTCAAAGCTTGTGAGTTTCCTCATTTCAATCTCCCTTTCAGCACCCTAACGATTCCAAACACGAACTCTAAGATTACATTTTACCAGCCAGAACAAGCTCAATCATCGATTCCAAGACGAAACAGACACATGTCCCAGGCCATGAATTCCAAACTACTCCCGATGTAGTGTTGGGTTATCGCTCTCTTTGGGCATAGGTACGAACAACCAAGAAACAGCTGTGGCCACCAAAAGGGCACAAAGAACAGGCTGCAGAACCTTCACACCAGCACTCGCCGCTACCAGACCAGTAATGATTGGAAACAAACAGCCTCCAAGCTGAGCGAACACAAACACAAACGCCAAAGCCGTAGATCTAATACGAGGGTCAAACAGCTTAGAGCCAACGGATATGCCCTAATTTGTTAACTAAGTCAAGAAAAGGTGTATGGTACATACACTTGCAAAGTACGGTCCCATGAAGAAACCAAGGAGGCTGATGGCGATCGAGGCAGCGATGATGTTCGGGACCCTTTACCGGTTAGCGACGGAGAAGAAGTAAGGAAGAGTACTCACAGCCAGAATAGAAGTTGCAGCCCAATACTGATGACGGTGAAACCAAAGATCATCCTACGAACCCCGAAGCGATGCGTTGGCTCAGCAAGAAATAACCTTCCAAGCAATGATCCTCCACTGAACCCGGCCGGTACAAATCCCATTTGATTAATGTCACCGTTGCGAACATCCACCAAATACTCGACCACCCATCCACTCGCAGTGAGAGTGGCTCCAAGGAAAAAGAAGAAGAATAGGCTGATGAGCCAGACATTTTTGTTCTTGAGAGTTTCTTTCATTAACGAGAAAGCATCCTCGTTTCTGGAGGCGGGCAATTGGTCAGCCTCAAGTGTTCGCTCGGTTGGTTGTTGCTTCTTCATCCCAAGAGTGTCCCAGAACGCATAAACAACAAGTGCCACGTTTATGATACCTATACCAAGTGGAAAGGTGTAAAATAGATACCATCTTGAGGTGCTTCCAGCAGAAGCAACACCCGTCGCGACGAAAGGTCCGACCAAACACCCAGCCATATACATGGCGTGGATGAATGCAAGCCATCTATGAGAATCTTTTACTCCAGCGACAAAAGTATTCCCATGGGTATCTTGGTACGCCTGACCCAAGCTAACCAGCCAGAATGTCACAGCAAAGAGCCCGAAAGGTGGTTTCCATGATCGAAGAGCGTGGGCTATGACCTGGAGAACGGCTCCGATCGCCAGCATTGAGCCAAGGTCAAACACCTGACAAAGATGGGTATTGGACAAGGCACCAGAGAACCATCCCATGAAGTTTGCGCCGTAGCTAATCTTGTTAGTGTGGTTTTGCAAAGGTGGGTGTTACTCACACTGATGAGACAATAGCCGTTGTGACATCATAGTCTCGGATGATATGTGGAATTAATGCTCCTATACTTCCGTCGTTGACTCCAGCGACAAAGAATGAGAATGCAGCACTGATGATTTTCAATAGCTCGGTCCTTGTTGGCTTGTTGGACGATTGCGGAGGTTCCGTATCGTTGGCCAAAAATGCAGGGCTTTCCAAATTACGGAGCTCAAAGGCATCGGCCTGTCTTGTCTCAGTCTGTGTTGTTGTCGCCATTTTGATACCACTTGGGAGCTTTGAAAGTTCAAAGTGCGAGGGGTGGTGGTCATGTAGGTATTTATTCGACGCCATGATCCTGGGTCGGGAAATAATCGGGGGCTTGGCGGGTGATAGCAGCGAGACCACCACCAAGACAGGCTAACAAGTCCTGTACATGGTAATACCAGTTTTAAAAATGGTCTACTAAGGCTACAGGAACACAATACCCGGGCTTAGACTGGTCTTCTAGCACTATATTTCTTGAGAAATCCAAATGTGGTAATACTCCCAGCTGAGATCATCAGGCGATCTCGGGATCTGGGCCGGACTGGCTGAACGCCGGCGGAGATGCCTGTCGTTGCAGCGGTTTGCGTTATATCCGGGGAAGCTTGTGACCGCTTTTGCGTGAGCCTCTGTTTGACCCCGGCCTCACCTTGCCCGTATTATGATGGCTAACACATGTCTTAGACAGGCTGTCATTCATATGAAGACACACTTTAGAAACACATCAAAACCGTTTACGCCAGCAAGTACTGTTGATACTTCATCCACACTTTGTTTATAGTTTAGTGTCAATCTGGAAGATCTTTTTTAGTTTTTGCGCTAATATCCCTGCTATTTTGCTAAAGAAAAGTTGAACTTCTGAAAAAAACGGCGACACGAAATCACGAGACGGACTCTTGATAGTTGATTGAATCTCCTCATCATACATAGGGTAGGTTATTGGGCAGCAAGGAATGAAATGACGTAGTTAACCCCTGACCTCACGTTCCACCTCCGCGTCTGAGCGATTTGGCAGAAATAAAACGACATGTGCTTCTGCGGAGACAATGTCACGATAAGACAATCGAAATTGAGAAAACAAAACGTTTGATTGGTGGTTTCGCATCGGAGGGCACTTTTTCCGCCACCCCCTGCTATGGTGGCTCCACTATGGCCACGTCAAAGGCTCTTGTCGGTGAGTCGTGAGTCTTGCAACCCGACCCAGATCTCATCTGGGGATTTACGAAAACACCATTCCGATGCAATTACTGCGTGGCGATCGTGGAGATACCAGCAGCACTTCTTCCAGGAGCTATGGAGGCTTTGGGCCTTCAGAGCCCCGGCTCTTCGAGTTCAGTGAGCGGGGTCGTTCTGTAGCGCCAAAATGTATCGAGATGTCCAAGCAGCATCCGGAAGAGTTCCTCAACTACCTCCAGCAGGCATGGAAACGCGACAAGATCTACGCAAAGGAGAATCCAGACTCCATGTTTGATATCAAGGCCATCAGAGTCCTCTGCCAAGATGGAAAGTATAGGCCTTTGGGGAATTCGTATATCCCGCTGCCCAAGCTGCATTACCTCCGGAATCGATATATGCTGGAAGGCGAACCTTTTCCGTTTCTCAGACTCGATCCGCCAATTCGATCTGAAGGAGGTTTCGGACAGTGGCGGTGTCTCAGGGCTTTTGCCAAGTATCATGATGATCTGGACTTTTTCCTCGAAATGTTGATACGAGTTCGACGATCAAAAGCATCAACTGTCGAGTTTCCCCGGAGAATCCTGGAGTTGTATCTCCGAATCCAAGCAGAGTGTGAAGACTCCAAGGATCCACAGATGAGCCAGCAGAAAGTCAGGTATGAACAATCCTCCACTGCAACATCAGATACTAACAGACCAGGCACGTATTCGAGAAGGAGCAGTTGGTGTATGTCCACCCAATATGGAGACCTCTGAGTGAATGCTTGTTGGATGACATGTGCGAGATAGCGAGTACACTGTCAAAGTCGCCTGTCTTTCCGGTTCCTTCAGATTGGGACGCGAGCAAGTCAGAGCTTGTATCACTCAGAGAATTCTACACACAGACATTACACCTTGAAAATGCCAGTTACAGAACAATCGTGGACGTGCTGGACAAGCGTGACTTTGATGCAGAACTCGACCCAGCAGATCTTTGGTTAACAGATGAGCTGTACCGTGCTTTGGATAAGATGAGGCATGAGCTTACACCCGAGGAGGCTGCTGATCTCAAGTAAGTCCATTCTTTCTATGGTGCTATTCCGCTAACAATCAAGATCTTGCTTCGCTGAGAAACCCATTCTCGCCGTGGCTCCTGGCGAAACAGTGGTCTGGGTCAACTCGAGCCAGTGTTCCTGGTCCCCGAAACTCGAAAGCCCAGATATCAACGACCTAAGCAAACACTACACCGAGTTACACGAATTCTTTGTCAATTTTCTCGATATCGAACAGAACGATTCAGGCCTGATCTTCGACACGCTAATGAACGTATCATCCCTGAGCCCCGATTGCTCGCGTGACGACACAGCCAGAGGTCTTTTGGTCGCAGTCAGTCAGAGGATACCCGAATACGGCCACATATTTGACAAGGAGAGATTTTCCCACAGCAATGTCTTTCCTGTGTCGACTGCAGATGGTGTTTTACTCTGTGCTTCAAGTATGGAGTTTTCAATAGCCGACCGTCAGAATCTGCAAGAGGCTTTCACTGGGAAGCTGAACCTACTCGACTTTGACCCCAAGACGATATGGATGCTCGACAATCTACTTGTTTGGGCTGGCCTGGACCAACGCTATCTATCTCGCCATGTGGAAGACCAAGGGCCTGCCGACGAGAATTTCAAGTCAATTGAGCTACCAGATGAGCTTTCATCCAAGGCTGAGCACATCCTTCGGTAAGAGATCCCTTCCCATACTATAATCTTTCTAACCCCTGCAGTATCGCTGTTCACTTCCGAAGTCCCAGAGCAACCACACCGAAAGCCACATCATGGTTACGAGAAACCTTGGAACACTCCGAAGTCCGTCTTGCGTCTGGTTTTCAATCACAACTCGTGTACCGTTCCGGCAGCGCTGAAATAACCGCTGTAAATCCCATGGGCGGACTCGACATTAAAGACACCGTTGGACTTGTTGTTTATGCCGATGACGAGAACTGGGAGATTTTGAAACAGACAACCCTCCCACACCGTCTGCTTGAATGGATGATGACCAATCCCGACACAAATACCACTGCAATAGTCCCCGAACAGGCTGTGAGCCTTATCAGAAGTGTTCTCAACGTATCAAACGGCCGCGAGCATGTAATCTCAAAGATTCTAGATGCCGAAGGAATCGTAGATTTGGAACTGTTACAAGCCTCACCGTATTGGAGAGTGAACAGGTAAGATTTTAAACCAACTTGATAACATCTGCTAACCTTTTTAGTGAACGCGTCCCAGATGCTACCATCACCCCAACAAAGGCGGACAGATTCCCGCCTGCTAAAACCTTGGACGATGAACCATCGGCCTCAGATCCATCACCAGCATATACGAGAGGGAACTCGACATACACGAGAGACACAAAAGGAGAGCCAGCCTATAGTAAAGAGGACCCTAACGAAATCACACATGAATCGCCCAGAGAAAGACTCCCGGTTTCAAAACGAGGCCTGGAAAGAAAACACTCGGAGAAATCGACATGGGAACCAGAGTTTGGCACAACCGAAGCCACCCTGGTTGACTTTTCAGGCGAAGACGTATACGGCATAGATTGATAGACGACGATTATGAGACATTTGAATTATGTTTGGGAACCACGGATTTGGTAACGGGTCTTAGAATAGTATGTGAATGAATGCATAGACCTGATTCTCTACTCTACTTGGAGTCTGTTGTGGTGAATATCGACGTGAAAATGGTGGATGATTGATGTTCCTTCGTGGCAGTCTCAGTCCTACCAAAACTGTCCGACTCGATGCACTGTCCCAAACAATGAATCCTGAACAACTTCTTTGAATGTGATTGGAGGTTCCTTCGCAGGATCGAAGTCTGGTTGAATATCTCCAACCGTCGTGCGATCGCGTGGGAATACAATCATCATCCACTCATCCTGGGACTGCTCAAATTTCGCAATCGGTTTGTCTTTGGGTTCAAAGTCGATGTATCGGATTTTTAAGTCTACCTTGCGGTGTCCTGGTGGCAAGCGAGCAGCCATCATGTCAAAGCTGCTTGCAGGGTTCGTCAACCAACAGAGGGTGCCCGGGTGACCCATCGAGGAAGCAGTTTCCATAGCTTGGGTAATACCACGGTAGGATCCCCGGTATAAAATGTTTCCTGGAAAGCCATTTGTACTAACGACGTTTGCGACCTCTCCTGAAGGGCTTTCAAGACACAGCCCAGATAGGATGCCGGATGAGTCGATGATACCGACAGGCCTTAGATCAGACACAGCGTGTGGTGCAGCGGACATATGGTTTGCAAGAGGTGATATCTTGGACTCTTTAGTTGGGGCAAACATGGCTGAGGAATTCTTAATGGTGATAAGGGTGTGAGGAGAGATATAAGGTTGCCTATTGAAGACGAGGAATTTGTTTCTGGGTGTGTCGACATCGATAGTATTGGGACTTGTGGCTGAAGACATATTGCCGTAGATTGAAGAGTTTAGGATGTGGAAAGTGCCTTGGAGGCTATTGCAAGTAAGGACGACAGAGTCGGTGCATGGAAAAAGGTAGGCGCTATGGTCCACCCTTGAGTTGAGTGAATGTTCGCATTTGCACTGCGACATCACTGCCAAACATCACCCACAATCATTGCAACTATGGAGACGTTCTTTATCTTGTGCCTTTTGCACATATTAATCGACAGCACATGGCATTCATGGTCGAAAGTGGTTATCTTTGTCTTGGATCGCCTTTTGTTGCTTCAGTGACAAAGTGTGGCAATCCTGAACCAAACAACACGGAAACTAGTACATTGTTATTGTTTCTATTCGCACACAGACAGCCGAAATGGAGCGCACGAAAGGATACATCGACTTCTCGCCCCCAAACGCTCCGGGTTCAAAGTTCGTCCCTCCGAAGGATACATTGAACGTAACCGACACAAAAGAGCGCCGCGAACACCTGACCGCCTACTTCGGTTTCATGCGCCCAGAGGTCCATTACCTGATGAAAGAATATGGAAAAATGGCTACCAGAATGACTTGCCAAGAGCTTTATGATCGAGGCAAACGGGCCATTCCTGTGAGGTACTTCGAGTACACGGTCGACCGTGTCATGTGGATGTTGTGGTGTGAGTTTCCGAATATACGTTCATCAACCTCGCACTAACATTAGAAAGTCCAATGTTTAGGCTTTGGTGGTCCGAAATGGCCTTGGGGTCCCATTTTCCCCATCGAACTGACTCAAGGGGAGAACGCGAGTAACATATTCGCAAAGTTCTGTGAAAAACGAAGCGACACTGATCTCGAACTGGCCACCCTCAAGGCAACATTCGACTCATATGGAACAAGTACCGTCGCCCATCCGAACGCTGAATACATTGTACAATCCAAAGCTACACTCTCCGACAATTCTCTCACTGGTCTGCCATGTCATGATTCTGAATACGAAAAACGAATGACGTTCTGGGAGGAGAGTTTCGGGAAAGAATACACACAGGCAAATGTTACAGGGCCATTCGAAGTCGAATTGCCATGGTTCGCTCCGGTAGAGACGTGCGTCTTGAAAGACCTGGAAACGATCAACTACATCATACCCTCAGAAGTCAAGATCCAGATCAATACGACAAATCGAAGGGTAATTACGACATTTGGTAGGGTAATGACAGGTGAAGGTCACGATAGTCGACAAGAACTTCTGAAAATATGGGATCTTGTCTGTGGGTGGGTTGCTTTGGTTGTTCAGCTCAAAGATATCACTCTACTTCAGCATTTGCTGGCTATGAACGTTTAGACATCTCTCGATCCGACTGTAATATTACTGTACAAAGACTGTATCTACTGTAACAACACCGCTGAAGAGATCGCTACCACAATAAGCATAGAAGTTCGTAAGTGCTGACATATTCACGTTGATCGCTATCTTGTTCTGTACCGGTTAATCAAGGACTTCTTAGTATCAGAAGCAGGAATGAGCGACTCCCCTCATCCGTGTGACTTTGAACAAGTCCAGCTCCAGCCGCACCTTCTGTCACTTCGGCAGCGTTCATATAACTTCTCGGAAACCCCTCTTGCACATTTCTTTCTTCTGAATACATCACAGTCTACCGCCGTAAGCAAAACTCCTTTTTGACCATTTGAGGACAAATATTTCACAGACATTGATCAAATTCAAATAAACTATCCAACCCTCAAACACAGCATATCCAGCCGCCAAACCAACATTCCATTTACATAATGGAAGGCATCAAGGACTGGTGTATTCTCCCCTCGAATATCCTCTTCGGTCATGTAAAACTTTCCTACAACAGTCTCTCTGACCTCGACACATGGAAAGAAGTGGTGGAAAGTGTCTGTCAAACGGGTCCCGCTGATGTATCGATCGTGGGGCCCACAATGAAGACAAAAATTGCAAGACTCGCCTGGCAAGAACTGCAAAACTTCAACAATTACTTGAACAATGAGATTGAAACTCTGACGTATTGCGAATTTTTCCAAAAGCTCCACGCGAATCACTTGCAAGACAGCACAAGGCCCGAGGCTTGGCGTAACATCGAGAATATGAAGGCGCAGACGGTCGTTCTGGTGCTCGATCATGACATGAGTGCTGATTGCGCCCTCGCCATGTTGGCCGCTGTACACTGGGCAACTTACATCAGCCATCTTATACATGTCCGTGTTCTCACTATTTCCTTTTCCCCCGCACCGATTGCATTCAGAAGGCTCCTCGACCTTTACGCCCACGATGGAGAATTCCTATTCGAAGTCAACGAAAGCGCTGACATATTAAAAGCACAACTGAGGCATGCTGAACGTGTTGGTTCAACCTATTTCAACAACAATTTACTCAGCTCTCTGGCGGATCCCATGACGGGTCGGGTTGACAAGCAAATCATTATCTGCCCTTCCTCGTCAGACTACGACCAGAAACCTCTGAGACTGCATTATTCTATTGAGCTCAGGACGACAAATGAAGCACTAGAAGATCGACTGGCTATCCTGGAGACCCTGCCAGTAGGAGAGGGGATCGTAAGCAAGCCTCAAGAACGCGGAGTCAAACTGGACCATATTGTTGCAGATGATAACGCCAGTGTCATTCTCCGATACAGCCCCGGCTACAGACCGCCCCTCCCGTTTTATGGATTCCTCCAGGTTCACATGCATCTAGCCAGTCACCTGGAACAGACCATATTCGATTTGTTTACCCTCCAAGTGGCACAAATAAGGTTGGCTGTCTCGAAAAAGGAGCGACTTGAACAGTTAACATTGGCTTTCCGAACCGCTCAAATTCCAGGAAGGGTCAGACTTTACTTCGAGGAACAAAACCTCGATGACTTCCTTAATAATGGGCCACCAGAAAAGCTCAAAGTCTGCAACCAGCATGCGGGAGGCTTCATCACCGCGCTTGTTTGTATGTTGAACTGGGGAATACAATTCGACAAGGTGGTTTCTTGTTTCTTTGCGTCCGATTTGGAGAGGTTGACCTCAACACATGTTATCAATGTGCTCAGGCACCAGGAAATCACTACTTGCATCCCTCATGGCGAGATCCAAGATGTGAATGAATTACAATTTCCTATCGCACTAGGGGCACGTTTTGTTAACACCTCGCTTATTCTGACTCTTTTACCAATCGTTGACTTCGATTACCGATTGGCTGCGTTTATTGCCCTGCACACCAACAGCCCCGTTGTGTTAAAGGTCAAGCTTCAATTAGCCGCCATACTTGTCACTGGAATCGATCAGCTCTTTACATTCCCTTCTGACGACGAAACTGCCAAAGCACACTTATCACAAAATCTCGTGCATGCATGTCGAGGATGGACTACTGCACTTGCCCACCATGGTAGCATGTGGATGGCAGTCGGGCTATGGAAACACAGTACTTTAATTAATGCCGGGGTCAAGATCCCTGGCACTGAGGTCACCGTCAACTTCCCGGCTTTCCTTCACGTCCAGAAGACTCTTACCTCGCTTACCAACGCCCTCATCACGCATTATATCGCTGTCCTTCCAGATCACATACCTGAATCCCCAATGAGCAAAGAGGACTGCGAAACGATCCAGGAGCATCTTGCCTATGCCTATTGTAACCAAACTACTATAGTCACCACGGGCGCGGATGGCCTTTTACACCATCAATTGAAACTTGGCCCCGCAGATGCGACTTTTGTCTCTGTGCCCCCGCGACTGATTGATAGTACTCATTTCGATCGACTCTTCAGAGAGGACAATGATTTACCACTTGATTTTCTAGTGTGGTACGATTCAAAGATCTGTGGTATTTACCACGGACTGCGGAGGGAGTTTGGTTTGAGGGAGATTCATCTTGACGACTGGACCTATATCCCGTCTAAATTCATTCCAGGACTGGAATGCGCTACCTTTCAATCGTCCCTGAATACTGAAGAGTTGGAGGTATGAGATGGTAGTAGAAAATAGAGTATATACTTATGAGTTGTTAAATTGCTGTTGGACCTTTCAAATCGGACAACACGGTCGTCCAGTACGTAGTACAATGAGAAGCTCAGGCTATTAGTGTACAGTCTCGTATGGTTATATTTGACATGTTACATTTTCTAAAGTCTTGTAGTTCGGAATCCGGCACAGACGATGGTCCTTTTGAAGCTGCGCAGAACCAACAGTTACATGGGTCCAGTCACAGTCGGTCCATCTTCGTATTTCATTGCCGCCTTTCCGAGGATTGACGTTGGTTATACCTCACATGATTTTCCAGGAGATAATTCATTGCATATGCCGTAATAAAATCGCGCAAATTCACATGTCGGGGCAGAAGCCATGCTGTTCATAAGCTATAAAGCTCTCCATTGATCCCTCTGTTAAACGTAACACACATATTCAACAGCTACATTTATTTTAACACCAAACCCAAGCTCCGAACCTCATGTCACCCTCTTCCCTCATTCTTAAGTTAGCTATCCTTTACGCAATTGGAGCAATGGCCCTTTTACCCCAAGATGCAATCCATGTGGACGACCTTGAACGCTACGAAGAATTCATGAATGCAGTATCTGGTAGTCAATTCCTCCACATGTATATGGAGAACGCAGCTGTCAAAATCGACATCTACGAACACCCTTCAAACAACCACGTCCAGTCTGCCCACTTCAAGCCAAGCTCCAAGGCAAACCAATACTTCCAACAGGAGAAAGAAAAGGCGGATAGGCTCGAGGTAACAGACAATAATGGTCTGACTGAACGCGTAGCTATTTGTAAAAGGGATAAACACACTAAAATGTTTAAGGGCCTTTCCACAGTTAAGAAGTACTACTTTTAATATTATTAGTTTTATAGATATATTTATTATTATAATACAGGTAATATAATATTCCCCTTAAGGAATATTTAAATAATATTTAGTATGTTTTTAATATAAGAATAGTAATTTATAATATTATTAATAGAATATATAATTTAATTAATAATAAAATACTATTTATATTTATAATATTTTACTTAGTAATACAAATTTTGTATTACTATTAAGTTAAATTTATATTACTATTTAATTATTATTTATAATATAGCTATTATATTTTGATGAAAAATAGTAAAAATACATAAAGTTTTATTTAAATATATTATTACTATATTAATTTATTTTACTTATTTTTAAATATTATTAGTTTATTAAGTATTGTTATATATTTAATAAGTTTAAATATATTTTAAAATATTAAATATTAAAAAAATAAATCTATAAATAACGATTTATCTTTTTATTAATATATAATTTAGTTTATAAGTATTTAAGTTAATAATATATTTATAAAGGAAGTTTAATAATTCTAATTTAATTTATAATAATACTTAGTTTATATATTATTTTAAATTCTAATTATACTTTATTAGGTATTTTTTAAAAAATACTATTAAATCTAATTATTTATATACCTACTACAATACAGTAAAGAAATAGAATTAAATATTCTCTATGTTATATATAGTCTTGCTTAGGAATTTACAATTAGAGAGGAACGTGTACTATTTTCTCGCCTGTAGTACTATCTATTATCACCAGCATCTTCAGACAATCAGCACCATGCTTCTTACGTTCCCGTCGCTCAAGAGGCTTAGCCTTTCGATTGAAGCAGACCTCTGAGGAACAGCGTGGTCTGTTATCTTGTACCCTATTCACAAAATATTGCAGACGTTGGCAACAAGTAACTCGAAGAAGCTTACTAGCGACAAGCGCTAAAAACTCCCTGCCCTCAACCTTGGCAATGTCATCTATCTTCAGGCCTCTAAGCTGTGCTCCTAGCTCAAAGAAGAAACCTGAGACGTTATTTGACTCTGAGCCGTCTGTGCCGGCACAGAGCCGTCGGAGGATATCAATACGACCAAGGAGGTGCGATTGGGACTGCGTCAGTCTGGTAATATCTGCCTGAAGCCCTTCGCACTGCTTATTGGAAAGCTCAGCCTGGGTCGCCAACTCGGTGTTTCTCTTCACCTCTTAACTGGTTTCCCTCCGGCTTTGATCCATGGACTTGTCCTTTGTGTGGATAATAGCCGCTCGGTTCTCTAGTTCGTTATTCAATCGCCCATAATAATCATGGTCTTCTTGAATCTGCTTACGGAACATGTCACAAGATACTGCCATCTTCTTGAGCTCTGTGGAATTCGTTGAGTTGACTGTCTCCAGTCTCTCCATGGTTACCTTGCTATCGGCACAGACCTTGCGTAGATCTTCCACTGATTGCTTCAGTAGTTCAATCTCGGCGACCTTACCTTTGAGCTTTGCTTCATACTCTGCCCGTTGGGGGGCCATTGCCTGTTCACCATCCTCCCTGATCAACTCTGTACGTTCAAAAAGGGCCCTAGCAGCCGATCTCGCCGTAGCTCCAAGATTCTCGAGTCCCTGTTGGGCTTCTCAAGACTGCTCAGACCGCAACGTATCACGAGCATCGATTCCCTCCTGGACCTTTCGAGACAGCTCATACCGCAATGTTTCAAGAGTTCCCTCGGTCTCCTCCTTAACCTTTTGACATTCAATAGCTAATGCTGACTGAAATTCGAGAACAAGCTTAACTCGGCTGAGGTCGATAGCGCCTTTGAGCACATCGCCGTACTCTTGTCGCGTCGGCTTCTCTTGAAGCTTCTCCATAAGCTTATCGAGCTTCGTACTGGTGGAAGCTTCAATCCTCCCAATCTGAGCTAGGTCAATTTTGGGAAGGCGTTCCACTTGCCCAGCAATCGAAGATTCAATCCCCCGAATATCCTCTCCTGTTGCCAACTTGGAAAAGGACTTTTCGAGGCTTTCGAATGTCGTGGTAACGGCAGACTTAGCCACCCGCACATCCTCTCTTGTTGCGATCTTGGAGAAGGCTTCGTCAAGGCCATCAAAGAGTCTGTTCCAGGTTCCTTCAGACTCTATTCTGCTCTTGTTCGCATTGTCTCCCAATGACTCGATGTTGACAGCCATGGCTTTGACATAACTTTGAACCTCGGAGGTCAAAGAAGACTGCTTATTCAAGGCCGTCTCAATCTGACCGAGGGAGTTTTGAGCCTGTCTACCGAAATCCTGCATCCCCTGCTTGGTTACAGTGGCCTATAACTGACTGGCTTGAGAATCCAGCATAGTCTTAATTTCGGCCACTGTGCGGCCTCCTTGACTGTCAATCTTGTTTGACATTGCGTCGGTGGCTTTCTCCACGACTATAACAGTCTCCTATTTGAGCGGGGTGATGTCACCGTGAGCCTGCTCAATCTTCTGGGCCAACTCTCGTACGTTGGGTCCCGGATCTCTCATGCGAGTCTCGAAATCACTCTTGGCTGCCTCGGCTTCCCGTTGAGACTTCTCACTCACTTCTTGGGCGTTTTTCATTATCCGCACCATACCTGCAATGACCCTGGGGTCATTGCCGCCTTCTTCGACATACTTGGTAAAACCAGGTGCACCCTCTATCTTGACAGGAAGTGATTGTGGTGAAAAGTGTAAGAAGTGTGATGTTAAAGGAGTGGGGTTAGGCGGTGCGTGAGCAAAAGTGCACAGCAGTGTCAAGAATTCATAACTGGCATACTACCTATTGTTTTTAAAACCTATCTAAGGTATTATGATTATTCAATTTACACTTTTTTCTTCAATAAAATTATTATTACTAAATACATAAAAGAGTTACAGAATTCATATAAGACTTTCTATTTACGTAACGCATGTTTCATTTATATGATGTTATTTACGGATAGAACTGCCTGCCAAAACGAATATGCATAGCAATCTATCTAACCAGAAATGCATAACTACCTGCCTAGCATTCACATAACTATCTGCCTAACATTCACTCACAACACTTCTCCACAACAACACAAATCTTCCTCGTGCAACTTTGCGTCAGAAACTCTGCAAGAACACAAACGCGCACTCGCTATCAGTTGACCAAAATGGCTGATAACAACAACAACCATAGCAGCAGCAGCAGCAAGGGCAAGGAAAAGGAGGATGCCGGTGTTTCTTCTGGTGCGCAAAGCGGCCAGCGACATCGAATGAGACGTGGAGGTTTCCAGAGCTCTCAATCTTCCTCTCGCCGCCCTGCCTATGGCAGCAGCTCCTCTTCTGCTCCGGCTCCCATGTTACAAGGAGCAACTTGTCTGCCCAAGGGAGACTTGAAGCTGGAGACCACGGAGAACTTTTTCGGGGTCAGTGGGTTTGGCTTTGTTGATAAGCAAGGCAATAAACCCAAGTCTGTCGTCGGCGCTCTCGACATCCCTGGCTGCACTATGGCCACTGGAGGTGTTGACAATTCCACCAAGGCTCTGTTAGAGTCCTGGCGAATCTTGCAGGAGGCGAGACCAGGCAAGCAGATCTCCTGGATGCTGTTTGTCGACGACGGCCCAGAGGTTGTCAAAAACACGCCCCACGGCTCCAAGCGAGGCCGAGATGTCCTTGCTGGGACAGATGACTTTGAGGCTCGCCCAGAAAAGGCACCCAAACTCCCTGCTACCGAGCAGCCAGCTGGCCCGGTAAAGGCTCGAGATTCGCAGCCTTGTGGTCAGTCTCTTCCCCGCCCTCCTAAGGAGAAGAAGTGTGTTGGGTGTGGTTCGGAAGACCACGTACTCAGGCGTTGCCTGAAGGCTGGCGAGGATGGCATCGTGAGAGGCTGTCCCAAGTGCAACTCCCTGAGTCATAGCGTCTTTGGTTGCACCGTGATGGAAGACAGGGAGAAGTTCTTCCTCTCCGTCATTGCGCGTCGCGGGATGCCGCCCTTTATTCATATGAATGTCTGGGCCGAACTGGCAAGCAAGAACTCGTCAAAGGCCTCAACCCTCCGTGGCTTCCCATGGTCTGAGGAGTTCACCAAGTCGTTGGCTGAGGAGATTCCAAGACTCCAGGAAGCCCTGGATAAGTACGATTTCCAATCTCCCGGTGTCTTCACGTTACCACAGGACCCTCTCACCAAAGACTGGGCAGCTGTCAAGAAGAGTGTCTCCCTTCGACCCCTTCAAATTTTTGGTACTGCTACACCAGAACAGAGAGAGGCTGCTCTCGCCCAGGTGGCCGAGATCTTCAAGAAGGTCGAGGAGAACGAGCCCGATGCCGAAATGGCAGACACCCCAGGACCTCCAGCCTCTAAAAAGGGAAAGGAGAAGAGTGCTCCTGGCACTGGCGATGTTGACCAGACCGAGGTAAAGGAGGAGCCCACCGAGTCATCAGCCTCTGTCCCGCTCGCCAAGCTCGCCAAGCTCGCCAATATCAGCGAGGAGGATTCTCTGGTGGATTCAGTGGTCGCGGGGCTGAGTTGTGTCCCCCACAACAAGGAGAAAAAGGCAGATGGGACTAAGGCTTTTGTGGTAGGAGAAGCCACTAAGCCGCTCAAGGATCGGCTCTCCAAGTTTATTAAGCGCAAGAAGTGAATATGACGATCAGGATAGATACCAGGTCAAATACAATTCCTCCTTTTCCCAAATTTGTTGATGTTTATATGTGTGATTCTACGTGATATCCTTGTAGGCTAAAGCATTGTGAACTATGATGTAACTTGATGGTGTTGTAATAAGATTCACGTGTATGGTAACAGCATGAGTGTTTAGATTAATCCATGCAGATTCTACTGGTAACTCACTACGATTAGCTTCACAACTCACATATGGGCTAGACATAGGCTACACGTAGATTATCACATTCAGCAATCAAATTGTAGGCACGTATATTGACTATAGAATATGCATAGCTAACCAGAGCAGATCGTCACTATCTGGCCAGAATAAGACTTGCTCATCGCTGACGCCGAGTACAATTTAACAAAATCCGCGTCGATCCATCCGAGATTTCGGCGATGTATCAACAATATGCCTGATGACCGTCAGTTGAAACCAATAAGATCATTCTTCGAGATCTTGCGACAGTTGAGGCACGCCATAACAAAATTTCGATACCCCCTGGGTGCTGATACTGTTCATGAGCACTTGGATGCAACTGAAAGATATGAAATTCAGTCGCATCTCCTACATCTCTCAACTGAGTTTGGGGGGAAAGGCCGGAGATGGACTCGAATGGAAAGACGTGACGACCAAACGCACGATCAACGGCGAAGCTGGTTGGATACGACGCCTGTTTTCTGCTACCGACATTCTCGCAGCAGAACCAGATTCTAATGAAATTCTCTTTGCCATATATCATCAACTGGCCCGAAACGGGTCCACCGTCAACTTCCTCGACTGGACTTACATTCCAACGGATCTTGTTGAAGAATAGCATCACGAGAACTGCCAGGGTCAAGAACTGACCAGTGTTCTCGACGTGGCCGCAGGGCCCTGTCCCAATATTGATGATGTGTCCCGGGAGTGGGAAGATAAGGATTTTTAGATTGAGCGAATACAGTTTCTCTCCACGAATTAATTATCCCATTTTGAGACTATTTTATGTATTGAAAGTTGAAGCTTAATAACCTCATAGCCATCCAACTGTGCCAAAGTGAGATGTGCGGGAGGCCCAGTGAGGCATATGAGAAGTGACATCTCCTCGTACATTTTACGCTCCATTCAGGAACGAACTGCTATAAGCCTGTTTTTTTAATTTGCCTATGTTTTTTATGTTGCAAACCATTCGTGATACTAATCTACCTTTAGACACCACTACATCATTGTAATTAAGTGGCATGGCCCTGGGCGAGGCTCTGCCAGTGCCAGATAATCGACTACCTTACAAACACAGACATGCGGTGGATCCGCTTTCGTCTGATATCTGTTATGCTTTAATGCCTGAATCACAGTTTCCTTCTACAAACCAGGCCATTTTTTTCGCTCCTCCAAGACCCTGCTTCTACACATCTGTCACAATATCACAGGATGTCGGGAAAACTCTCGTACAAGGAATGCAAGTCTTTGGCACAAGGCTTCACCGGTCGATTTCCTCAGGCCGATGACCCAGTGAATCCGGCCGTGATGTCGTCACGCCGTCCACACATCAAGGCGTTTCTCACGTACATGGTACCGACTGTGGTGGCTCAGCACGACAAATGGTGGAAGGAGGCCATCAAGTTTGTGGCCGCTTCCTATGGCAAGCAAAGTCTCAAGGCAGTCCCTACTGAGACTTTTCACTATCAGGTCGACAGGCGGGTATTCAAGGTTTTTTGTGAGTACTACTTTGATTTAGATCACGATTAAGGCTAACAAGGTTGTAGTTGCCACAATCAAGAGCTACAATAAGTTCTACGTCGCGCCGGACTGGCCGTGGAGCATTTACGACGTTGTGGCAGCTGGTGATGGTGCTCCGAAAGCTTCCGGGGCTCCCGCTGCCAGCAGCAGTACCCTTGGACCAGCAAAAGGTCTGAAAGATTCTATCTTCTACGCCCTCAAGTCTATCGTCAGTGTGGAAACGCTGAAGGGCGAAATACAACCAGGAAAAACCTTGAAGGAGTCAACCGAGACACTCTGGATGCAGTACCGCGGCGTAGACGCTATCACAGGGCCAGTCGTTGCACCTTTCACGCTGGAGCTTGAAACGTTTATTCCCGATATAATGGTTTCCGAGTATGATGTCACCAGAATCAACGAGCTTCTGTGGTGCTGTGAGCTTGTCTTTCGACTTGATAAGCGTTTGTTGTCTGTTCAGTTTACTGCAGGCCATGGACCCAGCCCTCAGCGGTCTCGTGTGGAGTTTCTTAAGACCTGGAGTGCCATCAAGTCCTGGCTGAAGAAAGTCTATGCCATGAGCCCGATCACACTGTATGAATACTTCCAGTATACCCAGATGATTGGTATTGACGGGTACCCGGAAGGCCCACATGAGTTCTTGGTTAACAAGATCCGAATTGACGAAAACTACGGAGCTGCCCAAGAAACGATCGCTCGCGGCCTCGCAATGCGAGATGAGGTTAGCATTGAGGTGCAAGATCTCATTACCAGCGATTTCAATGAGACTGATCGAACCCTGTCCCGATGGATTCTTTCTCGCCAGGTAGATGAAAGACTCATCTGTGCTGGTATTGCCGCTTGGGATTGGTTGAACAAATGTGATATCTCTCTCTTTCAAAAGGTCGAACAATGGGGTGCCAATGCGATAAACAAGCACAGGAACCCAAGTACCGACGAGAATGTCATTGAGTAATGGGGTGAAATGGGCCAGATTTAGATACTTCAGATGATTCAGCTATCTAGCCCAGCATGTGTACTTTTGCTATCATGTCTGTGACTTGTGTTCCGTAAGAATGCCTCAAAAGGCATACGTAATCCTCCGCGTCGAAGTTTATGTTCCCAGCCAGTTTATATGTAAGTGTGCATATGAGAGTTATGGAGCATGGGTTATTGCCTAGAGGTAGACAATACAAAGTGCTGTCGGCATCCGCAGGTATGTGGTGGTTAATTTGTGCTCCACAAATTCATACACTCGCTCTCTCCCAAACAGTCCTCCCGCTTCCTTCCCGCATCCCATTTTCTTTTTTCGATAATCTATTCTCGCCATCATGGCGTCATCGGACGGGGATGTGCTTCAAAGCCAGATCTCTGATGAGACGCGGCCAGATAAACCCGGCGAAACAACTATCTCAGACTCCCTCGCCGAAACCTTCGATCCGGGCTCCTATTTCGCTCTCCTTTGGAAGATATGCCTTCACATTCTCCATTTCGGCCCTTACTCGCTGTTTTCTCCCCTTCGCAAGCTCCATGCCGATACGTCCCTTACATACTACAACGAAACCTTCTCTCAAGAGCTGTGCCGACTTATCACGCACGGTGCTATAGCTGGAAATCGCAAACGTCTTACTCTTCTCTTACAGTTTGCTGTCATCTGCCGCACCGACGATCGTCGACACCGGAATCTGCCAGTCACCCATGATGTCGAAGTCCTAAAAGAGTTGCGTAAAGCTATCGCTACTTCAGAGGATCCCCTACCCACTTCGATACCCGACATGCTCAATAATCTCCTACTCGAAGTCCTCCCTAGTCCCTCCGACGAAGTCAACTCTGGCAACCTTCCTGAAGGCCCTCCGTATTCCTGGAGCTGCGAAACCCTGCCTGTCCTGATGAGTCACCTCAGTTGCATCGCCCGCGAGAGTTCCACGGACGCCTCCGGTCCCAACGTCACCATCTACCAGGGATTTGACGTTTACAGCGTCTCCACGATCGATCTTCAGAATATCCGAAAAGCAATCGACACTGTCAGCATTTTCAACAGTCCAAAAAGTGACCTCTCGTTTAGTGTACAGAGCTACTTCGACAAGTACAAATCCCGTTGGCCTCTCGACGACCGTGCACCGCGCGACAGAAAGGAGTTGAAGAGGTTTATAAAAGCTTCATATCGTGAGAATTATCGGAAAATTATCGATGCTCACAAACTTGCTGGTCGTTAGTGAGCAGCACCGACCGACAAGCAGGAGTCAGTCTGAGAACATGGACGAGGTTGATAATTTGATGGTAGAAATATGGACAGATAAGGCTCATGTGTTTGCGTCTCATAATAGGTAGACATGAATTTCAACACTTCATCATGTACTATCATATGATGCAATGAACAGGTTGCCCAAGCCCCATCCTGGTTGATCGACCTGAACCAGATGTCTCCCCGAATAGTTTAGTCTTTCTTGACAGGAACCTTTCGGTACTGTACAGTTTCAACTCCACTGTCGCTGAAAGTCCTTTCAGCCACAACCTTGTAACCTCCGATTCGTGGAAAGACCTTTGTCCAAAAGAACCAGTAGACAACTCCGAGCAGCAAAACACCGACACCGACCACAGGGAATACATAGTACGGATACCCATCAGCATTCCAGTCACCGTCAGGTGGAATGAACGGCACGAAAGCGAGGAAGATGTTGGCGAGCAGATAAATGACGGCGATTGGGAGGTATGTGTGCCAGGGCGAAGTCCAGTTCTCTGATTTGCTGTAGTGGAGGTAGATGAGACCGGCCGTAACGAATCCGTTGATCCATGACCCGGGGTAGGTGTACCTGAATTGTCAACAAAAGTCTAACGATGAGAATAGCTACATACAAGTTGACGATGAAGTTGTACGCAGGACCTGCAGGCGGTGCAAGCAGGACAACAACGGTGACGGCCCAATGGAGGAAGAGCTACATGGTTAGTCGAGTAGAGTACGGAGTAAAAGACTGCAAACTCACAGCTGGGCTAGGTGCATTGAAAGGCTTGTTTGATGCCCAGAAGCGACTAAAAGGCAGCATTCCCTCCTTCGCAAGCTCTTGGTTCACTCTCGCATGTGCAAACGAGACAGCCAGGACGTTTCCAAGGTTACTCAGAGCAACAAACGCTGGAAGACTTCGGGCAGCTGCGCCCTCGCCAAAGATGTTCTTGAAGAAAAGACCCGCAACTATAGCCTCAGACTTGGCAAGGTCTGACTTCGGAATCGCAGCGAAGTAGGCCACGTTGGCGAGGACGTAGAGAATGGTGACACCTCCGACTGCAAGCGGTGCCGCGACTGACAGTGTCTTCTTAGGGTTCTTCAATTCGCCGAGGACGTAGTTGGCGTTTTCCCATCCTTTATAACTGTAGATGATGTTGAGAAGGGCATTTGAGTAGGCGTATGCTCCACCGCCTCCATAACCATCTCCCTCTTCAATTCTAAAAGCGTGGTCGAAATTGTGAGGGTCTGGCACACGACGATGGCCTGCGAGAGCGGCAAACCCCGAAAAGACGATGAACAACAGGATCACGACTTTGAAAACTCCCAGAACGTTGAACAATCGAATACCCCATTTCGGAAGAGTGCTGTGCAGCAAGACTGAGAATGTCACGCACGCAACAGCAATTCCACGAGCTTCCCAGCCGTCAGGAGTCTCTCGCCCGGAAGCGTAAAGGATGTATCGACCGAATGCAAGAGAGTTGCCAGATGAGAAACCAAGAAGAATCATCTGCGACGCCAGGACACATGTTGCCAAGTACTTGGGATGACGATAGACTCGCTCCAGGTAATTCTTCTCGCCACCAGATCGAGGAATGGCAAGTCCAAACTCAAGGAACACACTCAAACCGCAGAAGGTGAGGAATCCGCCAATCACCCATAGCATGAGACATATACCGACTGATCCTGTTGCTGCAAAGATGCTTGATGGAGTTGAGAAGACTAATGGTCAGTTTGGTGTGACAGCGTGGCATCAACACTTACTTCCAGTTCCAATCATCTTATTGAGGATCAGAAAAACAGCGCCAGTAACACCAATCTTGCGATCTTCAGTGTAGGCAAAGTTTTGAGCATCAATAGTGCTCGCATTGTCGGGACTTTGATCAAATCTTTCATCGTTGTGAAAGTCTTCGTAGGGCTGACCCCTCAAGCCATCAAAGGCCGTGTTCTTCTTGGAGTCCGCCATTGCTGATGCAGAGTCTAACGGCACACAACCTGAATATAAAGACAAAACGGTTACACCGACGCAAGATCCCTCAAATGATATCGTTTGTAAATGTCGACATCGAACCCTTGCTAGATGATATCGCCAAGACATGCAGATCGCAACCCAGTTGCCCCAATGGGAAGGTCGTGAGCCCGAGCGGGCGTCTTCTGACCACAATTTAAGCATAAGCATTGGAGTAAGGTTTCCGGGCGAGGATCCTTACGACTAGGGTCTATAGGCTAAGTTATGTGAGTGAGATAAAGGTAATAGTGTTATTAAATCTAATTTAGAAACAAAAGATATGATCGCTCATCTTGGCAGAAGCACCAGGCTGCTCGAATCCAAGATTGGCCAGGGATGTCTTTGCTGCTTTAATCATGCCTGGAGGTCCGCAGAGCATGATCTTGGAGTCGGGCCCAGGAGCTGGGAACTTTTCCTCCATAAGCACCTGTGTGGCATATCCAGTTCCGTACGTCCAATCGGCAGGGGCGTTCTCGACTAAGTAATAAAGTCTAAAGTTTTGAGGGTATCGTCGTGCAAATGTCTCAAGCTCGTTTCGCAGGAGAATGTCCTGTTCTGAGCGGTTGGCGTAAACCAGGCTGACTTGTGTGAGGTCGCGATCGTCTTCGCAGATGGCTCGAATGATTTGGAACATCGGGGTGATGCCAGTTCCGCCAGCGAGCATGCCTATTCTCTTGCATAGGCCGCGCTGGTATCGCATAGCTCCTTTGGGTCCACGGAATTGGACTTCGTCGCCAAGCTCGAGGTTTGCGAGGTACTTTCCAGTGAGCAGGCCGTCGGGATAGCACTTGATGACGAGTTCCAGTTTTCCGAGGTCGTTGTTATTTGAGATGGGTGTGTATGAGCGGTTGATTGTCTTTCCGTCGATTTCTGCCTTGATGGCGAGATGTTGGCCTGTCGGTAGACCAAGAACGGTTGTGGGAGTAGGCAGGCTGAAGACCAGACGGTAGACGTTGGGAGCAATCATCTCCTTCTCGGTAAGAGGTAGAGCATGGTATGCCGCGGGATCGAGCCAGCCTCGTTGGACAAGAGGGTTGACCTTTGTCACCTTGGGCATCTTCTTGTGAGGAGCATAGCTCATGAAGCCACCCTCCTCAAAATGGAGGTGCTTGGACAGCTTCTTCGCAGTGACGGTACCAGCGACGGTGAAAATTGCTGAAGCGATGAGGAACCCTTCAAGGAAACCAGGTCCTGATCCAGAAGTCTTGATCTTGGGGAGAGAGTTCAAAATCTCAGGGTTCAATCGGTATGCTTGGTGAAGTGCAATAGCACCAACTGAAATGGCCGCAGTGGCTGTGAGCGCGGTTGAAGTGAGGCTGTTTGAAGTGACAGCTTTCGGAGCTGCCTTTTTTAGGGTGACCGCCTTAGGGGCATTTCGCACTGGAGCACCCTTGTATTCTCCGATGTGGTACTCCTCCATAATCTCAAAAGCATCCTCAGAGTGGCCAGCACTGTCAAACTCTACCGTTGAATCTTTGCCAGCGACCTCAATAAGGACATCTGCACCACCAGGGTGGTCTTCAACGTATTTTGTAACATCGTAAACTAAACAGTCAGTAATTTTCTTCAAACGAGAACGCGAAACATACCCTGTCCCTTGATTATTGTCCAACAGTCACCACGGGTGTTGTGAGCCGCCACTTCTTTAGCAGTGAATGAAGCCATTTTGAAATACTGTTCGCAATAAATTTACCAACCAAACAAAGCGGACACAGCTCATTATATCAATCGCAATCAAATACCGACGCAAGGATTGGCCATTGCATTTCCTGATTTAGTCAAGCCGAGGCTCAAGGGCTTTTCTCGGCCGATGGTGGGTCCGGAGCCGCCGGGCCTCCGTGCGTCCCCCGACTGCCACGTCCACGGTCTTTGAATGGTTACAAATCCGTCGGTCAGGACAATTTATGGACCAGAATGGACCAATTGACCGAGGCACGGAATTCGGTTTCATAGATATTCGCCGTAGGACGTCCAAAGCCGTTTCTTATCTCTGGCTAGTTATGGCCTGATGAACCAAAGCAGTGATATTTCCGTTAGTGAAATGACCGATAGCGAACCCTGCATTAGCCACCAATTACGCATGAATATTCGTACTCACTAGCGAGGCTCTGCGGAGAATTACAGGTGGGTTCAAACGCCACGTCGTAATGCCGTGTCTAACTTGGCCGGCTTGTCAAATTCTTCATGCCCTAGATGCCCCTATCTACCGGCATTGCAACGTTCGCCGATCCACAATACGTCGGCGGCTCTGTGCCTCGGCTTGTTCTGTCAGTCGCTTTATATAGACCAGCCAGTAATCAGAAATTTGAAGCCATTCATTTGCCATAATTGCTCATCACCTTATCACAAGTTCATCATGGCTACTAAACGTTTTCATCTTATGGGCGAGGACCCTTCAACCGCCCAAGAAATTGAGTTGCCTTCATCATTAGACGAGCAGAGTCTGCAACATTTGGTTGCGTCGCATTTTGCAATTGTTGACCCCAATGGTATGTTATTGTCAATTGACTCATGAAAGCCACTAACGTTTTAGGGATTGGCTTTGTTACGGATTCAGAGGCGCTCACAACAGTTGCTGATGTCCTTGGTGCTGACGACATTGCCATCACCATTGATGGAAAGGCTGTTCGTGAGGTCCCAGGTCCTAAAGGACTTCCTCTCGTAGGCAACTACTTTGAGGTGTACCCCGACCATCTCGGTAACCATCAACGGTTGTTTGAGAAGTATGGTCCTTTGTTCAGAACAACAAATATGGGCAGCACCATCTACCACACAAACGACCCCCAACTTGCCACTATTGTCTTTGGCGAGACAGATTTCTTCTCCAAGAGAATTATCGATGGCCACCCTCTGAATCCTATCAAGAACAAGGAAGCCGGTGTGTTCCTTGGTGATACTGATACTGAGGAGTGGAGAGAGGTGCACAAGTTCCTGCCCCCTGCTCTTGGACCCAAGGCCGTGCGCCATTACGCTCCCACAATGCAAAAGACAGTTGAGGACGCTTTCAAGGTTTTCGACGAGCTTGATGAGCGCGACGAGGCTTGGAATGTGTACCCTTATATGCTCAAGCTTGGAGCACAGGCTGTTGGAAAGCTGGTGCTCGGTATGGACTTCCAGCACTTTACATCTCCTGATGCACGACCACACGCCATGGTGTTGAGAATTGCGCAGTCTCTGGAACTCAACAAGAAGATTACATCCATGGGCAGCTGGTACAAGAACCTTCCATTCGGTGACCCTCAGCGTCTACGTGACGCTCGTGCTCACATGGAGGCCATGATGACGGAATCCGTGGAGAATGCTTCCAAGGGTGTTGGTGATCTGGAGCTTCAGGACGCTGCTGTCCAGGCAGAGAACATGGTTGATTACGTCCTCCGTGCTAGTGACAGCAAGGGCAACAAGCTACCCCGTGAGCGAATCATGGAGCCTCTTGTTGTTGCTACCGGTGCCGGTTTCACCACAACCAGTTCTCTTCTCTCATGGCTTCTGTACGGCCTCGTTGCATACCCCGGTATGCAGGAGAGACTTCTCCAGGAAATGGTTGACAACGGTTTTGATGAGAACACTCAGATTACTGCCGATTTGACCAACAAGCTTACATTCCTTGACCACTACATCAAGGAGACACAACGACGACACAACCCCTCATACCAGCCTGCGCGAACATCATCAGTCGACATGATTCTCCCCGGTGGTTACAAGCTCCCCAAGGACTCCATCGTTATTCCCGCTCTCCACCACATCCATAACAACACCAAAATCTGGGACAACCCGGCCCTATTCGACCCTGATCGCTGGGACACCGACCGTGTCAAGAACCGTCCCAAGGACTCTTACATTCCTTTCGCCACTGGTCCTCGTATGTGTGTTGGTTTCAACTTTGCTCTGCAGGAGGTCAAGGTGTTTTTGCCCAAGCTGGTGTACCGATACAAGTTCAGTATGGCTCAAGATGGACCTGTGGAGTATGATCCTATGTTCCAGTTGATTCGCCCCAATAACCTATACGTAAGGGCTGAGAGGAGAATAAAGTGGCCTTCAAAGAGTGATTAAGCGGATATCATGGGACAGGTATAGACAAAAGTTAGATAATAACATAATGCACAACAATTAGATGAATTTTGTGTAAAAGTGCAGGGTGAATCAATTCAATGTTCCGAATTTGGATGAAACGTCAATTTGATATAATTACTCAACCAACTTTTCGTACTCTTTACTCTAGTGATATTGATACTAATATCAAAGTCTTTCACTTAGTCCAGACGATGCGTGACATCGACCATGGCCCGTTGATCCATAACTTGGATGACTACTCTATACATAGCATCATCGACGCGTGTGGTATCAGGAAGTACCTTGTTTAAGCTAGCCAGAAACCCAAATAATGCAAATCAAATGTCTTTAGCTAGTTGAGAGACCAGTTAACTTGTGTCCATATCGACACCTCATACGGGTTCAACCATTGACCACAGAGTCGTCTATTTCAAAGTTTGATGGAAAGTTTCGGCTTGAACAAGCTCCTTAGGTATCAGCATATGTGATCCTCCAATACAAATATGTAACTGCATTGATTTTACTCAGCATATTGTTTACTTTTCTGATGATTGCAAAGCTTGATTCTACATGTGGTCTAAACTGATCACAAGTTTGATAAATTCTACTCATTATCTGGACTAAAAGGTCATAGGATTGTACAAGCCCAGTATTTACTTGTTCTTGTTTGGTAAAGAGTATGGCTATAGTCCCATCACTCTGTAGAATACGTGCTGGGATTTGCTGTTTTCCTGGGTTCCCTGTAAACCGCGGCGTGCAAGATCACTGATAGAAGTACCCAATCTTGAAGCAAATCACTTATTTCTGGGTCTGAGTCTTCACTACCGAACGACGATGAGTCAAACTCTCTTGTGTATTTGTCAGAGCTGATACCATAGGAAAGAACTGCCTCAAATTCTGATCCGAGTCTGCAGTCCTCTTTGTACCGGCATTGTCACCTGTAGACTCGCCAAATACAGTTGTCTCTACTGCAATCCTGTCGTCGGTCAGTTTTGTTGCGTTGTTAGTTTCGACTGCCTACGAAGTCATTGTTACAGTTACAATCGCACTACAAAACCCAACAATAACAATTGAATGCTACAACATGTGACACTCAATTAGAATTGATGCACGTCTAAGCCATTTCCTTCCAATCACAGTCCTCAAATGGTAAAAGTCATACTCAAAAATACAACACATACCGATAAGAAAGACTTGTCCCCTGACATCATACATACACTGGAAATGCAACAGTTTCAACAATTGTTGTTTCAGAAATCCGTAAAAGTAAGATAAAAAGTAGAGTAAACTAGTTGCAACTAATATAAGGTTACACAATCTTATCCTAATAGTATTATAAAATCTTCTAGTCATTCTTTTATCCTTATGGCATTGCCAAACTAATAACAGGCTCATCTCGCCATTGATCCTCCACGTAAGCGCTAAGCCAAACAAGGTTCCTTTAGCTCTTGGTTAGCAGCCTGGATTAGCCACTTCAGTGGCAGTGCAGTACAAGCTAAACGTTTTAGCTACTGTAACCCCCTCTAGACCCAATCTTTCACAACAGACAGCGCCCCGTGAGGATCACCATGACAAGGGTTCCCAGTTTACGTATTTTTGTTTTAATCCGCTTGCTCGGACTTGCAATGCGAGCTCAATGTCTTAATAAATTAACTCTGCCCGTCTCAGCCTCATTTTCCCCTCACATCACCCAAAATGTCGCCGGTATCGCCAGAAGCCAGCTCTTCGACTCCCGTTGACACGATTGCGCCTCCGTCGTACACAGCCAACCCTGAAGTGAGCACTGAGGAGAAGATCGCTGTTGAGTATGTATTCCCTGCGTGTTCGCGCGACGCTGCTGACTTGTTGTAGACAGCGACACATCGACGACGATAACCTCCCCGAAGTTGTGACCGAACCGATGCATCAGACGCACACGAGCCCTCCGCCTGTGAGCGAGTATAATCCTACATCTTCTGTTTCGCCTGTGCCGACGAGTATAGCGAATTGGGATGGGCTGGAATCGCCGCCGATTCTGCAACATCCTGCTCTTGCGCAGCAACAATACTCTGGACACGAATCGATGGCCGCCATTCCAATGCAACAAATACCACAACAGCCGGGAACTACTGTCACGCCTCTGCATTTGCTAGCCGATCAAGCCGATTCCGTGGATTGTCCGTTCTGCCAGCGCCAAACCGAAACAAAGGTCAAGAAGTCTGCTTCTTCCATGACACAGTAGGTCTTCCGGTCCTGTGTTGAGCTTTCTAACTCTAGCAGCATCTACGCCACTGTCCTTTTCTTCACGACCTTTTTCGGTGTCATTTTCCCATACGCATGCCATTGCGCGTCAAACATCAGCCATTTTTGCAAGCATTGCGGTCGCAAGGTCGCATTCAAGGAACGAGGAGGAGAAATGGAGGGGCTGGGCACGCCTGACCACCTGAGGGAGGTTTCCAAGTATCCTCCCACTCAGTAGCAGTAATGGTGTATTAGGAGTATGGCGTTGGTGCTAGCGATATGTCTACTTATTACTCCTGCTGTTCATCGGCAAGGAGAGGTGCTCTCTCGGGAGTCTTTTTGTCCTTCTTCATTCCGTATGATGCGATTGTGTAGATGCCAAAAATACCCATGAATGTGCTGAATCCGAATGCAACGATACCTTTGAAGGTGAACCTGTTGTTGTTAGTCAAGTCACAGAATTAGTTGCAAACATACCCTTTAGGAAGACGCGGCGGAGGAACATTCTCTCCAGAGAGGTCGAGGAGATCTGTGTTTCCTGCGGCATTGCCGACGGTAGGGATATCGCCAGCTTTGCATGCATCAAGGTGGTTCTTGGGGAGCTTCAACGAAGCCTGCAGAGCAAGAGGGTCTTCAACGAATGTCGCGATCAGCCCAGACGTGACGTGCCATTCGATGTGACAGTGGAATAGCCAGACACCTAACAATTAGCTGCGTACTACCCACAATACTTATACGGACATACCTGGGTTGTCAGCCTTGAATCGAAGGACCGCGTTTCCATTTCCTCTCACAACGACAGTATCCCGTCGCATTGGCGTGTCGGAAAAGGTTTCTGTGCCTTTGAAGTCGCCTTCGTCGTCTTCACTGCGATGCAGCACTTGAAAGTGATGACCATGCAAATGGAAGGGGTGTCGGCCGTCGTCTCTGTTGTTAACCACCACTTGCACAATCTCATCCTTCTTCAAGACAAAGCTATGCGTGTACGTTCCGTAGATCTGCGGGTTTGTCGCCTCTTTTCCGCTTGTGAGGGCAGTATAAAGAGTTGGAACCTTGGGTGCACGGTAGGTGATGTTGTTGAAGAAGGCGTAGTTGGCGCCATCACGGAGATTATCCATGACCACGTCCAGTTCAACATTCTTGCTGGGTTCAGGAAGCCTAGCCATCTCATCGTACGGCACAAGATCCATGTCGTCGTACGGATCGACTTCATAGATGACAGATGGCGTAGGGAGAGCCTTTTCCTGATCATACACAAGCCATCCTGTGACGTTGTAGTTGAGATCATCCGGGAGTACGTCAAAAAGATCCTAAAGGTCAGCTTTATAACCAAAGGATAGGCTAAATCATAGGATAGGCAACTTACTGTGTCCATGCTCGCAACGATGGGAAAGTTGGCTGAAGAGTCCTTCTTAGTGGTAATCAAGACACTGCAACGTTGACCGGCAGACAGATAAATCATATTTGTTAGGGCTGGTTTCGTGTATGCACCATCCACTTCAACGATAGTCATGTTATGCCCTTCAATCCAGAAGAATTGTCCAGCGAATGCAGCGATATTGACGAGCCGTAAGAAATATGTCTTGCCGGGTTGAACAGCGACTTTGAGGTCTTGGGTCTCGTTCATGAGAGCAGCTTGGGGGACAGGCTCTGCACCAGTTGGGTTGCCTTTTCTCAGAAACTCTGGAATCAAAGTCTGCATCTGATCGTGGTACCAATCTGAGAGGGTCATGATGATTTCCTCATCGTATTGTCCTTTGAAAGGTGACTTGGGGTCGTGAATGATGAGAGGGCCTCGAAGGCCATCAGGATACTGGCTTTCAGTGTGCGAATGATACCAGTATGTTCCAGGTTGGGTGATCTACACTGTTAGCATGATCCTCAATGACTGATAATACATACCGTGAAGTTGTAGAGGAACGACTCGCCCGGCTGAATTGGACACTGCGTAACTTGCGAGGGCCCATCCATATGGTTTGAACCATTCATAAACAGACCGTGAAAATGCAACGACGTGGACTGATTCCCCAGATTATTCCTCGCATTCACCAAAATCGTATCACCCACAGTCGCCTCGATCCTGGGAATCGGCCACCGTCCATTGATACCAATTGTAGGCCTCTCAAAGGCGCCATCAGGATTCGCTCTGACCCATTCAATAGTGAAATCATAAGACACCGTAGCAGCCAAAGCCGCGGGCATCAAAAACGCAGCCAATCCAAAGTGCATGATGTTGACGAGCAAAAGTCGGAGCGTGCGTGGGGCAGGGATCTTATCAATCAGATAATCCGACGTCGGGAATGTTGACGTGCATTTTGCGCGGTTATTGGTCTTTAACTACCCCTAAAATCCATCAAGGGCTTCATCATCTGGGCAGAATTTTCCCAAGCGACAGGTGATCCATGGCTTGATAGCTTGTGATTCGGTATTTTGGTAAACCAAGTGGGCATCGTGTGACCTTAGTCCAAACCTGGCCGAGGCAATTTGAAACAAATGCTTGGCGTGCGGTTGTCGGAATACACTCAAATTCGCGTGCGTTATCTGATCTTGCTCAATCATCATCGCCAAAATGCTCGATCTATTCTCCGTCCCTGTGTTCGTCGTCGTCTTTCGAGAGACTCTCGAGACCGCTATCATTGTGTCTGTTCTGCTGGCGTTTCTGAAACAGACTCTCGATGGATCCCAGCACGATGCTGTGTATAAAACCCTGCGCACACAGGTGAGTTTGTCGTCTGTTGATGTCGAATGATGCTAATTGTCAGGTCTGGCTTGGAACTGCCTCTGGATTTGCCCTCTGTGTTATTGGCTCGGGTGTGATTATCGGCATCTTCTATATCCTCGGGAACGACACCTGGGCGGATCATGAATATTACTATGAAGGAGTCTTCTCGCTCATTTCGGCCATCATCATCACCATCATGGGCGGTGCTTTGTTGCGCGTCGGAAAGATGGAGGATAAGTGGAGGGCGAAGTTGGCCAAGGCAATTGAAACCCCAGTGACAGCTCATGGAAAGCGGGCGTGGCTTGTCAATTTCTTTGAGAAATATGCCATGTTTGCTCTACCTTTCATCACGGTCCTTCGCGAAGGCATCGAGGGTATTGTTTTTGTGGCTGGTGTGTCTTTTTCTGCACCTGCTTCTGCTGTTCCTCTGCCTGTAATTATGGGATTGGCGCTTGGCGGACTTGTTGGATACGCTCTATACAGGTAAGTTGCGCGAACCATGAATTGACAGCATCTAACTCTTGTAGGGGCGGCTCATCTGCAAAGCTGCAGTATTTCCTTGTAGCATCAACTTGCCTTCTCTACCTTGTCGCCGCAGGTCTCTTCTCTCGCGCCATTTGGCTCTTCGAGCAGCAGCAGTGGAACAAGGTTGTCGGCGGTGATGCCGCGGAACTCGGAGATGGTCCTGGATCGTACGATATTGACCGGAGTATCTGGCACGTTAACGTAAGTTGTCCGTCGCCGTCCATGAAGACCTACTGACAAGACAGTGCTGTAACCCCCAGCTTAATGGCGGAGGAGGTTGGGCTATCCTGAATGCTGTTGTTGGATGGAACAACTCTGCTACGTATGGTTCTGTACTTGCCTATAACCTGTACTGGGTATTCGTCATTGCGCAATTTTCTGCCATGACATACAAGGAGGATCACGGTCACTGGCCATTGACCAAGGCCAAGGAGCATGTACGAGTTGATTAGACGAGTTTATTGTCAAGTCAAATAAAGCAAAACCATTATCGCGTGTTCGTCCATACACCCGCTACATGCACGCTTCCGTAAATCACCTAATCCTCAACCCGGGGCTTCTTGCGAGGTCGTCCAGGTCCACGCGCTGTCTTGCGCTTATCGGTCGAAGCACCACTAGCCAACAGCTTAGCCTCAAATTTCTCCAGCTCTCCAGGGGCAATTGTGCGGATCTTGGACTCCTGCTCCCAAGTTGAATCGGTTGCGCGGTATCCAACCCATTGCACCTGGTACATGTACTTGTCGCCCTTGGCCTTACCGGGACGCGTGGTGCGCTTGAGGATCTTGAACGCATGGTAGATGTCGAGGTTGGTGGCAGCCTCGCGACCGCCGAGCTTGTCCCAGTACTTGAAGATAAGCCCGGGGACCTGCTCCTGTAGACTCCATTCTGGTTCCCAAGATTTTTCGCCGCCTTCCCACTTGACCTGGATATCGACGGTCGAGTTGTCGGGGTCGACTCGATGATTAATGAACTCTTCAATCGCGACGTCTTCCTTAAATCCGGGATTGACTTTTTCGGGGGAGTCTCCGTTCAGCTGCGATCTTTCGCCGTTTTGCTCGGGAATTTCGGGTTCGGGGCTCTTGGACTTGGGGCTTTCGGGCGCTTCAGGCTCAGGAGCCGACGCGATAACGCGCTTCTCAACGGGAGTGCCTTTCTTTGGTGTGCTGACCTTGAGGCCTTTGGGAGTACCAGTGCGAGGTGTCGTAACTCGAGGAGTTCCGGCGCGTGGCGTGCCAGTAAGAGGAGTGCCAGATCGTACCACCGGAGAGGCCTTGATGGCATCAGGCTTCTCGCGATGAACTAGGCCATCGTCTTTTGAAGGAGTGCCGGCCATGGCGTCTCTCGATTTGAATGGCGAAACTGGATAGTCGTAAGGATCTGAACAGTCAGCACATGCGACATGTGCGATAAGGGATCAAATTACCTTTGTTTGGCGATACCATGACGATGAAGCCAAACTCACGATGATCGCGATTGACTTTGTCGTTATTCTGGGAGTTGAGCTTGATTTCAGTGGTAGCACTTATTGCGTCACTGCTGGTGCTGGTCGCGAGTTGAAGCCAGGCGCGTTGACCAGCAACGCGTTGATATGGGGCTGTGACGCCACAATCAGCCACTGCTGACTGTAAGCTGTGAAGGTTTAGGAACAAGGAGTGTGTGTTGCGATTGTTTGGTTGCTCGTTTGCGTTTGATTGCTGTGTACGGAGTAGCATTCAGTATAAATTTCTGGGGCCTCTTTAAAGCTCGTTCACTATTCTCGATCACCACCTGTGTGATTCACAGTCACCCCAGCGGTGGCATGATTGCCTGAGCGTGCCTACCGACGCGGTTTACCTCGCATCACGTGAATCGTTGATATACAGTTGTTACCCAATTGAGTAATTATGTTAATGGATGGTGAGTTGACGGTATTCGTAGCCTAAATCAATGTACATGTTGGTCAATTCAAGAGGCAGTAACATTCTCTTTCTCGGCTTCAAGCTCCCATCCCCATACCCTATACCAACGTTTAGTAGGTGTTGGGTTGTCAATACCAAGTTGCATATGAGTGACGGCTCAAGATCGAATTTTGAATTCCGAGATTTTGATGTCCGTGTCACTAGGGTCAGTCAGCGACGTGTCTGAATATATTTCCACAAGAGAAGGTCCATGAGTGGAAATATCTTGGGTATGTTTCATCCAAATTGTAGACTGAACGAATCAGGGAGTGAAACGCATGTGCTCATGAGCCTCTTCATGCTGTCATGACAGGAACAGATATATTAAATCATAAGAGTGTGGCAAGCGTCAACTTCGCATCTCAGAAAATGAAGTGATACTGATACTGAATGATGTCAATAACAAACAAATGGTGAGAGTTTTAACGCATCGTAGACCTACAGAAATCCAACCAAACTGTTATGTCATGACACAAAGCTGGTTTGGATCCGTCCGCAGTAAGTGGATTCCACGGGTGATATTTAATATTAAAACAAAGGAAAGGCGTGCTCAATTCAAAGTACTAAAAGAAACCCATGCTGCTATGGCATCGTTCAGGCGGTATTTGGTTGATGAAGCCATGATGGCATCACATTTAAGCCACGGAGAACAGCATGATTAGAACATCAAAAGCGCTTCAAGCTCATGTTGAGTAAGTAAATATCGCCATCATGAGACATGTAATACTGTTGATGTAACATATCCATGCTGTATAGTCTCGAATGTACTAATGTGGGTGATGTCAACGGTTGAACTGCAGACAACTTCACCACCCAAACCTCAAGATTCTAAAAACTTATCAATAGTAAGTGGATATACCCATTAGACTCAACCTTGGAGAGAATTGTATACCAGTGAGTCAATAAATTCCCAACACCTATACATACTCAGTTGAAGGTGATATTCATCATGATAACTCGATTCAACGCTAACCAGTTGAACAAACGCGTCGTTGTAACATCATTTCCGTAGCCCATGAGAGTAGCACAATAATCAGGCCCTAAATCATAAGAATGCCATGAATCCTCATACCATTCGTCACTAATTCTCATAAATGTATTTATCTCGCTATCCGTTTGTTGTTCTTGATAATTTGAGATTCTGTGGTCTATTAGTTCCCTAGTCCTCAAAAAACGAACACAAGAAAAGAAAATTCTCCTTTAGTGAATGACGCCTTAGACGCCATTGACGTTAGTAGCCGGTAGATCATGTTAGTTTAAATAAGCGCCAGTAAAGCTAACGCCGCACTTGTCAACAGTACAGTAGCGGCGAGGATATTCGGCTCACGCTGTATGAGTTTTCATAAGTATAATACTGCTGATTGACACGGGATCGAAGGATCGAAATCGAGACCAGTCTCATTCTAGATTAAGTGGCTCCATTCATTGACTAAATGGCGAATATTCACCCATGATCTGAGCCCCTGGCAAGCAATACAGCCGATCTAGAACAAGTATCTAAACCAGCATTGCATCGCCGAGGTAAAGCGTCTCAAAGCGATTCACAAGCTAAGCGACAGGATCTATATTACACCCTTGGTCTGGCACGTCATCGGCTTGCATCCAACATCAAGTTAGCCTCAATATAAGCAGAACTGTGAACCCCCCAAAGCCAAGAAGATCTAGATGACCTTTTGAACTTTTGTTTATCACTAGACATGAAAAGGCAGGTGAGGCTGCCAAGTGACTGGTGACTATTGACGTGGTTTGAGGCGAGTATGGTGATATTTTGACACACCCATTCTCAGGTGTGTGGCAAACTAGCAAATAAACATAAGCAAGGATGTTCGGGGAGTACGGCCTTACAGGAGTAACTTCCTCATTGGGCGTGTCTCTTGATGTTTTGAGCTGCATAGACAATCATCACGGAACGAAAGGACGGGGAGTTGGTAGAGAACGAATCTTACTTTATCACGCCATGGGGGATTACTTGGCGATCCAATCAATAACTTGAATTATGGTCATTGCTCGGGTAATACCATCATCCAACGTGGGATGTAATTGTCACGCCGTGAGCATCTATCTGAAGCATTCCCAATAGCACGGTTCAGGTCCACCGCGCATAAACTTGAAGAGAACAGGAGACATTGAACATACAGAACCCACACTTGAAATTAGATAGCTAAAACAAGACTCACAAGCTAAAAACAATGAAGTTGTCCCAAAAGGCCGGGTTATGGACGGCCGGGTAGACTTCTAACAACCATTCCTTCAAAAAGTCCAGGGTGGGTAAAATTTGCATTTCCGACACAGGCCATTGGTCGTAGGGAAATAAGCGTGCGATCACCTCAGATCGCGCCATCGTCCCGGTCACTTTAAACCGCCCCAAAAAGGGTTTGAGCCGCAAGGCAAGATTTTCATGACACATTAGCTGCTCACCCCCAAATAAAGTATTCCCAGTGGAATGAAGCCTATTCGCTGCTCACCGCGCTTGGCCTGGCGTGGCACGATTCAGGCCCTGAGCCGTTGCCGATAACACCGCGCTCCCAGGACTCTCCGAATGTTTCTAGACTTTCGCGGGTCCCTAAGCGTGTAGAGGCTCCGCTGGGTAGTGGATACGTCCATTTTTTCATTTTGCCTTCCCATGGGGATGGGATAGAATGGGGATTAACTTGTGGGATCCTTATTAAAGGAGATGATCCCCCCCTTCATTGTGGCTCATCAGTCGAGTTTGAGTTCTGTTTTGTAGAGTCACTACCTTTACAGTCATCATGAGTAACGACGATCTCAAGGGTCTCGACCCCAAGACCAATAAAACCCACTATGTCGGTTCGGACGTTGACGAGGGTATGTTCACAGCATTGGACAGTCAGACAGTCGCTAACTTGACCAGGTCGTCTTCAACATGCCGCCGATGCTAAGCGCCAGATTGGCGTTCTGAGTGCCTCTATGCTCATCTTCAACCGTGTCATTGGAACCGGTATCTTTGCCACTCCTGGCTCCATCCTCGCTCTTCTTGGAAGTCCCGGTCTGGCCCTCATCATCTGGGTTGTCGGAGCCATCATCGCCGCTGCTGGTACTGCCGTCTACCTCGAATGGGGAACCGGTATCCCCAAGAACGGTGGTGAGAAGAACTACCTCGAGTTTATCTACCGCAAGCCCAAGTTCCTCGTCACTGGCATGTACGCCTCGTACGTTATCCTGATGGGTTGGGCGTCGGGTAACTCTGTCGTCTTTGGCGAGTACATCCTTCACGCCGCCAACAAGGAAGTCGATCGATGGAACCAGCGAGCTATTGGTCTGGCTTGTGTCACCACTGCGTTCCTTATCCACGGCTGCGCTCTCAAGTGGGGTCTTCGTCTGCAGAACGCTCTCGGAGTCATCAAGCTGGCCATTGTCTTCATCATGATCATCTGCGGATTCGTCGCCCTTGGTGGACACCTCAAGATTGACGAGAAGCCCGACAACCTGCGCAACGCCTTCGAGGGCACCACTGGAAGCGCCTATGGTGTTGTCACTGCTCTGTACAACGTCATCTGGAGTTTCGTCGGATACAGCAACGCCAACTACGCCCTCAGCGAGACCCGCAACCCTGTGCGAACCCTCAAAATTGCTGCTCCCACTGCTATCATCTCTGTCTCGATCATCTACATCCTCGTCAACATTGCCTACTTTGCTGCCGTCCCCAAGGCTGAGATCATTGCTTCTGAGCGTCTTGTTGCCGCCTCTCTGTTCCGCAACGTTATGGGCCCTGCTGCTGAGCGCGCCATGTCTGTCTTTGTCGCTCTGTCTGCCTTTGGTAACGTCCTGAGTGTCATCTTCTCCCAGGGTCGTCTTGTTCAGGAGCTTGGTCGTGAGGGTATCCTACCTTTCTCTCGTCTGTGGGCCAGCAACCGACCTTTCAACGCCCCTCTCGCCGGTCTCTTTGAGCACTGGGTTATCTGTGTCATTGTCATCCTGGCTCCTCCTCCCGGTGATGCTTACAACTTCATCCTCAATCTCATTTCTTACCCTCTTGCCATTGTCAACACTTTTGTTGCTGGTGGTCTTGTCCACTTGTACCTTCACCGCGCCAAGTACAACTGGAACCCTCCTATCAAGGCCAGTCTCCCTGTCGCTGTCTTCTTCATGCTCAGCAACATGTATCTGGTGATTGCTCCTTTCATCGCTCCTGATGATCCCAGCCAGAACCAGTACAAGAGCATGCCTTACTACATCCACTGTGTTGTTGGTATCGGTATTTTGGTGGCTGGTGCCTTCTACTGGCTCGTCTGGGCTGTAATCCTTCCCAAGATTGGTGGCTACAAGCTTGTTCGCGAGGTTCATGTTGATGAGATTGACGGTTGGGAGTCAAACCGCTTCCGCCACGAGCGTATTAATTAGTTGATGTTTATTTCTGGTTCAGCGTCGTTTAGACTTAGATAATATCCAATACATTGTGCTTACCGACGATTGAGTTTCCTGCATTAGTTCATGTTCGATCTGCATGGTCCACAGATAGCCGTAGATGCATCGAAATGACAAGGTTTATGACTAAACATTTGTCGTGGCAGTTATTGATGGGAGTTTCGGGAGACTTGTTGTGTTTGCAGTGTCTAGTTCTGTGATGGCATGTTTCAGAATTGTTTGGTCTACTCTTCCTTTTGCCTCAGGCAGCAGGATCAACAAAAATCCGTCTCCTGCCGTACTCATTCGACGTTGTCAACATCAGCACTTCGACCACAGATTCAACCGCGGAGAATATCATCCACTTACATCTCCGCTCTTACATGCACTTCCTCGGCAGACCAGCGGGTCGGTGCCAGTTCTCCCACCGAAAATGACGTCCTTGCGGATCTACTTTTGAGACCGAGCGTCGCACACTCGGAGTCACTATTACCTCCGAATATCTCTTTTAACTATGACGAGCCGTCAACTCTAGCTGTCAAATCACATACTACAGCAATCATGTCGAAGATACTAAGAATCCAAAGGGCGAGACCCGTGACCTGGGGGAGCAGCTTCACAGTTCGAGCGCCTCGCCAATTCAGCACAACGAGGGCCGCTTTGGCAGTGCGAGGACAATCCAAGCTCTTCAAAGATGCCGATGCTGCGGTCGCGGATATTAAGAGTGGTTCAACACTTTTGAGCTCTGGATTTGGTCTCTGCGGTGTCGCCGATACTCTAATTGGGGCTCTGAACCGACGAGGTCGTGATTCTCTAAACTCACTCACTGCTGTGTCGAACAACGCCGGAGTCGAAGGCAAGGGTGGATTGGCAGTACTCACGAGTGCAGGCCAGGTCGATCGCTTAGTCTTGTCATACCTCGGAAACAATAAGGTGCTGGAGAAGAAGTACCTGACAGGCGAATTGGCGATTGAACTCTGCCCACAAGGCACTCTTGCTGAGCGCATTCGAGCCGCTGGCGCTGGCATTCCCGCATTCTTCACACCAACTGCCGCTCGTACGTTACCCGCCAAATGACCGAACGAAGCTAACAAGACAGACACACTTCTACAAGACGGCGAAATTCCCGTACGACTAGACAAATCAGGCGCCGTTGTGGAAAAAGGCCGAAAGAGAGAAACCCGCGAATTTAACGGCCGAACATTCCTCATGGAGACAGCCCTCGAAGGCGACGTTGCGATTATAAGAGCTTGGAAGGTCGACAAGGAGGGTAATTGTGTCTTTAGGTAAGTGGATGCTCCGGAAGCTCAATTGAATTCTTCTGACAGGTTAGATATGCGACAAAAGCTTTCGGTCCGCTCATGGCAAAGGCTGCCAAGCTCACCATCGTCGAAGCCGAAAATATTGTCGAAGCTGGCGAAATCGACCCCAACGATGTCGACCTCCCTGGAATTTTCGTCGATCGAATCGTTCCCTCCACCGCGGAGAAGAATATCGAGGTTCTCAAGCTGAGAGAAGATGGAAAGGAAGGTCCGCCCAAGGCTACAAATGAAGCTCAAGAGCGACGGAATCGTATCGCGAGACGAGCCTCCAAAGAGCTGAAGCCTGGATATTATGTCAATCTAGGTGTTGGAATTCCCACGCTGGCTGTTTCTTTCCTGCCTCCCGATTCGACTGTGCATATCCAGTCTGAAAACGGTATCCTTGGAATGGGTGCTTATCCTACAAAGGATGAGGTTGATGCGTATGTCGTCTGTTCTTCTCTATGAACCCGCTAACAAATCAGTGATATCATCAATGCCGGAAAAGAAACAGTGACTCTTGTTCCTGGCGCATCCGTCTTCGACTCAGCCGAATCTTTCGGTATGATCCGTGGCGGCCACGTTGATGTGTCAATCCTTGGTGTAAGTTGCGCGATCATCCTAATTTCATTGCTGACAATTGCAGGCCCTTCAAGTCAGCGCTGTCGGCGATTTAGCCAACTACATGATCCCAGGCAAGGTGTTCAAGGGCATGGGAGGCGCAATGGATCTGGTAGCCAATCCCGACAATACCAAGATTGTGGTAGCGACCGACCACTGCGCCAAGGATGGCTCATCCAAGATCAAGCAGCAATGCACTCTGCCTCTAACAGGCGCACGTGTAGTGAGCACCATCATTACCGATCTTGTAAGTCTCCAGTCCCTTGCGGCGACGACGCTAACAATGCAGTGTGTATTTGAGGTCGACAGAGAGCAGGGAACCCTGACGCTTACGGAACTTGCGCCGGGCGTGACTGTCGATGAGGTTAGAAGCAAGACGGATGCAGACTTTTTGGAGGCGGATGAATTGAAGCAGATGGAATGATACCAATAGAACTTTTGATCCAAGAACTTTTGCTACATGAATTCGCCATTGAACCCTGGTGTGATTGCTAGGTACCTACTGGTTAGAGTGTCTCCGCAGTGGGGTTGAGATAGAGTTACGCCCTTAATTAAGGTATGGCCCGATCGGCAGGGCGTTGGACCATCCCTGACCGTTGGGCGATTGAACGTGGTTGATGGTGCAATAGACACCAATGCCGATGAGGAAGGTCGACGATCTCAAGGCTGGGCACGGTATGATGGGTAGTGATCATCAAGACGGTGTCAAAAGTTCCAGCCGAGAAATGCCAAGCCTGACAATATATATAGCAGGCACTTTGAGGTGATTGATGGATTGCAGCTCAACTCATCGCCATGAGGTACTCTATCGTTTCCCTGCTCACTCTCGCCCTGGGAGCCATTGCGGTTCCCAAGGCCGATATCAAGTCTTACAATGGCTACAAGGTCTTCCGTGTAAACACTCACGGTAACTCCGACGTCACTGAGAAGCTGTCTTCTGTTACCTTTGATGAATGGGAGCACGGTTATCAGCACGTCGACATTGTTGTTGCGCCCAATGATGTGGATGCCTTTGAGAGTCTCAAGCTGGAGTACACCACTCTTCACGAGGATCTAGGCACTTCCATCACTGGTGAGAGTGTCTCCCGTAAGAAGTGGAAGCGTCAGGCCGATGACGATTCTTGGTTCGATGAGTTCCACAACTACGAGGATCACATCGACTACTTCCGAGACTTGCAGTCGCAATTTCCCAACAACTCCAAGATTGTGTCCTCGGGCAAATCCTACCAGAAGCGTAACATCTACGGTCTTCACCTCTGGGGTAATGATGGTCCTGGAAAGCCTGCTGTGCTGTACCATGGAAGTGTCCACGCGCGAGAGTGGATTGCTGGTCCTGTAAGTGGTTCGCCAATTTGAGTGTACATCGCTGACTATTAGACCCTCGAATACATCACTCTCCAGCTTGTCAAGGGGTTCAAGGGCGGCGACACGGATGTGCAGTCATTCTTGAACAAATATGACTTTTACATCTTCCCATTTGTCAACCCTGACGGCTTTGTAAGTGCATCTTGCCTGCTTACACTTCTCCGCTAATTGTTAGGTCTACTCTACCACTGCCGATAGACTCTGGCGAAAGAACCGTCAGCCTCCACCCGCAACTGCTGCAAACCAGGCATGCATTGGTCGCGATATCAACCGCAACTGGGAGTTTGGCTGGGACTCCAACAAGCGTGGTGCTTCTACCGATCCTTGCTCTCAGACATACCGTGGTGAGAAGCCATCCGATAGTCCCGAGAACCAGGGACTCGACAAGTTTGTTCGCCAGCTGCGTGATACTGTCGGTATTGTTCTGTACATCGACTTCCATAGTGTAAGTAACCTTTCTGATTCACGCCCTACATGCTAACATCCACAGTACGGCCAATACATCCTGTCGCCCTTCGGTTACAAGGAGGATCTCTATGCGCCTGAGCTTGGAAAATGGACCAAGGCCGCTGCACTCGTCAGTGAGGCTATTCGCGAAAGCTCCAAGGACCAGACTACCTACACCTTTGGACCCAGTGGAGCTGTCTTGTACGTCACCACCGGCGCAGCTCCCGACCACGTCTACAGCGTTGGCGGTGCCAAGTTCTCATACACAATCGAACTGCGCGATACTGGTGAGAATGGTTTCGTTCTTCCTCCTGAGCAGATCCGCCCCAATATCGAGGAACAATGGGCCGGCCAGAAGGTGCTCCTTTCTCTCTTGGACGAGACCTTCTTTGATGGCAAGGGTCCTGCTCTTTACCAGGGACAGACTTAAGCCGCTTCGATTCTTGTACATATTTAGTGACGACAATAGAGTTGCAGTCTGGGGGAGACCTCACGCTGCCGTAAACAAATATTAGAAATTGAAGACTTTGGCCATAGATCTATCGCAATGGTTAAATTTGTAGCCATATTCTACATGCTCTAATATTATCACAGCTTAGACTCTCGGTTCGGCGCAAAGCTGCTTCCACCAATTGCTTCTACAATCTTGTCCACCGTGTTCAAAAGCCAGTGACCACCCTCATCGCTGGCCAAGTACTTGACAGACTCTTCAGTCTCGCCATTCTCGTCGTTTTTATATGTTCCATCCTCGAGTGCCTTGCGCAGACCAAACACATGCGACAGCACCTGGGGACCAACGCCGGTTTGCGCCCGTAGACAAGAGATGGCAATCATGGAAGTATGGATTCGTCCGAGGTTCGCAAGCGTATCGCGCTCGGAAGCGGGAGGATCGGATAGAAGTGCAGAGTAATGGCTGCTATGGATATAAACTGGGAGGTCGGGATGTGCAAGCGCAAGCTTCTCGAAGAGCTTGTCTTCGAATGGTCTATAGATGGAATCCCAGAGACCTCGGCCGCGCGTCAATGCCTCGTCTATGTTTTGTGATGTCGGTTGTCGGCTCGCCTTGGTGCTAAGCTTGGATGTGACGTCTTCGGGAAGGGAGGCATGGAATGCATTGAGGGAGTTGATGGTTCGAGGGATGCCATTGAAGCTGATGCATTTGAGTCCAACCTCACGGATAAACTCGGCATTCTGGACAGCGGAACCGGGATCTTTGGACGACGCGACGCGGTGGAGGACGGGAAGAGAGTCGGGAGAGTTGAGTGTAAACGTAGCAGCGGCCTGAACTGTTAGCAATGGTCAATTGACATGGTTGTGATCATACCGAAACTGTCAACCAAGACTTTGGGCCGAGGTTCCTGATAGCAGCATCGTTTGCGATGGCCTCGTACAGCTCCTGAACCTGCTGCGGCGCAGGGCGAGGTCCAGGACGTGCAAAGGGCGCATTGATAAGAGCTTTCAGCGGCGCAGATAGCTTCGACATTTCGGGTGATTTCTCGTTGCTGGACATTGCTCATGCCGAGGAACCCACGGTTTTTGTGATAATGACGATGATGCACGGAGATCAGAGTTGGGGCCGAGCTGATCTACTCCACCTTCCGGGCCCGAAATTGTCGGAGGCTAGATTTGAAGTCCGAAGCCGGAGGATGTATACAAAACAATCACATGGAAGGAGTGTGAATTCGATCAGGACAATTATGTGAAAATGGGTTCAGACAAAAAAATCAAAGAGCCTTTCTGGCTGGGGTACGTTTGCTGCCATGACTGTGGTAATGACTAACAGTCAATAGTGGTGCAGCGGCTTGCATGGCTGTTTGCTTCAGTATGTTGTTCAACCATGATGAGAGCTCTACTAACTTGTGAAGCACATCCTTTGGATCAAACAAAATAGTGAGTGATCCGTCTCTTGAGATTTTCCAGCTAACAAATCAGTCGCATGCAAGTATTGAAAAGCAACTCTTCCATGCTAAATGTTCTATATGGTTTTGCTGCACGAGATGGTAAGTCGTTCAGATTATCATCATCCCCCAGCTAATTGTCAGGCATTCCCTCACTCTGGACCGGTCTGTCTGCGTCTATCCTTCGTCAAGGAACATACTCGACCGCTCGCTTCGGCTTTCATTCCTATCTCTCAGATAAACTCAGAGGCTACACTGGCAAGAAGCTATCAGTTACACAGAACATCGCATGCGCAGGTATTGCAGGTGGTGTTGCAGGCCTAGTAGGCAATCCGGCTGAAGTTGTTCTCGTCCGCATGTGTGCAGATGGCGCAAAATTACCTGCGCAGCGATTCGGCTACTCGCATGCTTTTGATGCGTTGGCGAGGGTGTATAGTGAAGAAGGCATGAGAGCGTTCTGGAAAGGTCTTGCGCCGAACATTGCGAGAAGTGCTTTGATGAGTAAGTGACCTCCACTATGACAAACACAGCTAACAATTGTAGATGTTTCTCAGATCGCCACGTAAGTGTTCTGCTCTCTGATAGACTCAACTAACAGTTCAGTTACGCCTCTGCTAAGCAATACCTCCTTGGTATCGGCTTCGGTGACGATATCAAGACACATTCCATGTCTTCCCTGGCGGCTGGAACCATGGCTACTACACTCTGTGCCCCGGCAGATGTGCTTAAAAGTCGAATGCAAGCCAGCGCCGGAAAAGAAGGCCTGGCTCAAGTTTTGGCCACTGGTCTTCGAGAAGAGGGCCCACGGTTCCTCATGAGAGGCTGGACACCCGCTTGGTTGAGACTGACGTATGTTTCCTGCTCGAATGTGAGACTTAGCTGACATTTTAGACCGCATACTGTTTTGACTTTTGTTTTCATGGAGAAGCTTCGTCTTCTTACTTCGTTTGACTGGTTGGGCACTGTTACCTCGACTGAGAAGGAGGCACTCCGTTGATTTGTGAAGCACTCCGCTGGGTTGGCGAATATTTGATTTATGATAGCTATATACCAACTTCAGGCCAATAAAGCCAATCGAAATTACCCATGTCGTCCCAAGATAATCCGCCGAATGAAGGTTCAAAGTCATTGCCGGGCTGATTGAGAGCTTGCACGATTTGATCGTCCGACATGGCTGAAAACTGCATCGCCCCTGACCACATTGCTTGCTGCTCCAAGAAATTAGGAGTTGTCATGGGTGCCTCGTTGACAGTTGGCATTCTGGGATCGGATATACCATCTCCCGTGGCTGCTCGTCTGACGATTTGCTTGAGGTACTTTCCGTATTTTATGGAAAGTCCATTGCGATGTCTGGTTACTTTGCCGATTCTTTCAAGTACAGTAGCCGTCTCGTCGATAAGGTTTCGGACACTGGGTGCCAAAGCTGATTCTCCGGTGGCGTAGGAACTGAGCGTAAGGGCAAAGCAGGCGGCGAATGAAATCATGATTGCAGTGTTGTTGGGCATTGATTGTAGTTGTGACTCTCCTTGGATCGCAGCTCTCATGACATTCAAGGCGGATGAAAGGCCAGCAGTGTGGAAGAATCGGCGCACTTCGAGTGGTGCAGTAGGATGATTAATCACCCCGCCGTAGATAGATAGTCTTGTATGTGTGACCAAGATTTCAACGTATGGTGGAAGGCGACGGTCTAACAGTCAGCGTGGTTCATCGAGAAATTATGAAACTTACCTGGGCCCTTCCCGATTGAAACTCCCCATTCGGTGTGCCATTGATCAAAGAAGCGCTCGATCGAACCTTGGATTCTGAGAGTGTTAGAGGACTGCTAGTAGCGCAGTTGGGCGACTTACGATTGGGCGATCAATGAACCATCGCTGGATGACATCTGAGATCCATCACAAAGAGCACGAACAGTTGCGAATAAGGCGTCCAAATCCCTTCTGAGAACTGCCATAGACACAAGATGTCCATCGAGAGGATCAGCGTATTCATTACGATGCCAATTATCACAGTCCCTTAGTGATCTTGTCATTGGCACAGAGAACGGTCGTCCTCTGGCTAAAGACATTCCTCGCTCAAGCACAAACAGTGACAGCCAACAACGCTCTCGATTTCGAAGAAATAACCGTCCTCGCTCGGACCATGGATCGACGTCAGGAAACCCATCCATTGCGAGAGCAGCTCGGGGGTCGAGACAATCGCCCCGGGCGAGTCCAATACCAGATCCTGAACCTAACATTTCTGGTGACACAAGACTCTTGTGTAGCGATAAATCGGTGGCGACTGTGTTGGCGATTGAGATGTACGAGCACGTCTCGTCATCGGTCGAATGCTGGCCTGGAAACATCCAAGGAATATTAACCATAAACGCGAGGACAATCTCAACAGATCTATATCGTTCGACCATAACTCTATGCGCAAGGGTCCGGGTGTGATTCGACAGTCGTTTTGAGAGGGCGGCTGCTGATGGCATGAACAGAGCAGACGCAGCCATTATAGACGTGTACAGATATGCCGATCTCGAACGCGTGAATTCAACGGTGTATATCCTTGGGTCAAGCCCCCATCGAGTATGCGCGAGATTACGATGAAAACTAACAGTCAGTACGCGTTGACCTCAAAGCAGCGCACTCACAAGTTAAACAGCTTATCCGCTTCTTCCTCAGAGACAAGCCCCAATGACACCGGATCAACATTGGGTCCAACATCCAAATGGACTTGTGCCGGCGCGAAAAATGCCTGGATCTCATCCTCTGTTTGTCCCGTGGTACTTGCTGTATGCGCCTGCATCGGAGAATTACCGTGACGCGATTCAGGCGAAGGCTGGATATAGGATGCCCTCGCAAGAAGCTGGAGAGGGTTTTCTGCATCGTCAATCGCAAGGCTTTGTTGAGTTCTTTGGATGAACTCAGGCATCACTACAGGATCCGGCTCTTCTTCTTCTTCAGAATACGCATCTTCATCACCGTCGCCACTGACGCTGTAACCTCTTGTCTCGCTATAACCACGGGTCGTCGGCGCGTCAGGCGTGTTGGCATTGCTTAGCAAATCTTGCAAATGCGTTAGAATTCTGTCATCTTCCGGGTTCTTTTGCGCGGTCGATCTCGCGCGTTTGACAGCCTGGTCAATCTGATAAAGCGCCTTATCCAACCCCGTGCGTTTACTGACAGGTCAGCATAGAACACCTTACACGCGAATTGCTTACTTTTTTATACCCTTTTGCCGGCCGGGGTGGTATGCAGGACGCACACACTTAGAGTCAAGCTGTATGCACCTCCTGCATCTCTCCTGGTGAGGTTTCCAGTCGCATTTGATCTTTGAGCGACGGCACACGAGACAAGCAGCCTGTCTGGGTCGCGGCGAATCTCCGTCTTGCGGGGAAGTTTGGCTCTGAGAGTCCGAGTGCAGCCCCGCCATCTTTAAGCCGGGGGTATATCTGTAACCGACGATGTAGGGCTAAAAGCACGCGATGCAATAAATGAGGTCGTGATGAAGCAACAATGTTGGGTCATGAAGGTTGAGGCGGAGACTCCCCGGTTCGAGTCAGGTCTGACGGGAAGGATCGGCACATGATTGGCTGATATTTAAGCTTCCGATATTGACTCGGGGGAAGGCGGAGATGGTTAACGGTTGCCGGTTGCACATGGATCTGGAATAATATAAATATTAATCGTATTATACATAAATTCACTATCTCACATTTGCCTCACCTGCAGATGTTACTACCCACTGATCTCTATGTCGCCATTGACCCTGTCGAGCACGAATCGACGGGCAACTGCAAAAGTGGAAATGGCCACTGAACAAGTCGTCGGGCAACTTGCGATTCTAGCCTATTCAGGAAGAGTTGAGCACTAAACTTGATTCAACCCACATCTGATACGCCATTAATGAAAATCTGAACAATTATTGATAGGAGAGTAATATTTATAAGAGAAGATCCTCGGGCTTTAATAAAAATTTGAATGGAGGGTAACCGTCAAAATGTCTTCCAACGTTGTGGTTGATACTGGCAGCGATAAAGACCAGCCCGTGAAGGATGTCACTGAGCAAAATGTCGAACACTCTAAGCCAGTTTCCCGCTTTACTCGATGGTATCGAAGCCCTTTGTTTAATGTCATTATCGTGGGTTTAATCTCTTTTACTCAGCCTGGAATCTGGAATGCCCTCAACAGTATGTTACTCCAAATCATGTCCGAATCGTCTAATGTTTGTAGATACTGGCGCTGGTGGTCAGCAGGAGCCATACCTTGTCAATGGCGCCAACTCGCTCACCTTTGGCATCATGGTGTTTGGATGTTCCCTGTTTAGTATTCTGGCCAATAAAATTGGTCTGAAATGGGTTCTTATGATTGGTACTCTTGGATATGCGCCTTATTCTGCTGCTCTCTACACCAACAACCGATACGGAACTGAATGGTTTGTTCTGCTCGGGGGAGCCACCTGTGGCATTGGCGCATCAGCCCTTTGGGCTTCAGAGGGTGCTATCGCTTTGGGTTATGGTGATATCAAGGATCGTGGAAAATTCAGTACGTCTATACTTGAAGTTGATTGTTCAAGACTAACATTTGCAGCTGGAATTTGGCTTGGTCTGCGAGAGCTCGGGCAACTTATCGGCTCCTCAATTCAGCTATCACTCAACGTCGGATCCGGAAAGCGAGGTCGCGTTGGATACAGCACTTATCTCGTTCTAATTGCTCTTCAATGCCTCGGTCTTCCTCTGGCTTTTCTAATCTCATCCCCGCACAAAGTCATTCGATCCGACGGCTCCAAGCTTCCCCAGAAGGAGACCAAGACGACCATCAAAGAACAGTTCAGAAGATGGGGCGCTCTAATCAAGAGAAAGCAGTTCTTCCTCTTGATTCCCATTCTCGTCGGCTTTAATTGGAACACCACATACTTGGGAATTTACCTCGTCAAGTACTTTTCTGTCCGGGCGCGTGCTTTGGCTTCGTTGAGCTCTGGTATTGCTGCCACTGCCGCCAACATCTTCTGGGGATGGTTCTTCGATCTCAAGTACTTCACCCGACCTCAGCTTGCTAGAGTGACCTGGCTCTTTTTGGCAGTTACAATGACTGCTTTGTTTGGCTGGCAGTTTGCTATGGAAATAGAGTACGGCAAAACCAGTCCTGCTGTTACTCTGGATTGGGATCTTCCAGGATTTGGTCGGGGTTTTGCTGTTCAAGTCCTTCTTCGGTGAGTTACCTTAATTTCTGACGGATCAATATGCTAACGAATTAGATTTATGAACGAATCGCACTACATGTTTGTGTACTGGCTCATCGGAACTTTCTTCGAGGATGTTGAGACCCTTACTCTTGCTGTCGGTCTGGTTCGATCATTTGAATCTCTTGGTTCATGCTTGGCGTTTGGTGTCGGCGCTGCCAAGGTGCCTTCTCTCACAAACCTTATCGTTGCCTTTGCAATGTTCGCTATCTCACTGCCTTCAACATCTTTTGCCGTTTTTCTTGTTCCTGAGCGTCCAGAAAACCACGCACTTGATAGGGGAGAGGAGTCTGAGGAATAGGTGTGGATGTAGTAGAATACTAGCATGATGCTATGTAGGAATTCATAGTTTGATTCTTCTAGTTTTGAATGAAGCTGCTTAAACAGTGGATCCAATTGCATTGTGTTATATGTATGGCCACACCGCATGACAGGGGCTACCTGTTTACTAGACATGTGCCGCAGACTGACAGGAACTGACTACAAAAGCAGACTTGAGTTTAGCTACACGAGAGAAAAGCTGTGATAAATGTGGGATGGTAGCATATGATTGGTATAGACCATAGACGTCCAGACTAGGAGACACCGTCTTCAGCCAAAGTCTCAACTTCGACGGATTAGCCTCCAGAATGCCACTTCAGCTTAAAGGCGAAATCAAAACTTCGTCCAACTCCCTGTACCGTATTGTTCCATTCTTGAATGCACGAATCAATCCTCGAACCTTGTGTTGAAATGGCCCAACCTTTCTCAATTGCAAGTACTTTTGAAGTAAGCGCAGAGTTAAAAGCAAAGCACCCCCAAAGCCACCGAATTTGAATATAGCAGATAGACTGTTGCTTTGTAGCGTGTAAGCAAGTATCAGACAAGACACAGACCTGACGGCGTTAGCTGAGAATCACCAAATTTGTTAGACGTACCATGTAAAAATGCCTGGAGAGATACATTTTATCAGAGACCGCCGCTCTCGCACGATGTTGTCGAGGATCTTATCTAGGATTTCTAGATTTTGTATCGCATAAGTCTTCAATTTTTTGGCGAGTCTAGCATTCTCGCGAACTTTGGGATTCGTGCAGGCTATGTAGTGTTAGTAGTAACTGAATTTTGCAAAGGGAAAACCTACTTCGAGACGATATAACTTTGGTGTTGAGACCAGCAAAAGAATCAGTGCCTTGAGGTCGATCCAGACATTCAAAGTACTTGCTCAAGTGGTGATTCGCCGATAGTCGATGAATTTCAAACTGCTTGAAGATGTCGCATCTATCATAGTTTGCTGTCATGTTGCCGTTTTAGCAACTTCTTGAAAAAAGAGTAGATTGTTTCGTGAGTGCTCTACTGTGATACGTAGCTAGACTTGAGCTTCAGCATTCGTGATAGATTTAGGTGGAAGGTAAATAAATTCCTTCAAGGTCATATTTCCGTGACATAATTTCAACAAAGACTGAAGATGTATTAGCCGACCTATCCTGCGGTTTTGACGGGGCCAAATCCGAATGCGAGGATAATACCACAATTTCGTCAAGACAATACAAAGTGGCGTTGAGCTATTGGTGGTATGTGCGGTGAAAGGGGTTCGCTTGATGACCCGACGGTCCTTTCATATCTTGGCTAGGGGAAGAATCAATCATTTCATTAGTCCCACGATAAAAGATGCATTGTTTTGACTGATTGTTGGTACTAACATCAATCTTCGTAATGTAGCATGTCCCGACAGCCAATAAATGACACGCAAGTGAACCACAACAGTAGGAATTCAAGTCAAAGGGTGTACTATGTATGTATTATTATTAATCTATGATCAAATAGACGGGCTTTGAGACCTCGACTTAGATGTAACTTGTGTCTTGTTAAACTTCCCATTCCCAACCAGACTCTGCTCGTCATTCTCACTATACTGAACTTGAAACGTTCTGTGCATTTCAATCCCTCCATGTTCAGGTGAATGGATTGAGTCGCCAGTCTCAGAAGGCAACTCCACACGAGCACGATTGCGACTCATAATATTTGATTTGCGTCCGTAGTGGTCGCCGTAGTTGTTGTACTTGCTCGAATCGTATGAGGATCCGGCAAGGGCGGGGAATGCACGGACAAGAATAACTCGCAGGGCCGGCATGGATGCGCAGATGATACCGATGTTGATCTCGACGGTGGACCAGATTGAAATGTCGGTTTGATCGTAGGTAATGTTGTGGGAAGAGCCCAGGCCGACCAGAAACTGCAAGCGGATGATGCTCACGACCGTAACACTATCAAGTTAGCTTGGTTCACACACCTTGGCATGATACTTACAAAGTTCCGACGATAAACATGGCAGCAACTCCAACCTTCTTTTTCCAGTGCATCTTGAGTCTGCGTAGGTACCACATAGGAATGGCCAGCATCCAAATGTCCATCGCGACGCTAATAGCTGCGTTTGCCCAGCCGATGGCCATGGAGTTCATACTAAACATGTTAGTTAAGTTCATTAATGTGTTAGACCAACATACCATGTTCCCTTGTGCTCTCCATCCCAATTGAGCCAGAAGTAGTCGACAGGTGTGCACTGGAAGGCAGCCACAAACATAAACACCACGCCGTAGACAGTGTTAAATATGATGGTTCCCCATAGAAGCTTTTGCGCGGCACCCGGGAAGATGCGGAGGTAGAAAAAAAGGAGCGACGTTTTGAGTAGCGAGACCTGTGCAAAGTAAAAGATCTCCAGTAACCAAAAGTAGAAGCCAAATTCGGTAATGTCGCTGAACTCTAATGTCCAGATATCTCGGCCTTCTCCGTGTCCGGCGGTTCCGTGGATATTCATGCCCGTCGAGGGCAGACCGAAGATGAGTGTAAGGACAATAAACAAATCGTCAAGACCGAATTCGGATTTAAAGAAGTATTTCGACCAGAGACGGAGCGCGGTCGCAACGCCGGATATGACGCCGAGGACGATAGTAACGTTGACGAAGATTTCTGTCTTGTCGCGGACGGGAACATCGCAGTAGGTGTATGTAGTGTTGAGGGTCGCTGATGATGTTAATTATATGACCTTCTCGAGGTCGAGGTGACATACTCAGACTGTTCTTGACATTGCAGCTCTCGGCAGCACATGCTTCAGCTGCCTGAATTATTGATGGTGTCGAGCACACGCATTTCGCATCGCTGGATTCGCAGTCGGACTTGGCGATAGCGTCTCTGTAACAAGGGGCCTGTGGGAATTAGTAATAGAAATGTAAGAGACAAACACAGAACTCACAGCGCAACTAGGCAGGCTTGCCAGCATATCTTTGGTATTACCAAAATCCGCCCTGGCCATGGGCACAAGGGCCACCAGAAAAGGCACTATCCACTTCATGATGATCAACAAACTTAACAAGGAGAGGTCCCGCGAACGCGGATCGTGGGGAGTATATAAGAGATTTCCAGATCTCCAGGCCCTGCAGGCTGCAGGCTGCAGATACCCTTACAGTAATCGTCTCAAGTGGCTTGTAGGATTGCGCCAGATGCTAGGGGTTCCCCCGTCAATTTGAGTGCGGAGCAAACTGGCGCATGCGGAAGCTTCCACGATACAGAGTAACATTGGGTAGACGAAAGACACCAAGATTAATTGCCTCCTCCCTGCAAAAGTTCGTCTGTCACTGTAGGCCTTCTGCTATGCGTTCCAATTGCCCGGGATCCGTGGCATGCCCCTGCGCCATATTACTTGGGACGACAGGGCTTTGAGCAAGATACTCCTTTTCAACAGAGACACCAGGTTTCAAGTGAGATTCCTTGGCCAATTCTGGAAGGTCATCTCAGTAGCACAAAAGAAGCTGCACGGTACCGGAGCCGCGGTTACCATTGGCGTCCCTTGGCATGTGTCAACGGCCCGATCCCTGTCTTGTCAAAGATATTTGAGTTTTGAAAAGGACAGACTACGGACAGTACTCCACCTAACCAATGCTTCCATATTAACCGACGAAGGATTTCTGTAAGCACTTAATTAAAATTATCTTGAGTTCAGCTGAAGTCTGCATGGTTGGATCTTTGGGAGAAAATAACAACCCCTTTAACATGCATCATCCTTACTCGGCGCAGTCAAAACCTGGCTAGGGTGCCCGATCCCAAGGTTGTCATATCCAATCTGGTAATTCAACCGATGTGGCGGAGATTCCGCAGATAAAGATCAAAAGAAATATTACTGTAAATATCCGCTCTCTTTATCTGCATCAATAGCATTCAACATTTCTGACGTCGCAACAAAGAAACCACTCAATGGATCAGTAGCATTTCGCTTTCGCCACAGTCGTTTAGACTACCAATTGCTTCGGGTAGCCATAGCGCTGTGGCCCTTGTCAACGCTCTTTTGGTGGAGATTTGAACCTCGCGAGACCAGCCTAGAACGCCAGCCTTGCACTTATTAACAGGTAGTCAGGGATTAGGACTGTTACATCAACGGTCAACTAGCACGATTTCCGGATGGTCGTTTGGATCCCCTAAGTTCTCTGGATGACAGATAACTTCAACAAGGATTTAAATGCTTTGGCCACTTTATGTTACCTTCCACAAGAATCATTGCTTTTGCTCATCTTGCAGAATTACAGCGACGGTTCCGCAAACCATCATTGACAAGGATTTTCGGCGACAACCCAGTTCAAATCTAGCCGAGTGCATGATCTCCCATGCTTAGAGCTGCAACGTCAACCGTAGCATCAAAGACACTGTCATGGGGACGATTCCTAGATTATGTGCGTTGGTGCCATGTGGCAAAGAACCCCTGCATGCGGCGTTGCAATAAAGACATATTCGGCGACCCTCCCCTCTTGGTAAAACACTACTATGTTAATATCCAACACAGCCTATGCACATTTACGCTACTATTTCGAAAACAGTATCGAGCTCGCGCTTGCAAGTCCCTATTCAGTGGGTTTCGTCCATACTCAACGGCTTTGCTCCCGTCTTCTCCCCGTCCAACCGTCTCCACGATCTCCACACGCTTGACTGTGTACGCTGTTACTTGTGGAGTCTGATGTGCATGACGTGATAGAATAATTTTCTTTTATGTTATGTTACATGTACTGTTGATCATGTTGAGATGTTTCGTCAGAGTGGAGAAATCACAATCCAACGTCTTGTTGAAGATCAAGCTTAATTGAGCGTGGACTAACCTGTTTCCAAAAGACTCGCCCAGTTTGTCGCACAGAAAGGGAACGGTTACCCGAATGAGAAGGTGCCCTTGCAAGTGACTCTGTTATCAGAAGTGCCTATATTTTGAGTTCTTAAAAGATTATCTTGTCCCAAACCGCACGAACTACGTTGCTTTATCGTTGTATTGCTAAGGAATTGGTTTCAGTATTTAGCCGGGCGAAAAACTAACCAAATATGACGAAGAATTTACCGTAGTATCAAACACCGCAGCTCTTTAAAACTCATAGTATTAGATTAAATCTCGTTTGTCATCATCTTTCAAATAAGGTTCACCAAACTCGTGTCATGCCTGGGTAGTATTCTGGTCTGAGCTCCTGGGTTTCTAGACACAGACACCTGTCACGCTTGTTGACACTACGGATAAACATTCAGCTAATACCCAGAGACCAGCCTAGAACACACCCTTGCACGGGTTACCACTAGTCATGACTAGAAGCTCAAACCAACGGCCGACTACTACAACTTCGGCACTGCTCCGTTGAGTCCTCCGTCAGGTGACGATGTATTCATGTCAATCTAAATTCCGACGAATCCGATGTACACCTTTCTTCAATAGTGACCCCATAACTCCTAATGATTGTGACTAGTCATTTGTGGTGATGCAGAGTTGGCAGGGATACAATATGCCTGATATCCTATTGATCTTACCAATTTTGTTGTTTCTCTTCAGACTCTAGAAGTATTGTTGCCGGGATGACGCTTCGCAAGGAGTCAAGTCTTGGTGTTTGATGCTATCCTCTAGATCGCCTTCATGTGTTCCGTGTTACCCATGCATCCACAGCCCCTCATGTGACAACACTCACTGCAATCCTTCTCCTAACAATACACTGCACCTCGTTCCCTTTTTATGCTTAACCGTTCTAATTCGGTATCCAGTTCGCGTTTATCCCGCCTTTCGAACAATTCCGTACTGGTCTGGGGTAGCTTTGGAGTTGCATGTCGTGGCGTAGCACCAGTCAGTAACCGAAGTAGCAACTCTTCTAGCTCGTACGATTACATGCCTAGCTGTATCTCAGCCTGGCTCTATATTTTTTATGGATTGTGAATCTAATCTTGGTGACAGAAAATCACACTCTATGTAGGCTAGCTACACCTACGTTGGCAACATCAGCTGCACATTAACTCTATAGATAACTGTAGTCAAAACACGTAGTATAATTATCTGCTGAGCCATTCAGGAAAGCCCCTATCACACGAAGAACTGATTGAAGTTGGTTGAAAGCTGGGGAACTTTTTGCCTAAACTCTTAGTGTCTGATCCAGGTGGTAGTGTCCCGGTGGCGCTGACGGTATGAAGCCAGGGGCAGTAGATCCTAGACACTGTGGGGTTGTTTTTTCTTTCGATGTCTGCAATTAGCCGTATATGGAACTGGAAAGGGAGAGATAAACTATCACCACTAGCACTGATTGTCAAGGGGCAGTTCTCGCTGAGGGGGTTAGATCGCAGTGGTTGCGTGGGTCTTGCTACCACTAAGTGACTGGTATTAACTACTGGGCAGTCTTGATTTTGCTCATATACTCATGAAGCTCGAGGAGTCAGCAGATTATAGGTTACGGTAAACTGGCGTCGTTAATTGATAAACGAGCACGTAGCTAGCATTTAGAGTCGATTATGCTGACTGATAAATTGTTAACGCCTAAATCACCTCGCTTTGCAAGGTATAGAACACTGGTTAAAAATAATGAACTCCAATATTTCATAGCTTACAGACTTTCATCTTTTTACAACAAATTCCTTCACACGATTGCCAACAGCATTTTTGTGACCGTCATCGCTACCCTGAACCCGACCAACTACCTACATTCATAATCAAATTAAACACCAAACCAAGCACATACGACCATACCTATCAGAGAACTCGGGATCCCGTCCGCTCTCCCATAGATAAGCTGGTAAGGGGCGGATTAGTAGTTGGGTCGGTGACGACCAGCGAATCCCCGCTGTTGTATGTTTTTGCTCTTTTGATTGTCATCCTTGGCGGTTCCATGATATTTTGTAGCCCCGCTGAATCCATATAGCGTATAGCTACATGTGTCTGACAGATGATCCGATCTCGCTGCACGTCATGTGTGTCAGATGCACGACTCTTCTTGGCCCAGGCAACATTATCAAGTAACAAAGTCGAGAACATCGCACGACGACTGTTTACTCCAAAATACCCATGGGACTGATTCCTTCGCAATTTGTTACTGTGGCAAGTGACCCTTTTCATCCGAAAACAACCCGAATTTACCGCATTTGACGGATTATCCACAAGCGCCATGCCATTGCCATTCGATTACATTGGAACTTCTACTGGAAGAAAATGTTCAGCTTCTCTCGAACCCTGTCCCGACAAACCAATATTCTTTGGTCCCACAGGACATAATGTCATCTTCAAAGAAACCGAGAACTATCTATCACAGCTCAACTCATCCGATATCAAACATGAAAACGCAGACATCTCAGACGCTCAACCGACCAATAGGATTCTGTTCAAGGAGCTCCCACCACACATACGCGAGACCAGTCTGGCAATTCTCAGCTGTGTCTTTGGTCCTTCTTACGGCACCTTGATAGCAAACGGCATCCAGAAGGAGAATAGACTTTGGTCTAATCTCACTGTACCTGCGATCCTAAATTCACTGGAGTCAACCTTTGGATCCAATATTGACCCGGCAAAGCTTGACCTCGAGCGCATTGCTGAACAAATATGCAACAACACAACACGACCTTTCCGAGATATCGAAACCAGTTCTCACGAATGGATAGACCAACTCTGTGGCCCAAACTTGCGATGGGAATCCATCGCCCTACTATGGAGTGTGTTGAGGCGTATACCGGGATCGTTCAATCCGATAGAGCAGAAACAGCTCCATATCTTGGAAAATGGCACAGCAGACGAATCGATATTGTCATTCCTCAGACATAGCACCAAGCTAGCACGCCATTTTACTCTGGCTAACGTGATACTGTTGGATCTTTTATTCCAGAAGACGATTATGGAGTCAATGATAGTCGGAGATGCAAGTGAGTTGAGCAGTATCCTTTGAAATCTATTGCTTATTTTGGAAATCAGGTCTGGTGTGCTGGGTTTCGCACTCAGAAACCGTAGCAATGATGACCTATCTCGGTTTGCATATTCAAGGAAACAACGGTACCTACAAGCCGACTCTGGATTCCGAGTACAAACGACGCCTCTTCACACGGATATACAACATAGACAAGTCCGTTGCCACCTTCACTGGCAGACCTCCTCTTTTAAGCCCACGCTTTGTTAGCGCGCTTCCCCCGCTAGACCTGAGCGATGACGATCTTGCAGTCGGTGGCAGCGCATTGGAGCGTGCAGTGGCCAAGCTTGATCCTCTTGGGTGGAACATAGAAGGAGGCATATATCCTTCCAGTCTTTGCAGAGCATGTTACCTAACATCCATGATCCTCAACGAGATCATCGAAATCACCTTCGGTTCGGAATCCAATGCGACTGTGGAAACGCTGAGGTACTTCTATTGTATATCAATTTACGCCATTTACTAACCGAATAGAAATCTTAAACAGCGGGAGATGAATTACGTCGCCCAGGTACCCGAAGCCATGATTTACAAGGAGGAAAATTTGTCTGATCTTCCTCTTCCTCAAGACATGAAGCCGGCACACGGAAGGGACCTTTCCGATCCTCCCGTTGCCACGAATCTTGTGTCCATTAAGATCTTCTTCTGGTTGACCCACCTTCAAAATATGTTCTTACTCGAGAGATTACTGGTACAACATGGAGCTATAGACGAGGGTGATGTACTTGTGGTGTCTTTCGAAATGATATCCCTCACACTTCTTTTCTGGACTCGCAAAGATCAATTCCGAGATATGCGACGTGACTTAGAATGGCTGGTGAGTACCTCGTCCATTCCTTGTTTCAATTCTGACGTTTTCTAGTTAATGGCATTCGCGGTACCAGGTGGTGGGATTCTGTGTCAAGAGCTGCTCCGACCAACCTTTCAAGGAAAACACCCAAAAGACAATCGATTAACTCGGTCGAGTATTGTTCAGCAGCTTAGCCTATTGGTTGGTTTTCTAGACTGGGTTCATCCTTCTGCGCCAAATGGTGATCTCTGCGCTAGTTGCAAGACTGTGATCCAGCGTGTGTTGGATTATCATCTGAATGATCCTATGAATGATGTTGGATCTTTGGAGCATTTTAGCTCTGGTTTGGCAAGGCCTTTGGACTTCAAGTTCGAACTGCTGAATACGTTTGACTGGCTTCATTCGCGATAGATCGTTGTTCAGTCTGATATTACAGAATATCTGGCTTAGTTCGTTTATCATAAGCTTTCTATTATACATCGTTCATCAGCCAGTGGAGCTAGTTGTCCTCGATGCGTCGTCGTTCCTGACTACCTTCGCGCGCCACCCGGGTTCGTGGACAGGGGTCTAGACAGGCTCTTGTCCTTAAACCCGGGTGGCCTCCTAGGTATATTGACACCCCGTCCCATACCGATTCCAGATCATAGGAAGGATTATCGATTAGCCACATTATTATTCACCCTTTTATCACAAACGATATCAGATTATTGATTTTACCACGGCAAACCCACACCATATCCTTCCGACGCTGGCTGGATTACCGGGCGAGCTCCATGACGATATCGCAGGCTATGCAGACCGAAATTCGATCGTCGCGATGGCTCTTGTATACCGAGGAATTCGACAGTCATTTCGACCTCGTCTATTCGAAAAGCTCGCGTTTACCGGCAACTTGTAGCAACTATCTTATCGATTACACTCATTCTACTATGGAATTGGAAGACAGAATTCATCGACACAGGTATTTCAAAATGATACGAGGTATGCTAGCCAGTTTATATTAGACGAGGAGTATTTGACCAACTCGTCACTTCTTGTTATTCCCAAATTCGTTTCCATTGCTAATGTCACGATATCTAGAACTAAAGAAACACTGTCTCCTGAGAAGAAAATCATAGCCCCTCATCCCTCTAACCCAAACCTCACTCGAGCTTTCACAGAGGCACACTTCATACTCCTACTGTGAGGGATCCGCATAGGTGATAGCAGCAAGCAGATCCTGGTACTGAGAGAACCGGAACTGCTTGAATGCAAAGGTGTCACCACCAGGGAACATGAAGTTCTGGAAGGCCTCAATAGGGTGACCCTGAAGATTCTGGGTCTTGAAGTCCCTGCTCTTGAGACTGTCAAAGATGTCATTTACACCAGTAAACAAATCGCTGAACCAGTTGGCAGAGTCGGTCTTGGAGTTGTCTTGAGTATCTGTTGTGTAATTGGTCGTCAGCTGGCCAAACTGGTCGACCGCCAACTCGAATTTATCAGTGATGGTCTTGTCGGTGATGTTGGCTTCGTTCTTGGTTTGCAAAACCTTAATGCTAAGAAGCACCACCATGTGAGTGACTATAGTGACCGTGTTTCCACTAACGGTCACATCTTTGGTGTACGTCTGCTTTAGTCCAGTATGGCCGAGGGCACCGTCCAGGCCGGCGTAATCCCAGCTCTCAGCAGAGTAGGAGATACTGATGACTTTGTCACCATTCTGGTTGACTACATGCGTTATCTGAGAGTCGTCGGGGGTGCCATTGGGATAGGCGTTGAACTTGATGCTCAGTCCGTCTGGGTATGCCTTAGCATAGGGGATAAAACAGTCGGCCTTTGCAATGGGATAGACTTGACCCATAAGATAGTTGGCAAAGGTATCACGGTTGATGCTGATGATTCCGTTAAATTGGGTGGCGTCCTGCCCGTTGAGCCAGTCCCAGGTAAAGTCCACGGCAGGAGGTAGTTTATGACCATCTGTGGCACACAGATAGTTCAAGGTCTTCAGACCAGGGTCCAGCTGACCAACCAAGGGACTGACGTGGAAGTTCAGGTCCGTCGGCTTCATGGTTGCATTCTGAGGCCTGTGACGAACCGTGTAGTTGAGTACAGGCTGACCTTGCGCCTGCATGTGACCAAAGTAAGCATTGACAAAGTACTTGGTCAAAAATACATTGGCATCCGAGGCAGAATCAAGCCCGTCGACAGAGGGAACAGTCTGCAACCCAGCATTGCTCAGGTCGAAAAGGAGCTGCTGCACATCGAACATTGCACCGTCGAGGTTCTCGATGCCCTTTTTGACGTTCTGCGGAAGGTTATCAAACTTTGCAGAATCCAGCCTGAGGTCAACATGCGATCTGAAGATCCAAGCCCTGTTGGGCTCATCATTCTGGGAAAGTGTTGTCCACTCCGGGCCGTCAAGGGTAAAGGCGAGCTGGCAAACTTTGATATCTGCGCATAGCATGTTGTACCCGACCGAGCCAGCACCCTGCGTAAGATCGATGATAGGGGGCAGTGTTCGAGGATCGTCATAGTTTTGTGGTAAACCAAGAGTCACCTTAATACCAGCAATGAATCTGGCCTTTTGAAGGGCCAGGATATTCTCGCCAGTGGTATCCTCATCGGCAGGGAGGGTGAAAGGATCAACTCCTTTAGAGGCTTGCTTGAGTTCGTCCAGACTGATCTGAACGGTCTCTTTCTTGGCGTTTCTGACAAAGATGATGTATGTGTCAGAGTCATCAAGACTGTCGAGGTACTTCTTCATGGTAGCATTGATGCTATCCTGTGTAGTGGCAACGACAAAGTCATAGCCATACCTGGGGTTGTTAAGGTTGGATGCCGCGGCGGCCATTTTGATGAGACGATTGGAAGTGTAATTGATAGTGCTCGAAGAACAGGACCAAGAGTGGAGGATAATGAAGAAGAAGAATAAGAATGAAGAGTAGTTGATAGTAGTTGTTGATGACTTGGAAACAGATGCCGCCGGGCTACTTATACTTATCGTGGTAACTATAGATCACTCAAGAACTTCATGAAATATTTTTAGATACACCGACAGCATATCCGTGCAGTCTCATCTGTCTTCTTTCTCTCAATGGCTGTTCTCACCTTTTCTTACATCAATAACTGTCTTTAGAGACTAGTTCTATTGATAGTGTGCCTTGGCTTAGCTGAAATATCAGAGGGTGAGAAAAGTGAGGCGATTGACTAACCTTGAGATTGCATGGGGGTGTCTAGAATTGAGCCGATGATGTTCATAATTCGTCTACTGGCATGAGTGTATCATTTCTCACAGCATGGTTCTACCTAGCACTTTCAGGCCTTCACCGGAACAACTTGAACGACCAATAGTTAGAGACTATTTCCTAGAGCTGAACCCATGTAGCAACTAAGTAAGCAGCCTGTGTAGAAAGTGATAGAAGCATCGTGATAGCCGGCGGCAATGTGGTAGCTTCGAAGCACTACCATTGGTCAGTTAAGGACTATCGTGGGAATATCGATGACGATGATGACTGGAGAGCAAAGAACTATCGCTGTACTCGAAGCCAGTCCAGACATTATACGAGATCTAACTATGCAGCTCGCGCAGGGCTGAGTCCTAACGATATACTTTTTTGGAGTTGGAAGCTTTCGTGGCGGGCTGAACTGAGATATTGGTTTCAAAAGGAGGGGAAAGTTCTAGACCATCACCAAACACGACCTTGATAACCGTTTTGGGCGACGGGAACCCCGCCGGCTAACCAAAAGATAGTTAGTCGTATGCGGGACCAACCTGTCTCACTGGCGCCACTTGACACAAGAATAACCCAGGTCTAGTTCCATTATCGTCGATATACTACTAGGATTTGTCTATGACCTGTATGGTGCCAGTTGGGAGGCATCTCATGTCTATCGCTCGAGCGATTCATCGACAGGCTTTGTTCAGAAGCCCAATCGAGAAATGCCACACTCTCGAGTTTCATTACCTATATAAGAAAGTCAATTCCTCTCTTGTAAGTAGTTATCATCATCCTCAACTCTCATCTCAACTTCCTTTCTTCAAACAATCATTCCATCTCATCAGCAGCCATGCAACTCACCGCTCAGTCAGAATGGATGCAAGACCAGAAACATGCCCAGGTGATGGGCCCTGGCAAGAACTTTGAGGTCATTCAAACAACCACGGGCACCTCTGTGTTCTTTTCTGTTGGCTCTGACAACCATTTCTATGCTTGTCGTGAAGTCCTAGCCGGGTCTACTGGTTGGACCCGGATCGACCTGGACAATAATCTGCCTGAACCACAAGATGGTAGAAAAGTCGCAGTCAAGTCATTTGCTGTGGCTCAGAACCCTGACTCCCTATACTTCGATCTTGCTGTGGTTGCCACCATCGCAGGGTTTGACCACATCTTCGTGTCCACCGGCAATGCCAACACAGATGAAGCTTGGTCTCGCAGTGACGGACGACTGGGCGTGCAGTGGAAAGAGGTCCCGTTTGATGCCCAGGGATCCTCACTCAATCGAGATGCCCTGGAGATCGACTCTGTGCACCTCATGACCCTTCCAGCTGCCGGAGCACCTGCTGGCTCCCTCACATGCTTTGTTGATGTCCTTCGACCAGCCCCCAACTCGTTGCGGCTACTTGATCGCTACTACATCGCGCCTCAGTCTAGGCCAGCCTGGAACAAGCACACACTGCCCATTGACCTGGCCTCTGGGAGTATCGTGAGCAGTCTTGGTCGCCGTTACAAGGATAGGGTCGGAGGTATCTACACCTTCGGTCAGATCAATGGTCGCCAGGAGCTCATCTACGCACCTGCCTTTGACTTCTGGGACCCGAAGAACCCCCCCGCTCCTGCCAGACTAGTGCTTCCAGATAACGCAACCTCCATCGCAACTGCTATAAACGGAGCTGGAAATAGCCACCTCTTTGTATCAGGTAAGCAAGGGGTCTTCTATTTCCCTCCAGATAAGCAGAAGGATGGCTCTCAGGGGATAAGAATCATCACCACCACCCTCGTTGTTCAAGCCACCCAGTTGACTGCCGAGTCGACCAACGGGACAACTGCCATCTATGGAAAGAATGCTCAAGGTGATGTTTTCTATACTACTTGCAAAGCGGGCTCGGAAGCCTCTCCTGAAGCTTGGTCACTCCCCGTTCCTCTTGTGTCTCAGGCAGAGAACTATGCCTTCTTCTTGAATAAGAAAGCTGGTAACAACACTCTCTTTGCGCATGTCAGTGGTCAACAGATCTCGCAGATCACCCAAGACCCTGTCACCCGTGACTGGGCATCCAGATCGATTCTTCTTCCGGCCACTGACGTGAACGATATTATCGAGATCAGTTCATTCACAACGAGACTCTCTGTTCGAGACGACTCTGGCGCTGGTGTAGCAAAAGCAGAGGTTCTAGTAACAGCTACTAGCCCTGTGGGTGTGTATATCAACGACGCATACCGCATCTTGAGCCCCAACACCCCGATTCGGAGCACTACTGGTGCGGATGGTATCATCACCATTGTTCAGCCCACCCAAGACATGTCAGCAATCTCGTACAAAGTGTCAATCGCAGATCAGACCTCCACATCACTCAATATCGACCCAGCAGACAAGGTCAAGGCCCGCATAGCGGCTGTCCAGTCTGGCAATGATCTGAAGAACGCCAAAATCATGCAGACGAATGGAACGACTTCGTCGCTCATCCCCAGTGATGTTTCTCAAGCTGATTGTGACGCTGCCGCTACCGCTATTCAGCAGCTGGTCAAGGTTGCCGGTACTCTGCCTACGGACGGGAGTCGTCAAACATCCTCTGCGAACGGGGCAAGTGCCCAACTAGCAGCGCCATGTAAGACCACCTCTAAACTCACCGTTCCATGCTAACTCATAATTTCAACAGCAGTAACCCAGCTCTTGAGCTTGGAAACAACCCCGCACCGACCCGATGCTCAAATCAAAATCACTGATGTTGTGCTCGGCTCTGCTAAGGACTTCTTTGTCCAAGCGGGTGATTTGTTCAGATCCATTCTCCACTCTGCGTGGAACAGCGTCAAGAATTTTGTCATTCGCGTTGCCAACGGAGTCTACGAAGTTCTTGTCCAGGTTGGGGATGCCATCTACCGTACCGTGCTGGATACCATGTCCGCAGTATCGCACGCAGTAGAATGGGTATTCTCGAAGCTTAAGGTGGCTTTCGATGACCTCAAGGCTTTCCTAGGATTTGTATTCAACTGGAGCGACATTGTACGCACTCATAAGGTCATCAAGAACGTTGCAACACAATACGCACTATATGGTGTCTCGAGGATACAGGTCCTCCAAGACTTTGTCACCACCAACATCGACTCGCTCGAATCGTCACTCAACTCTTGGGCCGGTATCCCTGACATAAATACCACTGCAGCTCAGCTGAACACCCAAGGTTCGGGCACACCAGGCGTCAACGATCCTCAGAACTACTATGTGCAAGACAAGGTCAAGTCGAATATCGGCAATGCAAAGACCGACGCTACCTCGGTCGACGTTAGTGGCAGTGACTGGGCCAGCGTGCTCAGTGAGTTGAAGGGGTTGGCCACGGAAGAGAAAGATATTGTTGCCAAAACTCTCGATCAAATCAAGAGCCAGATCATCGAGCCATTTGGTAGCTTGACTCCTCTCGAAATTGTCAAGAGACTGGTGGCTATCGTCGGTGACTTGGTCCTGGAGACGGCCAAGAATATTGTCGTCAAGACATTGGGCATTGTGAAGAACCTCACAAATGCCGTCATTCAGGAACTAAACAAACCCATTTCTATTCCCATCGTATCGTCGCTCTACAAGTCCATTGCAGGCGATGAGCTCAGCATCATGGATGTGGTGTGTCTTGTTGCAGCAGTTCCCGCGACTCTTGTTTACAAAGCTATCACCGGAAGCAACCCATTCCCTGACAACGCCACGACGAACGCTGTCATAGATGCCTCTGATTTCTCGTCTCTTCAGCAGATCATGCTAGGCGACAGCAGCGTCCACAAGACCCTGACCATCATGGCTGAGTTTGCAGCCATGGCTGGCCTTGGATTCAGTATCATAGCCAATGACATCAAAATACCATGGATGACAGAGGGAAAGCCGCACGAAGTTTCTGGTATCATCAAGCAAGTCAGCATTCCTATTAAGCTTCTTGTTCTCATGCCCGCAGTCATCCAGCCGCGGTCGGATCATGACTCTTGGGAGATTCAGATGGATGCCGTAGTCACTGATCTAGCATTCCTCAAGATCTGTCTCGACGCTACCTCAGTTGGGGAGCAGGAAATGTATGGGACAGTGTCGCCATATATCGATTATGCCATTAGCGCTCTGTGGATCGTGCCGTCTATCGCCAAGATCGCCTCCAACCATCAGAAAACAAGTTCGTATCTATCACTCACCACACGTCTCGCATATGATGTTGCTGTCATGACTGGACCTATTGTATGGAACCCAGACCTGGACCCTGAGACTAAATTGATTGTTTTGGCTGTCAGCAATGGCCTTATTGTGATTACGGCCGGCATCAGTGTTGCGAGGGGAGGACTTCTTCACGACGATGACTAAATGTGCAAATGATCGAATTTAGCTTAGGATGTTCATACCATGGGGTCTGCTACGGTAACTTCTCACAATTGATGTGATTCATCGTCATCCCATGCAGATTCAAGACCGGCAATGTATTCAATGTGTTCCTCACCCTTCCAATCCCCGCATGATTGACCCTGAGTTCGGACTGTAGAGTGACCCCGAATAGTCCCCACGGCACAGATTTTTCTCAACCAAAATATACCTGCCAGTGACTTTCTTCTTGCTCCTCTCCTACGTTCCATTGAAGTCAGCTTCGAAGGATTCTGCATTAGCTTCGGGCCTGAAGCTCACCGTATCCAGAAATCACCGGTCCATGTCGACGGACTAATCGGAAGATAGTATCAACTGCCAAGAAAGGCCTCGTCGGCATATGTTCCATTTCCGATTCGGCCAATAGGAAGCGACGGGTGAATAACCTATGCAGGCCCTGTTTAAGCATCCACCAATAGGATATATACCTACTCCGTATACGAGGCAATACTCCATACCTTCATATTTTTATACGATGTGATGCAAGCAACCACAAGGTAAACCGATGCTTCAGGCTTTTATGGTTAGCGTAGAGATCAACTTAAGCCTTCATGATTGCTAGGATAGCATAGTGACAGCGGTAAGCATATTCTTTAAACCCATCGCCAAGCTAAGGTTAATCACTAGTCCAAAGGATAATCATTTTAACCTGCCAATTCCAGCATGGGAGATGCGTTGTCAGCATGCGGCCACGGCCAAGGGGTCCCTGCGCGTAGAACCTTTCCTGGCGAGACCCGAGTATACTTCGGCATTCATCAATTTTAACATTTGCTCGTGGTCTTGGCATTGTGGCCACGAGCAAAACTTCCAGACCCCAATACGACTTCGGATGGTCTAGATGGGCTCTTGGAAGTGAGACGGTTAACGATATCCTGGGTGTGCGGAAGAGCACTAAATATCTCATGCGTGGAAAAAAGATAAAAGGGGGAGTTCCCGCCTCGTACTCAGGTCTGTGTTCCTCCTTATTCTGATCATCCACAGCAGCTTCAATTGTCCTAATACCGCTAAAATGGTCAACTTTATTACTTCCGTCACCGTTCTTCTGACTGCCGTCTCCTCGGCGGTTGCCATTCCCTACACTCTTCAGGAGCGTCAATCGGACACCACTTGCATGGACCATCTCCCCGCCAGCTCTCTAGCCAGGGTAAGATCTGATTACTCGGTTCTGAATCATTTTACATATCACTGATACTCTATATAGGTCAGCGAAGCCGTCGAGTGCATCAATTACCTGGCCAGTCTCAACCAAGCTTGTGTGGCTGGTGTTTCCGGTGTGTCTTTCTGCAGACGTGGAAACACACAAATTACTGGATTGGCTCGTAACCTTCCCTCCCACCTGACTTCGTCCTCTTCTTGGTAAGTTTATCCATCAGCCATATAGTTGCATAGGTTCGTTACTAATCTCCCTTCTAGCAAGGACGTCGCTCGCGGTGCTGGTCTGATTATGGATCGTTGCACTCGTGGTGATGGCACAGTCAGGGGCCAGAACCCGGCTTGGGGCAATGGAAACCTCTGGGTTGATATCCGAAGTGTTTGATAGATTGGCATATAGGGATTTGTCTGTCAACCTTACGGCTTGGTAGCAACCACATACACTGGTTTTGATATGACTCGACACGATGTTTGATGAAGACAGCAGAGACATTCTTCTTGTATATACTACAATCCAACCAAATATTATTATATCGTGTTTTTGGATGGTGGTTGTTTTTCAATCCCATGGTTCGTGGCGTGATAATCGTTGTCCTCCGTTCCTATTGAAATCAGCCTTTCCACCCAGTTTGGACACAAAAAAGTGTATAAATGGGTCATAACTTCTTATCGAACTCCAATATTCCTTTCAGACCTTCTCGAGTGAAACTAGCCGATCCTTTTCCTGTGAGTCATCCTTCATAGGTGGCACAGCAGTCGAAGGCGGCCGCCAGAGGGGTATTCGGCCAATCAGGATAATTCATCAAATCTCGTAATACGTTTATCACTCGGTTATCTAGCTGAAATTGGGAGGAGATAATACTGCAGAAAGCGTGAGTCATTGGATATAAGAGTCAACTTTGGCTCCTTCAAGCACGTATGGAACGTTTCTATCGAGGCTTGGTCACGTCATCTCGCGGGGAAATGTAGTTCCACTTGGTATATAGTATCTACTATCGCCGTCGGTGATTCCTCTTCAGTTCAAGCAAATAAGAAATAACCAGTAAACTTCTGATTACATTATAAATCAATCAAATGGCTGTCGATACCCAATCTGAAAAGCAATGGGAGCCATTGTCCTTGTCACTCGCTCCAACAATAGCATCCTACTCCCTCTCAACGCCAGAGTCGTTACAGATTGAAATTGACCAAGCAACTCATCGCCTCAATCTCCTCAACTTCTTTCGTATTCAACCGTCGTCTAGCATTCTCGAAGTAGGATGCGGCCAGGGTACCTGCACTGTGGTTCTGGGTCAAGCGACTGGCAGTGGTGGCCATGTTGATGCCATAGACCCCGCGCCTCTGGACTACGGTGCTCCTACAACACTCGGCCAAGCGCAGGAGCATATCATCCAAGGGAGTATGGGTGATAGGGTGAAGTTCTGGCAGAGACAGCTAGAAGACTTCTTGGTAGAGACTGGGGAGAAGAAGTGGGATTATGCTGTTCTTGTGCACTGCTTATGGTACCTCGACGGAGAAGAGACCTTGGCACGTATGCTCAAAGCGTTAAAGGGACGAGTAGGCAAAATCTGCATCGCAGAGTACGCCATGAAAGCCTCTGAGCCGGCGGCTGTACCTCACGTCCTTGCAGCCCTTACCCGAGCTACTCTTGAGGCTCAAAAGTCGGAAAGCGACGCCAACATCCGATGTCTGATTACTCCGCCGGATATCAAGAAGATTGCGGAACAGGCTGGCTGGAAAGTGGGCCAAGAGAGTTACATTGTACCCGATGAAAACTTGCAAGACGGGTCGTGGGAAGTCGGCGATGTGAAGAGCGAAGACTTTCTTCGTGATGTGGAGGAGAATGTCAAAGACAACAGGATCAAAGTCTTGCTCAGAAGTGGGAGGGAGGGAGTCATTGCAGCTGTGAAGGAACTCAACGGGGAGAAAGTAAGGACAATGGATGTTTGGGCAGCTACTCTAGTAGGATGAGCAGAGCCTCTCGAATATTGAACACACTCGTGGTGTGGTATTTATCTGGGAATTTCATACATCTCAAAGTTCTACAAGCTTATTTGAATTTCTGACAGGTTTACACCGTTTAGGACAAAAAAATGAGAGCAATGGAATCTTTCTGATCAGTCACTGTCATGACTACAAGAATAATTCAGTCTTGTCAAGTTCCTGGTTGGAGATTATTCCCAACTCCAAGCTACGCTGTTTGAAGCGTCTGACTATGATCCAGAATGTCACTAATTTCAAGGCTTACATTCCCACTAAAACACCATGCTCGAGCTATAATATTACCGAAGGATTTACCATAGCTCATGCGTCCTCCATAGGACAAACCGATCAATTGCCCGTTTCATGTTTGATTGCTGACATCCGATGGCCCCACAATCTCCGTGTCCGTGTCCGTGTCCGCCCCGACTCCAACCTCCCCCGCCGGCCCTTCTCTTTTCTTCCCGCATTCCAACAAATTTCTCCCCATTTTGAACTATTTTCCCCGATAGGCCTTTTTGCCAAGAAACATCGGAGCATCATGTCTACACCGGCGGTGTACACTTCTCTTGAAAAAGAAGACCGCGCAGACGACAAGAACAATGGCTTCACTTCTGATCAACCTGTCACTTCTCACGATGCCGACCTCAAGGGCTTGTATAAGCTAGATACTTGGTTGAGGTCCTATGTTATTATCATTGGGATTTATTTTTTCGGCGCGGTGTTTTGCGTGGCCTGGTCTTATACTGGCGCCCTGCTTGACAACGATGCGAGCAAGAGACGTGTTTTTCGAACAGGAGACAGGGTTCCTGTTGATCAACTGTACTCTGGTATAGCCCTTTCAGCTCTCCTCACACCAGCATCAATCTTTGTTCAGTTCATCACATACGATTTCCGCAGGTTGCATCTATTTTCTCTCACCACTCAGCAGCCAGTTGCCATCAAAGACCTGGATGAGATTGCTGATAGCATCACTCTTCTTAGTTTGAGAAGCGTGGTCAAGTACTCTTGGTGGTATGGCTTGATGCACGCTGCTTTGATTATGACGCGGACCCTAATTATACCTGTCGGTACTCTGTCTCTCACTGTCGGCCCGTATTCATACTACGAGGACGGCTTTGGTGTCGTGGGACTTCCCATCTCTGCGGCTGATGCAGCGGGAACCAATGTCACTGCACTCTCTTCAGCTATGGGTGGAAGCCCACATCTCGACTTTCATCCGTCATTCTCAAAGAACGATACCTTCCTCACACAAACAGTCTTCACGTTCGTTGGTAGTCTTGTTTCCCAAAACGCTCTCGCCAATGTCGATTCTGGAATCCTGGGCCCTGTACCAACACACAACCTTACATTCGCAACCAACACTACATACGATGGCTTGGTTTTCTTCAACTGGACTGCGAACTGTGAGGCAGCTACCGAAGTCAACTACACCTCTTACAAAGAAGACGGAAACAGGATCTACAACTTCACCCTTCCGGACAAAAGTGTTGAGAGCATTGAACTCCTGTCGCAAGGATCCCAGCGAATGCGACTGTGGAGTAACTCTACAAGGCATGGCTCAAACAAGATTCCGACCTCGGGTACAACCTACTTTCTCTCAGCCACCAAGGCAATTCCAGACATCAACGAGACTGCGCTGCGGAACAGAGGCAACGATAAGAGCTTGGTACAGACGGACGGAGGTGACTGGATCTCGCGTTCCAAATGCACTCCCACCCTCGAATGGCTCGTCGGCTCGTGCACCTTCAACGGCACAATCATGACAGCTTGTTATGAAAGGTCAGGAATAAACATGTCATCGTTGGACACAGCTGCTCTAGACTCCCTAGGGCTGTACATGACGGCCATCCCTTGGTACATCTTCAATAATAAGATGGGCATCGTCGACGATACTCTCGACGCTCTATACACGATCCCCACTGCCAGAGATCTGGGCCACTTCTTCGGGAACATGGCCCACGCCATCGCCTCGATCAGCACAGCAGGCTATTTTGGCACATCGGAGGTCCCCACTCTTTCCAGCATCATCAAGTCAGTCTACATCGTCAGGTGCAGTGTTTTGATCGCTGTTACTGTTATGCTTTTCCTGTCTGTCACAGTGTCCATAATTGACATTGTACGCAACCGAAAAAAACATCTTCCGCAATTACCTAGTGACTTTGTGGCAATTGCCCATGCTGTACGTGGGCCTTGGTGGGATTACGAGCTTGTGGGTTATCGACCATGGGATACTACAAAATCGCGAAGCGCAGGTGCTTCTACAGTCATGTTCGGTGTTGACACTGAGGATCCACGGTATATCAGATTGGCACCAACTGTTGCACCAATTCGGCAATGATTCATGTATATAGCGTTTTTCTCTTAGCTATCTTCTTCAGCAATTCCTTCCATTTCGTTGCTTCACTTGCTTGTCGGTTTGACTGCTGTCCTTTCTATGCCAACGCATCATCCCCATCATCCTTGAGCGACGCGGGCTAGATTGTCCTGCCTAATTATTCCTCATCGGCTTGCTGGAGGTCCATCAAAGGCCATTCATAAGGACCTTCGTACGCCAAGCACTTACCGTGCTGAAACGTAGTCCGAATGAAGTTTCTGTCAAGCCAAAGGCCTCGGCGGACAGGCTTACGAGCGATCTGAACGGTGATCATGTCCTCCAGGTCCTTAGTTTGGTCGGAAGTGAGCGAGGCGGCGATGATACTTCCAAACGTGATGTCTTCTAGAACATCTTCGGGGTCCTCGTACCAAGCATCTTCGATAGACTGGTCAAAGCAGAACCAGCCAACAATCTCGGTGTTGTTGAGGCGGATCATCCACTGGGTACTGGTCATGTAAGTCAATGATCTCAAAGCGGTGTAGCATAAACTTACAGAACATCGCGATAGCCGCGCAAGCCATCCTGAGTGATCCAGAACTTGAAACGAAGCAAGTTGGCGCGCTCCGTGTCCGGGAGTTCCGCCGCGCTTCCCTGAAGAGTATTGATGATATCGATAAGATTCAGGTTCTGACAGTAAGGGCGTCCAGCATTCTTGAGGGGAAACTCAAAGCTCGCAAGAGGATGCATGAAAGGGCGATGCTTGATGACCATTCTGATGCTAAGTTCTGCTGTCAGTCCATCATCCAGTGGTTCCATCCACATTACAAGAGCATGGATGCTGGCAACATCGCCCTGGGAATCGCGGAACTGCAGGCTCTCATTGAGGTCGAAGTAGAGGTGGTATCGGCATGTAGATTGGCCAGGAAGCTGGTAGACTTGAAGAGAGAAGGAGACGAGACCTGTTCGCGCGACGACATTGAGGAAATGGTTAGTCTGGTTGCGAATATCGTCGAGGTTGAAAATCTCGCGCCGAGGAGGCGAAATCTGTCGCCAGTCGTTCATGATGTTCATGATGTTTCGAAAGTCTGTTTTGGATCGGACTTTGCTGAGTGTCAAGGGTGATATCTAAAGTTCAGCTATGCTCATGTCGAAATATATAGACCAATAAATCTCAAAGACAAACGGGGTCTTCCAACTTGACCATTGTGGTGAACGATGCTGACTGAGGGGCACAAACGCGGATGCTATGGTTTCGTTTGAGCTAGAATAGAAGGCGTCGTTCGTCAAGTCCAAGATAGAAGTGACAGATTTTCTGATTGTGTGACGAACCATAGTATTCCGTTTTCCTTGACGTATTTCGAAATAGGTGGACCACATGCAAACAAGGCATAGGCACGGCACTGCAAGGCTTTATGGTTGGACTAAGGGAATGGCGGCTGGAATTGAACGCATGTCCAATTTCAAATCTATAACAGCAGTTGATACTCAACCACTTCCCTTAGCAGAGGAATGGGTTGAAGGCATAATTTTCATGATGAGTCGCCTCGACGTTGTGGAGGTTGAGGGTTGAATTTATATCGCCCTATGAGCTTTCATTGTATGCTGTTAGCGGACCGACAATACAGACCACGGCTGGAGTCCCATGGATGCTAGATGTTGCAATCATAACTATCAAGGCTTCAACGATGTTGAAGCTTGCTTCAGAGTTTCAGGGATCAGAGCCATGATGTTGCTCACGCAATTTATTTATCAGATACATCGTCGCTTTGTATATGATGTACATATCTGAACGACCCCAGCTCGTGTTTGAGGGATATGATAATGATGTACGTCCTCGTTTGAAAAGAGTTGAATGCTGTCCTCAGGACTAATCGATGTTAGCCCCACCATTGTGAGAACCGCACCCGCCTACCACGATGATTGTTTGATCAAACGACTCCGGCATTCGACTAGCGTTCATTCAGATCTCGTCTGGTTCCAAAACCGGTTGAAAGCCTTTCGGCAGGAAAAGGCTCGTATAGCACAAGTGCTGGATATCAAAGCTTAGTGATAATGCTGTCGAACCGCGAGGCTAGGTCACCAGAGACGTTGAAGAAGGGTGCTTTCATGGATATAGTTGCAGAAAGTGAACACACATCGATGAATCTCGGGAGCAACTTCGTAGCGGGTTCCTCCGTGAGTGGCTTGATCAAGGCAGTCTTTGTCGTTGGAAAAACCAGCCAGATTGAGTTTTCTTCTTGGTGTGCCGAGCCGTTGGATAAAGGTTGGCGATTCGATGAGCCATAGCCGTGTTGTCGGTGAGTAAATCCGACCTTTCTTTTTAAGCAAGACTCAAACCGCGGCTCCATGGAATAACTCAAGGCCCGTTATTTCTACTCAATGATGAATATTAGAATGCTGATCAACTGAGATGACTTCCCCCATACAGAAATACTTTCTTTTAACCGTTCAACTATTCATAACGCTGCATCCAGCTTCCGTACCGAATCGATAGTCGGCCAAGTGTCGAGTTTCTTTGAGGAGAGTGTTCCGCTGGCAGGCCTCCCGTGTTAGATGCGGAGAAGGATCATATGAGCTGTAAAGTAATTCTCGTGCATCGTGATCTTGCGAGGTTTTCAGAAGTCTTTCGAGTTCCGCTCTCGTCTAGGTAGCCTTCTGGTAATTCTAGGTACTCAGTCAGTTGTTTCCCAATGTTGAGTCGAATGCAACTGACACCTTCCCATTTTTCTGGAATGTTGAATATTTTCTACGAATAGAAGGGCACACCCAACGCAATCAGAAAGACGAGATATGTCTGCCTAAGGAAGGTGCAACGTACATGCTAATGACTATAAGCTCTCAAACCCGACAGGTAGCTCTTGTCCTTGAACCCAGGCAGCAACTCCAGCAGCAAACAACTCAGGCAACTGCAAGTGCCATGGATGATAAGCTTTTCTCACAACAAAAGCCATATTGGTAACACCCTTGATACGTCCTCCCTCCTTGAGAATCGTTCCCATTTCTTGCACAGCATCTGTTTGATCCATCTTGCCTCCAGAAACAACACAAGTTCTTACACCAGAATCAGCAACAGCCTTTACATGCTCCATACTAAAGGCATTCAGCTCTCTAGCAAGATATTTGCTCCTCTCTGGTGATTTGTTTCTCTTCGACTCTGCCAGCCACTCCTCATAATCAATTCCTTGTTTCCGCAGTGTCATTTCTGTCAAGCCTGGGATGTTCTCAATGCTGCTGGCAATCCACATCACAGTCGGTCGTTCCATGACCCATTTGTAAAGGCCTCTATAAGGGTACGCTCCCGTTGCAAAGGTCGACAGCACAGCATCAGGATGGCGTGGTGCGAGGACAAGGGCGACAAATCCGCCTACAGAGAACCCAACCACATGTGCCTTTCCTTGATGTGCATGTCCTCGGATGACCTTAAACACTTCATCAGCGGCTGTCTGGAGTTCGAAAGGACCAATATCGCAAGATCCTGAGTGCGTTGGTAAATCGACAAGAATAAGATGATATGATGCTAATGACGGTTGAGCAGCGACCAACTTCCACTCGACGTGGCTCCCCCCTCCGCCGTGTAGGAAAATCAACGATTCATTTTGATCATCGTTGCGTTCTTCGAAGTATAATGTTTTTTCGTTATCCTGCGTCACAGACATAATCGTGGTTGGTCGATTCAATGTATCGAAACTGCGAATCATGGAAGCATGTGCAAGATCAACTCAATGAGCAGACTTGTCAAGGCTTATGTATTTATTCGCATGGCGGTAAGTTCGGGCAAAAGTATATCAATTTCTGGTAGACTACGGATAAAGCGGCTTCGTATCAAGCAGAAAGTGTTGGTTGTGAACCTTTGACTTCCTTTTAGGTGCAGATTCGCAAGAAGGAACCAATTCGGGAGACATGCGGGCGCATTGTATCTCGCCGCTGAATATCGATAGACCATGAGCGGCATCGTTCTCGAAGGAAATGTTGGTTTATCGTTTGAGCCTGCTTTATACGTTCATCCATGATCTTCGTTCTCGAATTATCCGGATTTAGAAAACGCATTCAATGAACCCGCTGTAGCGAGGTGCATCCAATAAAGTCTATTGCGGAAACAGGGGAATCCAAGCCACGCCGCACGTGGACCCACCCCCATGACAAGCTTCCCCAGGTCATGGAGCCTCCAACCTCAGCTGTCTTCCTCCTTTCCAACTCCCTTCTATTATTAGCAATATCGTAGCCCGACCACAGACATGGCCGGCTTCAGACTTCGCGATATCAGCGCATATCTGGTCTTACTTATTGCCATCACGACTTTAGGGTCCTTGCAGTTCGGTTTTCACTTGGTACGTTGCGATAATCATGAAGCGCTTCACGGACCATGACGATAGCTAACCTTGTCCAGGCAGAGCTTAATGCACCACAAGATGTCATTACGTGCCGCAAGAAATCGATATCCGCTCTCGATAAGATCAAAGGACTGATTCATAAGAAACCGACCGAAGATCATGGCTTCTTGTCCCACTGTATCCCCATGGACGAAGCTTCATTTGCGACCATATCGTCAATATTTACTTTGGGTGGTCTACTGGGAGCTTTGACCTCTGGTCCCTTTTCCTCAAAGCGTGGCCGTCTACCCGCGATGCGTATCACTGGGTTGCTCTATTTATTTGGAGCTGCCATTGAGACTGTTGCCGGAAGCGTCTTTGTCATGGCGCTCGGCCGTCTGTTATCTGGTATTGGTGCCGGTGCATCGACTGTCGTGGTTCCTTTGTACATCAGTGAGATTGCGCCGCCCAAGGAACGTGGTCTTTTTGGCTTCATGACCCAGATCTCGATCAATGTTGGTATTCTGATAGTGCAAACTATGGGCTATTTCCTGAGCTACGGCACTGCTTGGAGATGGATCCTTGGAAGCGGAGTGTTCATTGCGACAGCCCAAACTTTGGGACTCTTTGTTGTACCAGAGAGTCCATCGTGGTTGGCTGCGCAAGGCGATGGGACTCAAGCAAAACGGACTTTGCAAAGGATCCGTGGTCACGGCCACGATATCGACGAGGAGACTGAGTCTTGGAATTCTGATGAACGTGATGCGTCCGAGGAAGATGGGCTGCTTCAGGCGGATAGTGCCTTTGAGTCAGCTCCCAAGAATCGGATCGAGCATCTTGGGTTCTTCCAAGTACTGAAAGATCCTGACACCAGGCCTGCCATCATTGCCGTTGTTGGAATTATGTTTGTGCAGCAACTATGTGGTGTCAACTCGATCATTATGTACTCAGTCTCTCTCCTTGCCGACTTGCTCCCGATTTCTTCAGCACTCCTTACTATCCTGATCTCTGTCGTCAACCTCGTAACCACCGTCGCTTGCGCTCCTCTACCCGATCGCCTTGGCCGAAAGACCTGTCTTCTTGCATCTATTGTCGGACAGGGAACTAGCGCATTCATCCTGGCTCTTTCTATTGTGTTTGGTGTCAAGATTCTCTCAGCTATTGCCGTCGTGGCGTTTGTCGGCTTCTTCGCTGTTGGCCTCGGTCCAGTCCCCTTCCTCCTTGCATCGGAATTGGTTGGGCAAGAAGCCGTTGGCGCCACACAAAGTTGGTGCCTCGCAGCCAACTACGTGGCAACATTCCTTGTGGCCCAGTTCTTCCCAATCGTGAACACAGCTCTTAACAACTTGCTGGGTGGTCACGGATGGGTCTACTTCATCTTTGCAGCCTTGGCTGTTGGATCTGCCTTCTTTGTGTTCTTGAACGTTCCAGAAACCAAGGGCAAGAAGGATGTTGATGATGTTTGGGGCAGGACAAGACGCGTCGACTGAACATACAATCTTACAAAGTTGACCAGCCCTTGATCTATCTGTTTTATTGCATGATTGCTCAGGATACTGATCTACAATGGTAGAACATGAACACATTTTGGAGTAAATCTTTCGTTCGTATTAAAGCAGAAAAGTGTACCTAAGGGCAGATATGGCTTGCAGGTAGAACGAGGCTCTGGCTTTACCGGAAGATTCGTTTGCTGCGAGTCATTTGTTCCAACTGCATGACGCCTGACTTGACACCGTCGATGATGTATACCTGGTTGCCATCGGCCTTACCATACATCTCGATCGCGGTCGATCGTATAATGTTCTCCAGACCAGCCATACCACCGCAGCCCATGACCACAACCGATACCTGTCCCTCATTAAGCAGATTCTTGGTTGCTTCCTTGAGCTTTTCTTCGACCTTCTCCGGCGGGATCGTGTGGAAATCGCCTGCAGTCAGGCCAGAGGAGAAGACACCAGCGAACTTGTTATTAACGCCATCCTTTTCCTGGCCGAGGAAGTTCTTGACGCCGTCGGACAAGTGATCCTCCCAGAATTTGCCAGTTGTGACAATACCCCATTTACCAGCATTGTCTGGTGCGCTCATAAGCGAATAAGTTGTAAGAATACTTGCCTCGAAGATACCAGTGACAGAGAGATGGCGGTACCTGGTCAACTTGGAGACCAGGCAGTGGACACTGAAGCATGCGACCAGAACAGCATCATATTTGTCGGATTCGAGTTCCTCTTCAATCTTGGGGTCATCAAGTACAGCTTGGGTACTGCGGGAAATATCGTTCTGGTCGTTGATGCTACCTGGAGCAGAGTGAGGAGGGGCAGTGTAGGTATAAATCTCAACTGACTTTTGACCATCAGCCTGTGTAGAAGTTAAATGTTTGTTTGCTCTCATGTGCATACGTCTGGTAGAGTCATTTGGCGGATGGCGTTGGCCATACCATCAGTCATGGTGGTAGATGAGTTCGGGTTTAGGACGAGAATCCGTAGGTTCCGCCTGAGGAAACGCAGCTCAGACATGATGAAGACTCAAACTGTAACTCAGATAATACAAAATACAAAATTCAATCCTATATCGGTGAGTTCCTAGAACTATTCAGGGTCTAAAAGCTTTATTACAAATTGTCTCTCGAGAGGGGTCACTCTCATGGTAATAGCTAGAGGTATTCAGGCATCGCGGGGCGCCACGTGACCCGCCTCAGCCACCTCTGACGACGGTAGCCAGGCGAACCCCACTACTGACGACCACCTCAACCTCCACTCCTCTAAGCTGAGCTGCTGGTGATAGCAACACGACACCTCCTCGGCCTCGTAACCACTTAATAGACGTCTCCCGCCGTGGACTATTGCAATTATGGCCAATCCCCCTCCCATTGGTAAGCTTCACACCTCCTCCGTCGAGCTTCAGGAGCTCTCCCGACCCCTGACGCAAGCTGACCTTATGTCTACCGCTTAGTCCTCGACGGAGGTACCGGTTTCCTCAAGGTCGGATATGCCGCGCAAAACTTCCCCGAGCATCAGTACCCTTCCATTGTAGGCCGACCAATCCTGCGTTCCGAGGAACAAACCGATAGCGATGTTATCATCAAGGACATCATGTGTGGTGACGAGGCCGCCGCCGCTCGAACAATGCTCCAGATCAGTTACCCCATGGAGAACGGTATTGTCAAGAAATGGGACGACATGGAGCATCTCTGGGATTATACCTTCCACGAGAAGCTCAAGGTCGACACTGAGGGCCGAAAGATTCTTTTGACAGAGCCACCTATGAACCCTCTTAAGAACCGCGAGAAGATGTGCGAGGTTATGTTTGACAGATATGGTTTCGGCGGTGTCTACGTTGCTATCCAGGCTGTCTTGGCTCTCTACGCCCAAGGTGAGTTCTATGAATAGCTTGGATGCCTGTAAAGACAATGTGGAGCTAATGGATGCGGTGTAGGTCTCAGCTCTGGTGTCGTAGTTGACTCCGGTGACGGTGTCACACACATTGTCCCCGTCTACGAATCCGTGGTTCTCAACCACCTTACGAAGCGATTAGACGTTGCCGGCCGAGACGTTACGCGTAACCTGATCAAGCTCTTGCTGCGCCGCGGCTACGCTCTTAACCGAACCGCCGATTTCGAAACTGTCCGCCAGATCAAGGAGAAGCTATGCTACGTGTCATACGACCTTGAGCTGGACAAGCGCCTGAGCGAGGATACTACTGTGCTTGTTGAGGATTACACGCTGCCGGACGGACGTGTGATTCGCGTGGGTAGCGAGCGTTTCGAGGCGCCGGAATGTCTCTTCCAGCCTCACCTCGTAGACAGCGAATCACCCGGTCTGGGTGAATTCCTGTTCAACACAATCCAATCGGCCGATGTGGACATCCGCTCATCCTTGTTCAAGGCAATTGTCCTGTCCGGTGGTAGCAGCATGTACCCCGGTCTCCCCTCGCGACTGGAGAAGGAGTTGAAGCAACTCTGGCTTACACGGGCGCTTCAAGGCAACCCGGAGCGACTGAGCAAGTTCAAGGTGCGGATAGAGGATCCCCCACGACGCCGACACATGGTGTTCCTGGGTGGTGCAGTTCTGGCCAACATCATGGCGGACAAGGAGAGCATGTGGGTTACCAAGGCGGAGTGGGATGAGGAGGGAACTAGGGTGCTTGAGAAGCTAGGGCCGCGATAGATGGGGCTGGATGAGCCTCTGAAGCGTTCATAGATGCAGGCGGATTGGTATTTTGCGTGAAAGTTTAGTGCAAGGTAGAGAGTAAGAAAAGACGTTATGAAGATCATGTAGCTTCGTCTGTATTGATGATGGCATTCACCTCGACTTTTGAAAAGACAATGGTGCGGGACAAGCTTGAAAATAAGGCATCGAAGTTGTCTTGTCTTATTCGATAAACTTCTCAAGAATGCCGGATTAAATGTAACCATCACAACTCGGACCTCGATCTACGGCAGCAAGCTTAGTCATCACTCAACAGTGACAAACACTCAAACAGTCGCATACCAGAACCAAGGGGCAGGAATTTCAACCAGATCATCTGTTTCGCTTCATTGCATTTTCGCGCCCCTTCAGCAGCGCATCAACATCTCCTCAACTCATCTAAGCTACACGACTCAGACGAGCCGAATGTCCATCTTATTCCCATTCCTAGCAGCAAAACACGACGAACTCCACAAGGGGATCTCCGCAGCGACCCATATCGCGCATATCGCCTCGTTTCCGAGAGATAGAGATCCGCGCCGCAAAGGAAGAGGATTCTTCCAATTTGAGTGCAACGGGTTCTTACTACATCCGCATACGCGCGCAGCCACTTGCAGTGTATCCGTAGTGCTGTGCAGTCTAACGCTGTCCCCCGCGAATTGAGATTGATTATTGATTCGGGCTTGGCCTACCAAGTATTCCTATCCTATCGCATCGTGCATTAGACGGACGATTTGTCTGATCTATTACTGTACTATTCCCTTTTCCCCCGCGCGGGGAAACCTCTCCAACAGTTAACTCGCCTTCGCCTTGGACTCCTCCGTGGGTGGGTGCATCTCATTTTTGCCGCGATCAACCGCAAATCATCTCGTTAGAAGCCCGCTTACAAGTGCTGCATCTCACTCGGAGGATCCATTTCCAGTGTTTGTCCGTCGGGGTCAGTACCGGCGCAGTTGCCGCTATCTTGCCTTGGCAGGTAATTAAGTTGAGCTGGGCTGAGGTTGAGTTGAGCTGCCCGTAAATGAGCAGAACGAATCCGCCAACGGGGGCTTCGGGCCCGGGATCCGTTGGCTTGGGCGCCGTCAGGGGAACTTTGAAGCGAAGTGTTCAGGCGACATTTGAAGGTGTGTCCGAGACTATTCTCTTTTTTCCTTACTCCATCCCTTTGTGTTATTCTACTCCGTAGCCCACTGCTATCTGTCTATCGGCTTGCCCGTCTCGCCTATCTGATTTACCCTGTCCACTATCTGTATATCAAGCAGACATTCACATTCGCGTTCATCTCACTATCCATCAAAACATTGCCTTTTCTATCCAGTTCCCTTGAAACCTGTGTCCTGGGCTCCTCATCTTTTGTCTTTCCTTTCTTTGCTTGTAGACCCTTTTCCTGTCTCGGTTCACGCCGTGCTTTCCCAACTGGGAAAAGATCAACCTGAGGTGTCGACTTCGAACGACGACTTTCCTGACTCGACTCAACTCAACTCACTCAGACTCAGTCCTATCAACAGCCCTTACATTCTTTCCCCCATCGCGAGTTGAGCGTCTTGTGTTGTTTTGTCATCGTCAACTTTTTTTTTCTACATTTTCTGAACCTTTTATTCTTTTCGATCTGTCATTTGATCTGCTTGCGTTGGTCACTCTTACCACTAGTGGACCTTGCCCAGCCTCAATCATTATTCATATTCCAATTTCATCATACATCATCGTCACCACCTCATCACCTCACTCTCAGCTTTGTGTCAATGCCAAGTGGTTACCGCGTCTGAGCTTTGAGAAGCGTACAAGCTATCAACGACCTTGATCCTCGGCGATGCCTCTCCGCCCTCATATTGGACTCGGCTTCCCAGCTCATGCTTACCAAAAACGTCATGTAGAACCCCATGATCGCTCTACTGGGTACCAGCCCAAGGTTCGAATCACTGACCGTTATCGTATCATCGGTTTTATTAGCTCCGGTACATATGGGCGAGTCTACAAAGCAGTTGGTCGCAATGGTAAGCCCGTCGGCGAATTTGCTATCAAGAAGTTCAAACCCGACAAGGAAGGAGAGCAGATCAGCTACACGGGGATATCCCAGAGTGCTATTCGTGAGATGAGTTTATGCAGCGAACTTCATCACATCAATGTTATCCGCCTCTGCGAGATTATGCTGGAGGATAAGTGTATCTTTATGGTATTCGAATATGCAGAGCACGACTTGTTGCAGATCATCCATCATCACACTCAACAACCGAGGCATCCAATTCCTCCTGCTACCATCAAAAGCATCATGTTCCAACTTCTCAACGGATGTCAATACCTACATATAAATTGGGTTCTGCACCGAGATCTCAAGCCCGCCAACATCATGGTTACTTCCTCTGGAGAGGTTAAGATTGGTGATCTGGGTCTTGCACGTCGTTTCGACAAACCTTTGCATTCACTTTTCAGTGGAGACAAAGTTGTCGTAACTATATGGTATCGCGCTCCTGAACTCATTCTTGGTTCTTATCATTACACACCAGCTATTGATATGTGGGCTGTCGGCTGTATCTTCGCTGAGCTCCTATCCTTGCGGCCTATTTTTAAAGGCGAGGAAGCCAAGATGGACAGCAAAAAGACTGTCCCCTTCCAACGTAACCAGATGCAAAAGATCATTGAGATCATGGGCGTTCCTACTAAAGACAAGTGGCCTCTTCTTCCTACCATGCCCGAATACAACCAGCTCAACACTCTAGCCAACTCTATGGCGTCATCTCATCACGGCCACCACAGCCATCACCCACATCATCACGGCCACTATGGCTCCCGGAATCCGCCCCCGCCCCTACCGGGTGGCTCAAATCTTGAGAAGTGGTATTTCAGTACCATCAATCACACCAGTACCCCCGGCGGTCAACCGCCACTTGCCTCTCTCGGCCAAGAAGGGTACAAGTTGCTCGCTGGACTCCTCGAGTATGATCCTTCGAAGCGCCTCACTGCCGCTCAGGCTCTTCAATCGCCCTTCTTCAGCACCGGCGACCGCGTCAGCGCGAATTGCTTCGAGGGCTGTAAGAACGAGTATCCATGCCGACGAGTGAGCCAGGACGACAACGATATCAGGACCAGTAGTCTTCCCGGAACGAAGAGAAGCGGATTGCCTGATGACTCCCTCCTACGATCAGCTAAAAGGTTGAAGGAGTAATCCCAGAGGCTGGGAGACAGGTCAGAAAGGGGCTCGTCCAAGACGCAACCGTGCTTATGGTGTTCAAGCGGGAGTATATCTTCAAAGTTGGCCGAGAGCATAGGGCTCACGGGATACAAGGCGTTTTTGCATCAACTTTACTGTAAATGATTTACGGTTGACCGGCTTTCTGTTTTTTAGCCGGCGGATAGATAGTGTAGTTTGCATAGGTATACCCGGCGTTTGAGTATAGAACTGCGATCATTTTTGCTTCGAATCTTTTGGCGTATACAAGACATGTAAGATTTGTTCGTCTCGATCATGGGAGAAAGTTGCAATAGCTAAGTAGATGGGTGCAACTATGGCATGATACACCAGTACGCCCTTCAAATTCACGCTCATGTCTGGTTTCTCAACTCGGTTCTTTGCCATCCAGTCTACGGCCGGCCTCACCCGATCCGCATCCAGTACACCTCCAATTGAAGAAGCAGAAAAGGGTGCCGTATCATTAAGACGAATACATAAAATGGGTGGTGAAACTTCCTTTAAATAGAAAAAGTTAATTCTTCACCACAATAATGTGATTTGCGAAAAAGAACAGAATAAAGACAAAACATTGCAACACGATACAAAAAAGACTCGAGGACATGCCTCAGATACGCTGCCCGTTTCCCTCTTTCGCAGACTGCCTGCCACCCCGGTTTTCTATCATCTTTTTCTGTTTTTCCTCCCCACGATCCCTTCCCCTCTCTTCCAACGTTTCCTAGCAGTAAAAACAGATAACCGGGAAGTAGTATTAGAGCAAAATATGATAACAGTCGGGTATTTCAGCAGATTCGGCAATTGTTGGTGTAGGGTTTGGGGCGTAGATGAGGTTAGGTGATTCTCCTTTCTAGGAGGAGGGCGATGATCCAGAGAATGGGGTGGGCGGGTATCCTCCTTTCTTGCCAGACGTTATCCGCTTCGAGGACGTACAGCTTCGAGTTTCGGATATCAGCTTGTGGAATGGCTGATGGGCAATGTGATTCGAGGAAGGGTTCGGGATCGGTCGAAATGTGATAGTAAGAAAGCCCTCAAGGATGGAATTCAGAAGTTGAGAACGTCGCAAGTCAAGACTTGTCCTCGTCTACTTCTTAGCCGGAGTCGGAGGAGCCTTGACATTGTTGGACAACCATGCCAGACCCTCGAGTAGTCCTTCGCCTGTGGTAGCGCAGCTGGGCACGACGTACCAAACCTTATCCTTGAGCTTAGAGAGCTGAAGGGCTTCAGTGACTTCTTGGGGTTTCATGGCTACATTCGTTAGCTATATCCTATGGTCTGATTGGGAAGGGACTAACCCTCTGCGAGATCCTGCTTGTTGGCAAAGACGAGTAGTAGACTGTCCTTCATCTCACGATCGTTGATGATGCGGTGGAGTTCTTGTCTAGCCTCCTCCATGCGGTTCCTGTCGGACGAATCGATAACGAAGATGAGACCCTGAGTACCTATATTGCATTACCATCAGTATGTTGTCTAGCGACCGTTCTCGGAGAACTAACCGCTGAAGTAATGCCTCCACAGAGGTCGGATCTTGTCCTGGCCACCAACGTCCCAGACGTTAAACTTGACGTTCTTGTACGTGACAGTCTCGACGTTGAAGCCGACAGTAGGGATGGTGGTAACGTCTTGGCCGAGCTTGAGCTTGTAGAGGATAGTTGTCTTTCCGGCAGCGTCGAGACCGAGCATCAGCAGGCGCATCTCCTTGGATCCGAAGATCTTGCCCATCATCTTTGAGAATTGGCCGCCCATGGTTGCGGCTTTATTGTAGCTTGGTAACTGTGATTATCGGTGTATGCGCTTGGAATCGCGGATGGTGTGATGTTTAGATGTGGATGCAAGAGATGTTATCTCGGTGGCTTTTCGTTTCAACCTGCTCGGCGCATGTGTCAGCCTCGTTATACAATAGCAATAAGCCAAACTTTGAACAAATATTGGAAACAAACGGGACAAGAAATAGCGTGTCAGGTCCAGCGATTGCAATTGTGCTGGGGATTGTCATTGGTTTGAGGTACACCCAAAGACAAGATCTTGACAATAACAATGACCCAACGTGGCTCTTTCTTGTGTCTCCCGTCAATAATCCCTCTCTGGCCCGTTTAAACGTATTGTTTATCGTCCGTGTTGTCTCAAGTAGAAGATGCAATACATACACCTTGATGTTGACTTCTCGTGCGGTCGCGCGTATCGTATCGTATCGAATCGAATCGTTGTTTTGTTTTGTTTAGTTGTTTTGTTTATGCGTTTCGCAATCGACGTCTAGTCCTTCGGATACGGGTAGTATTTCGGTCGATAAAAGAAACCTTGAATACGTATTACAACCGGTCAAGTGAATAAAATGGATACACATCAAATATCCATCTCTTGGTCTGAAGTGTCTGTTTCCTTTTCCCCCCGTCAGGGGAAGAAAAAAGGGACAGCACAAGCGAAAGCGGCTTCCCTCCACTCTCGAATCTCCCCTGGCCTGAGCCCCTCTTGGCCTAGCGTTCAGCACGGGGCAACCACGCGGGCGGGGACACTGACGGGCGCCCCAATTGCTGTGAGTCTATGACGGTCAACCACTGAAGCCCCCTGCGAGGTCCCTGGAAATGAGATAACTGTAAGGTACCCGACCCGCTGTCTTTAAATGGCCCCGGCTCAAAGTCCAGCCATACCTAAACAACGGTCAACCTGTCGCCTGTCGGACCTCTGTTGCTCTTAGTGCAAGCCTGGGTCAATATTGGCACTTCTATATCACGCGCACTTATCAACATGGAAGGTAATTAGTTGCTATCTATTGTTTATAGCAGCGCTTCTATAAGTGCTCTTTTCGAGTTAATCTTCCAGCACGTGACGATCCACAACGATATTAAACGGAGCGCAGCGCATACCAATATCCCGGAGCATATCTCATCTGTGTATCCCAATCTCCGTGAGCCTTCATGCTATGAAGACCTACCGTATTGCCCGTATCGGCAAATCATGCTCTATACTCGATGACAAACCTCCTCTCAACCTGCTGTAGTGTTGACGAGTCGTTCTCCCCTTCAAACTTGAGATTGACTTTGCCATGATTGTCCATGCTGTGAACCTCCGCCTTGTAGAACGTCGTAGTTTGGGGATATAGGGCCAACACCACCTTGCCCGCCTCCCAGTCCTTGAGAGTCGCGGCTTGACTCTCAGGTGCAATTGGAATCATGCTACTCGCGCTCGATCGGTACTCCTTCTGTTTGCTCTGGTCCTCTGGTTCAATATCAAGAACCTTGTATCGTCGGCTTTTGCCTTCGCCCATAACTTGTGCTACTTCGCCTAGTATCCAATCTGATGTTGTGTCGCCATTCAGTGCTTTCGGTTTGAACGCGACTGCATCACCTTTTGAGAAGACAACTTTTGATCTGTTGTTCCCCCCGACACCGCTTCCCACAGACCCCTGAGGCTCGACACTATCGGCCTTTGGTGGCATGCTGTCACGGTCTCTTTCTCTTTCCCTTTCCCTTTCTCTCTCTCTCTCTCTTTCCCTCTCTCGTTCCTTTTCCTTTTCTCGCTCCCGTTCCCGTTCCCGTTCTCTTGCTCGATCGCCGTATTTCCGCGATGCCCCTCCAATTGGACTCGGTACAGGTGAGTCGCCAGCTCCATCAAAGTCGTAGAGCGAAGATGCTGCTGCTGTGGTATCTCGAGCTTGCCTCTTCCCAGGTCCTGCCGCTTGAGCATCTTGCTGTTCCTTAGCATGCACCACAGCGCGCAGCACTTTAAGCTGCTCAATAGTATTTTTGAGAGCCGACATATTGGCCTCGGAGTGCTTAACTCCCGTCCGACATAACTGTTCCATGTCTTTCAATGAGTCCCCTGGAATCTTCTCCAGGTCCATAGCACCAACTTGTTTGTCCATGGAAACCAGCTCACTCAGGCTGTCGTTCTCGGCGTTGATTCCTGAGACGATCTCCCCCACTTGACTTTTACATAAATCCCATATCTGCACTTCCTCTCCGTGTGTATTGCCGTTGTTGCGGTTCGACGCACGTCCACTGCGGTTTCGTTGCGACATCTCGCGGTTGTGGCGCTCCGGCTTCACCGACTCTGGGCGCGGGGTATTATGTTCACTTCTGGGGGACCTCTTAGGCGTGCCCACGTCCGAAGTTATGTCCCGACTATGGTTTTTGGTCCTCGATTTGGATGGCCGGTTCGGCGTGGAATCTCTACTGGAAGGATCCTGTCTTTTGGAACCCGATCGTTTCGGCTCAGGTGTATTGGACGATTGGCGCAGAGACTCTTGAAAGCTGTTCTCTCTTGAGTGAGTACCACTTCGTCGGGGCTTGAGAGGAATTTGGTAGTAGGGTCCAAGGTCTTCTTGGAGGTTCCTGAGTTCGTCCCGCGCAGGCTTTTGCCCGTTAGCCATCCTGCCCCGATACCACCCGCCTAAACAGAATGTTGCGATGAGAATCAACCCGAGGAAGGAACCATTTTGATGAAAAGCCAACAGATAGAATGAAAATAAAAGTAAAAGTAAAAGTAAAAGCGTGGGATTGTATGAAGAAAGCGCATGGAATTCATGAAGAAAAATTGACTAACCTGAGTTAAGAGAGGCCCGAGTGGTCAGAGGCCGAGGCGGGATGGTATGGGGAAGGAAAGGCGACTAAGACAAAAGGCGCGTCGCAGATGAGAAGGGATCGGCGGGGAAGAAAGGAAACGGGGTAAATATAGCAGGTGGAATTGCAAGTGGAAGATATTATCTCATGCTAGAAAGGTACTTTGTAAAAATGGAAGCTTAATTGCTCAGTAAGTGGGTATCATAACATGTGGTATCAAGGCGTGTCGTATCGGTCGTGATGGTGCTTAGTCTTCCTCTAACAATTGAGGCTGATGATCCAATGCCAAGGGCAGCCTACTTACGGCAGAAACAAAGGCGGTGAAGGGATGGGGTTACCGCATCGAGAAGCTCCCATTAAGGTGAGTGCGAATTGAGTACCTACCCGACTGTGCTAACACTGTACGTCATACAGAATGATGAATGAACAACCTTATTTAATATCTCGGCGAGATAGATCAAGGTCACTTCCAGCCACACAAGCAATGTTTCTGTCAATAAAGATACTGTAGTCGATATTTTATTTTTAATTCGGTTTAAGTTTGCGCATGACAACCGGATGAGGTCCAGATATGGGGAGGTTTTCCAGCGCAAAAGCCACTTCATGACAATAAAGTCTGGTTACTTAGTGATATAGAACCTCCCTGTAACAAATCTATGTTTATTAGAATATATGGACCAACTATAACTTTTATTTCTTCTCGCTGTTAAAACATATCTACCGCCTGCCTGATCTCAAACACCAATTCTGACGCCCGCACACAAGCCATGCCCTTCTATAGCTTCTGCTTGTCCGAGTCATCGATCTCGCAAAACGCCTTGAACGTCGTGAACTCGTCATCCTCATCGCCCTCGGACTCAAGCACAACCTCAGCCGTGGCACCCACGAAATACACATACCCTGCTTGCATCTCTGCGCTTGTGGGGCCGACCGAGATCTTTCCACGGCCGCTTGTACAGATCACAATGCTAGGACCTTCGAGGGGCTCAAAGGTGGCTTTGGAGCCGTCGCCCCGAAGGAGGGTGCGCACGACACTGAACTCCTCGATAGGGGGGTCGTACAGCAGAACTGCTGAGCCGGAACTATAAGCGGTGCGGTTGAGTGTCGCGTAGGGGTATTCGGTAGGTGTCATCTTTTGCTCCTCAATAGGCGCGAAGTTGTAGGTCAGCATGTCGACGAGAGTCGACACATCCTTGAACTTGGGGGTGAAGCCAGCGCGAACAACGTTATCGGAGGCAGCCATGCATTCCATGATGTCGCCAGAGATGTAAGCGTGAATATCATCGGCGACCAGGAACAAGGCCTCGCCAGGCTCCAGTGTGACAAAGTTGAGGAAGAAGAGCACAAAGCATCCAATGTCGTCACCAAACTCGCCGTGTGTTCGCTTGACAAGTTCAGCAAGCTTCTCACCAGACGTGGCAGTAACACCGCCACCAGCGAAATCAGCGCCCTCCTTCTCGGCTTGTTCGACCAACTTGGGCATTTGCTCAGCAATGTCCTCCGTCGATGAAGACATGAGCGATCCGAAAGCCTTCTTCAGCAGCTTCTTCTTCTCATCAGTTACGCCCTCCTCGCCGTCCTGTGCAACCTTCGCAAACTCTTTGGCAGCATCGTCGCCCACCAGGGCTCGTAGCGCCGGTACAGTATCAAGGAAATGAACAATCTCGGTCAGTGGGCGGAAACCGCAGAGACCCTCGAAGGGTGTGATGGCAATAGCCATCTCGGGCTTGTGGTTGTCATCGGGGTAGTTCTTGGAGTCGCGAGCGTGAAGCTGCTCGGCGAGCTTCTTGTTGGGGTGGGCCTGGATCGAGAGGGCTTTTGCGATAGAAAGAACCTTGAAGAGGAAAGGAAGCTTGTGACCATAGTGGGAGGAAATGGTTTGTGAGAGGAGGGCCTGGTTGTCTTGGAAAAGCTCAAGCAGGGTTCGACCGGTTTTGAGATCTCGAGAAGGGTTTGAGGGGTGGGTTCCCATCCATAGCTACATGGTGTGAGTTTTAGCTACAGCACTTCATGCAAATGCTCACCTCTGCGTATGGAGTGTCAGCCTCGATCTTGAGCTCGTCGGATGGCGTGGCGGCTGCGAATTGCGCAGCAGCGGAGTCATTGCCCTTCTTTCCCCAAGCATACGAGTTAACACCGCATTGCAGTCGAAATAGAGGAACCTGCATGTTTGCAATGGTTGTTTGGATGTGTTTTGCTTTGATGCGATACTGAAGCTGTAGCTGTAGCTTCAAAGGTGATCGTGTCGGATAATGGTATCGTAGGATTATACGGGTCGGAGACTCTTGGATAAAGCTTCAGGAAGTATCGCAGAGATATGGCAAGGTGACAAGAGTTCCAAGTTGACTAAAGAGAAGAGAGATGATGACACAGCGCTGCAGAAAGAAACCACAGTTCGTACCTAATGACAGCCATCACATTACACGCAGTTACCTCACCAAAATCGACCCCCACCACTGAACTGGTGCAGTTCTTAGTTGAGTCTTCCCTGTAGCTTACCGAGATAGCGCCGTTTTCCAGGCCTGGTCACCACTGGTTACCCCGCTGTGGGCCTGGACTATTTGTCTCTTTCCTGTTCTGGGAGGTTCTCAACCATGTGATCGTGAGCCTCGTTACACGATATCAGGGGTTTATATTGCAGCTGAAAAGTGTAATTTACTTCTACGAGGACATCAACCAGTTCTCACAGAGACACGGATATTGTAAACTCCGTCTTAGGGAGGTGCCTTGAACAATGCAACTGCGTGCTCACTTACCTATTCGTTAGTAAAAGTCACTATCGAAGGGCACAAGATATTATTCAAGGGCGAGACTCATAGGTTCTATTTGCTCAGAATGGTACACTTGTGCCTCATCACAAGACTCGATCTTGTAATCAGACAAAGCTTGCTCATTACCCATTACTCCCACTGTCCACTTCATCTTCTTTCAATCTTGACTTGCACCATTTTTGCCAAAAACTGTACAGACATATGCACCAACAGACCGAAAACATGCCTATTTTCATTTACCTGAACGCCAAGGTCTAATAACTCATGCAGTCCGGGTCCAAATTGTTGGGTGTCTTATTTCATACAGCAACTTCTTTTCATCTCCCTGTACCCAGACTCCAAGTAACAAGGGCTGCAAATGAGAACCCAATGGATAAGACGCCAGAGGAGGTCAAAGATAAGGAAAAGCGATCATGCTGCACACTTTGACGACCAAATATGCAAATACAACAGAAACAAGACAATAAGAAGAAAGTGCAACTGAGGTATCGGAAGATGGGATCGGCCGTAACGCCACTGTAGTACGAGATCAACGCTCGAACTACTTCCCTGTTGGATGTCGTGCTCATCATTGTGATATATTCTCTGGACGACTGTAAGCCTCTCTAGGCGACATTCGTTCCGGGAGCGGGACGATCGATGAGGAGTCCGTCCATACCGTATCGACAAATGATAAGCGAGCTGACCCAACATGATAGGCGTTCTTAGGTTGAGCTGATCATTTGTGGTCAATCTCGTTGACCTCATCAAGATCCAAGTCGATTTCGTTGTCATAAGAAATCAGGATCAGGCCAACAAGAGTAGTTGACGTCCTCAATGTCCGTTCAAATCGCACACACTCAACTCCACAAGCCAAATGTAGGAATGCAAGCAAATAAGCAAAGCACAAGCGGATCAGCAACAACTATCCCTAGGACACCGGGTACTTCGTGGCAACTGAGTTCAAGCCCGAAGCGCTCCCGCACTCTTGCGGTAGTTGTCTGCCGCTGTGTCTGTCCCGACATTTCCAAGATCACCAGTGGGTAGCATGTAAGACGCAGAGTGGTGTGGTAGATAGTGCGCTGCGTTTTGGCCCAACGTGAGTGATCCTATGCCGCTACCATTGAGATTGGGCAGATCACGGCGAGCTGTTGACGAGACAGCGGCTGCTGTAACTGCCGTCGTCGTGTCCTCATAGCGGTACGTCATGTCGGGTCCGTGACGCATGGAGTCGGTCGAGGTAAACATAGCTGCTTCCGAAGAACCTGTATGCGAGTAAAGATCATTGCTGGCGCGGCCGAACTGATAAGCGAGCGTTATGGGAGGATACGAGGGGACGCAGCTCGCGGCGGAAACCATGCTCGAGGGCTCGTAACTTGTGTAACTCGACGGCGTCTCGGAAGTGCTGCTCACAGGCGAGGTCTCCAAAGTCGAGGCTTGAGACGACTTGCTGCTACTGCCGCTGTAGGTAGAGCTACCCGAATCGTTCTTGTACGACGAGCCAGGCATTGCTGACCGTCCAGCCGGCGCAGGCAGTACCCTATCACCAACATTGACGGATGTTGTCATATTCTGGTATGCTAGACTCTTGGAATCAGGCACCATATTCTGAAAAGCAATGTTTGACGAATCCGCCGTTCCCTGAGCTGGACGGTGTGGCAGTGTTGTAATAGCACTCGCGCTGCTATAGGCGTAGTTTGGCTCCGTGTCCACGCAGAGAGCGGCCTTACCAGACGCTCCAGATGCTATTCGATAGCCAATGCCATAATCCGAGTCGTGAACAGAGGGGAAAGGTGGTTGATAAAGACCATAGTTGTAGCCCTGCTCGTCTGTATATCCTTGGCTCCAAGTTGAAAGAGGACAGTACGGCTTGACCCCATAAAAGGAAGTTGGAGCACGGTAAACGAGAGAATCGTTGGTGTATGGGGGCAGACCGTCTGGGTAAGATGGGTTTGTTGAAGGAAGAGACGACATGGTAGAACTCCCTCGTGCTTGATACTGTCGAGAAGCCTCAAGGCTGTAAGTGAAGCTTTCGTTCTTCATGGGTGTCTCTTGAGAAGCAACCTGATGAATAGTGTTAGTCATAACTCAACCACGTTCTCATATGGACACATACTCTAAGGAACTGACAAGGCTCGTAGCCTGCGTTCTTGCAATTAGTGCATGGACCTCCATTGCCGGTATCACCACTGCAACGAATCTTCCTCTTTCGACAACGCCCACACTGATGTCGTTGTTAGCTCGCTACACAACTATGTAAGTCTCACGCACACCACACACACCAGGTTAGAAGAGAGGGTTGAGAAGAGTTACCACTTACTGCTACTGCGATGCGTTTCCTTTGAGGTGTCACATCATCCTCTCGGTCGCCCATGATTGTCCTTGTATCGGGATGAGCGTTATATGCTCCTCGGCGCTCCGGGTAGGATGTGTAGAGGTTCATCCGATTTCCGTATCGACGAACATCGTTCGAGTAACAGTTTGGGGTGACCATGGTATGTCTGGCTAGTGACATGGACTCAAGTAATAAAAGTGAAAGGGAGGGCTTGAGGACTCAGTGGGGTTGCTGCTCAAGTTCCCTCATCAAGAATAGCAATCGTCCTAGTCGAGCCAATGTCTTTTGGTCAATAGCAGTCTCAACAAAGAATTCTATCACGACTGCTGAAGAACAAAGTCTGTGGCTTGAAAATCGTTCCCGGTTTGCAAGCACTCGTCCGTCGGGACCCTCGGAAAGAGTACGGATAGATGATAGATGATGAGGTGGTTTCCGTCGATGTGTCGGAGAAGTCAAATATTAGAATTACTTGTTCCCGTCAACTTCAATTTGACAAGACATGGACTGCTTGAGAAAGGAAATATCGTTAAGACCAGAAGAAAGAAGAGATCCAGAGACTGAAAGATCTGCAGCCATGGCATCCTGTTATACTCCGTACCACTGACTTAGGCCACTCATGGTATGGCCGCCTGTATATTGTTTGCTTCACCCAAACGCGATTATAACTTTGTTTCCTCCAATAAACGGCCCTAATATTTGGGACACCTGGTCCACTCCATAGGGAGAAGAGTAATGATCGAGGCTCCCCACCAGTCTTTCTGTGAAATGAAAACACACCTCGTACAACAGATGTCATTAGTCTAGGAAGCCTTTCAACGTCCTCTCGCCTTGAATGGCACGCAAGAAATGTGTGGCTAGGGGATCCCAGTTTTGCGAGATGGGTCGGCTAGGTGCTGATGGCTTGCATGTTGGCAGTATCGCCATGCGGCGGTAACTTCCTGGCTATCGCCTCCACAGGGACGCAGATATGAACGGGGTTCCACCCCTAAAAGGAAGTCCGATCTACAAACGGATCGGATTTGGACCTTCCCCAGATCGTCTCAGATATACAGAAGGGCTTGGTGGACCAGGGCCTATTCGAATCTGAAACGAGCGTTCACACGGAGCGTCTCTGTCCAAGTTGAGTTGAGTAATCTTGAAGACATAACCTCCTCTGAATCAGTGTCCTGGACTATCAGAGTATACATGTGAAAGTGCAACTGTTCTCCCATCCCGCACGACGTTCGAAGCGAGACTTTTGGCTGACATGCAAGACCATGCATTACCTGCTACTAACGCCAGGATAACCGAGCTAGTCGGAGTTCCAATATGTCCTCGTTTGTCAAACGGCTGTTTCTCCTGGTTTGGAAGAAGAAAGCACTCAAGAAAGAGATAGATGTGAGACTTTCTGGGCCCGCCGTCAACGAACACATATGTCTTGGCGAGTATTGCGTAGACCCCACTCAGGACATGTGTCCATGAGAGGAAATGTCAGGCCTGCAATGGACTATGTTACCCAATGCGAATCTCTACCATTGATTGATGCAGCCCTCGTCAAAGGTATGTGCTGAGATTCCCTTCGGTTGTAACGCAACGCAAAATCAGTCGTTAATAGATGCTGAAATTCCCTTGCTTGTGATCATTTGTGTAACAGGCGTGCGCTACAGTCATATTGGTAAAGCCAGTCATTTTCTACAGCAGGTCCACACAGTAAGCTCCGTTGGGGAAGCTCTATATCCCGTCTTGTTGTGATGTCTTGCTTGATCTTCACTCGTAGATTAGGCCACTAGCCACCCATGCTATCAATGCAGATTAATAAAACAGCAACGGCCGTTACTCTCTCATACCGGGTACTTGGGTGGTTGACCTTGTTGGCGTGAGCGACAACGTCGAAACAGAGAGCAATGGCGGTTTCGGTGCAGAAAATAAATGTTCAACCACAAACAAACAGCCGTCAACACCACACCAGACAAGCATGATACTGTAAGGGTCTAAACTTTTCCGTAGGTTCGCAAACGGGACTGAGGCGTGCACAGGGATGCATTACACACAACGGTACCTAAATATCAGTTTGAGTCAAGACAACTGATCGATTTGTTCTTCAGTATGATCCAGTACTTCCACTTCCTTCCAGCCAGGTTTCAGTGTACAATATACAATGTTGTGATCTGGCGACCCACTCACTCTGAAATGCAGATGCGGACGACAGTTGTTTGCAAGATTTTCTTCTGATGCTGTTACTGTGCTGGGGTTACACGAAGAATGGTCCACAATCTGGCTACTCCTATGTCTGGTTCCGAATTTAATCTGCAAGACAGAGCTCAAAAATCGGTTCAAGGCGTTAAGGGCTGACAATATGCAGTGGCGAAAAGCAAGGGACAGTAAAGTCCTTCCCGCGTTGAGCCAAACGGTGCTATTCGGTGCGAGTGTAAATATAGAACGAAGCTTGAGCCCGTATTGAAACAGCCAAGAGGGGTTATTGCAGAGAGAAACCAAACGCTGGCCATGCCGCAGAAGTCATGCAAGCCAATAGGATGTACCATTCGAGACTTTATTCCATGGCACGGCCCTGATAGGGATAATTCGACAACAACTCCACAAGAGCCTGACGCTCTATGTAAGGAGTCGATGTGGAAAGGCCATTACCCCTTGCGTGGCGTTAAGCGATGTCTTACTTGTATCAAACGCACAAAGCCTTATTCCAGGTTTTCGATCAAACGATAACAATAGGGCTCTTGTGACTTAAGAGTGTGCTTCAGCTACGCAAACGCACCATGTTGTCTCAAACAAGTAAAGACAAAAGCAAACAGAACTTGTGGAATATCTCATCACCCAAGTATGTGATCGAACGAGTCTTGTACGAAGAAATCTCAGACTTGATACAGTAACATAGGCAAGATTCGAGATCTTGTCTCGTTGCAAAGCTGAATCAATAGCCGTTCTTTTGAGTCGGGCTTGTTTCAATTGGTTCCAGAGCAAGCCTTTTCGCGTCCAGAGTCAACCAGGTATTGCATTAAGCCTTCATCTTCTCCGAGCTACATGTGCAGTAGGCTAGCCCCATCAGGCGCGCTCGCCTGCTTCCTTTCTTGCATCCACCGCTTGCTGTACCATTGCGCTGTGGTGTTCTAGCAAGTGTATCGCTCTAGGTCAAAAGAGGATGTCGTCCGTGATAATTCAGGAAGCGCAGGATCCAGCCCAGGGCGGAAACTTCTTTCAGCAACGTCCCGAAAAAGATGCTACACACCGAACTGACATTAAGGTGTGACGCATGGCTATGCGGTTGCCCGTTTGTGTTTCCATCATGTACCACACATGATTGGTCCAGTCGGTCCAAGTGTTCACCCTGAGAGCCTCTTGTGACGCACTACCAGGACGAAGATAGGGCAGGATGGTGGCTGATAAATACTCCTTCCAGCCAGTGCACCATGCTTACGATTGCAATAGGGCCCTGTAACGATCCGTAAAATGGGCGCGGGGAAGCTCCATTTGAGATCCGAAGCCTGAAAGACATGCACGGAACAATCTGAAACTCTTTCTTTTGGAAGCAGCATCACAAGGCCACTTGACTTTGGTTAATTACATGCCGCTGGCCGCTATAGACTGAAATCGCAGTCAAGCCATGCCGGCTCAGCGACAGGGCCTTCGGCGTTGTGTAGTGCAGTTGCACATCTCGATAAGTTATTGTCTGATAAATCATGCTGGAAAAATGTGTAGGCGTCACTACATCAAGAAGCCCACACAATCCGGGTAAGCATCAACGTCCTATCACCTTGTAAATGTAGTAGATGGGTCCCGGAGTCAAGTGTTACCATAGATAGAATGGTGTAATTGCCAGAAACATTGCGTCTAGCTCGGTCGTTGGCCATCGTACCCCGTAGCTCGTGTTATGGAGATATCGGAATGCACAGTGTAGAGCAACCAACCGTTCTTGCTCTTTGATATCAATGCCGAGCTCAGTGGCGGTTTGAAACAGTTGTATTGACCTCATATGCACTCTAGCCAGTGCCTGAATCCATTTAGAGAATTGATCCAGACAGCCCGTATGACAGAGTTTAGGGTCTGGTGCTTTTTGACCAACCCCAAGCTTGACCGCAGCAGTCTATGTGTGCAGGTGTGTACATCAATCTTTGATGTTGAGAAACATACCGGCCACGCCCCTAGGTGCCTTATAGTCAAACTGGAAGCTGTGCTCGCCTGTGTCTTTGAAAGCGTAACAGGAGAAGCAAGCATAGCCGAGAATGACGGACTTGATCCGTAGGTAGATACCGACAGCAGTTTCTGGTGTGCCGAATTGTTCGACAACCAGCCAACTCGTACAAAATATAGTATTTGGACATAAAGCCAAACATGTTGTGGCGTGCTGCCCTGCAATGTTTGGTCCCTCGTTGACGAGTGTATTACCCTCGTTGGGTGTAATATGCTGAACATCTCAAAAGGGAGCTGTCATGTGTGACAACATCTCAAGAGTTGGGAGTAGCGATACCACCGGCAAGTAATGCCTTGGCAGCAGAGCTGGGGTAGTCCGGAAATCTCATCCAGAGCGACCCTCCTGGTTGCTCAACAGCGGAAGGCAGATCTTCTCCGTTGACCCATGGTCGTTGATACATGCCAGTCAGATAATTCATAATAACGTTGCTCATGACTAACGGTGCCCAGCAAGGGCTCGGTTGAACAGTCCATATTATTCCGTTGGTTGCAGGAACCCAAGAGACGTTCCGTTGAAGGACCGTACGTGAGATGACGGAGAGCTTGGTGCTTGCATATCACGAAATAGAACATATAGTTTAGTGAGGAGTTGCCTTCAGGGCGGGAACTGTCAAACTCGTGTTATCAGGGTATTCCATGCTCGTGTAATGCCACACGATGCAATGCATATTGGTATTAGTTGACGTGTCCACAGACCGAAGAATGGACCGGAACGCTTGCCGTCGACGGTTTTGCGCTCAAAAGCACCAGTTGGTCGTTATACTGTTGTAATCCGTTTCGCAATCACTAAAATCCTTATCTCCTTGACCTACGGTCATTGTCGTCCCTCCCAAATCGACCCCTTGCTCTACCTTGGTCTCGGCGATCGTGGTTCCGGTCCCGATATCGACGTCTATCTTCATCTTGACGATCTCCGTCTTGTCTCTCGCCGCCTCGGCGATCATCTCGTGGTTTGCGATACTGATCCTGTCCCCGGTTTGTTGGTCGTGGACTACGACTCCTGCTTCGTCGCTGTGATGGCCCACCTTCATCGTGTGATCTTAGAGGAGGCTCGCCGGTCTTTTCTTGCTTGGATCCATTCCGTCCAACCTTGCCCTTCATCTCCTCGTCTCCATAAACCATTCTGTAGTTGTTGCCTGTGACCTTCTCTCCTTCACCGCGGTACTGACGACGCTTTTCAAGCTCATCAACACCTCCCCAACCACCACGTCCAGCAGTCGCTCTGCGTTTGTTATTGGCATCTTTTCGCCATCCATCACTCAGTTTGCTGACACTCTGAGAAAAGTCCACGTGAATGCGTCGATCATCGATCAGAACTCCTTGCATCTTGAAGTAGGCTGCCTCGCAAGAGGCTTTGTCATCATATTCGATGAATGCATATTGCAAACTGTCACCCGTCTTTTGATCTCTAATAACTTCACAGCTCAAGATCTTGCCGAATCGGCCAAAGATGAGCTCCAGGTCTTCATCTCCGGTCACAGGATTCAGCTTACAGACGAACAGGACGTTCTCCGGAGGCTTCACTTCGGCAAAAGGCAAATCTCCCATCATTTCAAGGGTGAGAGCTTGCGCCTGGGCCTCGCGATTACGACGCCTTCTTTCTAGCTCTGCCTCGTCGACATTATCATCTTCGTGCAACGCTGCCTCGTCTGCGATACGGACAGTTTTTAGCTGCTCGCTGGTTGGAGGTGGGCTTGAGCTCGGTTCTCGTAAGCCTGGTGGGTCGGCGTAGGGATCGTCCAGAATAACAGTGTGTTTGATTCGAATGTCGATGAGCGGATAACCCTTCTCGTCCACGATTGCCTCGTTGATCTTGTCCAATATTTCGAAGCCTTCGACGACCTTTCCGAAGATTGCTGCTTTTCCATCCAAATAGTCCGTATCCTCGCCCAGCGTGATGATAAACTGGGAGCCAGCCACACGTGTATCAGGGTCGGACTGAAGGGGAGCTGTAGCCATGCTGACTGTGCCTCGCTCAAGATGTTTTAGCTTCGGGTGGAAAAAGGCCGGAAATGTTCGTTTTGTCGGGTCGCCAGAGATATGACCCCATATTGAAGAACCGCCATCGGAATCTGTAGAAAGAGGCCCGAGAGGATCGCCTGTCTGGAAGGAGAAATTCTTCTGAACGGAGTGAACGGGAGAGAAGTTGTAGTATTTGACTTTGCAAAGCTTGAGAAAGCTACCTCGTTTGTTAGTACGGAAGCTCAGCAACGAAAGCACAAGTCGCAATGGCATTACTTACTTTTCGCATAGCTTCGGCGCATGGTCGACTAAAAGGTCGATTACAACATCACCAGCACTGGTCTCCAGGAGAACCGACATGGCGGCTTGTTAAATGCTTCAGTATTACGCGACAAAGGTTCGATTAAATAGAAAGCGAAATAGTTGTTGAGGTTGAAGTCGCGCTGTCGAAAAGATTGGAAGGTTAGAATGAGGTAACGAGCATGAGCCACAGTCGCGAAGGCAGGCGCCACTGAACAAAGCCATGGCGGTGCAGTCATTACATAATCACACGATGTTGTAAATGCACTTGAACAGCATCTTTAATCGTATTTACCCTAAGCACACCTTGTAAGTACCTTTGACTTCATCTTTCGCAAGGTTCTCCTCTTCGTCGTTTATTTTTCAAGTTATTTTCCTTTCTTCAAGAGGTTCGACTAAGACGAGTCTACAATAAAATATTAACTCTCTGTTACCTTTTGCCCGGTTGAACGGAACAGTCCAACGTAATACCATCCATTCGTCAAACAATCGAACGGCATCCACATCTCCAATCGACATATCTTATGTTCACGACCAAGACATTTCTCTCAGCCTCATGAAGTAAATGAGGCTCTTGTATGATTCCCTAGCTCATTGAGGATCCATACCGTGCGCCTCTCACAAGGTGGTTCAACCAACAACCAACTCCGTCATCAACAACTAACAAAGTGTCCCCAGGCTCACAACTACCGGTGCTCGATCTTGTGGACCAACTTTGAAAGAAACGACCCTCAGTTTATTCTCCGTGCTCATTTTATTGACCCGCAGCAAACTAGCAAACGTCACAGGCATGGGACCGCTTATTATGACGTTCAAGGACCCTTATGTTGATCAGAGAAAGAAGTTTTTCTCTTCAATGAAACATGTTTTGAATTATTGTTGACGAACGCCTGCCAAGGACGCACATTCTGTGTCGTTCCTCGATGATCGGCGGGAGCAAAATGTCCGGCGTGATAGCATCGCTGCCTGTGCTTTGCTGTCAGCCGCATGACCAACAAGGATCATGTACCACAACCTTCCAATTGGGGCTTTTTGTTTTCTGGAAGACAAGGCCTTGAAGTTTTCAACATCATCCCCAGGATCTGGATCTCGATGTGTTGGTACGTAGCCCGAGCAGTTGACCAGCTACGTCATATCATACCAAGTATCTGGGGATTGGCAGCCTGGGATAGCATCCTCTTGTATCATACGTCTCATATCGGATATGCTGCTGTTGTCTTGGCCGTAAAAAGGGACGCTGTTGGCTATTGAACTTGGCTCTGCTGGCGTTTCAGAGTCTCTACCGTGGAGATCGACAACGGTTTGAAGTCATTTCCATCACGGTGGTTGCTAGTATGGCGTCGTCCTGGTGAACTGGAGTGACGTCTCGGTAAACGACATACGAGGTCATTCACGGGAGCGCTAGGGTAGACCTTCCGGGGATCAGATGCAGGCTGGCGGCTCAAGTGAGCGAAGATCATGGTTATCTTGCCTACTATGAGACAACCTGATGGGAGTGACCAGGTTCTCCATCATAACACTTCAAGAAGCCGTGCATTTGCCCTGGGTTACTGCTATCCATCCGGAGCATCAGCTCATGCTATTACCGGCAACTGTATTTACGATGAACGATAGATACCTAAGGTTCTCAGTCATTGTGATGTCAGTCTCTAACCAAACCGCCTAGACCACCCCATACAGCATCCACCTTAACAATCGCCTCAAGACTGTGCTATATTATATCATAAACCTGCTTGTCCATTAACGTCACCGTCCCTGACGGTTATGCTACCACACCACGCACAGTCACTGACCGTCAGTGTCTAGAGAGTCTACATCTCGGTGTGCATTCTGCACATCCTGTCGATCCCCAAGTCCAGACCACCGTTTTCTTTGCGGCGGTGTGCCGTTGCTATGACCAGTGGCAACTTGGGAGCAGAAAAAAACAAACTCCCCGATCGTGATCGATAAAGACCAATCGCTCTAGTAGCTCATATCAGAGACATTCTCTTAGCGCTTCTGACCGTTATCAGAGATGGCCAAGGGTGTGCAAGCGCCCGGGCGCTTAAATATTTAGTCAATGCTGCCCTCCCTCCCCACCAAGTTAGCGAGCTGTGGAAGATGATCTTCATTTCCCCCAACGGGCTTTTGATGCAGCAGGGGGGGGCAAGACGATCCCATTCAAGATGGTGGGTTTGACACGTGTTGTCTCGCTATCTTTTTTTGTTCTCTTTCCAGCGAGCGGGGCCGGCCGGCATGCACAAGGGCTTTTGGGGAGAATTCGGGGTAAAAGAGCGGTAATTCGATGTTTCGTATTGTTGGAGTCACGACATGCTTCAAGTCAGTGGTAGACCGGGTGATGATACCCGGGAATGCATTCACAATGACGAAGCGACGAGACCAAGATTGTTTGCGAGATTGCATTCGTATGCATTGATGTTCAAAGCTATTTGACGCTATCGCTAAAGATGTTCAGAATGTCTCCTCTCAGGAGGTCTTCATGGTGATTGATAAATAAGCTTGTGGCGTTTTTGCCTCCGTAATCCAGCGTGGCTCAAGATAAATGAAAGGTAAAATAAAGCCACGATGATCGTGATATGCAGATACGGCCTCCAATACTGGTAGGCCAAATAAATGAACAAGAAATGAAATGTGTAAGTTGGGTATGAGGAAGATGAATAACCACAGGTTCCATCGCCTTTTCGCAAGTAGATAATGTTCCAGACTCTTATTCCTTTCCAAGAGCCGTTTGTTTGCCCAGAGTGTAAAATGAGCTTTTCCTTCTCTTCTCAATTCGAGTTGAGCCCGTACCATCCCAATAACGCCTTCGCCGATGCAGCAAAGAAACAAAGAGAATGATTATAATTAATGCCAAGTTTTGTGAGTGTCCATTCTTGTGGAGGCGCAAGTTTGCCACCACCTCAACACGACAACTGGCATTGTGTGTGAGTGTAGTAATGATGTGATGTGATGTGATGTAGCGGAGACGTAGATTACTCGTTGCCTGAGCTTCTGCGTCTTCGTCCACTGCGCAGCTCCTTTTCTGTCTCCATGAGTCTTGTCTGCACCCAAGTTCTGAATGCCCTGTCGGCGCGTACGCTGCCACAGTTAAGGAGCTCTGTCAATGCTCGCTTGATGCTCTCATTGACTTCGGAAAGGCGCTGCTCTTCTGCTGAGATCTCGTAAATTGTCTCCTCATCTGGGATAGTAGAGAGTTCATTGCGGTCTTCCCAGCCGCTGCAACGGGCGTGGGAACGCGAGTGGTGTCGTCCACTCCGGGAGTGGCGTTTCGGTGATGGCGGGAGCGACAATGATGAGGATGATGATCGGGTGGGCGAAGTAGATGGTGATGAGGTGTGAGAGAAGTTAAACTCGGGACGGATTTGGTCGAGATGGTCGCACAACTCTTGGTGCTGCTCAGTCAGAAGCATATACTTCTGAAGAGCAAGGCTATATGATTGCGCGCCAATGGAAGCCATCTTTGAGGAATATGTGGCTGATGTAGATAAAGAGCTACTCGTGCTTGATACTGATGATGATCGGTTGTGCCCGGAAAAGAAATGGGGTCTGACGTCTAATGACGAGACCATCGAAGCGATTCTGAGTTGATTGGGAAGAGACGAAGATTGAGTCGCGGTTGTGATGTTGTCGCGAACCAGGAAGAGCCGAGTCGTCGAGTTTTATATGAAACTGTTCTTGTGACTTTTTTCTCTGTGTATCGAATGCAGCTGCACGAGCGTCGCAATATGTAACATGTAGGTACTGTGTGTCGATCGTCGATAGTGCGTCGTGGTTGCTCAAGGCTAAGTAGGGGGCCAATGTTGGAGCTTGGAGGGAAACGTGTGGGTGGGATGCAATGTATGATCCACGATGCAGCACGAATTGGTAAGAGATGATAATAGAGTCAAGTGACGATGAAGGAATAGAAGGGGGATGAGTATGGAGAAATATAAGCAAGGTCGACGGGGGTAGAGGATATAGTTATACTGAGCCCTCGATGATGGATGATAAGAAGTAGTATGATGCTCGCGTTATGGGGGGATGGGGAACTGGGAACAGCAGGGTGCTTCATTAATAAAGACACTGCACTCCCACTAGAATAGAATAACTACTGTACGGTTGATACGGTACGGGAGGGGTCAGCAAATAGATTGATTGAAATGCAATGTACCAAGTACGAGATCCAGGTACTGAAGCAGCCAGGCCTGGAAATGGGAAATGAAGGGGAATTTCCAGGTCTCAAGCAACGAGTCAGCACCAGGAACAGCCACAGATCAAGTACACTGGTACAAGTCCGAGCTTGACTTTACTTCCATTCCCTACCCCTGCCCTGTGTTTTTAACAACCCTTGTCTACTGTAAGTCTAGCTTTGGCTCTTCACTTTGCTCATTCTGAGTTAAGCCCGAGTTCCCTAGACTCGTCCTAGCCGTGTGCCTCTAAGCCTGGTGGAAGACGATGGGAATCTTGGGCTTAGAACTAGGCGTAAGCCAAGGGGGGAGGGCATCCGGCCCCTTCTATTGGGACCAAATCAAGACTTGGCCATGGACCATTGGGCCATGGCATGGGTGCGAAAATCCTGGGCACAAGCTTTGGGTGGTGGATCCATAGACGATGTGACAGAATGAGCGTGCGGTGGTGTGCAGCCCTTTCTCAGACCAGCCTAGCATATCTGGCACAGTGCACCTCCCAGTTTCCAATCTGAGAATAAAGAATGAGGATAAAAGTTCTCACCCAGTTCGTTTGACTGGGTTGGGTTGGGTTACTTTGCTGAGTTGTTCGTCGTTGTTAACGGTAACTAACAGGATTAACAACGTGTGGCGCATTCCGCACGCCATCATCCACATCAATGAGCATGATTCTGCTTCCTGATATCGAGACATTACCTGTCTTACCACTCCCACAAACGGTAGACTGCTTCAAAGTCAACTAACTCTCGCATAGCAAGCGTTTAACCGATGTTCCAGGGCATGAAACATATTCAGAGAAATTTTTTATATCACTCATTTGAGTTCCGATCTGGGAAAAAAGAACTCGATCCAGGTCTGTCTTCCTTGACGATAGGTAAATAGTAACCCCATAGCGTAAGTAGAAGTGGATTTGAACCCCAATTGATATGGAGACACGAACCCGTCCGTCTGTGCCCTGCTTTTACGATGTTTGATACTTCCCCGGTTGACTCCGGCCCGGAGTTTCATCAATATGGCTGATGTTGAAAATGAAGCACGATACATCGGTTGTTTGACTACACACCACCTGAATATGACTCTTGGCAATTCTCCAAAACAGAACATCGCCGAGGCTGTCAGATTCCCCTCTTTCATAGAGACGAGACTGATATTGTTGGTTGGACATCTCTTAGGTAAAATAGCACGTCTTATTCTAGTGCCGGCGAGTTGTGGCGCCGGGGGTGGTAGACAGTCGCCCGTGCTGTGGCGATTGGTGTTGAGACCTTTATTCAGTACCAGGGCCTATTTTTTCACCCCAGGTATTATCTAGAGATCTTTTTCTTCCTGCTGCAGCTGAGCGGACACAACTTATAACAAGCCTGGGGTTGCCCACCGCCTGACCCCACGTGCAGGAGATATCTGCAGCCGGTGAAAACAAGAATTACCTGACGAGAAAAAACGGTGCAGTAGTATAGAGAACCCGCCAATGCAAGAGGTCACACTTTTGGTGCAAGAATATAAATAAATAAATAATGTGTGGTGAGATGAAAGGAGATATCACATTGGTACAGGGCTGCACTGTGCCGCTGAGCTGGGGTGATAAGGCAATTGAGCGGTAGGGATAATGAACCAATTCAATTGCTCCAAGCTAACTTAGATGATTGCCAGAAGATGCCTGGTCCCGGACTGCAACCCCTCCTCTTTTTGCAAAGCTCTTTATAGTTACGGCTACAGGCGGGAGATTATCGTGGGTTGATAACGAAGCTTCATGGTGTGATTAGGTGCTGCGAGAATGACCACAGTTACCGAATACAATAAACATCAGGTAGCTATGGGGATCAAGCATGTTAAGCTGTAACAGCGCACGCGTAATCCAATTCCCCGTCCTTGGAAAAGTTGTGGACTTTCTCTCACCCCTTGTATCCCACGATAAGAATCGAGGTGTGTCCCCGGAATGAAAGGCCTCAGTAAATTGAAGCGCCAGGATAAGCCCCTGTCGTCAGTGAAGCTCCCGAAATAAACAAGGGAGCTTATCCCAGCTCCCGAGACCTTAAGATGAGATAGAGAAACAAGCAATTCACCAGAAAATTGCACCATAATTAGATTCAATTCAGTGCAATTCAAGAGCAGTGCGTGTCTGTGTGGGTAACTCATCAGTTGATTGTCAGGGGCGTTGCCTCAATTCTCTTCATGATCGACTTGCTTGCATAGCCGATTACCGACGGTTGGTGGGAAAAAGACACATGACGTTACGAATAGTCAGTATCACCTCATTCAAGCCGCAAAGGGGAAAGTTTTTCTGGGGAATCATGTTCATCAACCGAAACACGGCTGATATTAAGTCTCTTGTGCTGGTGAAGCTTGAAGCTTGAAGCTCTTAGCTCTTCCGGCATCAAGCTTCATGCTGATCCCATCACCATCACGATTGAGCTAGTCGGTCCAAAAACCGGAAATAGAAGATCAAAGCTCCGACGGAAGCTTCCTACGTATGCTTGATCGCCTTTGCATACATAGCAGAAACGTTGTTGGCCAAATCCTTCAATTTCATTCGTCGCGTGATGTAAGTGTATCTCTCGGCAGACTACACCAAACATCTAGGGTAATCATCAGAGGGATGTCATTGAAGGCTAGGGAAGTCTCTTTGACTTGCCATTACGCAAGTGCATCAGCAGGTCAAATGACGCTGCAATTAGTCAAAGCTTCTGTTTGGATTGTGCTACCACCGTTTTGTCTTCAACGTTCATCGACGTGGTATCTCTCGGAATTGAGGTTGTGTCAGCCTGTTTTTCCAGACAACGCATCTCTTGCATCGTCATCAACACCTCTTTGCGAAGAAGTCCTAAAAGTTGATCAATAAGTCTAGTATAGCACAGTGCAAAGCTTGTCTACACCATTGCTTCCTATCTTCAGAATAGAAATGCTAAACATTCACACAGTCTTCTCAGTACTATTCCTGCTAAGAATGTGTTCATCCAACTATGCAGTCCAAATAGTGCTGCACCTGAGCGTACATTCCAGCCCGCAACCGCGAAACGAAAGTGTTCCCTCATCGAGCCAAACATCGTCCAAATCCCTCCTAGTTGTGGCTAATGACCCCGTGGCTCTTTGCCGTTCATCCCAACAGTGCCACGTTCTTGGCCCCAAACCTAAGTGCACTCCCATCTGACCAACCTGACGGATTCCATTGTGCGAAACAGCCAACAGGACAATAAGCACCTGTCGCCATCAAGCGCGGGGCAAGACCAATCATCAGCCCAGATCGCCAGCTTGACAACTTCTAGATCGTGCCTCCGAGGGCCATCCCTTTCGCTGTTCCCCGCAATGCAAACCCAGTTGCCTCCAGGGGTCTCGAAGACTGACTGTGGCCAGTTCGTTGAGTCAACTGACCTCTAGAAGAGTCCCTCGAAGAGTTCCTTGAAGGGTCCCTTGAAATCTGGCCAGGTTTCTGTACCTGAAATGGCGAGAAGGTTCATACCCGAGTTTGCCGACTATTGACGCTGTCCTGGCTGTGCAATTCATCGTTTCGAAGCCCAAAATACTGATGGCGTCCCATACTTAGGATCAAGAGGCTAGCTAAGCATGGGCCCATGCTGGACACCAACTCCAAGATACTATAATCATGATTGATAACCGAGTGGTGTGACTTTTCCCCATACTGTACAACCTCTTAACCGTCATATCATGGCCATGACCTTGTAATTGATATGTCATTGCACCCGGACCTTGGAGTCTCTCATACGTCAATAAGATCCTCCACTGAATGTCGTCGAATAGAGCCTAGCTAGAAACTGCGGGGCCACAACGCTTATCGTGAGCTGATAATCAGTGCAGTGGCACGACGCTTCATAACCAAGTTCCCGAGTGACTGTTCTGCGTAGTTTCTAGTTGTTGATAATCTGGCTAACCCAGCCGTTCGTCTTCTTTCCGGGTATCCCGAACGGCAGAACATGCCGCATTCTGTTTAGACAATGCATGGTGCGACATCCGATATTTCGTCGTCTTGGCTAGTAAAGCCCGGGTTCTCGACTGGAATGCAGAGGAGTTATGCCTTGTAGGAAACTCCGCTATGATCTAGCTCCCGCTCTTCACTGGTATGAAACAATTATAGTGCTGATGTGAAGGATCCAGGGGCTCGGTCATGATTTATGAATTTTGCAGATGTGGATGGCAACAGTGTCGTCGTAGAATGGACCCTGTTGGACCTCTCGCTTTTGGATTGCTGATTGTAAAACTTCGACGGTAAGCCCGTTAGCTCGACACTGGCTCAGAAACGCCTGGAAGGTCTTCTCGTTACGCTCAGCTGCTGATATGAATACCTCCACGTGTGGGTTCAGGTCGAATACATCGACCAGAGTCCCGATCAAGGCTGGCACCACCCTCTTATCGTAAGTAATGTCGGCGCCAAGGACAACATCAATAGGACGTCCACCATTCCATTTCTCTTCTTCGGTACCCATAAGTGCGTGGCCCCATTTGACTTCCATTGGGGTTACCAGGGCGGAATCCTGAAGGTCGTTGAGGAAGAGGTTGTCAGGAAGGTTGTTGATCACATCGTCGGATCCATCCGATGCAATAACATGCTGAGGGCCAAGGAACTTCGCACAAAGAATGGAAATGTAACCAGTTCCAACACCCAGCTCCAGGATGCGCTTGTCCTTAACAATATGACTGTTCCGACATAGATATGATCCTAGAGGTAGAGCAGCCTCCCACGTGCGAAGCCCAGTGGTACCTGAACCCGAGAGGAGAGACTGATTCTCAAGAATAGTTATTTGAGGGGTCTGAGAAGTCTCTGAAGTAGGCGCCTCTGCTTGGCACAGCTCAGATAGATAGTAAGTGACATATGCCTTTCGTTGGGCAGAGGTAGTTTCTGACGGTACAGGATTTGCAAGGTATAGTGAGAGGACAGACATTAGATCATCGGATACTCCCTTGAAGGTGTCAGTATCGGAGAGAAGATAATGCATACATGAAGTGATGTTGGCGATAATGACTTACATACTCTTCCCAATCATCAATACTAGCCTCAATTCGGGACATGAGCTCTTTAAGAACCCTCAGCTGGAATCGTGGAGGAGGGCCATATCGAACAGCGCCTTCAGCGAATAGCCTCTCGTAAATTTCATCCTGAACTTGAGAAGTCTTCAACAATGCCGGCTCTGGATAATCCAATTCGAGCTGTAGTTGCAGATACTGGCGACAGAAGCGATCAACCTGATTAGTATTTGAGGACGACATCTTGGGACTTTGATTGGAGCTTTGCTTGTAACTGTGTCTTGTAGGTTTCGCATATACTATTTGTGATCAGAACCTGCTGGAGCCATCGCAAGCAACAGCTCCATCGGGCACTTACTACGTAATGAGTGGCCTGACCACTTATGATTTATCTCCACCAAAGACTGGAGTTGCAACCTTGGAATGTCCAACACCAGAGGCTGAAGTGATGCCAATACCCGACTATTTCCATTCAATTAGCCGCAGATATTCCGCCCGAGCATCCACGTGACTTTGACCCTTATGCAAACTGCAGCCTCAAATACAGGGCATCAAATGCGCACACGCACTTAGTTAGGGTTGGACCAAATTAAGCGACAAAGCGAATTTTGCGACCCTCTCCAGTGTGACAACTTCATCAACGATCTCACCCATCACCGACGCCCAGTCTCTCCACCGTCAACACACCCAGAGACCATCACGACAATCGGCAAAAATGGCGGACAACGACTCCCCCGTCACCCTCCGAACTCGCAAGTTCATCCGCAACCCTCTGCTGGGCCGTAAGCAGATGGTCGTGTGAGTGACACCCTCTGAATTTTGATGCAATGTCTCTATTCCCCCTGGCGTCGTCGCTGCCATCGCCCATCATCGATGCTTTTTCTCGCCTGCCATATCCCGCTCGATTTATCATGTCTTGACGACCACTCGACACGCACGATTTGATATCAAAACAAAAGTGGGATAGGCGGGCAAAAAAGAGCATCGATGATGAACGTGAAGGACGGCTATAGGGGCTTGTGATCTGCTTGGGAACTCTTGGGCTGACCGATTGCGATGCGTTTTACAGTGACATCCTCCACCCCAACCGTGCCAACATCTCCAAGGAGGAGCTCCGTGAGAAGCTCGGTTCTCTCTACAAGGCCCAGAAGGACCAGATCTCCGTCTTCGGTCTCCGAACCCAGTTCGGTGGTGGCAAGACCACCGGCTTCGCTCTCGTCTATGACTCTCCCGAGGCCATGAAGAAGTTCGAGCCCCAGTACCGATTGGTGCGAGTTGGTCTCGCCACCAAGGCCGAGCGTGCTTCCCGACAGCAGCGTGCGTACACAATTCTAGAATCGCGATTGCAAGGTTTTGGTTTAGTCTGGCTGACACTCGACAATAGGCAAGCAGCGCAAGAACCGACAAAAGACCCTCCGAGGTACGGCAAAGGTCAAGGGTGCCAAGGCGAAGAAGGAGAAATAAACGATGGCTTCTGTATATCCTCGGGCTGGTTGGGGAGCGGCTGCAGCTATGTCTGTGGCTGCGTGCATTCAATGGTCATGCGGGTGCGTCCATTTACGGTCCATCCTCGTTGGCGTCGGCATTGGCAAAGGGTACAGGGACTTGCTGGCGGACGCGGGGGATATCTGGACTCGGCGAGGGGGAGTGAAAGCTTTGCTTTCATTGTCTTTCCTCAATACACTAGCATGAAATCAATGGTGTTTTTCGGGTTTCGGACCAAAAACAAAAATAGCAACGTCTCTGTTTTTCACGCAGGTTTAGTCTCTATGATTTGTGATTATGACTCATGACTTGATGGCACGAAAGGATCACGAGGTTGTTAAAGAAATATGGAATTCTAATCAAAACAGATGCCGCCCAGCAGCACATAGGGTATCAAGAGAAATCTACTAATCCAAACTCCAAACTCCACCCAATGCTCATGTTCCTGCAGTCAACTCTTTACCACCATCCTCCGTACAACAGCATAGCTAACCCCAAAGCGATCCCAACAACAACTTTCCACCCCACAATCTCGCCTGCGCGACCCTGAGCCGCGGCCTTGTAGACAGGGATATGCCACCCGCAGCGCTCCTGTCCGTCCCTCGTCTTGCATTCGTAGTAGGTTGTTTGCTTCCATCCCAGACTCGCCAGCGCCTCTTCTTGCGTGGGAGCTGCGGTCACTGGAGGGTTGAAGACTGACGGGTTGGCGTTGTTCCTCTCTTGCCTCTCTATGAACACATGACCGGGAAGGTTTGTAGTGTCTGGCATAGCCTGTGTTGGTGTCGGCGTTGGTGTAGATTGAGGTCCTGTCGTCTGTTTGGGGAGACAGAAGCTTGTGCCAGTAGTCGCAATACTCAGCAAGGTGAGTAGGGCGAAGAAGAAGGAAGTGAAAGGCAACATGATTGCGACCTTGAGTTTGATGTCGAGATTTTGACGTTGCCAAAGTAGTTAGATACCGTATAAGTTGAGTGATAGCTGCCGAGAATTGGTGGTAGATGATTACTGAAACGGGTTAATCTTGTCGTTATATAGTCGTCTTCAACCAAGGAATTCTCTCTTAACAGCACTTGAACAAAGACGAACACAGCAGAAGTAGTCGCAATTCACAAAGTCAAGAACAAGAGAAAAGGACCGACCAAGGAAATGCGTTCCATGGCCTGAACAATATACTCTTGAACCCCCATGACGAAGAAACAACCACGCGACAATAGCCAACGGCTTCAATTTTGAACACGCTCATGAGACACTAGAACAGAATAAGAATTAAGAACTGGGTGGTGAAATCTGCGTTGATACTCAGAACATGGTGGGTTGTTTCACTGCATCATCTGCTCGTTGAGTTAGTTCCATTGGCTGAGGTGCGCTGGCTCGTGATGCAGCTTTTGCAACTAACCCTGCGCTGAGACAACACCAGGACTAAGCATCGGTTCGTGATGTGCCTCACATGAGACGTTGGGCATTTGAGCAGGAAATCGATTTGAGTTTCATGATCCTTGGCTCTGTTGAACTTGCTTAATTTTGCTAAAACTCCATTTATGTGCATTTTGCACCAGCTCCGCTCTTCATCTTCAGCCAGATGATGGGCTGGTATGCTATATTTCCCTAACGCCATGTTCCCAAGATACACATATGCTTTGGTATGATGCTCTTCACTGCTAGTTCCATTTCACCCGAGCTCAGAATCAGAATAAACCCCTGTGGAGCGACTCACCCCCTCCAAAACTTCCATAAACTCCCTTCCCGTGTCTGTCAGAACTTGCGTGTTGACTTCCTTCGCCCTCTGATTTGACTGAAGGCGCTCGCGGTTACATCGCGAGCAGGTGGAAGTGATGTCCGTCCGCGAGCAGTCCGGGTTTGCACACTTGTCGTCTTGTTCGTTGTAGTTGTTGAAGCTTTCGCTGGAAGACTCTTCCCTCGGCTTCGTGTCTCGACTTTGCTGGCATTCTTCTGTACCCAGCCTTCACCCTGTGGCAGCGGAGTATCTTGATCCTGATAAGTCTCGTCTTCACTGTCCTGAGCATAGTCTTCGGTGAATTGTACGGATGATGGGCTTGAGCTCAGTTCGATAACCTGGCTGGCTTCCGGTACTGTGAAATGCGCTTCTCGTTTGACCTTCTGCGATGCTGGTGGTGTTGCAATATGCTCAGCTTCGGGCACATCATTCTTCGACATCTCACTCTTAAATGAACGTCGCAAGGGACTGCCCTCTTTGAGATCTGACTGTGTTGAATGTGGGAACAGGCTCCGTAAAGATTTGTTGCGATCAGGCGAACGATCAGACTCTTCCTCGCCCTCATCTAATTTCCGCATTGCCTCGTGGTATTCCAGATCTCCTTTCTCAGGCTTCACAAACCGAGCCACTGAGCGCTGTGAGAATTTCGCTGGGCTTTGTGTCTGCCTTGCTGTGTGGAAGATTTCTTCTAAGGAAGGAAAAGGACTGCTACTCCTTACGGACACAGTCGTTATTTGAGGACTTGGGGATCGCTTGCGAGATTCGTCATTTTTTCCCGCCCCAACTGAGCCCTCAACTCGTTCCTCAGGAAGATCTTCAAGACCGCTGACCGATGGTGGCTGTCGCCCGCTGTGAATACTACCCGCAGACGACGGTACCACAAGCAGATGATGATCCACAGGGATGTCATCTTTCGTAGGAAGTGGTGGAAGTTCTGGCGATGGTAGACTGTCAGGAACAATTGTATCCCAGCCAGCCTCAACTGTATGCACCAGCTCTTCGGGGTCTTTAACATCTTTCGCTCCACCCAACTCATTAATTTCTGTCTCCTCCTCATTACTATTTGAACCACCCGCTGAATCATGAATCAAAGAAATTCGCTCCCGAACAATAGCGGCTCGTAGAGTTTCCCGAAGTTGTTGGGTAGGACTGTCAGTCATATCACTCGGTGTATCAATAGGTCGAATAAAACTGCTGATCGGGCTGTCGTCTGTGTCGCCCGTCAATTCGAGCCGCGGTGGCTGTTGGCCAGAAGGGATCGAGGTTAACTTGTCGGTTTCTGAGGGCTGGCCTGCAGCTTCTCGTTCCTTCAAATCGGCCTCCACCTCGGCTCTCACTTTCTGCGTATCTAACTCCTCAGCCATAGTCTCATCAGGATCTCTTCTCGTGCTAACCTTGATGTGTGCCGTAGAATCTGTATCCTGAACGGGGTTGGTACTTTCGGTTGAAACCTCTGTGCTCTTGGCAATGGTTTCCGAATTGTTGGCTGACGGTTCGGGCTGGACCAGTCTCGGGTCGGACATCTCTGCCCAGGAAATCTCTCTTCGCCCATCGTCCTCCTCCTCGTTATCGTCGTCAAAGTCTGGCGCTTCGAACTTGGCATAGACTCGTTGGCCTGTGTGCTCATCGTACTCTTTCTCGTTTTCGTCCCGGTCTCTTTTTGCCAGCACCACGTGTAAGTATCTATCCTCACTTATGGACAGAATAAGACCTGTCATGGGAACCATTTCGGGTTGCCATTTAGTCGCTTTGGACAGAAGCAACTGTTTCCAGGTGATGACCATGCCTGGTTTGATTTGGGAGAATTCGAGGCTTGGAAGGGTACTGAGATCTGAAGGAAGTGAAGGGAGATCATCCATGTCCGTGAATTGACTGTCTTCGGGTTTGCTCGGTATATCGTCGTAGTTCAACACGATATCCTCGTCATCGTGGGTTCCTGTCCCGCCATAGGAGCTTTCGGGTGTTTCTTCTTCATATCCCCCATCGTGGGCTCCCTTACCCTTGCGTTTCTTCTTTTTCTTTTTCTTCTCTTGATTGTTGTCGTTCCACTCTTCGTCCCCGTCTCCGTTCCATTGAGAATCTTCCTCATAGTAAGTCTCATCGTTGAAGCTTTGAGAGTTTCTCTTTCGCTTTCTCGTAGAATATTGCTGTTGGGGGTCCCATCGTTGCACAAATGGAAATGGTGGTTCGCTCAATGTGACATCATCTTGGCAGCATTCGACAGCCCTGTATGAGATCTTTTTACGCCATGCTTCTGGGTCCTCGTCCTCTTGGTCCACTGTCGGCTCAGCAGCGTTGGTCTTGGTTTCAGCAGTCTGAAGTCGGGGGTTTTGTAGAGGCTTTACATCCTTCATCAATTTGGCACGAAGTTTGTCCTCATCCGCCTTGGACTTTGGGTTTTTGAGCCCAAGAGCACCGAGGAGAAGTCGTCGGCCAGCTCCCATATCGACCTTGTGGCGACGCTGAGTTGAGCCTGATTCTTCAGTTGAGGCTACATCCTGGTTCGTTGTCGATGCCGGTGTTTCCTCCATTTCGACTTCAACTATCATTGGGCTAGCCTCTGTGACGGACGTCTCTTTCGGTGGACTTTGAGCATCCTCGTTCTCGTCACTGACAACGCTCAAGAGGGCCCGCTTCCGAGCCAGAAACTCGGCTTCCTCACTTGCAGTACCATTGGCAGATGGCTGAGATTGGGTATCTTCCAAGCTTTGCATCGCCTTGATACGCTTAGAGTCCCGTCTCCTTGCGTTTCTCTTCTTCGTCCTTGTCAAACCAGCGCCGGGAGGCTTTGTCTCTTCGACAGGCTTCGAGACTACGTCAACGGCTTGAATGAGAGGCTTTGGTTCGGGTACTACAGGGGCTTGGGGTTGCTTTGTCTGTGCCTCCTTTTTCGATGAAACCTCTTCCGGTTCCGACTCGGAGTCAGAATCACTTGAGCTAGAATCAGAATCACTAGAACTGTCGCTTCCGTCACCCGAGTGACTCCCAACGGGGTCTTTGATAGCCTTGGTAGAATTAGAGCTGAGGTCGGAGTCAGAGTCCGAATCGGAATCAGAATCGCTCGAGTCTGAGTCGTCCGAGCTTGACACATCCCTATTGTTAGGGAGTAAAGGCGGCAGGCCCGTGTTAGATGAATCGTCGTCAGAATCATCGGAATCACTATCGGAATCCAGCTTTGGCTCCCCAATCATATCCTCGTCAGAGTCAGAATCCGAGTCCGAGTCCGACCCCGAACTGCTGCTAGAGCTTGAGGTTTCGGCGTCTTCCTCCTCCACTACACTGATCAAAGGCCTCGATGTCTCATTGTTTAATCCCATGGAGGCACTCAAAGGGAATTGCTCATCGTCTACCTCTTGAATTAGTGGACGGGTGGGGTTCGCAGGTTCTGGTTGTCCTGGAAAACGCAAAACTTGACTGTCGGACTCTTCTGCGTCCGAACTCTGCTGATCCGATGGCTGAGGTTCTTCAATCCCATAACCTAGAAAAGCGCGATCCATTGCTTCATCGAAGCTGATCATCGGCTTGTTGGTCGCGGCAAGGGTATGATATGTCGTCCTCAAATCTTTCCCGTTTCGTTCCAGTTGATCTGAGATGATAGATATCGATGTCAAAGGGAACGCAGCCCGTAGAGAAGTCATCTTGTCAAGCCATGAAATGTCAAATGCGTTTGTAGGTTGGAGGGCTTGCGGGTCTTGATCTTCGTTTTCCGACAGACTTTGCTGCTCTTGTGGTACTTGCTCAACCAAAGCGTTATCCTTTTGTAGAAGCCTCAGCTCATCAGAAAGATCTTCGTCCAGCTCATCCTCGTCGCTAGCTTCGGAACCTGCCTCTTCGTCATCGTTATCGGCAACAGCATGCTGTAAGAGGACATTCCCTGCAGATTGGAAATCGGTTTCATTGTCAAGGTCTTCCTCGTCCTCTTCGTCCTCTTCGTCCTGATCGATGTCCACGAATCTTGCCCTTAAACGAACACTGCCTTGTTCATCCACCTTTGAAGAGGTCGAATCTTCAAGCAAGAGCTGTTCCGATTGAGCATCCTCGTCTGCATAAGAAGCATCGTCTTCGTCGAGTTCTTCTTCGTGTGTGATACGTGCTCGCTTTCGTGGGGGTAGGTCAAGCGCTGGACGGTCGCGTGGTGCCCTCAACCAGGGCCTACCAAACGCAAGACCATCAATAAGATGTTTGCCATCGTAGGATATTTGGTGTCGTCCGCTAAGTCTTCGTCGTCTTAAATCGTCGGTGGATAGTGATCTGATTCTGTGCAACAGTCAGTATGTAAAAACGTCTGGGGATACTGCAGGTCGTACAAAACTTGGTCGTCCTGCTTCAAGACTTTGCCGACGGGCTGGAAATGTAGCAGCTCGAAACTATCGCCCTTCTCATCGGGCAGCTCGACAACATAGTCCTCAAGACCCCAATCACCACTCTCTAGTGGCACCACTTCATTAACCAGCGCGAGAAGCTTCGATACGGTAAGGTCTTCGGTTGCGACGCAGGGCCAGACGAGTCTGACTTCAGGGACAGAATGTCTGCGGATAGTGAGGCGCAGACGAATTGTCTGGGTCGACATGGTAGCGATTTTATTTGGTCACAGTTTTATCGCATGGTTATAAAAAGCAGAAAGAATACCGAAAATGAATGCGGGGTGGAAAAAATAAAAAATGCAATCCTGCGCGAACTGTAGTTGGAGTTGCGATTTTGAAGCTTGAGACGCGACTGCAAAAGAAAGTAGCAGACCCATAAAATCGTCACAGCGCCTTCACTGCCGACCCACCATTCAACTACCAACACCACCGTTAGCATCAACGGTTATGATGAAGGAGAATCAGGTAAAAAGAGAGCAAAATCACATTCGTCTTTCTTTTGTAGGTGGAGATATAGATAGTCGGTGCAAAGAGGTTCCTTTCTTGTTATTTATTACTTCTTCATAATTACCTGTACGGGCTTGCTCTTTACCTAGATGGCGATTGACGAGGTCTCATGATGAACTAATAATCTCCTCATATCACCAACCTAAAGCATCATGGTGCTCGAACATCAAATACAAGGACAATCGATAGAAACTGAGGTGAAAAACACACCCCAAGATCTATCGTGTGTGTTATTCTCATCTACATATACATCAAACTCCCACCATTCAACGCCGTAAATCAATCCCAAAGAAAGACGATAAACTCCATCGAGTGTAGTGACAAGAGATGCAACCCTTCATTAGGCCCCCTCCTTTATTTCCCTCTCGTATTGTGGTATTTTATTTCGCTTCTCTGTCGAGGCTTTACTGGGGGAGCGATGCCATGTCCAGCATATGACCCATCTTCTCGATCTGGTGTATGTCAGTGTGCTGCTCTCAACAGGAAATGTTCAAGTTCCGGCTTACCTTTGTCTTGAGATAACCTTCCACCTCTTGACTCCTGAAACCTCCTCGGCCCTTCCATGATAGAGGCACCATAGCCACACGCTCCCTCACCACAACCTCCCTGTTGGGTCCTTCGACTGCGCGAATCTTATCCGGGTTGTTGGTCAATAGTCGGACCTCTGTATGGCCAAGATCCAGTAGCATAGCCGTAGCCAGACCGTAGCTTCGAGCATCAGCTGGATGTCGCAACAGCAGGTTCGCTTCGACAGTATCAGAACCCAAATCCTGGAGGTTGTACGCCTTGAGCTTCTCGCCGAGACCAATTCCGCGACCTTCTTGTCGAAGGTAGATAATGATACCACCAGACTTGTTACCAGGAAGACTCATGAGACGCGCTGCCTCGTCGAGTTGCTCGCCGCAGTCGCATCGCGCCGACCATGCGGTTTCACCTGTGTAGCACTCGGAGTGAATTCTCACCAGAGGGGGTTCGTCTGATTGCTGCGGTGGCTGTTCTCCCTGAGGGGTTGCTGGTCCAATACCACTGGTTGTGCGACCGGGGAATAGCGTGCCTGTGTATGCGCCACGCACCATGCGGTCCATCTCTGTCTCACCCTCCCGAACAGCATCTAGACTCTTACTTCGGATATTCTTGCCAAATACAATAGCAAGGTGCTCTTTGTTGTCTACGTTATTGGTGTAGAGATGCAGGAACATCTCCGTTCCTGCTGTCGTGGGAATGCGGGCACGAACGATACACTCAACCTCCGGGAGAGTCGGTAGAAGTTTGGGTTTCTTTGATCCGCATCCTCCAGAAGGGATGGAGCTATCCACAGGAACACCGCGAAGACCAGCAGTCGTTGGTGTAGCAGTACCGGGAGTAGCGGGAGGTGTGAAAGAGGGCGAAAGCAGCGACGGCGGGGGTTCTAGGCCGATCGGTGTCTCGGGATCGGGGTGGGCGGAGACAGAAGCGGAGGCGGGAGTGGAGGGAGCGGGGGAGAGTGACAATGAGTCTATGGACTGCTCGAGCGACTGGCCATGGGCGTCATTGTGCGAAGAGGCTGATGCGTCAGCAGCTTCGGCCTTGGGGGAGTAGAAGGACGGCAAAGCTGAGCTGGAGCCCGCCGGCGAGCCTGGCATGGTATCAGACGGCATGTTCTGGCTTGGGCGGGCTTGGTCGGCGCCGCGATCGGATTTGGAGGGGTTCTGGTTCACGTGTCGCAGACTGAGTAGCGGTGTTTGCTAGATGCGCATCGGTCGGTGGGAGGTATATTCTTAATTGCAGCGGGATTGACGGAGGATTCGGGTATACTGCAGTCGTGTGTTGTGTTGTCTGTTGTGCAGAAGCAATTCGCAATTGAGTAGCGCAGTTCAGTGTATGGCGATAGTTTGCGGAACCATGTCTTGATAGAATGGTGGGGTTTCCTTAATTCAAGGGTCAGAGATGGGGTTGTCTCATTAGTCATCGGATTCTACGGTAATTCCATCGCGCGCGCTGCGGTTCAAGACATGCCACAGGCCAAGCATGCGCGGGGTTGGACCCTTAAGTTTAAGCCGAATATCCGCCTCTTTGTTAATTGACTTTTGCCTTCTACGTAAGTATGCAATTGATCAGTGAATGACAGTATATATCTATGAGCAAATGATGCGGTATAGACCGCTACGAATTCAATTGATATCTATGAGCATGCTTACAATAGCACTGTCAAATGTCGGCTGTAGTGGACGGGATATGCCTCCTACAGAACCTCGGCGAAAGCGGCCGAGGCCGGGTAGCGGGGCGTTGATGCGCCGTTGGTCTGTCAGCATTTCCAATCCACCAATGGATCTGAGTCAGTAACCGAATATGCGGATATTCACCCGCTGCTTATGTAGATATTATCAAGTTGTCGGATATGGGAATTGGTAGAGATGTATAGAGAGCCATTGAGAATACTCGAGCTACTATATTCTGGTGTTGGCTTTCTTTAAAGCTTCGTTTGGCCCACTGGCCCTGTATGTTTGTTCCATGCGGTAAATGTTTTTGAAGCAAACACAGTGAGTGCAGTCAACCAACTACTTGAACACAATGCGTAACCATCTCAGCATAAATATTATGAGAAATTAATATATATTAAACATTTTATGCAATGCTAGGAATCCATTTGCTTAGGTGACGGCTATTTGGATACTCCAGTCTGAATAACCTTAGGGTAAGTGGTTCGTACGGGAACGGATGCCAAGACAACACCGTTTTACCCAAGATTAACGGTTGACTCGCCGTATTCACAAGGAGCCTCTGGTATAAACACTCTCGCATAACAGCAAACAACAAATCCCCCGTCAACATATCACACTCCCCTCACACCATCATAGGGGCATGTAGTGGCCTGTCATCAAAGATGGGATGGAACAAGGCCTCAGCCTTTGATGCAGGTACACTACACCGAACCAACCATTCAAAGCCTAACCGCTGTGGCAGAATCATCAGCTGTCACTCCAAGAAAGAAAGGAGACAGCGCAACTGTTGACTTTCTTTGTTTCCCCTGTTTCAACTTTGCGCAGGCCGCACAACGCAGCACAGAAACGTAGACACGTAGCTGACCCTAGGAATCTCACGACAGACAGCTGAACGCTGATAGGGCTGGGCTTAACTCCCGGATGTTACCCATACTTTTACTTTTACCCCTTGTTGAAACAATCAGCAAACTGCCGATGGGTTCTGGCGGTGTATGCAGGCCTGCATTTGTGATTCAATGAACCTGACCGTCTGACGAAATGTTCTTGTTCAAAGCGCCCGCCAGCGAAGCAACAATTCGATTCGATCTGTAAGAGCAAGATGACGTCTCGTTTCGACCTGATGTCCACGGCATATTTTGTAGATCCCTGCCGGTCCGACTGTGCCTTGATCCTTTGCACGTGGCTTGCCCATCCCCACTGGTCAATGCTGGCCCTACGCGCCTTGGAAGACCAGCAAATGCTCATACTGTATGGATATCCAAGAAGAAATCAAGGCTGCAAGGGTAAGGTACGAGATGACTGCAGCAGCTGCAACTCAGGGCTGCCAAAAAGCCCCAGGAGGGCAGGCTGGAGGTAAGGGCGAGCTGAGGGGGCTGGGGGGACGAGGGCTTGTATGAGGCAAGCCACATCACGTCTTGGAGTCATTGAACAGCCTCCAAATAGCAAGAGGTTCGATCTCTGGGATTGAGTTATTCAGCATCTCCACGAAGATCAGTTGGGAAAGGATATATACGAAAAATAGCCACATATGCTGTTGAGAAATTTACTTTAAGTCGTGTTTAGGCACTTTGTCATAGACATAGCCTGATTCAGCCCCTCATTTTAAGTGCTGTGACATAAGAGGCAGAGTTTGTTAAATTGAACGACTTAAACAAGAAAAGTAAGTCGCTTGGAAATATCTCACCATGGTAGATTGCATGCATCTGAAAGCACAATGTCTCGGTGCTGCAATGCGGGAGATATCACATGTAACCGCACACAAACCACAAGAAATTCACAGAAATGAGATCAAAATTGAAGTGAAGTGCAATGTATTTGACATTTCGTAAAAATATGTACATGTAAAGTAAGCGTAAGGGCATAAACATTTCCTTTTCCTTCCTGTATCCTGTGTATCATTCCAAAGGGTTTCATATCATTCGTAGCGAGTGATACGCCCCCTGCATCTAGTTGCAAGGGCGGCGATTTTCTATTGTGATCATCATGGCATGTAAGACATATCTATAGGGCGGTGACCTTCTTGCCAGAGCCGTAAAGGATGTTCTCAACCTTCATGCTGAGCTTCTTGACGGAGCCGAGGCCGCTGGGGCACTCGGGCTGGTTGCTGACAGCAAGGTTGAGGTGGCACTTCTCATCAACACCGTACTTGCAGACGGGGTCGTTGATGTTGTAGAGCTCGTAGTTCTGGGCGACCCAGCTCTTGGGCTCGCTGAGGCAAGAGGCGACGTAGTTCATGGAGTTGGCGGCAGCGAGGGGAAGCTTGCCCTTGTGGAGGACGTCCTTGCACTTGGAGGCGTGGACAAACTCGTAGTCCATGGCAATGCCTCCGCCCTCCTGAGGGTCCTTGGTGGCAGACTTGCCGAAGCCAAGGTAGTTCCAGGCATCGTAGGAGATGTCGTGAGCACCACCGGAAGAGTCAATCTTGAGGAGATAGACGGAGCGGCCCTCGTGGGAGACCTTGACACAGATGTTGTTGCAGTCAACGGAACCGGGCCAGTAGGCAACGCGGTTGGTGTTGATCTTGCAGCCAAGGACTCCAATGCTGCTGGAGTATTGGTCGTGGGGAGTGATGCTGGCAGAGCCAGAGTTGCCTCGGGGAAGGGGACCGGCAGAGACAAGAGCGGCAGAAGCAGCGAGGAGGGTGGTGAACTTGGCGAACATGTTGATGGCTTGTGGAGAAAAGTCTTTCAAAAACTTTTATATACTTGAAGTGTAAGTGTGATTCGGAGACTGGCTCGACTTGTTTGATATCTCAACGCGCGGCGGAGAGAGGCAGTGAGTGCAAGTGAGTAAGGACTGATCTCAGATCGAGGTCTGGTGCGACGGCCAGCCGAGTGAATGAATAGAATGTTTGGAAAAGGAGGGAATCTCAAGAGAGTGTACTGTTGTGGTGAGGCAGAAGAAAGAGCTTACATCTGGGGTGGAGGTGATCTACTTTATATACATGGAGATGGGTGAGCGGGAGGACTCAAGACTCTCCACAAGACAACAAAGATCCTGCCATGTCCACGTTGATCTGCTCGGGGACCTGAACTATTGCAAGGGGAGAGAGACAGGGCGTGTGTCTCCCGAGGGAGCGTGTACATGCATCGAGGCGAAACAGACTGGACGTGGCCGAGAAAGCGACCGCTTGCTCGGTGCTTGGGAGTCCTAGACCTGGAGCTTAGGGAGGAGTGGGACTCGGGTGCTAGCATTAGAGGTGGCAGACCCAGTTGTCCCCAGAATCAGAGTCAGTAAGAGAAGGAAAACTGTGGCCATGATTCGCGAAGCTGTGCTCCGGGGCATGTCACTAGTCAAGAGACGGTTGCTTTGTTGAAGTTGTCGCTCCGTTCTTTGAGACCCACTCGGCACGCTGCCGACGGGAGTACGTACCGGGCGAGGAATTACGGAACTAGAGGTACAGGGAAGAGAATCAGAAGGGTGTGCTGGTGTGGTAGACCGTTCGGGTCTTCTCCCACTGGGTTCCGGAAAATGTCTCAACTGGCAGCTATGCCTAGAAGTGGCCTAGATGCGCTGGGCATGCTGGGTTGCAGTCCAAGGACGTGGTGTTTTTTGCCAGGCACGGTGCGTTAGTCAGGGACCCGGCACTGCAGACGCACACACTCAAAGAGCCTCCAAGAACCTGATGCGCTGAAGGTGTCTGGTCTTGAGCGCTGACTGGTTTTGTGCCTGGGACGATGCCACGCTGGGCCTCGCTGTGCCTGAGCCGTGCTGACATCCCTTGTCTTGTGCCTGAGCAACCCTGTCAATGCGGCTGTAGTTGATGATTTTTCTTTTTCATCTTCTTTTTTCATGTGTCTAAGGCCTGGCAGGTAAAGAGGTTTGGTCTGCTAACACTCCATTCGATCGATCGGTCAACTCTGTTCTTTGAGTCGCGCATTGCATCCCCCTTCCAAGTATCCGTACAAACATAAAAGTAAAAGTGTGAGTGGATTACTGTCGCAGTCAGTCGCGCGCTCCGTTTCCCAGGCAAAGGCCCCAAGACAGTCGTAGTGTAAGACGGAGGGAGAAAACGGAAAGGGAAGAAAAGAAAAACTCTTCCCAACTGTGGGCCTGCGCGATGGGTGCAGCATGTTTCACGCCACGATCAAGGACATTGAATGCCTTGAATGCCTGAAATGGTTGCCTGACAACTCAATTGCAAAGGCTTGACACTGTGACTGTGATACTGTACCGTACGTTATGCGGGCACCGTCCAAAATGGTCCCGCTACACGGCAGAACCAAGAAGTGCCAAATGCCTCATATTTTTGACGCTGTGGAACGGTGGATCAGATGAAGTCATCCAGCCAACAGCAGCGACAAGATTCTAGGACTTTTCCAAAAGTCACAGTCATAGAAATTGGCTGTTATTACTACGCAAGTATACAAGTCCACCGATTTGAAAGAAAGCCGGACTGTGGTAAAGATCGTGATTGCCAAGCGTTGAGTTGAGTAGTCGGGTTTGCTCAGACTGGATCTGAGATATGCCCATGCCCAGACCAGCGGGAAGTCGATAAGCTTGTTTCATTTCCGTGTTTGCGGAGGACCATTCCATTTGTTTAATTAGATGCAGGCCAAATCAATTAAACAAACAAAACAATAAGCAGGGAGGGGGTCAATTGACGGGAACCCGCCTGGGAGCTGAGATGGAGGGAGCCACAAGAGACCATCAACTCAACCGCAGTCAATACCTGGCCACGTCACGGCAGGACAAGACAATTGACCAGTTGATTGTACTGTAAGTTAGGACGAGGACACAATTACCGCTTCATCAACCGCCTTCTCTGCCTACGCAACAAATCACAGGCTTTCCAACATGCATTCGTCATCCTACATGTTGCCAATAACTCTTGTCCATCCAATTGGCTGAAATGTTCAACCAAGGCTTCTCTGTCACTCCCGGAGCCTTCTGCCATCGTTTCTCCCTTGTCCTCATACTGTGTGAAATTTTTGCATTTTCGTTGAATGTGCCTTGTTGTTGTGGGCTTTCTTCTTTGGCGATGGGGGCTAGAAATCAAGGTTTTCAAACAAGCACTTTAGCGGATGTCCAGATCCTCGGGCTTTTCTCGCGGCTTTAACAGAACCTACATGCACCTACACAGAAACAGTAAGTGTTTCCTGTGGACCATGGGGCAGAATAAAGAGAAAACTCTTTTGATAATTCCCATTGGTTAAACATCATGCTAAGAATTGGTCGGTGCTGGTGGCTGAATCTTGGAGGGCGGACCGCAAGACCCTTTCAAGACTTTGACCGCGGAAGAGGCACCGCATGGCTTTTTTGACACTGACAGTTTCTGACCTCTTTGAGTTTCCTTATTGACTCAAGGCCTCTCTCTGGTTCAACCCCAGCGGTTGTCTGAAACTCTGCGGCTTTGTTATCCAGAACAGACCTTAGTCTGAGCGTTGACATGGCTTCTTCCGTTGTGAACTGACAACACCTCGATGACATCTTTTCCCACCTGACGCATGTTCTTTCGCCTCTGCCATGATTTCTGGTGTCTTTCCAGAACTTGTTTCCGTTGAGATAGAGTTTCAAACGCTCCCCAGCCACCCCGAACTCCCAACGTGGTCCGCCAGTCCTGTCCGGTTCGTACATAGTCACATTCTTCCGTTATGCACGCCCGTCACAGGCGCCGTTCAACGCGCCATCTTCTGCTAGGTTTTGTACGGTTGCCTACTGTCTAGCAGCATCGCGAGCTTGTTGTTGGTAGTCTCTTCTCCACTTGACCTTTGAGAGTCTGGGATGACTTTGAGTCAGTCTCCCACTTTCGACCTAAACTCAACGGACTGCTCTGATTTGATGTAAGAGGGCTTCACATGGTGGCTTTAAACATCGAGGTGGATATCAAAATACTGTTTACCTTCTAGCCTAGTCGATTTGGCCAAAGATGTTAGTTTTCCGGACTTCAGACCGGCCCTATTGACATTCCTTCTTCGCGCCGACAAGACGGTTCATGGTGACATGACTTCTAGACTCCCGATATCTAGAAGTTTCTTCTTCCGATAACGCAGAGGATGATGTCTTTGGGATGTTGTTGTCAGTATCTACCGCATGCCCGTGTGTTCTGTTTCCATGATTTGAAGCATTCATGGAAGTCTTTTCTCAAACCAACAGGGCCACCCTTACAGTAGATCCCTCTTGAACACCGCTTGGGTTCAATATCTGGGGTAATATGGGAACTGGCCCACGTCTGCATCCTTCATTGACACTCCAGTGTTTAAAGGGCCGTTCCGAACACGAGGGGATCTCCTGGATATCAACCCCGCCGATCATCTGGGGAAGTACGTTTCAGTGATCCCGGTGTAAATCCAGCAGTTTCTTTCTTGAATAGACCACAGGTAGCTTATGCATTCTACATGGTGTTCTTGATAGAGGCATTCTCGATGGTGAGTTCTCAATAGCAATCACTCCGCAATCGGCCTCTTGGTAGTGTATAATGGTGTGAGGTTATGCCTTGCTGTGTCTGCGCTTGACGTTAGAGAATTCTTCCTTGGGCGGTTCACGTGTGCAGGCTCATTGCTGAGTCTCGCGGACGATCGGCAGTTGACTTTTTGATCGTAGACCATTAGACCATACCAAAGACTGTGGTCTTCGGTACACGCGGTAGGCATCTGAGTTTTGCCTAGACTGGTTGTTTGCTAATCATGAATTGTCGTTTCTATTGTGTTGAGGTTGTTTCTGTTGTTTGCGGGATTTTGAGGAAACAGAGTTGGCCGTATGTTTATGTTGAGTCGTGTCGTTTCTATTGTCGTGTGTTATGCAGGCAGAGTCCTGTACCCCACTTCGACGTAGGAGCAAACATTATTATGACCACTAGATAGAGCTCTTGAGATAAAACTTCGCATGAATTAATGCAATATTACACATGTGATTATACTAAAGACAATAATATCAAGTAGGCATAGAGTTATGCAGCGTAGAAATGGCAGGTGGAGGTTTCAGACTCTGTTATGACAAGGAAAGTCTTAGATGTAGGGTAGCTGCCTAACTACGGAAATTTGCGACCGAGGTGACCAAGGTGAAGGCAGTGAAGACCCACTACGCTCGGTGAGTTCGCTGAGTTACGCGATAAGATAAGCCAAAATTTTGATTTTTTTGACTTCTTCCAGCTTCTTCAACACCATACCACGGTAGCTCGCAAACAGCCGACACAACAATGGCGCCAATTGACCACGCTGCTGCCAAGGCCGAGAAGAAGTTGAAAAAGGAGAAGAAGCGATCACGGGAAGAAGATGCAGTTGCCGATACCGAGCGAAAGCACAAAAAGTCAAAGAGCGTTGCTGCTTTAGAGGTTCCTGCGACTGAAGCCACTAGCGACTTGAAGGCCGAGAAGAAAAAGAAGAAGAGCAAAAAGGACAAGCACGCCGAAGAGGCTGATGCGCAACAAGAGACCGAGACTACTGCAGTAGACGAGCCTAAGCCCGAGAAGAAGCATAAAAAGAAGAAGCATCACGATGTGGAAGAAGTTGCTGCGCCGGAGGCAGACACCCCGGCTGTAGCGGACGGCGAGAAGAAGAAGAAGAGCAAGAAGAAGCAAAAAGATACCGAAGCGACAGATAGTTCTGAACAGCACAAGAAGTCCAAGAAGGATGCGACGGCTCCCCAACAAACTGCGGAAGACTCTTCGCCCGCCGATGCTGATGCTATGGACATTGACATGCCACCCCCCGCCAAACCTTCAAAGTCTAGCTCCAACATTTACCAACCGCCCGATATCCCTGCGAACCCTCAATTCCCCTTCTTCGTCCAGACCGTGTCGCTTTACGAGCCACTTTTCCCCATTGGCTGGGCGCAACCAGTTACCAACTGCCAGTACCAACATCTGCAACACCTCCTGAACAAGTACGTGCCTTCGCTGCGCGGTGTTCTTCTCGACTATAAGAACGTCGCTTTTGGCGAACACCCCGGACGCAATGGCGCAGCCACCGATGATGAGTCGCCGGCGACTGTCATGGCCAAGGGTGAGGCCGCTGTTGGCTTTGGTTGGATCACAGCCGATGTCGAGCTTTTCGTACCAAGCCGTGGTGCCTGGATGGAGGGCAGCGTCAACCTGCAGACCGAAGGACATATTGGCGTTGTTTGCTTCGGCAAGTTCAATGCTTCGATCGAGGCTCGTCGACTCCCAGCCGACTGGAAGTGGATCCCCAATGAGGCTCCGGAGGCGCAAGGCTTCGAAGAGACCGCCTCAGTCATCACCGCTGATGATCATGGTGTAGTCCGACAAGTCCACAGCACCGGCTTCTGGGCCGATGGAAACGGCGACAAGGTTAAGGGCAAGATTCGTTTCAGGATACGCAACTTCGACGTTGGCACCAGCGGCGAGACCAGCTATCTCAGCTTGGAGGGTACCATGCTGGATAAGATGGGCGAGAAGGCTGTTGTGGCCGAGGAGGCAGAGACTGCCAAGATGCGGAAGGGCAAGCGGGGCCAGAAGGTTCACAGAAGACGCATCCCCGAATTTGCAATGACGCGCTTCACTGTTGATGAAGAGGAGCAGGCGGTGGAAAACGAGGAGGAGAAGCGCGAGGTTCTGGCGCTACCCGAGGATCAATAAAGCAAAGCATGGGACATAGGAGCCGGGAGTTGTGTGATACCTCAATTTAATGATGAACACTGTTACTAAAGAAGCCCAGGAGGCATTGCGCCAATGCTAAGTCCACTGCCTTTGTCGTTACAAAGGATTATATCCATACCCTCCCCATCCTATATATACAGAAGCCGACTAAACCTGAACGCCAAAGACCAAGATACGTGATACATAAAGGGCCTCATGCGGCGGCCTTCACCATAGGCTCCCATGGCTTGGCCAAATTCCATAGATATACCTCCCCGACAGGCTCTTCGCCCAACGCCTTAACAAGAATGTGCTGAAATAGAGGGACGTGGGAGAACAGCGGCGCAACTGGAGTGATTGAGCCTCGGTCCCAACCAGCAGAAAGCCCCAGCGACCATGAGGGCTGTCTTACGAAATTCTCAACCTTGTCATGATATGCATCCCAGTCGGCAGAATGGTCGTTCACTACCACCTGGAATCTCACTCCTTGAACATCGACCGTGATACGTTGCACCGTGCTGGGAAACCCATGCTCCGCGCCAGAGCTCAATATCCACGTGTAATCAGTCTGATCACCGTTACTCTCCCAATCATACCAAACCTGGGTACCCGCTCGGGAAAAGTCGTTGAGAACAAGACGACCCTCTGCGTCGAAACTCAGCTCGCAGTGTCGTGCATCGATACCTGGCAGCGATGGGAGGACGATGTCACACGTCGATGGATCGGCACCGAGAACGAAAGAGCCAGGTCGCTTGGGGGCAGAGTCGAAAGAGAGCTTGAGGGCACGAGAGGGACGGCTGCCGAGGAGATTTGGAAGTCGAGATGTGAGCGTTGGGGAGGATGTTGTTTGGACGGCACGGGAGATGTTGGAGGGTAGATGGGTCACTTTCTCGGCGAGAGAGTTACGTGCCGTAGGGACCAGCCAGGCGATAATGTCGGACATAATGAGAAAAGATTGGAAGTGTTGAAGAGAGTGTATTATTGCGTTGTGAGTGAAGGGATATAGTGAATTGACACTAGATAGTGGTTTGACTGGTGTGGTACGGTATAACAAAGGCTCAAACGAGAGAAGCCGTAAAACAGATATTGTGTTGAAGAAAAAAGTGATAAGAAAACTTTAAAAGAAGAAAGCACGCTGAAAAGACTGTCGAGTTGTCTTTGTTGTGTTGGCATCGACGGTTTATATCTCAAGTCAACACTTCACCTTTTCACGTTGCGCCGACAACCACTGGCCGCCAACGCACCGCGCCCAACGCGTCGTGAATACCATAGAGGCCCAGATGGGGAAATATTCAAAAACACTTGTTTCATGGTGTTAGGTCTGCCTGTGGTGAGCGGTAAATGGTGGTGTTTGAGAGTGGGAAGACGAGAGCCAATCGATTTGAGCCTAAGCCTAGGGGTCTCAAGGTGGGAAGGATTACGAGCCACTAGGTAGATGGGTTAAGAATATGACTGAAATGGATAAGATAAAACGGATATACGTGGATGGTGTTGTTTTTGGGCAGTTTCTAGAAAAGGATTCGATGCTGGCTTTCGGTGGTGGTGGCTGAGATTAAGCTTGAACATCGCTGGTCGTGAATTGGGACCCTGCATACTTCACTGACTCACACAGACTAATGTTTTGTTTCATTGACCATATTATCTAAGTTTATGGCCACTAGAATGTAATGATCAGTAGGAGATCTGGGGTGAAGGGGGCCATGGACCTGCATCTGGGCATGGTTCGATACAAATCAGGCAGTAATGTACTAATGGACTCCCTAATTCGACACAAACTGCTTGATCTAACACAAGTGAGAGATAAAGTATGGCTCTGATGCCAAGTATGGGCGCCTAAGTTCTGTTCTGAGTTCTCTTAGGGATGACAGTGATATTTAAGGCATGATTCGAGATTTGACCCTCTGCCTAGTGTTGCAATATCACCACTCTTTTTCCAACAAGTTCACCATAGGTAGACACTAGAACACTAGAACACTAGAAATAATGAGATATAAATAGACAAATGGTTTTATCTCATGTGTCTTGAAATATCCCGGCTTTAACCTCTTTAGTTCCGTGATAGTGTCTCTGAGATAATGTGGGAGGTTCTCCAGATAGTAATAGAGAGACATGGAATATATAACGTTAGAACGCTTTCAATGAGATTTTATGATAAGATTTGACAAGGTTGTAACTGATTATATAAACTTGATAGACTTTGGTATAACTTATTGAAGTCGGAATAGAAAAAGAAAAGAAATTCTCGGAATTTTGCATACCCACTGTCCTTTCACTGCGACATCGTTAAACCAACTCAACCAACACTCACCTTCCTTGATGTCAACATAACGATTGCTAAGAAACCGTTGTCTGCGGAAGCGCCGTGAGCAGTTCCACTGTCAGTCATGTTCTTATCAATGTATGGAATCCTTTTAGCTCTGTCGAGTATTAGTGAGTGATTTTTCATTACCATATTTACTCGCTTGGCTAGAAGAGACAGCCGAACGTCATACTTAGTTGCAAAGATAAGAATATTCCTAGAATAGAGCAAACGAAACTGCCGTACGAATCTTCCGTTCTTCATTACCATCCATGGTTAGTTGGTAGTTTTCTCGGATCCGTACGTCATTCGGAACCGGGGTGGATGTTAGCGTTTTGGTGCGGATCACACCCAAGCACTAACATTGACGCCATCGAGGTACTGAACGACACCATTGGGACGATGCTACATATCGCGAGAAATTGAAGGAGATTTTCTGTAGATATAATTGGGTCGAATATACGTATAAATTAATTCGATAGGACGATATAAAAGGCACCGGATAAGTGTTGTGGTGATCTGGCATAGCTGTTGTTTTATTCGAAGACACTTACACAAATTGGCATAATTAGCACATCTCTATGATGTGGCCTTCAGCTTTTATAGCGCAATTGCTACTGGCAAGCTCAGTGCTTGCACAGTCTGCCGATGTAGGGGCCGACTATGAGCAAGGAAACCAGGCTATCCTTGAGACTAACAACAACGCTGCACAGAGACAACCACGAGCAGCCAATGGCGGCAAGAAGAATATCGTCTTTATTCTCACCGACGACCAAGACGCTGTATTGGATTCTGTATCATACATGCCGAAACTCAAAGAACATATCGTCGATAAGGGTACCTCGTTCGTCAACCACTTCACCACGACGGCTATTTGCTGTCCAGCCCGTGTTGCTTTATGGACCGGTAAACAACCTCACAATACGAATGTAACAGATGTTAGTCCACCATATGGTAAGTTGAAGCCCCTGGTACAGAGAATCGTGACGAAATGCTGATCGAAAAGGCGGCTATCCCAAATTTGTGTCTCAAGGGTTCAACAGCAACTACCTTCCAGTATGGCTACAGCAGGGAGGTTATAAAACATACTATACCGGAAAACTATTTAATTCTCATACTATTAACAACTACAATGCACCTTATCCTGCAGGGTGGACGGGAACGAACTTCCTGCTTGACCCTGGTACGTATGATTACCTGAACCCGATCTATCAGCAGAACCAAGAAGCGCCAGTCCACCACAAAGGAGAGCACACTTCAGACTTGATCTCCAAGTATGCGCATGATCTTCTGGAAGAAGCGATTGACTCTAAGAATCCTTTCTTTGTTGCCATTGCTCCTATTGCACCACACTCAAACATCAACGTTGATCGGGCGCCTGGAAGTCCCATGACAATCCCAATTCCCGCTGAGAGACACTCGCACCTATTTGAAGGGGCAAAGGTTCCTCGAACAGACAACTTCAACCCAGATTCTGTAAGTTTGTGTCTTTCTTGGAAGAATAACTTCTGACATGGATATTAGCCTAGTGGTGTGAGCTGGATTCGCAAACTATCACAACTCAACGAATCATCTGTGGCTTACATCGACAAATACTACCGCGCTCGTCTCCAAGCTCTCCAAAGTGTCGACGAAATCGTGGAGCAGGTGGTCAAGCAGCTTGAAGATGCAAAGCTACTTGACGAAACTTACATCATCTACAGTTCTGACAATGGATTCCATCTGGGTCAGCATCGACTGCCTCCTGGTAAAGAGTGCGGCTTTGACGAGGATATCCGTGTGCCTCTCTTTATCAGAGGCCCAGGAGTATCCACCGAATCTGTAGAGAAGGCCGTGACAACACATATCGACCTTGCGCCCACGCTGCTCAAACTCGCGGGCGTGAAGCTCAGGGAGGATTTCGATGGTACTCCTATTCCTGTGCTGCCCGACCGAGAGAGCAAACGTCATGAGCATGTTGCTGTTGAATACTGGGGTACTGCTATCGCCGAGGGCGAAGTCGGCGGGTTTGGTATGTTTACGGGACGTTGAGCCAAGTTTCAGCTGCTAACAACTTTTGTTTTAGATGGAAAGGGCCAGATTAATATGCCTAATAACACTTACAAGGGCGTAAGGATAGTGCATGAGGATTACGATCTTTACTACTCGGCTTGGTGTAACAACGAGCACGAGCTCTACAATCTCAAGGTGCGTTGACCGCAATGTTGGCAACTAGCTTGATACTTATTCGTTTTAGACGGACCCGGGACAGCTGAGCAACCTCTTCACTCGTGATGGTGAAGCCACTGTCAGCCAAGCACTTCTAGGAACTACCACGCGACAGGTCCTCAACCGCTTGGATGCCGTAATGCTTGTGTTGAAGTCCTGCAAAGGCGATACCTGTATCAGGCCCTGGAAGATTCTTCATCCCCATGGTGACGTGACAAGCCTCAAGGACGCGCTTCGGAAAAAGTTCGATAGCTTCTATGAGGAGCAGGTGAAGGTTCGGTTCGATCGTTGCGAGGCTGGATATCTGATTGAAGCTGAAGGGCCACAAGTTGGGTATGAATATCGTAAAGGCCTGGAGTGGCATCACTGGACATGAAGCTGCCGGTGTGTAAAAGCTCCGACACCTCTCTTCTACTCCGTATAGTTTATATAAGATGATATAAGATGATATAAATTGTATAAACTTTTCGATTCTATATAATCTTAATTTTAGGATAAGATTATATATTAAATACCCCAAATCTTACACGGGACTGTATCTAGAGCATCATAGTATGCTATGCTGTTAGTGAACTGACGTGATCCACGATTCGATATCTTGAGTAAAGAGGCGAAGTTGCAAGCGGTTAAAAAGGCTCTAGCAACCTGTAGCAACAATGCCGGATAGTTTTGGCCCCAAGTGATGACTGTGTTAGATGCTGGCTTGAAGCATATAGTAATCGGATGATATATTTGAGATGTTTGAGTATATTCGGTGATCTTGTGGGAGTCAATGGATTGCGTGTCCCGCTGTTGGTTGAGGCATGTTTCGGAGAATGAGTGTTGAATTCGACCAGGCCGAGCAAAGATGGAACAACGGAAGCTCAAAGTCACACCTTAAGAAGTCAGAATATTCTAACAACAAAAATCAAGAAGCCAAAATAATCTCATTTCCATTTGTGCATCTTTCCTCAGTGTAAGTCTGGAGCCGGTAGTGATCCGGCCCCACCATATCTGGTGCGGACTTGAGGTTCAAGTTATGATCTTCACAATTTTACGACAACAAAGAAAGATTACAATATAGTAACAGCAAAAAGAAATAAATAAATAATCCCAAAATTCTACCATTTATCGAACAGTGTAGGAAGATATTCAGTGTTGTAAAGCGGCGTGGTAATTCGTGAGCGTTCATTGGGTGAAAGCGGATCTCTGCCAGAAATACAAGGCACGAACCAGGATACTGCCGACCTTGAACCGAAGGAGCATCTCACGACAGCCCTGCCAATCCAAGACAACCTCACATCTTGAAGTCCAATTGATCCCGCAACCATGGCTCAAGACTCAATCACCGAGCCGCGGCGTACGTACCGACCTCTGGGATGATCTTCCAGCAGCCTTTTCCTCCTGAGCCCCGAGCCCCGAGCCACGACCGCTGACTTGCTGAGCAGAAGCGACCCGCGAGGAGATGCGCGATGCGAAGCTCCCTCTGGCCTACCGAGACAGCTGCGCACACCTCTTGATTCCTCTCAACAAGTGCCGTCGGGATACGTGGTACGCCCCCTGGAAGTGCTCGGTAAGTTACCTACCATTATTCAGAGCTTGAGCCCAAATCACAAGACGGCCGCGGCTGCACCGAAGAGCCCAGCCCAGCCAAGCCTCGAGCCCAGTAACGAAGAGTCGATAATTACTGAGATATCAACGTCAAAGAAAACACCATGCTTACACTAGGGGGATTGACTAGGATGAGCGACACAGCTACGAGAAGTGCCAGTACGTCGAATTCAAGAAGCGAGTCGCCAAGATGGACGAGTTGAGGGAGGCAAAGGGTGGTGCACGAAGCAACTAGAGGGCCAAATCGCAAATCCCGGGTATAGGGCCGGGCCGGAACTGAACTGTACATTTACAAACAAGCCAGTGTGTTTGACAAGAAAACCGGAATAAAAGCAAGGCATTCCACCTCAATGAAACGCAGACAAGAAGGATATGGAACGAGAAAAGACAACAAGTGATATGATGGCGGAGCATATGGTGTGAACGACTGGGTTTGATACAATCGATGGGCTAATGGAAATAGACAAGCGACGAGTCTTGGGCAGAGCCTCACGAGATATTCTGGGTTGACTTGAGCCGCGCACTTCCACGGCACAAGAAAAGGCCAACCACAGGCCATGGCGCGAGCTCTTGGAGGATGGAATGGATCGGAAAAGAGTGGACTCGGGTGGGACTCTTCAAGTTGAATGGCGACAAGAACAAGAGCAAGATGCAATGTCGCAAGCAGATGGGCTTTGGCGTGGTCATCGTGGCGGACGTACCCTGTCTGGACCGGCACAAGAGGACAAAAGCGCCGACTTGGTGTTGTGCCGGTTGCAAGGGAAAATTATATAACAAGCCGGTGAGCCACCTGGAGTTTGTGAAATTGAATTGGAGAGGTGCCAGACAAGTTGGATTGTGGTGTTTTTACACAGTTTACATCTGTCAATACTTTTTTGTTTCTGACAAAGCGTCGATCGCTCGCCCGCCCGGCACTTAGCTACCGCAGAGCCTCAACACCAAACAGTTATCTATCGCCAAGGTCTTGACGATTTACGGAGCACACAGTTTGGCGATCGACAGCCTTTGCTTTTACAATGGCTAGGAAAGCGCCACGATAAGACATAAGACATGGCTGTTATCGACAAACAACACATACCGAATGTGCTTGGCCACTGATGGTTCAGCAATGACGAAATCCGTGATCAACCTTGACCATCGGAATTCGTCGGCTCAAATCTGAAGCACAAGGATAATACCAGCTCCTTTCTCATCTCTTGCACGTAATAGGGCAGATGATGAATGAATCGTGGAGCATATTGCGAGCGGCATGCATCCCAGCATATACGAGTCAGGTCATTTCTCGTTTGCGTTGCAGCCGCGTAGCTTCCATTTGGCCACTGCCACTGCCACGACCACCAGCCACAGGAGGTCAGGCCCTGAAAAGAGCCGCATGCAGGCGGTCTTAGCAAAGTTTTACGCTATGCAAAGCCCCACACGCACTGGAAGTTCCAGCGGGAGGCTTGGCGGCAAATCCACTCTCATCCCGGGAGTTCCACTCGATCCATTCGAATTCAGGCATGGACAGACCATCACCCGGTATTAGCAAACCTTGTGTCAACGACGATCCACAGCCCGTCGGTTTGGCTCGGGCATATGCCGTATCACAGCACCACTTCAACCGGCCCGGTCATCACGACTTCTCGGTCACGTTGTGGATATATATCCCAGGCTTGTGTCTTGGATTAACTGCCAAGACTACTAATACGGAGTCTCCGGCGTCGCTTCAACACTTCACAGCAACACAATTGGATCACCATATTACGTGGAACCACTATCTGATTTCTCTTAATAACACTTTCTAACAGACGTCGAGTTGGATGACACACATATACAGGGATGCGAGACAGTATTCAGGAGGACGTAATACTCTTACAAAGAGTGAAAGGATGATTGATGCTGTCTAAACGATCTAAAGAAAAATAACTGGAAACTTTAACATGAGACCTGCTCAGAATATGGAGTTGCTACCGCAGGAAAACACGCCCTGGATTTGACTCGAGTCCGCAGCAAACAGATCCAACAGCTCCGTAATTGATGACCACAGACCAGCCGCGTTCATAAAGATCGAGATGCAAATAAGGAAAGCATTAACAAAGGTCAACGCAATCTTGGTGGGACTGGAAAACATCTGGTGCCAGTTCATGTGGAACCAGAAGACGGCGCTGAAGCCGAAAGTGAACCAAGAGATGGTAGTGGCCGAGGCAATGGACAAGATGGAGTCAAAAACGGGGATGGCGTTGGAGAGGATGAAGCAGAGGACCCAGAAGACAGTCACGATGGTCATCCAGATGGACCAAGAGCGGACGTTGTTGGCGGTCATCTCGCTCTGGAGCTTGAAGCGCTTCATGACCACAACGTACACGTACTTGATTCCTGTGTGGCCAAAGGCAAGTCCAGTTGACAGGATAGCGGGAAGGACGATACCGTAGGCGATCTTGGCAATGTTCTCTGGAGCGGAGCCGAGGGCGGGTGAGACTGTGTACTCACCACCGAGGCAGTAGATGGCGATGGCGACAATAACGTAGAAGGAGATGGAGACAACCTCGAGCATGCCCAGGGCAAAGCCAAAGTCCTTGACGGGGTCGATCATCTCAGCCATGTAAGTGACAAAGTTGATGTTGCCGGAGTAGGCGTAGCAGATCTTGAGGCAGGCGTTGAGACCGGAGCGGAAGTCGGGGTTCGCAACGATCTTGATGTCCTTGTGCCAGTCTGCGGGCGCAGCTGTGGGATTCTTGACCCCGAGAGAGATCATGACCAGGAGCGAGGCGGCGATGACGGAGACCATGCAGGGGATGCCGGACTGCGAGACGAACTTGGAGGTACGGGGCGCGCAGAGGACCCAGCAGCAGAGACAGCCGATGCCAATGAAGCCCACTGTGCAGACCGAGTGGCTGGAGATGGTGTTGAAGGCGATGGAGAGGGTGACACTGGCTGAAGCGGCTGTCATGATGACCTGGACCATGAGACCGATACCAGCAATGATGTAGAGAATGCGTCCACCGACAACACGGGTCATGTCAACCACGTTGACAACATGAGGGTGCCTTGATTCTGGTCAGTAAGAGAACTAAACATGGTAATTTCTCGATATACATACTTTCCGTAGAACTGCTTAAGAACAAAGGCAGTGTACCAAGACAAGACGCCAATGCCAATAATTGCGATCAAGCCGGGGATGATACCCATGGTCTTGAGAACACTGGGCAAGGACAGAACACCGAGACCAACTTGGTTGGTTAGTAGAGCGAATGTGGTATCCCATTTTGACATGTTGCGGAAATTCTTTGCGCCCTCGCCGCCTCCGAAGCCGTTGTCGACAACAGGGACATTGTGGCCGGAGTGAAGGTCGTCGATGTGACTCTTCTCATTGTCCAAAGGAACCTTTTCTTTGCTGTTTGATTTGCTGGAGTCATGGCCCTGGTCTGAAGGGTAGATATCGTTGTGTGCGTCTTGGGGGTATGCAGCCATGATGGGCGAGTTGTGAGAGTTTTTCTCAGTCTCCTCTGTATGTGTATGTGTATATATAATGGGGTATATGTAAATCAGTTTGGCTGGCTTTAAAGAAAAAACGATATAAAGATGAGATGAGAGAAGGAGGAGAGAGATAGTGAAGGACGGTTTTGAAGCAGAGATAGAAGAGGAATATATAAGTCGAAGGGCATGGTCGGATAAGAGCTCGGAATTCCCTCATTGAGCTCCGCGGTCTACGATTACGATGATGGATTGCCAGGCCGTGCTTGCTTGCCCACGTCTTGGAAGGGTTCCACCACGATAGGCCTTTCTTTTCTTTGGTCTCCCGTTGTTAGGTTAGGTATTTGGTACAGTAAACTAGACTAGGAGTCGGAGTACGGAGTACGGAGTAGTCTAACCAGGGGCCTTGGACTTTTTCTGGGGTGATCCTCTTTCTTACATCGGCGGCAAATCCGTGCCTTGTCCTGTGTGTATCTTTCTAATTAGTTGTTGTATCAAGTCTACGTAGGCCAGTAAAAACTCTAGCCGCGGTGATCATCTGAGCGAAACAGACATACTATGCTGACTTTCTAGCTTTTCTCGCTTTGCTCCGGAAAGGGGTGTCGGAATTCCTCTTCAATTCCTCCCCGGGTATGTGGATATATTCGATCCTCTATTAATTATCTTCAATAAAAGAGCGAGACTTGAGGCGAGCAAAGATGCAAAAGAACCCTGGAATTTCTTTCCGCGCTGGGCTGTAAGGTTCCCCACCCCGTTGTAAGTGAGGGATTACATGGGGAAGAAAAGACCCCGTTCGTTTCGTGCATTCACAGTTGCAATAGGGGATTATCTTTTTTTTTCTGTTTCTGCTACGTAGTAGGTATTTGCATTGGTCCAATTGGTGTGTTGAAAAGCTGGGGACGTGGGCACGCTAGAAGCCGTCATGTTACGTACGTCGACACACGGCGAACTAGAAAGTGAAGAGACTGTTCCCCGGTACGACCGTCGTTTTGGGGCTGCTAGATCCGGGCCGTTTTTCTTTCTCTTTTTGAGTATTTTTCTTCTTTTCTTATTTGTTGGGTTGTTTACTAAGGTGCAGATCCGAGGATTTGGTTGGAGTATCCAGTGTCGTTGTATATCTATAGCATGTAACTGTGTGTGTGTGTTGTAGCTGTTGTCATCACTTCGGCACTTGTTTTGTCTATCGTGAATGATGTCCACACCCATGATCATCATCATGGTATTCTATACCTCATAATTCATCCCTTGATCGCCTCTTTTCTTAATTGTGGCTCTTGAAATGCTTGGCCTTTGACTGAGCCAAAATAGGCAATTATGCTACTAGTAACCTTACACCCTAGTTTCAACAACTTTCCGCTCATCCCCCTTCCTCTGAATTTCGAGGCTGACGGGCCTATTGCCGAGAGACGCTAACTCTTTTTTCCCCTTCAGATGGGTCAGCAAGTCAGGGCAAGGATTAGGCGTAGGTCAGAGAGATCCGAGAGGTAGTGGAGAAGCTGTGTTTATCAGACAGGACACTTTGCTGTTGGGGGTTTATGTCTTCTGCAGCTTTTTACAATCAAATTACTTAATTGCTAGAGATATCATGCGATTGTACCGCGGCAACGGGTGAGAAACATGGATATAGGTTCATGTTGAGAGATGCTGTTGTTTTGCTACAGCCACAGCCGGGGAACGGCTTAAGCTTATTATCATGTCATGCAACACACAAGAGTCAGTTTCGCCGTGCCCATCAAAATGCGGAAATAATAATCCCTGTTCCATGTCGTCATTCCTAATCCCTGATGCCCCATGCACACGCTTTTTTGTTGCCTCAGGGGTTTAATTCCCTGTGGCTGCAGCTGTAGGCATTATTCTAGTTGGTTTCTAGAAGTATGCAGCGGCGTGGGGTCTCTGCACACACTGAACTCAAGCTGTGATACGATATTACCACCGGCCCGTGTCCGACTCATTCACTTTTTTGCCAAGAAGACATCGAATTCACCCCTTTCATTTCGTCTCTCCTGACCTCGGTGCGTTGAGATGGGGTCTTGGCCCGGTATGGGCATCCGTATAGCCCGCTTACAAGAGCCAGTTCAAGAAACCAAGATGGATATTATTACCAGTAACGACTCACGCGTAACGCATCGTTCCCCATGGCTTTTACGTACAATAAACAAGCAAACCACTTGTCCCCACGGGATATCCCCATATTCCCCCAGTAAACCCCTCCTTCGGGGTTATCCGGGGCACAGCAGCTCTCCATTCCTATTCTTCTTGGCCTTGATACATGATATGTTTGAGGTTGTGCTTTGGTAAGTCGACAACTGGGACCCAGTCTTCAAAATGGACTTGACCTGTGCGTCACCGGTCTTAAAGAACGTTTGCTTAACAGGTGCCTGACCTTGACCGGCGGCAGTTAAAAAGACCGCGGTGTCACTCAACTCAACGTGGCAGTCTTTCCGCGTCGTTGCTGTTCCCGTTTGACCCTGTAGATCTTTCCAGAGTTTTCATTCTGCAGCTTACAGGGTGTTTGTGCTCGTGCTCATGCATGTTTCGATGCAGCGTCAATTACTTGCTTCTTCGGGCATCAAGATCGGCCATGTGGGAATATCTGATCAGCAAACGGCTCAGCTGTCGTCAGTTCCAACGGTCGGCCATCAGATACAGAGCCTATCTGAAACATTTCTTGTATAAAATGATATCAGTCCGTTTCGACACAGTCATCTTTTCCCGATCGTGTCCTGCAGTAGAGCCGCTATGTAGTTTGAGCTTAGTTTCTCATGTAGGCAAGATCGTCACGCTTCCTGGTATCTGTCATCTTAGCCCAGTAACTTTCCAACAAAACATCTAGTCAACTCAATTCTGTTGCAGGTTGCAAATCTTCTCATGAGATACAGAAAGAGGATCAAAACCTGCAATCTCGTCGCGGTATCTATGAGTGGGTAGTGTGATACGCCGATTGCACATCACCCATCATATCACATCACTGGGTCTCATAAGGGTCTGAGCATAGCCGGCATGCGCTGCCTTGTTCATAACAACGGAAAGAGTCGGTCCTGCTTCGAATGCTTCTCCCTATCGTCTCCGCTTCTGAAGGAGTCCTGACTATTCAACATCCAATAGGCACCATCATCCAGCGATTTTGTCCGTGCTGATACCCTCACCGGTGGTATATGGCCCGACTGTCTCCATTTGTGCCCGGCTTCAAAGCCGTTGATATCCTTTAAGAGTGTCTTGCACAAGTTTCCCACCTATTATTCGATTACGTATAGATTCTTTATCGTGGGCGCTTGTTATCGAATCCTGTACCTTCCAGGGTTCTGTTCCTCTCCGCGCGGTCCGGAGATTGGCGAAACGAAGTCGTTCCCAAGCAGGAAAATATTCCGATTATGCGGTCATGGAGATTTCGGAGTGTTATTGATGCTCCATAAGATAACGTGTATCAATCTCCTGATTTGATCACCAAAGTATCAGGCAGTTGCTGGAAGCGTTACGTTACTCGAATGGAAGATATCGCTTTCACGATGTCATCAGAGGTCGCTTCACTATTGACTTGGCGAGGCAGTGGGGATATCAATAGGCCTATCATAGCTTCTGGCAGATCAAGCATGGAATGGGTTGCTTGAGCCGTATCAGGCAGCGTTGCAAGTGCAGATGGCGTGCCTCTTGAGTTGTTAGTCATATTCAACCTTCGATATCCTTATTAGGCACCTCCTCCATGCTTGATCAACATGAGCTGTTCATCTGAGGTTCGGGAAAAATCCAGCTTTATTCATTGTCAAAAAAGGTGTACAGCTTTTGATGCAGACAGACAACCTCTCGCCACATTTGGGCATCAATCGTGGGCATCTATCGCAACTTCGTAGTAGCCACGCCCGAGTGTTTTGTTGGTCTTGCCACTAGTACTCTCTGCTCTTCTTTTGTGTCTGAAAACTTCCTAATTTCTCTGTATAATTGGGAACGTGATTTTTATGGCTAAAAAGGTGCAGACAGGTTTTATCTCCTTCGATATGGATGAGGGAGGTTCCGTCTGGAGTTACTATCTGGTGTCTGCAACAGCTCCATATATTCATAAGGTCGACTTGTGATCTTTCCGCGCTGATATCACTCTAAGATACTCTCAAAGATCAATGAGTCCTGTTTCGTGGCAACGCCTGACATGAACAAAGTGTTGGAGGCCTGCCTATTATTAAGCGTCCGTTGACGGCGAACAGTTCTTGATACCGACTAACGTTGAACTATTGACCCTGCGTATCTTATTTTAGGCTTTTGTAATGTTGAAAATTATATCACCGAGGCTCTCTATAAGAGCCTATGTTCAAAGGATATGTATAAAGTTCTTCCAACCTCGAATGCTCACTTCTGCTCTTGACACAGTTCCACCCTCTCATGCCAGTGTAACATAGTACTGTCCGAGAAGCATGCAACAAAAGTAGAGAAGCCTAAGCGGATAGCCATAATTAGACAAGTTCAAAAATCCTCTATTGTCTATGACTACCTATAGAATAAACAATGGGGTCTTGCACAATAACCTCGAGAGGAGCGGCAAGTATTCCGTGGTAACTAAGAGCACTCAACGAGCAGGATGCTACAGTGCTTTCTATCCTACAGTCGGACTTAACGAGTGATTTTTGATCATCTTATGGACTGTCATTCTGCCTTTATTGTCGCCGAATCGATCAAAGACTACCACTACGTGCCTTTTGTATCTCGAGTTACATCAAGCAAATCTCCTGTAAACAACAAGAATCCGGAAACTCAATTTGAACACGCCCAATATCGATGATATAAAACCTGCATCAGACTCTTTTCTGATGGACCGCGATTGAAAGCACTTTTTACTTATGCTCGTATTACGGATACCGCGTCGTCCATGCCGGATTCCTATGCAGTTTTACAGGACTCATTGTCACAACCACTTTTTGACGACGTCTTTGTAGATTGCGCTTTTTAATACAGACTACTACATAAAAGAGTAGCATTAAAACTCATGATTCTACTTTTATTCGATGATACTTGTGACTATGGTCAGAAGATATGTCTTGTTGCTTTGGCATGGAAGCTCTAAGTCTACTGCTAGCAATATGCAGTTCAACCATATGTATCGTTCCAATTTGAAACTGGGATGAACAAACCTTAAACTTGACTTATTTTTCTTGCTATTGTTTCTGACCGAATAGTATCTGTACGATTTCTAGAGTCTGACTTTACACTATCAGTCTGGGAAACGGATCTATGGCAGAACAGCTTCTTATACCAGCATCTTGCCTGGTCAGCTGGAACTTATGGTAAACCGTGGAACATCATGCAGACTATGAGTTTATCTCACTCATTATAGCAATCGTTCTAATGCTGATATAATGATGTATCCATTGCCGGCTTGTCCATATTCTGCCGTATGTCCGGCTATCATAAAGTTTTTGAGCAGCAAGAGCACAATGTCGAAGAATAGCACACAGCTCAATGAGACGAACAGTTCAATCTTGCCCTGATAAACAATATACTTATGCATATTATTATAAGCCGTAGTTATATATCACAGAAAAGAAGTTTATGAAGTACAAACACAAATGAATATAGCAATGGAAGTATTCCGCAGGCACTTGATTCAAACAAAACTTTTACCGCAAAATATTGTTCAAACAGTTTCATATACCCAAATAAATGCCAAAGACTGTTATATATGTTTAGTCAAATACTGTGTGAATGGATATTGCAATCATTTGGCAATGCAACCGCAAGGGCAGATATAGGGTAATCGATCTTACACCACACCACAGCCTCGTCAAACCCAACAAAACCATCAACATGACATGATCATCATCGGCACAACCGGAAACCGACTTAAGAATTCCCACAGGATACAGGTGCTTTCTTAACCCAAGATAATTATCCAGAAAGCGCTATAAAAGATTGCCGCTGAGTTCCCACGTACAACGCCACAAAATGGGTTCCTCCGACATCCCGCCCCCGTCAGCACCAGCATGGCTCGTTCCCGCCTCAACAGCCTGTCTCTCAACAGGCATAACCTTCTGGCTCATCGCCTACATCCTCATGGTGCGTCGTTCTCTTGCCACGCATGCTACGCCCGCTCCTCTTCTCGCTCTAGGCCTCAACCTCGCATGGGAAGTTGTCTACGCGTTTGGCGTATGTGAGGCCCCCATTGAGACATTCGGGTTCACGCTATGGCTACTCCTTGACATACCCGTTCTTTACGCCACGATCAAAACAGCCCCGCGGTCTTTCTCAACAAGTCCTCTCGTTGCGCGCAATGTGCCGCTGCTGCTGTTCATCATCTTTGTCGCGGGACTGGTGGGTAATGGCATGTTTGTCTGGTGGTGGCTCAAGGAGCCGCACCGTGGGTACGGCATCAAATGGGGGAAGACGTGGAAGGGTCTTGAGGCGAGAGACACTACCGAGTTGGCCTTTTGGTCAGCTGGTGTGGCACAGATGATATTCAGCGTGTCGGCATTGGCTATGCTTCTACAGCGTGGCCATTCTGGCGGACAGAGCTATGCAATTTGGTGAGTTTCTATTTTCCTATATGCAATTGGGTTCTTCCAGAGGGCGTGTTTCCTCCAGGTGCTGTATCATCTCATTCATGCTGGTCCCGAGAATTCGGTAAATTGCTTCGAATTGGGTGTCAGGTGGGAGCGGACTATTGAAGCAAGCAGGCCTAGCGGTATGAATACCGCCAGAGTCCACGTTTCCATGCTGTCTCGTGATTATAGCAGGAAAAAGCAACATCGCAATAGCAATTATCGTATTCACTGCCTGCTCATGCTGACATCCCATTTGCAGGTTTTGTCGCTTTGTCGGCACCGTCATGGGTTTACCTATTTCCTGCATAATGTTGTGGTGGTATTGGCCAGAGGCCCACGGCTTTGTCTTCCATCCTCTCGGCCTCTTCTTCGTTGGTACCTCGATCCTCTGTGACTTGGCGTACCCGTTTCTGTTGGCCTACGTTCGAACCACGGAGAGGGTTCTGCCCGATGGAAGTCTAACAGATGGAAGAGTTGAGGCCGAAGCGGTGAAGAAGCAACAGTAGAAAGACGATATTTGATATCAGACAGAATCGACAAACTTGTGTCAGCCGCCCTGGTGCAGTAAGCCGACAAAAGCAAATAATGACATATAAGGTGGTTTTCCCGAAGTAACGTCAAGCAAATCCTTGACAATGTTTGCAACGACGGGTTATCAACCACACTTAATCCTGTTTTGCGACTTGAGATATCCATATTCGATCCGACCTCAATCTCGGCGTTTGCGGCATCATCATGATGCACATCTTACACGTGGGTCACTAGTCATTCATGCACACTATGTAACCTTAGATCTGGATATTCGGGATATTTGCTAGACTATGGACAAACAGCACAGGGTTAATAATAAGAACAACCAATGGTACATTGACGGAACCATCTTGTAGCCGCTTTAGCCAAGATTGCCTCATGCCATTTCAGCTAGCTCTCGGGGGGTTTGTTCTCTCATCCAGTCGCGGCGACTCTAGCAACGTGATGAACGCCTTATGCTGCCTTTCCTTAGCGCGGAGGTTGGAATATTAAATCCAAATAAGACCTAAACCGTGGCTTTATGAGATGTGATAGATGTATCGGTGGATAGCTCGACCAACGAACTGGCTCAATTAGGCTTGACGTTAACGATAAAGCAGGACAGGAACGCGGATTGATGTTTACTAATCACATGATGTTGAAACGACGTATTGCATGTTTTCGTAGTAATACCACAACCCTGCATGCATCTGCTCAAGCCTCATTGTCTGCATGTAGCGTTGGCGGCAATCCATGCGCCGGAGAAATTACAGATGGGGCTGATGAGCAAAAGTGCGCTGGGACTGGGATTGGGTGACCTGACTTGATAGTTGTCTCGACCAACACACCAATCGCATGCCCACAAAAGAGCAAACTTGAACGACACTTGTCCCACGATGGGCAACTTCCTAACGATAGAAACCGATCGAGGTTTCGATACACCAATGGCGACTCAATCCAGTATATCGGTAACGAAGCAAAAGTCGCCAGCACGCAGTGCGCTTTGGCACGAGACCTTGATCAACGTGATATATCCAGCGTGAACATGCGTCCCGACATGCATATGCGTGTTTGCTGTTTAGTCGTTTGAGGTCTCGGACATGCCCGGTTCTTGGTCAGGAGTAATTGATCCGCCGAGGCAAAATGTTTGTCGAGGTTTGTTAGGATTGATGTGCTATTCCAGACGTCGCGCAAACTGTTGATCTGTGAATAGTCGCATATGAGTTGTAAATACTCACTACAGGCATAGAACCATTAGACGCAACTGTGCGTTGCTGTTATAGAGGGACGCCATATGGCAGGTCACATGCTCACAGGCTTGCGCGGGTGCAGGCATCTTAACAATGAGCCAGGGTGTGCTTGATCGTGGAGAAGTCTCAAGAGCTTGCATACTGGTGAGACGGTCGTCCGCACAAGGTCTCGATCACGTTTCGCATGATTGTCTATAGCGGAACAGGCGAATTTGTTCAAGATGATGCTTCTCAGCAAATTGCCAGGACCGACCTCGGAAGTTGGCCACATGAGGGTTTCTTGAGAATATCCGGGGAGGGTGTCGAACTACAGGCACTTGCCTGGTCGCAACGGTCGCAACGGTCGCAACGGTACGTAGTGCAGCGTATTCGACAAGTGATATCATGGCCACGGCATCAGTCGATTGCCTTGGTTGGGAAGGATAAAAGTTCCGTGAGGTAATAAACGTTGACCGGTCAGTGATAACGCGTGCCTCTCGTTTGGGAAATCGAATTTCGGGGTTTTCTGGAAGAATACGGATACAGCTCGTCAACCGGATGTGGGGGAGACGATTACCAGGAAAAAGGGTGTCAGTGTTGGTAGTTATCATGGATGAAGGGTGTATCAGACTGCAAGTGGACGGTTTAGGAAATAGGTTTTACTTCAACCTGTCAACCGTTTGAAGTATGAAACTACAGAAGCTATGCATCTACGGGGCCTAATGCAGGTGTCATGTGCAGCACTAATGCAACTAAGCGGCAGTTGCTTTCTGGCCCCCTGGCTACGATCCTCTGGCGTCAGCGTCAGCGTGGAGAAAGCCTAAGGATGGGATGGGATGGGACGTGTCAACCTAAAAAGAGGCTGTCTTCAACTCCTTGATACCTCGGCCTATTTCAACGATTGCCATCCGATATTAATGATGCAACTCACCAGAGCCCAATGTCGAGTCTTGCCTCTTCCAATGCTAGCTGATGATCCGGACCAGACGCTTGGATCTTGATCAGGCACGAACTCGACGCCTTTTGCCACTTGACATCAACCAGAGTCATCTTCATTATGCACCCCCTGCTAAGAGTCTCTTGGATCCGAAACTATCAAGACATCATCTTTGTCTAGGCTGTCTTTTTGCAAGGCAACGCAACCCCTGGAAAAATAGGCGTCGGATCCCTTGGAACCCAACGAATTTTGCCTCCAACACTTATTTGCAAATCACTGTCACTGTCACTGTCACTGTCACTGTCATTGTCACCGTCACCGACTCCTTTTCCCCTCATACAGCAATTGAGGCAGTAGCCGCGCCTCGGTTGATCAGATGCGGTGTTGTCCATGGCGGATGATGCATCACCGCTCCAATGAAGCAGGTGTGTGAGCAGCCCTGTTATCCCGCATGCTGGCACTGCGCTGCAATTGGACTCTCCAGATTGGGAGGTTCCCATACCGGTGAGCCTTCTTGTGGGGTAGATGGCCTCATGGCGGTATTTTCGGAGGGTTTTAAAAGGCGTAGCATTCTCATCTCCGCGATTGATGGCTTTATGTCATCCTGGCAATTGGCTTGGCTGTCTGCACTCCATGTTCCGCAGCTGCAGTTGAAGCTGCCTCGACGTAAGATGGCCTGGGATGCGTGTTGAAGTGGTCGCAGTCGCAACCACAATCTGAACTCGTGCAGATGTATACCTGCATCTTGATATCCCCAAGGCAGCTGGATACCGCCCATTTGGAACGTAATGGTTTTCGGGACATCATCCCACGCCGAGCCAGGTTGGGGTCGGCATCTGGTGATGCCGTGGGGTTTGTAGTACACGTGGGAAATCTCTGCTTCCTCTGTCGTAGATAAACCACAAATATGGTGTTTCGAAGAATAAAACAACGAGATAGTATTTACAATGGCTTCGATTAGTATCTCGGTCAAGCATCCATGATCTCCCGCGGCTATTGGCCCGACACGTATCACGATACCGGTGTCATCTCCGTCCCGATACCCCGCCATCCTTGTCTAGAGTTGGAGATTTTGACATGATGACACCCATTTGACGCGAGATCCGGGTCGGATCACAAGCCTCGGCGGCTGGTAAATGCAGTTATGTACAATCCTCCAACGCAGAGCAAGCGAGACCGCAAAAATCCGAAGAAATCACCGCTTTCCCGGTGAGGAAAACAGCCCTGTTAATCACATTGACCGGTTGTCAGGGTCCTAATTGCCTGCATGTGAAAGAGAGAAGCTGCGCGACATGCATCGAGTCTCCCGAGTACGGTGCCATTTAAATTCCATGCCTGATTTTTCATGGCTAATCTCTTATAACCCTTTTGGGAGGGGACTTTTTTTGGCTTGTTTTTATTGCGAAAACCTATGTGTGTCTGATTCCCTGGTTGTTTCTGATCCTGCCATCGCTTACGAAATGATGCCAGCGAAGGGTCCCTCACCTTGAAGACCCTTAAAGACTGATAAGGTAGGTAGTGAGCCACGTGGGGCTGGGCATGTGTTTTCTTCGATATGGACCTTTCTTTTAAACTAAAGAAGTGGATGGTCAATCAGCCGATACCAAGGACAAGGGCCACGATTTGCATGATGATTTACAGTGCAGCGCTTGTTATCAAGGGTGCCGTTCCAGCTGTCCGGTCTAGGTAGGTAGATAAGCATTCTGATAACCAGTGCCGTAGCATCAAGACTGTATACTGTATCTGCGACACCATGAATTGCAAGAGGAGCATCTCCGGTATTGCAAAAGGACCCTCCAGCCTCGACTTCAGCCTCGTGTTATCAGAGACCCGCGATAGTGAACCCCCCATGCTGCGACAGAGTTGGAAGGTCGTCGAGAGAGGCCATTGACTCACAGTCTCACTCACAAGTGGGTATACACCCCACGTCGCGATCTATCGAGATCGGTATCTGTTTCTGGTATTCCCATGACCGACTGTATCGTATGTGGTGATTGTGCCCTGGGACGTCGCAAGCAAAGCCAACGTTTGAGGCTTGAGGTTTGAGTTAGGTGCAAGCCCGAGATGCACACCCTCATCTTGGAGGCGAGGGCATTCTCGAATGAAGAGAGAATGAAAAATCGTGGCATGGGGCACGTGTGGCTTTATGAGGCTGTTTTGGCTGTCTCAAGGTATTGGCATCATGTCTTTGTAGGGATTCAACTCCAGCTGCAGCAGTGAGCATGCAGAGACGAGATGAAATAGGATGCACGTTGGTAAGAGGTGCAGTGTTGTGTCCAATGCTGAGTGAGCTGTATGATGAATGGTAAGGTAGCCGCGCTTTGCGTTGGGCAAACAAACAGCCCGCATTGCATTGTTTCCTCAGCTGTCCATACTTAGACGCAGCGCATAGACCCTGTATGATGTTGCCCATCGTCATGTTTCTGGTACACCCTAAGATTGACATGACGGAATGCGCACGTCCTAACCATCTCGCTCTCGCTCCGACGACGCTCAGGTCTCAGGAGCCATTTAGAGTATTTCGTGTGTGGTAAGGCGACTAGCCTGAACTTTGATATCAACGGCTGTCGCCCGCGGAAGCCAGCGTGACCTCCCGTCACGATGATAAACCCTATTCTCATTGAGAAAAGAGACAACTACTTGACTATCCAGGAACATGATATAGTTTCCGCTGCAGAACCATTACGAAGAAGGAACGAGCACGAGAAAAATCAGCCAAGATGCGTAACTCATATAACTAGCAGACAACAGCCGCCGGCAAATAACTAAATGTCTCAATGACCAAGGCAGAAATGACGGGAATCCACGGCACTGAATGGTAGGTAGGGAATGGATCGCTTAAAGCGTTGATCACAGAGGTCTCGGCACGATGCACTACCGCTAGCGCCCAGCGCCTTAAAAACGGGCCAGGCCAAAAACTACCGTCAAGCCCCCAGGGGAAAAGGGTGGTGGGAAGCAAGGTTTGGAGGACATTCGGGTGTGGGAAGAAAACGTGGGGATAGGTTTGGTTTGCGATTGGGATGATAGACGAGACGCGAAGAGGGAAGAGAAGGGGGGAGAGAGAAGTTATGATAAATGCGATGTGATTGTACGGATGTATGCATGCTATTATCGCAACAGTTTAATTTATCATATATTTACCAGATGTGATAGTGCACTTATCTCGTCTTAGATGTGAGAGGTGCAAGCTGACAAGACATCATCCCAAAGAAGGCAATATAAACGGCGCCAAATGAGAGAGTCCACCACCTATCTATCGACTGAGCACAGTCTTGAGTCTTGAGGCCATGGTCCCCTCCAATCCATCCCACCTTACTACGTACATAGTACAGACTGCACTTTTGTCCTTCCCATCACAGCTATCTAAGCACACTGCATCACACACAGCCACACAGCACACAACCACACGCATTTGCTCTGCTGCCGAATCGTGTCAGCGCGGGTATCATCAGCCCCCAGGGCGAGTGTCGAATGTCACTGACTCACTCTCAACAGCTCGGCCGGCAAATCCAGAAAGCGGCCCGTAGCGAGGGTTTCTAACGTGGAACGTGCAGACTAATTAATCTCTAGTACGCTCTAGCTGCAGTATTCCGCGTGAACTACTTGTGTTTTTCTTTTCCTTTCATTTTCCCTTTCTCTTCCAAGTCTAGCGCCCTGGTTTTCCCTTCTTTCTCACGCCATTTCCGTTTACTAGAAATTTGGCTGATCTTTGAAAGCAGGGCAGACCAGGGCCAGTTCGCAAGCTCGCAAGCTCGCAAGCACCCGGATGAGCATCGCTTTTAGGCCCATGCGAGCATCATATCTGACCAGTCAACCGGCAAATTCTTGGTTCAGATTTTGGCATCTCTCGATGCAAGTCACGCAGATCATCACGTAGTGTGTGCAAGGTAAAGTAAGGGGGCTTTCAGATAAATAAACAAGGTCTAATTTTCATTTCCTGCGCCAAACAATATGCAACTATCTTGGGTAGTCAGCTGTGATCAGTAGTATAGATAGCCCCATCGATTTCCCACCGCCATACGCGGCCATGTTGTAAAGATATGATAAAAAAACGCCCATGCCATCAAGGATAGTGAAAGTAGGTGTAGAAATAGTTTCCATCCTTAAAAATCCCCCAAGTGATATCTTTGTTTCCCATAAATGCTCAGTTTCCGTATTCCATGCATGCAACCAGCTACTCAAACATGACAAACAAAGTAATAAAAAAGAGTAAGCGCGCCAAGTAATAAAAAGGACTCCCTTCCGGGCCAATGTGGTTGGTTTCTTCTCCTCATCTCTCCTCCGCGAGTAGAGAGTTGTTTTGTTGCTTCATCATAGGCTCTCTACCTGTGATCATAAGACCTCTCTCATGCAGGCAATCTTGGGGTAGCGCCCGAGGTTGGTGAGTGGAGTCGAGTGCTGAGATGAGGTGCAGTTGATAGGTGAGAGTGGGAGGATGTTGTGCTGCTGTGCTGTTGTGCAACGATGAGCATTCATCCATCCAGTTGAATGAGATGAGCCTCCCCCGGAGTGGTCAGTGTCGGTCTCGGGTGGCGAGATATGCACATTGCATGTGTGTAACACAGCACTCTCTCAGCGGCCCCCAGTCAGCTCGAGAGCTATTGATCGGCGCTTTGACCATCCATCCCTCTCCAAAAAAGGTACCGAAACCTCTTGCAACGTCTCTACCTCAACGCGAGTCAAGAGAGGGGAAAAGTCCACATTGGCCAGATACGGGTTCGCACCCAAAGAGCCAAATTCTTTTCCATCCAAAATAAAAATAAAAGTGAAAATAAAAATAAAAATAGGGAGTAACCCAAATCAAATGCTTTCCAGCGCCTTTCCTAGGTATCGAGTTTTCGCAATGAAGTGCACTTTTTTCTGGTGTTTTTTTCGATGCTGTAATCGTTGATTCGTCGTCCCTCCATGTTCAAGCCACGGCCACACAAGTGGGGTATCATGTCTCACTTGAGTCGACCACCTTGTAAAGCACGTTACTTGGACTGAAGAGCCTGCATATACTGACTACTCGTGCAGGTGCAGGTGCAGGTGCATGCGTGTGTTTGTGTAAGAGCCATGTCGCCCCGACTAACGAATGATGTTGTCTTTATTGTTTCAACTCATCCGTGAGGTCGGGTTTCGTATACGTAAGCGGTATGTGTAAATGGTGTTGCCTTCTTGGGTGAGGCAGGTCGGTTGGCGGCATATCGAGGACTCGACCTGCGAAACGACGCCGCTCGTTCTCATTGAGCACGAACCTGGGGAGAGTAGGACATGCGTGACTCGGGACGCTGAATGAGCTTCGCCCACGGGTGGTTGCTGGGTTGCTGGCGTTCACGGCAGGCGGCTGTAGATAATAATTAGCATCAATGAATCACCGAGGTCAACCGGCCGGTGGAGAGGATTATCAAGAATCCGCTCGGCCTTGGAAAATATTTGAAGACATACCACAAATGTCATCACCCCTGTTGATTAAACCGTTAGCAAAATGTCCTAGGTCATGGGTGGATATGTTATGCTTTGACTCACCAGTACTGCTTGCTCACGATAGTGGGTGGACACCGACGTTCAGTCTCGATGTACTTGGGACACCATGACTCTACCAAGTGGTAGTGGTGTTGACAGCTGAGCTCTTTCTGTGAGGTGTTAGTATAAGTCATCATCATGGTAATGATATGTCGTAACCTACGTAGATGTAGTTGCACATTGTGAATAGCAGACCAAATGATATCGCGTCGATTCTAGTAAATCGGTAATCAAGGTATGCGGATGATGTTTGTTGAAAGAAACCAGGCCTAGTCGTCTTATATATACAAGATATATATGCAAGTGTATATATAGTAGTCGAACTCAGTACAAGGTGGTTATGGTTGAGTAGTAGTCAATGTGGGTGGTGTTAAGTAGCAATGGCGTAGAGAGAGTTTCGTTCTGAGATAACTATGACAACACTGCCTGTAACGTCGATGGCAAATAACTGTTGGAGGGAGGTGAAAGAGTATTTAAAGAAGAGACAAGATGGACCCAAAACAACGGAACAGAAGCTAGTCGTTCAAAACCTTACAAACGGGGCCCATGGCCGGGCTGAAGGTTGTTTATAACTCCCAGACGTCCAGAAATCCTCCCCAGTCCCCTTCCATATGAGACCCCTGTCCATGTTGACAGACAGCCCACACTCTCACTGACAGAGGGAGCCATTCCAAATGAAAACACACACCCGTAGGGCGGTTCCTAGCGACAGAGGGTGTGCGCCCAATAGTTTTTTCCTTTCTTTTGGTGGCACTCACTCCAAGAAACAAGGGGGTCTGGGGTTTTTGGAGCTGAAGAGCGGAGGGAGTGAGATTTACAGAAGGGGAGGGGTGCGGGTTGTCATCATCGCTCTTGGCGAGTTGTATGCAGTTATCAGATATCGAGTAATGTGAGGTCTCCCGTTTACCAGGATTTGTTCTAATCTGAGGCGAGCACCATCCTCCACCAGGAAAAAAAGTCCCCAAGGCCACCCAGACAAAACTGCTAGACTCTCTAGTACGGGGGGGACACAGACCAGCCTACGAGCCCTCACAACTTCGGCGTCGGCGAAGTGAGGATCAATTTAGGACCTGTAATCACGGAGCAAAGAATTGCGAGTGGAAGAAGGAAGAAGCAAAAGTGAACAGGACCCTGAAAAACTATTTACCTTTACTCTTCAAATGACTCACCGAAGGGTCGCCGAAAGCACAGGCAAGACATTGATCGATGCCATCACGACATGCACGTCTCGTTCGTTATTCCGTACAAAAATATTCAATGGTTAGGTACTCCGTAGTTTTCGTTTAAACGCTTACCGCCAGCTCTGAGGCAGTCGGGTAGACGAGAAAGTTGCTGTTCCAAGTATCGCGTGCTGCAATTACCGGCACAAAACAGCGTCTAAACTTGGACCCTTTTGCTCTATCCCTCCATTCTCTCCACCGCCGTAGCAACATATACCAAACATCGGGACCAATACCGTTCGGCAGTGCAGTTTAGTCCACTCTGTTTCTGGTTACAGGCTTACAGCACATACATACTGCAGGCCCTCACAAGGCTCACATACAGCAGCGCCTTGTCGATTGGGTACTCACCGTAACATGCTCTGCCACTGCACATCACCACTGCAGAGCACTATTTCTTGCCCGGTCTGGGCCAATTCGCCATTCTGGAGGTGAGCGGAGCCGCCGTCCAGCATCAACAGCGTGCTAATGTCAAAGCGTGCTCCACTGGCTCTCTCACCTGTCTGCCAAACTACCTATCAAAACCATGTTTCCCAAATATGGCCAGTGCCGGTGAGATGAGGACCCTTGAGGACAGTCCCGGCTACCGCCTCAAAATTTAGAGTCATTCTCCACTACCGAAGAGTCAGACTGAAGACCGCCTCAAAAAAGAAAGCAAGAGAGGGAGAATGAGGGACGAAAAGGTCGTTCAAAATGATGTTCCATCGCGTCTAATTCCCACCGTTTGCTGATTGGGAGTTGCAGACATCACCCGACAGACGGTCCGCCGGGCACGTGGAAGCCTCAAAAGAGCTTCCCCCTTGTGATCAGCACCCAGCACTTCTTGGTACGGGTTGCTACACCACCGTTTTGAGGGGTCGAGACTCTCGATATTGCTTCTTCGCCATGGCAATTGTCTTAACTGGCTCCAGCTAGTCATGACAATGCCGTTGGAGATATGACGTGCCAATTGAGGAGACTCGTCTAGCCATGATGCATTTCTCCCTTCCGTCAGGTTTGACAAGTCATTCAATATGCATCTATCTTTGTCGCTGGTCACGCTGGTTTCCGAATCAATAGTAGAAGCGACAATGATAAGGCTCATCTGATAAGCCCACGTACTGTAACGTCAATGCACATCACCCCAAGGCAGAAAAGATTTTCTCCCTCTTATGCATTGCTCGCATGTGCAGGTCAAACCTCGACGCACGGCCTCAGTTTTACATGAGAATTGCTCTGGACTGCCTCTAAGAAAAATGTTAATACGCTATGGTACGGTACGGATACGATAAAACCAAACTTCCATTGACTGTTCTGTTTGACCCACCAGTTATTTGGCAGGGTTTTCGTCGTCGAACATCTCTCACCGTTCTAGACGTTTTTTCATGTCCCTGTCCTGTTTACAAACCGTGGTCATGATCATTTGTATTGGACGCTAGGACGTTGACGCCATTACCGTATCCCCCTGGCGATAAACCGCACCCCAAGTAATACAAGTACCGTGCCGTGTCGTTGACACACAGGACCACTGCCGGGTATCACAATTCGGAGCAACACCACGTTCTCGCAGCGGGGAAGAGAGAAAAGCAGTCATATGAGGTGAAGATGAGCCTGGTAAATATTAGGTACCAACATCAACCATGAGCTCACTCCCAGCTCCCGCATCGCATCGCATCCGCATCCACATCCACATCCACATCCGCATTTGTACATGGGAATTGTCTTTTAGCACGCATGTTGCATATTTTGGCGCATTTTTGCTCCACTACACACGTGGGTGGAATGCCGGTAGCGGTCATGACCTCCACTGTAGCACTGTAGGTAGTCTGTCGCTCAGCCGAAACGTACGTACCCGCTACCGAGGGTTAAGTTAGAGGGTTAGATGGTTAGATGAGACCTGAGATTTCCACCACCTCGAACAGGCCAATGAGTGTCGCGTTTTCGAAACCTGGACCCCTATCCATTTTATTCGGAGTCTGTCTGCGAATGGTTCATTTATTACCATCGTTATTACCATCTAGCTACGGATACAGGTCTGCTGCAGACTTGTAAAGCCCTTTCACCCCATCACAACCACGTCAAGTTTTCTACTTTCCTAAAGAGGAACCGGTCAACGAGTTTCGGCTTGGCCTGGACGCGTTTTGGGGCCGGGTCTTGCTGCAGGCCTTGCTGTCAAGCATGCGCATCGCATTCCCACCAATTGCGGTTAAACGACTTTCTCATGGATCCTGGCATCCATCCTCTTGCATTGGATGTAAAAAAGGGGGGTATCAATTAGGTGCACTCTGTTTTCGTCTTTTTATTCTTACGTTTATGCTCACATTCTCCGCTATGTACGGATACATGAATGTCATGACAGAACATTAATTATCTCGACTCCTTCCATGTACGAATTGCGGATATTGTATTTTCTTCTGGAAGCGCACTAAGCTCAGGTCTTGCGCATCACCGAACTCACTGACCACCAACCTACTCCACTAGGTATCAGCGTGTGTCATTCTCGTTGTCATTTTTCAGGGTTTCAAAAGGAGAAACACTCGTCATGATTAACTGACTCTAGCAGAGCCCATCGCCCATCGCCCATCCGTCCGCCCTTCTCAGGCGTCCCTGCCCCTGGCGTACAGTACGTCCTGACGTCCTGGCGTCTTCTGGAATCATTTCCACAGCCGATGACATCCCCACACGCGATCCGACGCCGTCTCTTGTTCCCTACCACTTCTCCATCCAATCAACCTTCCACATTGCGACTTTTCAACACATCGAGGCAAATTGTCGTCAGGGGGGAGAATCGTCACTGCATCCAATCGACCAGTCCTTTTAGCTCTTACCGACTGGTTGGAAGGGTTTCCGGGCACTAGGAAAATCCCCCCGTGCTCCAGAGTTCAGACCGAATGTCATTCATGCGAGCCAGAGCCCGGCCATACCATACTATTCCTATGTCTCCTGGCTACCGAATCTGTCGTCTCCTCCGTGACCTCCTCCTTGGTCAAACAAGTTCAATCTTACCTTGATGATGCTGTCGCCAAAAAAATTCTTCTCACTCGGGCTCGCTATCTGGTCTGAGAGCTCCCTTGCCTCTGACGCCAAGTCCACCCTGGCCAGAAGAACCTGGACTCTGTTGCAATCATCAACTTCGCCAAGTATAATGCCCCTCTCTGCAAGGGTTTGGTCCAATCAGAGGTGTCCCAGCTTTCTTATTTGGCGTTCCCAGGACGCGGGCTCGGGCCTCGGGATGTTCTGCTTCTGGGTGTGACAGCCCCAGCTGGCTTCTCTGAGCTCTATCTCGCGCCCAAGGACCCTTCCCTTTCATCAACGTGATTCTTCCCAACGGTCACGGTATTATTCAAGTTAACATGCCAGCTAGGCGAGTTCCAGGATGCTCTTTTGCAAGCTGTTGTACGTGGACTAGTGATCTGACAAGCTGTTGAACAACCGTTGTGAATGAAGAACCCTGACAGAACTGAATTCGCTGCCACTGAGTGGTCATGACTGGCCCTGCAGGATGCGATCTCGAAGATCACACGGATACACACTGCGTCTATGTGGGGAGAGCAAAGGCAGCCAGTCCTCTGTAACCCTCAACCCTCCCGATCAGGTGCCTGCAAAAACGTGTACCTAGCCAGCTCTTGCGGTCATGTCTCGGAGCTACCTCTTTAACGAGGTCATTGCCATTGCCTTGTTGAAGCGCGCCACATCAAACCGATCCTTCAGCCTGGAAACAGCGCCCAGGCAGGCGGAACAGGGCATCCAGTCCATGACCCCGTTGTATCAGACCAGGATCGCGCGGATCTTTCTCAGGTTGTCTTTTTCATCGTCACCTGGTTACCCAAGAGAAAGGTTTCCCCCTTCCCTCCGGGCAGATCGTGCAATCCGCCTCTGCCGAAGTGGACCTAGGCTTAACCGACCAGCTGGCACGCGAGACTCGGCTGTCTAGGATTCTCGGTACGAACAGGTGAGAAAACAAAAGAGACAACAAGAAGTTGCTCCATGGCGAGCAGGCGAGGACTGGGAGATTGGCTCGGCAAGCTTTGCCCCGAATGCGTCACATCAAACAATGAGTGTAATTCAAACACTCGTAACCTTCATGTGCAATGCTGCGTCGGTATGCAATATTAACCAGAAAAACCTGGCGAATACCGCTTCCTTCCAAGTAACGCTTCTGATACATAACGTGGTGTGTGGATTTTCTTAACAACAGCACTAATGTAGATGATGCAGACCGCTCTTTGACAGCTGTACAATATCAACAAAGCATGCATTATGCATATGGATACGATCCAGTCGATCCAGGGCCTCGAACTTGGTTGAGTTTTCCATGATGGAGACTGGGATATCTCAAACATCCAAATCTTTTATCCATGGAGGAGAATTATGCTTCTTCAAGTGCTGACGGGAAGAGATGCAAGGCACGCAAGAGTCGAGCTGTCAAACCCCAGACTTAGCACGTAATTAGCAAGGAAGACCTTGGTTTCTTGTTCTGGCTGTTAATGCTAGCGGAATGCCCCCGCCTCAAACACCTCGTTGACGGAAAGGCGAGTCCGACTTTTGTTAGACTCACCGGCCTAGTGGGTGCGTCAATTTCTTTTAAGTTGTGTAGAGCTTTGATGGTGACTGCAGAGCCTGTTTGGAACCTCTTTGATGGCCACTTCGATTTAATCCCATGCTGTTTTACAGAGTACTTTGAAAGAAGTTGTCCCGGGTAGGTATTCTCAACCTGATGGCATGTGTTGCGTTTCAAGAATGATATATACACGGGAACTGGCACTGCAAAATACCCTACATCGAAGGATCCAGTAGTCTCCGTCAGGCCGGGCCAATCTGCGGCGTCGTGTCGTACAGAGTGACAAGGAATAGAGTAGGTTATGTCTTTACTAGATAACACTATCAATATGCGGTTCACACTCAGTATGACCAACTCGCAGTACATCGCCATAACGAGTGCGTTTCGCACAGCGCCGGTGATGAAGATCTGGCGGGTGAATTTTCCCTGTTACAACATTAAGGCACATCACCAGCAAGCTAGGTGATCATGGCGTTTCTAGGACGATGCGCGTACTCGATGCTCGCTCCGTGCCGCTGGGTATCATCAACAGGGAGATAGCAACAACAATGGTACCGAATGTACCACTACCAGAGCCTATCCTAGGGTGTTGTTGTAGTCCCAGCCATGGCGCCCAACCATGGTGAAACTCTCATAACCATAGCTACCCTCGTTTAAGTGCACATCAGAGGCAAGAAGGTATATATCTTGGCCAATGGAGAGAAGCAGCAGCTTGTTGAAGAATCCAAGTCACAGTTAGCCTATCGCTCAGCTGATTATCAGGCCCCCTCAGTTGCAGGAATCCTTGTTTCACGCCATGACGCGGGACCGGACTGCTGGAAAATAGGCGAAATGGCGCAGGCTGGTATATGCTAGTAACTATTACTATAACAAGACCTTCAAATGAATGCAAAGGAACACAGCAGGGACTTCCATGAGCACCAGTTTCTCTCCCTGTGAGAGGGACACAAAAAGGGAATCCGTGCTGTTGAAGGGTCTATGCTCCTTGACAAGGGGAGCTTGCGCACTGTTCCGCACTAGGAAATGGAAAAGGAAAGGGAATGGGAAAAGGAATGGGAGGGTGGACTAACCGTTTGATCACCGATATTACAGATGCAGATACAGGCACAGAAACGCCATTTCATAGGGTACAGAAGGGCCCAGAGCTCAGATCTTCATCACAATCGGGTTTCGAGGGGAGATGGACTCATTTTGGGCATCAAGATCATCGCTGTTGAATCCACTGCGATCCCGAGGCAATGGACTCTTGTGGGACTTTACTGATTGGGTCGGTCGACCAAGCCGTTGGAGAAAGCTTATTTTTAAAAATTTCTATGTACCATTCCTCAGCAGGCTCAGCTTCTAATGCCGTGCGGTAATTCTTTTTTTTGTGTTTCATAGTCTCGTAGTCATAACATCATGTCTTGGAACTTGGCTGTTTGTCAGCGGGCGTGAAGTGGGATAAGCAGCGTAAGATGGATAAAGGCTGCGCCTTTTTGTCGGCTTCGGGTTGTTGGAAACTCCCGGGTAGCGAGCGACGTCAACCCTGCTTCAGCAATGAATCCCTTGCTTGCTAAAGCTTCCAATGAGGGCTTCTGTGGGCAACCTCTACTCTACTACTCCATGCGTACTGTGGTATTGTATCACAGATAGCTACTCGGTGGGGTGTCACTCGTCCATGCATAGTTGAAGCCGTGGCATGTTTCATTTCACAGTCAAATCAATCATCAGCTCATCCTTGTCAGCTGTCATTTTCGATAGGCAGTTGAATCTTGGCCTAGAAGGGCGGAAGGGAAGGGGTCGTGTACGTACGGTAGCACCACTACTCTACTTACGTGCATGAGGTATAATGCACGTTTTGATACCTGCATGCCCCCGGGTCCCAGCGCGAGCACCGTCGAGGATCTGCGATCTGTTTGGGAAATAATTGCCTTGTGAACGGCACGTCCCTGGGGTTTAATCACACGGGCGTGCGTTGCTTTGAAGACCCGGAAGTCAAAGCGTTTTTCTTGTTTTGACGTGAAGGTGAGATTGATATTGATATACAGAGTAGGTACACATGGGAGGTACCTGTAGGATCTGTTCGGATATCAATTCTCACTTCTGCGGCACTGTGAAGCAAGGGCTCGTATGAAGACCCCTGTCGCGTATCGTGCAGACGATCAAACCTCACAAGGATTACTCACGGCATTCATTGCAGCATAGTAGCCTGCCACTGCATGAAAATCTGCAGAGCGAACGAGATATATGAACAAATGACTACGAATATCGCATTCATCAAAAACCGTTTCACCACAAGTAATATGGGCGGTGTCGGAGGGGATGGGACACCTTTCGAAACCTCTACGACGCGGTTGGAGAGGAAAAGCGAAACTCTAATATCGCACACACCCTGTCAATCACCTATAGAGCTAGCTGCTGCCCTTTTGAGTTTGCAGGGGACTCTTAGTTGGCATTATAGGCGATACCACATCAGTAGCGCGTAGTGGTCGGCACATGGCTCATCAAACGGCTGGCTTCGACGGGGGCTTTGGCTTTGGCGTTGGCGTTGGCTTTGCATGCTCGCTTTTCCAATCAAACACAAGGGAGAACCCTTTTGGCTGAGAAACCGGATGCATCGTCGACTTCCCCTAGCGGGTGCTCTCTAATGCCGGTAACTCTTCTCAGGGTACCGTAGCCCTGCCGAGATAGTTGTTGGACTGGAGTGGGAATAGTGGCTTTTTTCTCTATTCTTTTATTGGCATCGATCGTGCTCCGTATACGATAGAGGCAATCCAACACCCACGGGGGGGTTGGTGCTGAGTGCTCGGTCATTTGCGAGGAGAGATTTGATGTTGTCTCTTGTCTCGTCTCGTCTCAACATGTCCATTGCCAACAGGCCCAGGGAAAGACTACGAACGGAAAGCCGAGCGGGAATAGTGGCCAGGTAACTTTTGAGGTGGCTATGTTAGTACTCCGTACCTTGGGTGGATATCCGGATTGGTACGTACGGGTACTCGTTTTGGATCTTGGTCCCTGAGGATCAAATTCCTGTCTGGGAAGAATGAGCGACATGATTGACATAGGTACCAGATCGCTGGGTCTGTTGGGCATGAATTGGGCTTCAAAGGCTGAGAATTGCAGAGATTTCAATATGGGAAAGATGGAAATTGTTGCCCAAGTAGTAGGGGAATTTGATATGAGAGAAATGGAAGAGTGAATGCGCATGTTGACTTTCTAAATCGCTGCCCCTGAAACCGTTGAGTTGACAGTTGTTGTTGTTGTTGTTGTCGTCTTATGGCCTTGAACGGTCTCAGACAGATCAGATCGTGAAGTGAACCTCTCTCGAGTAAAGATAGGTATGTATTAATGAATTGCTTCTTCGAGGCCTCCTTCCTGTTGAATCGAAGCCTGGTGATGCCCCTATACGGTCATTATGCCCCTTCCTCCTTCCCACACATCCATCAACCCCAGTATCCAACCCGTCACTTCGTTCTAAGAGTCTATCAAAGGTTCTATCTCACTCCTCAGCTCTACCAGATGTTTTGCCAGAGCCTCCTCTCGATCTCGAAACGCCTGAAAAGACACATCTACAACTCCTGCGAACATGGACGCCGCGTTCCCGGCCCCTGACCACCGCGCCGTCGCGCCCCTCAGACGAGACAAGAACTCCTCTGCCAGTTGAATCGTCAGAGACATCTGCAGAAACGGAGACGACTCGACAGCGAAGGACCCGACAGTCACGTCGGGCAGTTTCCAGAAACTGAACGTCGCACTGGAGTCTGTCTGGGACACAAGCTCAGTGTGGACGAGGCTGAACACTCGTTGATACATGTCTAAGAGTCGGACATACGTCGATAAGATGAACATGGCGTTTCCAGGATCACTTCCATCTATAGTGGAATGATGAACCTTGTTGCTGTCGTTGCTGGAAGGGGGTTTCTCGAGGATGTCGGCGACTCGGCGGGTCAGCTTGAACATGTCCTCTATGGGAAACCCTTGGCTTCTAAACCTCTCGTCAACAGGACGTCCTATCAAGGGACCATCCTGGGGAGAAGGCAAAGCAGACGCGAGGTCCAGTAGCCGGGCGTTAATGTCGGACAAGTGCGCCATCCAGTGAATCGAGGGAGCTTCGGACTGCTGCAACGGCGACAGGTCAGCGTCGTGGCGGAGTGTGATCTGTCTGGGCCTAGGCCTGGGCCTCTGTTTCGACCGTGAGAGTGACGCGCGCTTGTCAGAGGAACTGCTGTGCTCAGGTGCACGACTTGCGCTATTCAGGGGCACAACGTGTTGTTGTTGGTGAAGGGAGATGTCACCCTCTGGTGCAACTTCAGGCTGTTGATGCTGATGAGGATATGCTTCAGGTTGGTAAAGAGCTGTAGGTTCCCAGAACACAGAACGCTGGTGATTTCCAGGGAACTCGGGATGAGATAAATACTGAGGACCGGAGAAGAAGGCCAGCTGCTGATCAAATGTGAAGGCAAAGTCGGAGCCGTCGACGACGGGATCGGGTGAGACAGGGACGAGATGACTCTTAGACGTCAGGCTGTCTGTATGGGGTACTATTGGAACTGGGCAACTCGGCAGTGAGTCGGAGTCGGTTGAGATCCAAGACAGAGACAAGGGAACGAGAGCGAGGGCGAGAGAGGAGGCGATAGAAGAGAGGGCACGTACCCGTGACAGTACCAATACCACTTCCAGTACCCGCGTCGGGTGAGACAAGACTCGGATCGTCCTGAATGTCGGTCCGTCGTCGTTTCGGAGAGCGGCGTCCACTCGGGGCTGAGTAGAGTTGTTGCTGTTGCTGAGAAGAACTCCCACTATTGTTATTATCCACGAGTTGTTGCTGACTCTCTACCAGTTGCTGCTGGTTCTTCCTATACCGCAGAGAAGGACTCGACTTGCACTCCGTCTTGAGTCTCACGCAGCGCTCGCACGGCTCGTCGTTATATCGTTTGCAGCTGAGTTTCTGCGCGTGACAGCGATCGCAGGCCTTTCGAATCACCGCCTCGGCCATAGCTTTTCTCCAGAAGAAGAGAAACGGACGGACGAAAAGAGACCAAGAACACTACTGTCAAGACATAAATGTTAAGTTTCGTTTATAAAAAGGGGTCAGGGCTTTTGTCCAGAGATTGAAGAAGAGAAGAAGGCGAGGGAAAAGGGAGCCATGCTCACAAGGGACACCAACGATCCTGCACTGCAGACTTCTGGTGGCACAGTAACCGCTCTACCTCACACTATCTTCTCCAGAGGGAGATATTTTGGATTGCAGGAGAAGCCCTCATGCATGGACTCGCCTAAAGAGCGTGCTGTGCGGCATCTCGTCTCCTGTATCTTGCCAGTGAGGCGGTTCCGATGATGTCGGTACCCTCGCCGTGAGACCTTGTCAGGGGTGATCCAATCCAATGGATCAGCGTCGTCGAGGTTGGTGAAGAGAAATGCGAGCTAGAAGTACTATGATCTAAGCTATACTCTGTAGTTGGTATTGAGCATCAGATCATTGATAGTCAAGAGATGAATCGAGTATCAATACCGTTCCCCATATCGATTCACCAACTATTGGCCTCATCTCTGATACTTTCCCATCTCATCTCAACAAGTGGTGGCGTCTCGTCACTTTCCCCCAATGTGTCACAACAGCACGCCCTGTACGCCATGATAGACCTCGAGGATTATCATGCTGTGTAACATCAAGCACGCCGTTCTGCTAGCCCTGTCCTAACAGAGAGCCTCGTTTTGATCTTTCTTTTCTTTCGCTCACCGTAATTTCGAGCGAGAGGCTTGATTGATATATCGGTTCGTTGGCTTACACCATTGGAGGCGATTCGGCGAGCTGCATATGTGGGTATTTATATGATTAACTAAACAGGTGAGTTAGCTATTTCACGCAGTGGTGTTTAGCTCTATGAGATAAGTAAGAGACTTGTTTATGGTCTGAGGTATCGGCATTGATCTATGTACCCATATCTCCAGTGTCTCAATGAATGCTGAAGTTAATCAACTCACACCTTCTCAGCTAGAATTGCCCCCTCTAATAGTATTATCTTATGGCCTGATACTATCACTCAAGTTCTCCACTCCATGCTGACATAGTACATAACAAGCATGATCCTCCAACCCTATCTCGATCGGTTACATCCGATCTCACATCTTCTCCACAACTTCCCATTGCAGTCAAAGACAAATGGCCAAGGATGAACTTCTCTCCGTATCTGAGCTCATATGCTCACCATAATTAGTATACCGTCGTTTAAAGTGACTGCATACACCAGGGACCAACGTCGCCCACAGACAGGCGAGACATTGGACGGTGGCGCCCAGTCGTAACTCGAGCCTCGTCTCCGTTCTTGTCACTGTCTCTCGTTACTTTTACTCGTGGCTCCTCGTCTGACGTCTCACAATTTGTGAGAGATGTTGCTATTCATGTTTTGATCTGGGCTGTGGTACATAGTGCGCTGAGACTTTTTAGGTCATGGTCGGCTATTTACCAAGACACATTTGCACAATCTGAGGTCAGAAGCGAGACTGCAGTTCGATAATTCTTTTTAGGGTGGTATCAAGTATCTAGTATATGCACTCTTTTTTCAATCTGAGTAAACAAAATCTCCGCTGCAAAGACACAGTACAGCAGTTCCCAACGCCCTCCATATGCCAGACCTGCTCGTTACCAGTTCAAATAATACAATAAAGCCAATTCATCCTTTGCATGCGTCGCGCTACTTTCAGACATCACCAGTCTTGAACAGCTCTAGGTGCTGGCGCCCGCGAGGAACGCCATTCTCCTCAAGGAATGCCCTGACATTGACCATCCAGTCCTCGGGACCACAAATAAAGTACTCAGCATCAGCACGGTCGAGCTGGAGAAGTTGTTCCTTCTGGAGACGTGCAAGATCGATCTCACCCTTAAAATCGTATTGGTCGTCTTCCTTGACGTCCTCGAGGAAGACCTTGGCGGTGATGTTATCGTGCTTCTTGGCAGAGTCAAGAACATGAGGCACGAAGCAGGTAGAGCCGGAGTAGCGAGCACCGTGGATCCAGGTGATAGGTCTTGAGGCAGACTCAGAGGAGAGAACTGAATCGAGGATGGAGACGAGGGGAGTGGCACCGACGCCGGCGGAGATAAGAACAAGAGGTTTCTTAGCTGACGCGGGGTCCGCAGGGTTAAGGAAGAATTCTCCAGCAGGAGGGCTCAGCTCAACCTCGTCGCCAACATTGTATCGCTTATGCAGTCTGGTGGAGAGTAGACCAGCGATCTTGCCATCACGGAGATCCTCAAGGGCAGGCTCCTCCTCAGGGCCCTGGAGCTTCACGCTGATGCGGTAGTGGTTGGTACCAGGGGCCTCACTCAGACTGAACTGGCGGCTCTGGAGAAGACCATCGAGCTCAGGGATAGGAATCTGCACACTGACATACTGTCCAGGGAGGAACTTGGGAAGGGGCTTGTTGTCGGTTGGCTCAAGGTAGAAACTTGTAACGGAGTCGTTCTCAGCCTCTTTCTTAGTGATCTTGAACTTGCGCCACGTTTTCCACTCAGTGTTGGCATCGTAAAGCTGACCCTCGCGCTGAATGAAGATATCAGCGAGCTGGCCATATGCAGCAACCCAGGCGTCCTTGATGTCCTTAGTGAGGGCAGAGCCGAGGACTTCGCCAATGGCCCCGATGAGATGTGTGCCAACAATGGGGTAGTGCTCGGGCTTGATGAAGAGGGAGACGTGCTTTTGAGCGATACGTTCAACGGCGGGGGATATCTTGCCCAGGTCGTCGATATATGTGGCATAGGCGAGGACAGAGTTGGCAAGGGCAGCCTGCTGAGCTCCAGTTTGTTGGTTGCGCAAAGAGAAGTAGTTCTTGAGTTCAGGATGGGCACCAAGCATGTTGCGGTAGAAAGTGGTGGTGATGGTCTTTCCATGCTCTTTTAGAATTGGCGCAGTAGACTTAACTATCGCGACTTGAGCTGCGGTGAGAGCCATTGCAAGGTTGGTATGGCTTGGCCTAAAGATATTGTAAGATGTGTTTAGTTGATAGCTCGGCTGTGTCTAGTGAATACACTGGATGATGTTGAGAACAACAATGTAAGGAGCCTTCCAGGGGACTCTTTATATACGACCCCGGAGAACCACTTATGGCGCGGAGAAAGAGCATTACGCTGATATCCCAGCTCCTCGAGAATGACTCTCCAGAGGCCCAGCATCATGCGATGCGAAAGTGAAAAACAATAATTCGTAGCCCCGAATAGAGCGCCGTATGCCGCGATCACCAGAGTGGTCCGATGGGTTTTGGGTGTAGCATCTCCGCGGGCACAACATCGCTGTGGCCAACGTTCAGGATGGGCCCTGACGCTTATTTTTCCAGGTACCAGTTTTTCTGTGTTAGTTACTGTTTGCTGTTAGTAATGCTATGTTTCATCAGATCCAGACAGACGGTAACGCAGGGCCCTGAAATGTTCCCAAATGTATTCCTTCACGATCCTACCCCGCCATGTTGCGTGTAAGTTGGCAATAGTTTGTGTGGAAGATGTATAAGGCATTACATCTCATGCGTCGTGCTTACAAAAAGAATTGCAGTGACTTGGCTTAGAGTCCGATGCAATAAATCCCTGTAAAATCCAGATTGTTCCCTGACGCAAGACGTCAATTTCTCCACCAAAGCAGATGCATTTCGCGGAGAAGCGGAAATACCACCTCTTGACCTTAAAATCTGCGATGCCACGAGCTTGGGCGTAGCAAAGTTGTGACAAAGAATGGGCTGACACCCAAAAATAAGCTTCGGATCACCCCGGGTTCTCGAGGATAGATCGGAACGGCTCCTACGGCTGCAACGGGAGCAACTCTAGAATTACAACAACAGCTGATTTATTGGTTTGTACCGTAGTTTTTGTCATTGATTGGTGTCGCATCAGTTTTGTCAGGGAGCGGAACACATCTCAACAAATCATCGCTCCAAGGTTGATAAGCATTTCCGGGCATAAATTAGTCTTGTGAGCATTGACAGCTTGGTCTTGGTGGAGTGGCCGAGTCGTCAAGGCTCCTCAAACCGGGTATCCCACTTTGTATTGGTCTTCTATTCCACAACTTGGTCAGCATCGCGTGAAACCCGGAAAGAGTTGATAACACAATCATGGAATTGTTCCGCGCTGCTTGACAATTGCTCGTCTCTTGTTGGTCACTGGATTCATCTCCAAATTGATCACGAACAATATCCACCAACCCACAGACAGGTCACCATCCAACTCCACCACAATTGCATTCAAACTATCACATCATTGTTTCCCGTTGATTCTCATATCGGCCGCGTGGCCTAATCGCTAAGGCGCTAGATTTCGATTCTTCAGCCCTGAAAGCTCTCCCAGGTAGATCTTCCGAATTCATCTTCGCATCAAGTCACTAACAACTAAAAGATTCGAATCCTGGCGTGGTCGAATGATCTTATCAAGCTGATCTTTGAACAAGCTTCTCATAGGTTCTTTGCTTCCGTCTTGGGAACCATTGCCCAGTCGCGGTTCAGCTGAAGAATCCTTGGGGTATCAATGCTTGAGCTAGTTGGTATGTCGATTCGCCAACACTTGCAAGGAGCCTTGCGGGAATGATACCACTTGCATCACGAAATACTGTAGGTCAGTAAGGGGCAGGCTGTTTGAAAGAAATGGGAAGCCATACTATCTGCCCTTCTGTTGAGTCGAGATCATGTATTTCTGCGAGGCAAGTGTAAATCCCAATAGGTATCAGTAGGGTGCTGGACTGTATCAATCGCGCGACATCCTGGATGCCAGTGGTCTTCCTTCGTTCCAAACGGCCACATAGCAATCATAGATGTCTCGTCCGGTGCGCAGGGTTGTGGCCTCTTCCATATTGACCATCCTAGCGTGTCGATCAGTTCTTGGATCGTAATCCGACCATCCTCTATCGCCTTTTCCAGTTCGGCATTGTTATCCATGTCACCTTTGATCCTATAATCGGTCAAATTTGAGCCAGATGCTTCGAGCAGTCGACTGCGCACCGAAAACAGTGTTTGGCAGATCACATTAAGCACTGCATCGAAGGATGTGTATATCAACTCGTCTTCAGCACTCCATCGCTCCTTAGCTGACAGAGCTGGCCGGAGATAGTGAGTTCTGCATCGCTCAATAGCATCTGCAGTCCGGTTCGTTGCCTCTCGGTCTGCCATGGAGACGTCGTCAGGTGCTGGTGGCGCATCAACCCAGGTCAGTGTAGCAGACTCGATCTCTTCGACAAAGTGGCGCAACAATAAGGACCTGTGTGCCATGAGTGCTAGTCTCTTGCTATACCGGTTGATGATAAGGTCTGCAGTGCCCTGCCAGTTCACAATAAACCTCCGAGGTTGACGCAGAATATCTTCCAGATACTTTTTGATGTCTCTGAGCTCGTCAAGTGTTGCTGCACCGAGCCTTTTGAGATCTGGTCGTTCTGGCATTGTGCTGGAGATGTTGACAGGAAAGAACAGCCCAGATACCATCGAAGAGAAATCAATCCGGAGTCGATCAGCCCCAACCCCATCGTAACGCTCAGCAACCGCCCTCACCCACTGGAACATAGCCAAGCGAAACCCTCCCATGGTATTGTCGTGCAACTCCGTGCGTATCATGCTATCCAGGTTCAAGCCGTTGCTAAAGTCGCATTTGATGATCTCAACACCAATCTCCGCCCGAACAAACCCATCCAAACCCCATTCAGAAGCCAGTTTGCACAAATCGAGAGCTCGGTCCCACTCATCCAGTTTACCGCTCGTGTTGTTTTCCCGGAGCAGGAGGTCTTGGGAGTCCAGTGTACCCATGCTAGTCTTTCCAGCACTCATACCGTCAACAACAAGAACATTTAGTTCACGGCTTGTTTGATACGTATGGAGGTAGCCACGGAAGTTCACAAGATCGTCGCTCTCGGTTGTATCGCTAACATCAGTTTTCGCATCGCCAGTACCAAGGATCATGTCGTCGCTACGTCGGCGTAATTCTTCCCGGTATTCTTCGCTTTCAGACACAATTTCTCCTGTTCCAATCACCTTTTCAATCGAACTTTTGGTCTGTGGAGGGCGTCCCGGACGCCCTCTGCCGCGCCTAGATCTAAAAGAGCGTGCAAAGTTCTCAGCGTGCTCGATATCGAAGGCCAGCCATTCTGGGCTGGACGGTGTATCATTGGATCGGGAGCCGTGATAAAACGTAGTACCCATGGGCACTGTAGCCGGGAAGAAACCAAACCCGTTGTGATATAAGGCAGAGCCCCATAGTCTTCCTGCGGAGTGGACTGCGTTAAAGACCATGTGCGCCCTGCCTCTGGCATACTCGCGATCCGGCTGTATTCTGTCATCTCTGTCGCTGTTACCGCCCGCGATGTTGAGCGCAAGCGACAAGGCGAGCAAAACGCTGAAGTTGGGCCTTGGATACATCCTGGCAGCCAGGATCTTCGAGTTGTCTTGTTGAAGTTGAGTCTTACATGACTCCAATGTCAGCAAGCCTGACTCACATCAGCGAAGTTAACAGACTTTATCGCTCATCCGTCAGCCGCGCGGCCATAGATTGCCGATCCTAGTCGCGACTATCCACTTCCCGTGATCAAGATCGAACCCATCTTATCTGTGTGTGAAGAGATCTGATCATCGCAAAATGCTTCGGGTTTAAGGATTTATTCCCAAGAAACGATTGTTAACAACATGAATGCCTCTAATTGGTCAATACATCTCTTATTTCAAGGTTTGTCAATCAGACGAACCCATAACTTTATCAAAACAACTCACATGTCAGTACCGGGATATTTTCTCAACTCCGGAATACGGCACGCCATCCTGTAGACGAGGGGCACCGTAAGAAAAGCGTGGGCAATGTGATGTCGAACTCTATAATCGATAAGTAATACGGTACGATTCCACATTTTGTGACAGCGTCGAAGTGTTTATGCTGTTGCCCACATCGATATGCGACAGACATCATTCGCATGCGCTCATACCATTGATCATCAGCTGTTTTAACTCAGGAACAGTAATCCATCTATGATTGTTATAGTGTTAGGGCATGGGTTTTGTGGAAGCAGGCACACTCTCTAAGCGGGGATATTGACGGACCTGTTGGTACCGGTACATGCAGTACTTGGATCTTGAGCTCCATCGTTAGGCTTCTGCCGACGATTGCATAAACTTGAGCCTTGCAGCACATGCGATTGCTGCACGGCGTCCGGAAGGGCACCCGTTCAGGTCTTGGATCTGTAAGGTAACTGTGTACGACGCATCCATGACAAAGAGAGGCCCAATGACCATGCGGGATATCGGTAGTGGAACGATGGGCACATCAGTTGTAACCCAACTAGCTCACCGCCGGTCAGCGGTCAAGGTATGCAGATACTCGAGAGTGATAGTAATAAATCTGAAGCTCTAATGCATTGGATGCATTGAATTGATGATTCGGGAAGAGGGCTTAGTCGTAAGCTGCCATTGAAGCTTATGATGAAACTGAGAGCCATCATACGATTGGAAGACCAGCTGACCGGAGTTCGAGACGGTGAACAGACAAACAAGCCACCATCTGTGAAATAGTCGTACGAAATCGTGTACGTATCCGGCGAGGCAGGTCTTTGCAAATATTGTCGTGGAAATTTTGCAGGGGATGCTGGGGTTGAGCAAAGGGTAAGGAAGGGTCTTTGTTAATAAATTGAGACTCGTTTGTTGAGCCAGTCAACCCAGTCAAGTCTAGCTAACACAGCGAATGGCCATTGTCAACTCCAATCAAGCCAGGTTTCCGAGGACGAGCATATACATACTCGGTAACTGACAATGAGTTAGTTTGCGATATGTCACCATAGTAGACACCGACAATGCGGATCCAGGTGAGCTTCCGGAATACCTCACTGACTTATAAGTTATGGTTGAAGATCACCGAGGGTCAAGTGGAGGATGTCTTCCCCGGTCCCTGGAGTTAAACAGCGGAGGCGGGGGATTCGCTAGCGGGGCAAGGGTCTCTCCTTCCGCCCGCGTCCTCCTGTGGAACCCATGCCGGATGGTTCTACCGTGCACCTGCCTTGTGGGACGATCGCTCAGCAGCTCATACTAAAATCCTGTGTGAAGTAAGGTACTGCAGGCGACTCTCTCATCAAAAAGATCCGTCTGTACCAATAAGACTCAGTGTGACAACACTAGTGATGTGCTGGTTCATTACGGATTACGTTGAAGGAAGTTCGTCTCTCTGATTTAAGGCTCTGAATTAAACCTGGACTTTCCTACTTTTCTATAGCAGGCTGGGGTACATGGATTTGTTCCAGAGCAACCCACGCAACAAACTGCATCTACAGCGCGGGGTTGGATTGCACAACTTCGGGTACCTCGGTTTAGGGGCCGTTAACACGTACAGTAGTGTACTTTCTTAATCGATGACAGCTCCAAGAATAGAACTTACCCTGGATTTCCTAAACGATAGAACGTGGGAATGTTTCAAGAGACCCTAAAGCAAAAGAAGCATGGAGTCCACACTTTATCACAGTGCGTTTTGGGGTTCATTACACAACAGAATGGAAAGCAGCAAGATTGAGCTTGATCCAATGATGCTGTGGCTGCCCTCTCAATTGGCTCAAGGGGAATAGCTCAAGCTTTCCTCTTTCCCGTCCGTTCCGCCATTCTTGTGGTACAGGTAGATTCTTGCCGTTGTCCAGAATGTCACTTGTTGCATCTCATCTGCCCGTTCTTTCCGTTTTCTCTCTTTGTCCTTCATCCAAACCTCCCAACAAATGCTACACCGACGAATACGACGCCGTACCTGCATCAAGCACGTTGGCGGCGCTTCTTTCCCCTAAAGCTGTGAAGTGTAATAATATTTTTCTCTGCCCATTTCTCCTTCGCCAATATCAGGTATACTAGCTTCCCGAATTGATTCATCAAACCTGGTGATCTCATAGCGCATATCAGACCACCTCCTCACCAACTCCCTTCCTTGCATCTCTTCATCCTGGCCCCCCATTTTCCACAATCCCGGGCTCTTCGGTCTCGATAAATCGGTATAATTTCGTTTTGTAGTTGGTAATAAAGAGATTGGACTATTAGGCTGAGCTACCAAGATAAGATCTCACTGGGAAACCGGTCAACTGACACACAGACGGAGCATTGCAGCAGCATCGCAGCAGCAGAAGGTGCCACCTGCAGTTTCACACGCCCGCTCCTGCTTCCATCCATCAACTCGCAGAGGTCTGGCCTCCGCTGTTTCTTCTCTTTCCTCCTCATCCGACCCTGGTCGAGCTCAATCATCAGTCTTCCTCTCTATACGGGCTATCATTCAAACACCTCCCAACGTGATATCGCTGAAGCACAGCCCAACAGCCCAAGTTTCTCTCCCGCTCTGGCACGCCACTCGTCTCCTCACCTTGATCATCATCGTCTGCTCACCTCATTCCCTGGCCGTTTACCCCACGCCCAACCGCCTCATCCTTCCCCGCCCCCAGTCGAATTTACTTGACTCGCCCGTGGGATTCTTGTCTCACCCAGAACGATACTACCAAGAACCGTATAGTACAGTACATTCTAGCCCTCGTCCCCCCTCCCGTCCTGCAGAGACCCGCGCTGACGGGGACAGCCACGATTCCAACCCTTGTCTGTTGCCAAGTATCTGAACATTGGCCTTCCATATTTGCAGATTCCTTGCTCGGCCGCTGCCAACACGAATCTCTTAGGGCTCTCGGTTTCTCATACTCGCCATAACCATCTCACCCGGGGTGTCTGTATTCAAGTTACTGTTCGAGCTCCACTGCTTTGTCGACTTTCACCTCCTCTTTACCACCGCCTTTCGTCTTTCTGGCCTGATCAAGGAGCAACTCCAAGAGTATAACTTGCCTCACAGCCGCAGTCTTGTTCGTTTCCCCCCCTACCTAAACATCTATCCGCGGTGTTTCCATCATATCTTCTTACTCCTCGTATGCGAGGGAGCCTTTCCTGTTCTGAATTATAACCAATCTGCTACCCCTCCTTCATATCCGATACCCCGCCAATTTCTTCAATCGCCATCATGAGTTCCAACAAGCCTACACGCAAGTTTTCGACGGGCGCCACGTCGCACCGCAAGAGGCAGATGAGCCTTATGGTCGAGAAAGACGGTCACGTTAACGGCCCTCTTCAGGTGAGTTGATTCTTGTTTTCCTGCCTTGAATCTTCTCATCATGTCATTTATGTTCTGTCATGACAACTTGCGTCATGGCAATTCGAGCTTCCTCAAACCCCTGTATTATGGGGGCCCATCGACGATCAATCATCTCTGGCACTGAAGCGACTAACATAATGATTTCTTAGACCTTATACCTCGGTATTTCTGCTGTCTTCGCCGATGATCGTACCGCCGTTATTGCACTTGCCATTCACGACACTGTCTATCTCAATGACTTCTCTATCAAGCACATCTCACTCGATGAGGAGATGCGTGAGGGACTTGACCTCATCGCTGATCACATTGTCAGCGAAGTTGAGGCTTATGAGCATGAGAACTTCGTCAAGTTCATCGGAGCCGGTATCCCCGTCACACTCAAATATATGAGCCCATCTCTTTGCTCTCGTCTCTGGCTTGAACTTGATATTGTCCCAGTGGTGCTACGACCTGACCATGAGGCCAAGGAGAAGAGCTTTTGGGATGTCAAACGCGTCGACGAGCAAGCTGATTCTATGGCCCGCAAGTGTATTCTGTAAGTCGCTGCTGTTCACTTTCTTCGAACTACCCTGACAAAATACATTTAGAAACTTCGGGCCCTCCCTCGTTCCTCACCTGCAGGTCGGTTACAGGGGTATTGTTCAGACGGACGCCGGGTTCCGGGTCCATATCACAAATCTTCAAAACCACAAAGACACCTGTTCCAGCGCCACATGGAATACCATGCAGTTCTATGCCAACAAGCTCCGTGAGAAGAAAACCAAGATCGCATTTTTCAGCGCCACCCCCCAGGGTGGTGGTGTCGCTCTCATGCGCCATGCTCTCGTCCGTCTCAGCCGCCTCTTGGGTGTTGATGTGACTTGGTATGGTATGTTCCTACACTCTCTATCAATTTACTACGGAGTTGTTCTCTAAAATTATTCCAGTTCCCAAGCCGCGACCTGGTGTATTCCGCATCACCAAAAACCAGCACAACATTCTTCAAGGTGTCAGTCACCCTGATCAACGTATCTCGGACCCAGAAAAGGCAGCTATCACCGACTGGATTCAGGACAATGCCAAGCGATACTGGCTCTCTGAAGGCGGTCCTCTCCGCCCCCCTCAGGAGGGCGGCGCTGACATCATCTTTGTAAGTCTAAATCAGCACCTTGGGAACCCTGTAAAGATATTGTAAGAAGCACTCGACTAATGGCAAGTGTAGATTGATGACCCTCAGATGCCTGGTCTTATTCCCATGATCAAGAGGCTCACTCCCGATCGCCCGGTTCTCTATCGATCCCACATCCAGATTCGAAGTGATCTCGTTGCTAAAGAAGGTTCTCCTCAGAATGATATCTGGAACTACCTCTGGAGCAACATCAAAGAGTCCGACATGTTCATCAGTCATCCAATCCCTAAGTTCGTCCCTCATAACGTACCAAAGGAGAAAGTCGCATACTTTCCCGCTACCACTGACTGGATTGATGGTCTCAACAAACCCATGAACAAGTGGGATACCGGTTACTACGTCAATATCTACAACCAGCAGTGCCGAAACCAGCGTATGACTGAACTTGAGTGGCCCAACCGTAAGATCTTACTCTGCCTTGTTAAGTATAATATGACTGACCCAATTCACAGGCAAGTACATTGCTCAGGTCGCTCGATTCGACCCTGCCAAGGGTATCCCCACTGTCATCGACTCATATGCAGAGTTCCGCCGTCGATGCGACGAAGCCAATATCGCCGATATTCCTCAACTTGTCGTGTAAGTTGCATTATCTACGCGAAACATGAAACTACTGACTATTGTAGCTGTGGCAATGGTTCCATTGACGATCCAGATGGTGCTATCATTTTTGACCAGACCATGACCCAGCTAGAAGACCACTACCCTCATCTCCTCGACGACGTCAGTGTTATGCGTCTCGATGCCAACGACCAGCTTCTGAACATGGTCATCGCCAACGCCTATGTCATTCTCCAGCTTTCAACTCGTGAGGGCTTTGAGATCAAAGTCTCAGAGGCCCTTCACGCAGGAGTTCCTGTGATTGTCTCCAATGAAGGTGGCATTCCTCTCCAGGTCAAGGATAAGGTCAATGGATTCCTCGTTACCCCTGGTGACTACAAAACTGTTGCTGGACACCTTATGGACTTGTACACCGATAGCGAGCTTCATGCCAAGATGTCCCACGAAGCCAAAACCGGTGTTAGTGATGAGGTTGGCACGGTTGGCAATGCTCTGGGCTGGTTCTACCTGGCTGCCAAGTTTCAGGAGCTGGGTACGAGCCCAGGCCTTCGCGGTGATGAGAAGTGGGTAAACGACATGGCTCGTGAAGAAGCCGGCTACCCTTACTCCGAAGGTGAGAACCGTCTGCCTCGTCACTACACTCAACGCAAGAATGAGGAGAAGGTACAGGAGAATGGCGAATAGATGGTCATGAGCCATTGGTGCTTGTTTTAGATTCCATTTCACCGGGAAATATCAGGGATAAGAGAAAATCAAGGGAGTATATATACGTGTGTGTATGTGTGTTAGCAGTCACAAAAGATTCTTGGGATTGTTGTCCGGGTCTACGATGAAACGGCTGGTTGATTTATGATATGTTTGCCCACAGGGTCAGAAAATTCCACTCATCTCCACTGCAGCTTTTTACTGCTGAGCTTCGAAAGACAAAAATATATTGCTTATGTGTTTCTCCGTTCGCTAGTGCTAAATGGTGATGTGTTGATGTTTGTCGTCGGCACCATAGATTGCCTATGCAGGCTTCCGCGTTCAGACGTTCTGTAAACAGTACTGAATGAGAAATTCCTTTCAGCCTTACATGTAAAATGTTCTTTCTGATTAGGTAGGTAGTATACCTAGGTGCTCCCGTCATTATGGGGGGTGTTCAATGAATCAGAGTAGTGCCTTACTTCACAATATCACTGCTCTGGCAGGTGCAAGGCAACGTCTGCATCTGGCATCCACTTGCCCAAAAGGAAGGAACAGTGACGAGCAAGTACCCAGTTGGCAAGGCACTTAAGTCCTCGAGTCTCTTTCACATATTTGAATCGACATGGTTTCACTTTCTTTTCTCTGTCAACCCTGTCTCTTCCTTGTCTTGTTCATTCGGCCGTTGTCTCTTTGCAAGAACGGGCACAAACGCTTGATCCTTTGATAGATCGACAAACTTGTCTCCTTTGTTTTCTCTCCTTTACAGAGTCACGCCTGTTCAAGCTCTTCAGCGATGTCTCTCCCGGGCTTGGATGAGTCTGTTCTGCCCACTGTTCATGTGGAAACGATGAATCCTGCTCGGGCTCAGATGCTCGCCAACGCCGCCCAAGAAGAATTGACAAATCCAGCACCCCCTATTAAGATCGAAGACCCTTCTTTGTCTGCTTTCTGCATGACTGGTGCCAACCGTAGCGTCTTGGGTGATGCATCTCTGCGCGCCTCCCGGGGCTCGCAGATATCTCAAGGATCGCCAATGGCTTCCAACTCCAACCTCGCTACACCTGGACGAGGTTTGAGAGAGTCCATGCCGCCTACAGGCGGCTCTGTAAAGCGGCCCGCCAGTGTTTTGGTGGACGAGGCGAAGGGGAACAAGAAGAAAAAGCAGAAGACAGATGAGTTCTATACCCAGATTCAATCCCTTGGTCATGGTAAGAAATTAGGGACTACATTCGTTCAAGCAGTAGTTGACATGTGCATAGCTCCGCGGCCAGATGAAAACACACGATACTTGACATCGCTCCTTCGCAACCGAACTTTGACTATCTGCTTGCAGTCTGTTGCCAAAAAGGGAGGTACTCTCAACAAGCCAAAGACATACGACTTTCGTATTTCCCAAGCCGGTCTGGTCCAGCATGAGAAACTATCAACCCTGGGCTACACCCGAGCTCTCCCTTTATCCCTGCATGATAAAGGCGTAGACGGTGCCGAAGGAGCCATCTCTAGTACCATAGTTGGCGAACTGCTCGAGGATGTCTGGCCCAGGCTGAACAAGAACGAGAAGTATGGGTACGCCCGACAACTGCGTAATATAATCCGCAAGATCCGACAAGGAAGTAGAGCTGGTCCAGACGCTACTTTGGGATCGGTCGAATCAGGACAGTACAGCTTGCTGCAGGACAAGCATCCAGACCACACGTACTATGCTATTCGTAAAGATCCCAAACAGAAGCAATTCATGGCACTGCTTATGTCAACCCTTTATGAAACAGTTCCCAAGCCGGTGGCTAAAGCTTTGGTATCGCAGTTTCGAGTCGATTATCCGGTGGTACTCACACATGGGGCTCTATGCCCTAGAAACATTGTCGTCTCCAATAACACCATCGCATGGATCCTTGGTTGGGATTGCGCAGGATTGTATCCAGCTTGGTGGGAGTATGTGCGGTTCTTCGAAGCAAGAACCATCGAGGGAAACAGTGATTGGTACGATTATGCAACAGACATATTCGAGGATGAGTTCCCGGGAGAGCTGGCGGCATATCAGGGCATAGCCAGGTGTCAGCAACCTTGATGGTGGGAATGTATTGTGGCATTTGGATCAGTTGGTCTTCGGTCCGTGGTATGGCGAAACGATTGTGCAACGATATAAAATATTGTAAGGTTAGGTAGAGGCAACAAGTGTAGCTACTCTTTATTGATTCTTTATTGAACCTCGTGGTACTATACACACTCGATATTCTGACGAACAAACAGACGACGCGGGATCGTTTCATCGACCATAGCCACGTACAAGTTAATCGCTATTTTGGCCTCGTTCGCCTCATTCGAACTCTTCAACTTTGTTCACATAAATAATTTACTTCTCGAATCGCTTGGAAACGGTGCCCCAGTTAATGACCTCCCAGATGGCACTGAAGTACTCGGCCTTACGGTTCTGGTATTGGAGGTAGTAGGCGTGCTCCCAGGCATCGATGCCGAGGAGGGGCTCAAGGGCGCCAGTAACGGGGTCCTGGTTGGGTCGGGTGGCAATGGAGAGGGTGCCTGAGTTCTTGTCCTTGACGAGCCAAGCCCAACCAGAGCCCTGGATACCAGCGAGGGTGGCGTTTGTCTGCTTCTTGAAGGCATCGAAAGAGCCAAAGTCCTTCTTGATGGCAGTTAGGAGCTTTCCCTCAGGCTCACCACCACCACCCTTGCCGTTAGGGGCAAGGTTCTCCCAGAAGAGGGAGTGGTTGACATGACCACCTCCGTGGAAGTTGAGCAGAGGAGCCTGGGATGCAGCAGCCTTTGCGTCGCCCTTGTGCTGGGCCTCGGCGAGGGCATCGGTAGCGTTGTTGAAGCCTGTGACATAGGTCTGGTGGTGCTTGGAGTGGTGAAGCTCCATGATTTGACCGGAGATGTGAGGCTCAAGGGCGCCGTAGTCGTCTAGCAATTGGTTAGCTACGCGAAGCTGAAGTCTTCGGGGTAATGGTGAGCCTTGCAAGGAAGGTCGGGGAGAGTGGCCTTGGTACGGACGAAGCTGGTGGTAGCCATAGCGGCGAGGGGAGTTGAGCGGGTGCGCAGACCGGCGCGGAGGGCGGGAGTTGATCGGAGGAGTGCGGAAGCCATGATTGATTATCCTGAAGGATGTTAGCAACTGTGGGAAAGAAGCAGATCGCTCACTGGTGAGACAATTGGAGTGTAGGTAACATACTGAGGACTGACTGGTTGTGATATGGATGGAGTTGACGATGTCAAAAAAACTGAAAGAGGGATGGCTTGGGAGGAGGGGCAGTTCTGGTTAAAGAGAAGACGGGGACGGCAATGTCGGACTGCCGAAGGAGCTTGGATCAATGTGTCGTCATAATTAAGAGAGCTTGCACCTGGGCGAGGCTTGATAGTCAGTGGCTGGTGATGTGGCTTTGGAGTTGCTTTCAGTATAATCTTAGTATTTACAGTTAAATTATGCTTTTGTCTGCAAATGCACTTGTTCATATTAATGATATGAGATGAACCCTTAAATACTCTGTTGTGAATCTACCAGAGGCATCATTTTCCAGCCGCAATTGCGCAAAACTGCTGGAAAGCCTGACTAAATCATGATCATGAAGTTGAGCTACGGCTGAGCTCGGTGACGTTCAAAGTACCGAATAGCGATATCATATCACCCAATTGTGTATTTTTATGGAATCAAATTCTGATTTATTTGGAATCAAATTCTGATTTATTTGGAATCAAATCCCAAGGTAGCTCTCGAGATGGATTTGAATCCCCCACGTCTCCGAGATCACCGCTGTGCCGATCTCGCACTCCCGAACGAATGACGCAACTGAAGACCAGCTTGCATGCGATACAACAGCATCGCTATATACGGATTCAACGCTATCGACTCTAATTAATATCCGATAGATGACAAACAGATGGGAACTGATGTTTCTTCTACTTCGTTTATTTGTCAATTATCTGTAGGGTAGTGAGCTTGAGATTATGTCATCGGCGCGTGGGATTGAACCCCTCAACGCGTCTCCCTCTCACAGGTAAACTAAACACCAAAACGTTCAACTTTGGCTAGACCGCAAACATGTCATACTACGATATCGATGCCATCCTCACGGATGCAGAGGTAGTGCACTACTCTCTCAAGAAAAATCCGATCAAATACTAACCATGATGCAGAAAGTCCCCTGCCAATTCGAAATAGACGTCCCCTACCTCGGCCATCTCGATAATTCCCCTCACGGCCTGAAAGCCAACACACCGCTCACCCTCCCCCTCTGGCTCGCCGAAATGCTTGCCCTCGCCTCAACGCCAACATCCAGCGCGCCGCTGACTCTCAATCTGCCGCCGTGCCTCTCCACCGCTGTCCTGTCAGCTCTGAAAGCCGACCCGCGCGCCGTTCCCCTCCGCGACCAGAGTCCGCACTTCTATGGCGTGGGCGTGCGCATGCTGGATCTGTTCGATGAGAAGGATGTCGCAGAGGTATTGAGGAAGACGTTTGTTGTCAGGGCGGGCGAGGTCGGGCTACATGCAAGGAAGGCTGATGAGGGCACAGGAGGTAATGCGGAATTCTTGAGAGGGCTTGAGGAGTGGGAGAGAGGCTTATTTAGAAGAGGACACGAGGGTGTCAAAGGAGCTAAGGAGTGGACGGACAAGGTCAAGAAGACATGAAGTTGAGATGTTGACTAGAATTAAGATACCCATGAGTTGCCTACAGGCACTACGCGTCTGCAATACATCAATGCAGAATAGAATCATTGCTTTCAGCTAATGCAAACAAACGCTAAGTCACACAGACAGCAGCATATGCAGGGATAAATGTGTGCGTTTCCAGCACAGTCTATTACTGACTCCGACTCCTACGCCTGGAAGCCAGCCGAGGTTCCTGATTCCTATCTGTAGGCAAATGGTACTAAACCACTATATCCGCTCGGTGTTGTTCCAACTAAGCAGAAAGCTCCAACATTTCCCAGCATGCCCTTCAGATTCTAAAAACCCCTCAATAGTGTAATATCCCCGGAACAATCCCATTTCTGTTCTAATCCGTCAACACAACCGACTCAATGCCTCTTTGTCCTGAGGTTGAGCGCTGTTGGACATTGACCCCACAAACAAAAACGCCGTGCTCAATGCTCAACAGCATTTAAACTCCTCATCCTATGTCATGTACAGGATAATAAAAATGCAAGACTCCTCTTTTTCCTCTGCAGGGAAAACCACCCAGTTACCGACCCGGGCCCAGTATATATCGTAGCCACGCGATGAAGCACTTTCGATCACGCTGAATAAACGTATAGGTGTCGCACCGCTCTGAGCGGTCGAACCTCGTAGGCCGCCCATCTAGGGTCACAGCCAGTTTGAACGTATCCACCAGTTCAGTTTGCCAAGACTGCTGAAAAGAAACCAGAAAAAGGTAATCATCGACGCCGTGAAGGTAGAGAGAAAGAAAGGAAAAAATAAAAGTCGAGATGGCGAAAAATAGAAACAGAAATCATAAGACAGGCTCTCTGAAAATCATAATGTGTAAAGGCGAATTGGAAACGATAAAAGCAAGATTGGGATCCTTGCTCATGAAAGAGTTGATGCGCTCGTTCACCAGAACGGCACAAACCGAGCATTTGCATTGCCCAGATGTGTCAGTATCGTATCGACTCATCTTTGACTCGGGCTCGGACGCGCGGTAGTTTTTTTGGGGAGGTTTTCTTCTTATGTAACTAGCATCCCCTGGGGTACAAGGGTGCTCGACAGGTTGACGTTGAGACGTCATCAATACAGCACACCAACCGGTGGAAATAGGGACAACTTCGACGTAAGAAGATGGGTTTGATCATCAATACTCGTAGTTTGAATAGCTCAAGCGGCCCATAGAGCAGTGTCATGCATGCTCAAATGAGACATATCTTGAAAAGTAGCCGGAGTGATGGTGTTAGAGGATGATAGGGTAGAGCCATAGGCGGAATTGGCATGCTCGGAAAAAGCATAGTTATCAGTGAGCCCCATGGGTGAGCCATTGAAGGCTGCGTAACCAAAGTTGCCGGAAGCAGATGAGATGGGAGCGGGAATACCAAGTTCGCCATTGACACTAGCCATCATAGCGGGGTCGGCGGCACCGTCGACGGCAAGATCATAACCAGTCTCCATATGATATGGGCTCATGTTGCTACCAATGCCTTGGAACATGTCCATTTGGGGAGGCATTGAACCTTCAGTCTCGCCATCAACCATGTCGTCGGTATCATCTTGATCAGGCATGGGAGAATCGTTGAAGTCAACTTTGACCTTCTTCTCGACGAACCAGGCCTTTAACTCGGACATGGGGGGCCAATCACCTCCACCCTTACCACCACGTTTCTCATCAGAGTTAGCACCCTTCTTGCCGCGGGGAGTCTTGGGCTTGAAATGAGTACGTCGTAGATGCGCAGCGGCGTTATAGTAAGCACCATACTCTTTCCCAGAGATGCATGCCTTGCACTTGGACAAGGGGTTGACAGCCTTGACACCGGTCTCGATGCCGACGGTCGCAGGATCACGGCAGACAAACTTCTTGACAGTGCCCTCGTGCTTGGCGTTGACATGTCGGCGAAGCTCATGGTCACCTCGAAAGCCGTCAGGGTGCTCAGTGCACTGGGTGCAGTAGACCTTGGGGTGCTTGGGGCGCTGGTAGTTGCTCTTGTTGACAGGCAATTTGGGCTCTTTGTTGGCAGTGTTCGAGTTGGCTTCGTTCCTGGCAAGTTCATCCTTGGGCTTCGGGGCGAGTTGGATGGTCTTGGCTGCTTGAAGGACACGCTCACGAGCTTCCTTTGCTCGACGCTCAAGGTTGGAGGCATTTGATCGAACACTGGACATGCTGGTGTTGGAGCAAGAGCGCTCCATATCGGTAGATTCTGGCGATGTCATCAAAGTGTTTCCATGGGTGTCGATGTACTGTTGGACATTGGCGGGAGACAGATTGGCACCGAGACCGAACAGGTCATGCTCAGAAGTGTACTGCTTGCCGGTGGGGTACATGCTGGTGGGACCAGGGGAAAGATCAGAGACATAAAGCGCATCAGCCTGAGATTGAGATGATTCCATGCGCTCCATGCCAATGCCGTAGTTGTCGAAAGAGCTGTTCTGTCGGGTCAGAGGGCTTCCAGCCTCAGCAGCAGAGGGACCCGAGATCATAGAGGGGCAGGCCGAAGACATGGGGTAACTGCAAGGAGCATTTGAAGAAAGGCTAGAGAACGAGTTGTCGGGCACCAGGTTGTAAGCGAGTCCTGAATAGGTTGTGTCGTAGTGCTGAGGGCCAACCCACGTCTCGGGGCACTGTTTTAGGAAATCTTCGGGGTCCATGCCGATGCTGAGTAAAGGCTGGTTCTCCTGAACACTGGGCAGTTGATTTGATGCGCCCTCGAGGGGTAGGCTAGTTGACTCATTTTGAGGAGAGCTGTATCGGTCCATGGAAGCACTCAAAGGAGCGATGCGGTTGCCAGTTTGTGAGAAAGGCATGTGCGAGTCTGAACGATTTGACACACTACGGCTCATGGGAAGGGCGGAGCTGGACTGTTGAGAAAAGGCTCTCCTCTCGCGCTTATGTGCCTGAAGGCCAATATGTCGTTCCTATATGGTTTGGTTAGAGAATGGAGATGGCGCAAGGCTTTAGGATGTATTACCGTGATGGCAGACTTCACTTGGGTAGGGTATGTGATGGTCGACTTGCTACGAGAGAGACCACTACTTCGTGAATTTGAGACGGCATTGCTGGAGATTTGAAAAGGTGCCTGGAAATTTTGGGCGACTTGATCCAATACTGCGGGATCTCCTCTGAGTTGACTTTGCACGAACTGCTCGAGCTGTGAATTCCGTGCGTTAACGGCTTCTAGCTGACGTTGTAGCTCCTCGACAGTTTTGTTTCCTTGTAAATTCATGTTTGTATGGATAAGATATAATGAATTATTGTTTCAGATAGGACAACAGATTCGAAGACGGGATAGCCTTGATACGTCGAGGTGTGTTGGTGTAAGTAAGGCGAGTGGATGCTGAGCAAAAGGCTTGGAGACTGGAGAAGTGAAAACCCCCGAGGCGAACTATTGAATAGGTGATGAGGACAAGTAAGAGTCTAAGGCTTAGGCGTGCCACAGGCGAAAGATTAAAAAGTGGGATAACGGGAGTCAAGAGAGACGACGAAGAAAAGAAGGTGAATGAGACGCGGATGGGATGGAGGATTAATAGTGAGCCAGGATGGAGAGAACAGGCGGCCAGTCACTCTGAATGAGGCTTCCAATCCCCACTCTGATCTCGCAGGGATGTTGCAAGGATGCTGGAAGGATATTCAAGGGTGGTGGGACTGGGCGGTAGCTGCGTCCTGCGGTGTGTAGGGTGCTTGACGAAAGGATGTCTGTGGGTGAGCGGTCAAATTAGGCTTGGCCTGGCTGAAAATGCAGTGCAGTGACTGCAGCGTTTTGGGCGTGGGCGTGGGCGCGGGCGTGGGTGTGTGTGTGTGTGATGATGATGATGTAGCGTGCGTCTTGGTGGTGTGTTTCGACAAGGAGATTCCAGACAAGCTGCGATGTTTCTGGTTGGTGATGGGCGATCTTGCTTGCGTTTGTTAGGCAGACTGACAGAGTGATTGTGGTGGTGGTGCCCGAGTGGCCTGATCGACGATGAACGAAAAAAGATACCACTTACTACGGCAGTAAGACCAAGATTTAAGTAGGCTAAGACAATAGACTTGTCGCAAAAAAGAAGCTTGTGGGGATGGTTATGATGCGGCTTCAACAAATGCCGTTGTAGTCGAGATTGAAACAACCATGAAAATGATTGAGACTTGTGGGCGGGATTCAAAGTGGACCGAGCCAGTGTCAGATGGGAAAGGTGGAAGGAACGGAGAAGTTAGGACGCGTGACGACGACAACAGCGACTGGACAACTCACTAACATTAACATTGAGTTTAGACTGACAGCGCGTGTGTTTCCCCTTACAGGCAGTTCACCCACTAGGCCAACGGTCACTCCAGCAGAAGCAACCACTGAAAACTGCCCGGAATGCTCGGTGGCCGCTGGAGAAAACAGCCCAACACCAAGCATCCATGCATCCCATCGAGTCAAAGCTCTCATCCACACTAATAAAACACCCCGGGTAGGAAAAGGATCTATAACGTCTCATACCAAAAAAAGAAGAGCCAACTCAACCACCCATGTCGCTGACGCCCGGTGGATGTGAGAGCTGTTGTATTCACAGCGATTGGATGCTCAGAGTTGTTTCTGGTCAGGTCTAGCTTGCTGCGACCACTACCAACTTTGATCTTATTGCGCGTACGGAGTACAGCTCATCGACCTATGCTGGCTGTCCACGAGATGCTTTGAAACGAGGCATCTCTTTTTCTGCCATTACACGCAAGAGGCTCAGTTGCATCAAAAGCGGTGGGCTGTGTCCTTTGCTCTTGTACATTGGACATCGAGGGAAGCCCGGGGAATGCTAGGTTTGATCCCGTCTCTCAATAATTATTAGGCACCTCATTCTAGGACTTTTCTCCTACCTAACCTACAGGTCAGACAAACGGCAAGCCGCATATTGTCTGATGCCTCACATCTCCCAGTTTCCGGCCGCCGTCTTTCATTCCTAAGAGCCTACGTAATGGGGGGCACAGCATCATCATCCCCAGCATGGTTCATGACTACGAGGAAACAGAAGTAAAAACAATCAAAGAAAAGGAGACAAGAAGAAGCAACGTGATATAGCGCAAACACAAGCAAAAGCAGAACAGAGGGTCAAAGCAATGACGGCATCCCTTCAATCCCTGCTACAGGGTACTGTACGCAGTTAAGAAGCCGTAGGAAAAAGCAAATACAACTAAGAACATCGACGAGTTACTATGTTGCGGGATGTCATGGTCATCCCCCGACTCATCCTCATCCCACACACCAAAGCGCAAGCAAACTGGGCACCATTAAAGCATGGCATGGGCTCGGGCTCTGGATCAGATACTAAAATCGTAGGAGAAAGGCCAAACCGCAGCTAAGCAATTCAATTTGCCCAATTCTTCTTCTCTCTCTGGCAGCGTGGTGGAGTTATCATGCGCTAACCCACTAAATCATTGACCGGCTGCACGTTTTTTCCTGCCAGGTGCTGCTGTCAAGTCCCGGAAGAGACACGGGAACGAGCAATGAAAGTCTGTCTAGTGCCGTGGGTGGTGTCGTCGTTGTTTGCAGTTTCGGTTTAGTTTGTTTGAGGATATTCCCGACAAGGCAGGTCATGTATCTAAGTTTGTTCAGCATATATTTATTAAACATGATGTTCAAGCGCTATTACCTGCTATTTTCAGCCCTGCAACATAATACTCACAGACGCACAGTCACACACTGATAATGAGATTGTCTCATAGGCGAGATCAGTTGCGGTACTGAATTCTCAACACTAACCCCAAGAGCCGGCTGGCGGCGGGACGCTGATCACCATTTTCCCTGTCATTAATGTATCAATGTGCCGCCGACGTACGTGTTGGACATACTCAGCTGAATACCCTTGCTCTGAAGTTTGGGGTTGTAGAAAAATGTTATCGATTCAATCCACCCTCAAGGTTCATTTTCGATCGTGACAAACATTCTACCCATATGACTCTTTTTATCATCTTCAACCTCAGCACAACTGAGCTCTCACATAAAGATGCCATCACCAGAAGATCAGAACCCCCAAAACGGGTTTGGTTTCAACATCCCATCTCCAACGGGTAGAATCCTTGCACAAACCCACACTCCATCTCCTTTTAGCACCCACCTCTTTACGCAAAACGAGGCAATCACTGAGACGGGGCATCCATTGATTGGCTGTCGAGCATGGTCAGGCACCCCCACAACGTATCTCGATTGGCTCCCGCGGACGCGCAGAGTGAGGCGGACGACACCAAAGCCAACGTTAGACGGGACAGAGATAATCCTTCACCAGATCCAAAGAAGAAGCAGCAAAATGACACCCTCTTCTTGGCTTCGTATTGTCTTGTCTGCTCTGAGTCTGAGATAACCAATGCGACGGAAACTAGGACTAGGTGCCTTCCGACGCTGATGATCATCTTGTGTCTTAACCAGGACGAACGATGGTTGTATTACCACCGCAGTCTAGACCTAATGATCTTCATTACCAGCATCTACCACTAACACTGGGCTCTTCTGTTTGGTCAGAGAATCGCCCGAGTATTGTGCACTCCGTACCATGCAGGCATTTGCACCAGCTTGTTTCTTCTGACTCAACCACCAAAAGCCTTGGCGTTATTTATCTGATGCTGGACTATGGTTCTGTTCCCAACGCAGGAACGGCAGCAATTTGCTCGTCCATAAAGCTCCGCGCTACGGAGTATGGTTTGAAACTTTGGCCATCTATCTCAGGCCTATGCCCGTGCCCATGCACGCAATGCGCCAATCTCGAAACCGTTTCTTCGCGGAACGTGGCCCCGGGTCAATAGCTCGGGCTCATAGTCGACCAATGGGTCCAATGTCTTACTTCTTCTTCATCCGTTTCTCCGGAATAAACTCTGAAGATTGCAATTGATATTGTATGGGCTAGATAGACTTGAGTCGTGAAGAAAGTTCCACTTTCTATGCTCACAGGCTCCCCCCTTGGACCTCATCTTTCCTTGCGGAGATCATGCAGGCTCAACCCCCGTCTCGACTTGATATTTTGTAGATCATTGATGAAATTGTCCCATTGATTGCCTCCTGGACGTGCGGGCTCTGGCGCACGTGCAACGTAAAGTCCCCATCACGGACTCACTGATGCGTTGGCATTTTTCCTGCGATCCGACAATTGAGCACGTATGATTTCTTGCCTTTTAATCATGTTGATTACTGGGTCGAGTCGAGCTATGATATTTGGACGACTAGGTGGAAATGCCGCATACAGGATCATGTATAATGTATGCAAGCACTTCGCTTTCAGCTCATTTCAATCCTCCATGACCATGAACCTTACTCCATTTCTGGCTCCTTTGCCATTTCTCAAGTAACGTTCCATCGTAATTTTAATAGAGTGTGATGATTCGCAATTAGTCTTTAGTCTTCAACCTCTGTGATTTTCGTCAGGGACTGATTGCTGCTGGACCTTTTGTTCCAACTACCCTGCATCTATTACACATTCAAACGCACAGCCCATTGTCTTGCGCGTACCTTGAGCCATAGCGTTAATACTAACCGGAAATACTGGAGGAAAAGCACTTGTGACCAGGAGACCCTGCGTTTGAGACATTCATTCAACGTCAACCCGTCCTAGGCGCATAAGTAAGTCCAGTAACGAACCCAAATCAGCGTTTACTAGGGCTGATGCATAAGACAAGCCATGGTGATCCATAACCAGAGTACAAACTCCTGTCGGTACTCGTTAGGTTGTGAGCCGTTGAGTCAAAACTCGGCAGTCAAGCGAGACCAAACTATGACTGGGATCCCCTTGAAAACAAAGCTCAAAATCATGCCATGATGATCATTTAGTGCTGTCCAGCAACAACAACCTACGTCACAACAAACCAATAATGGGAAACGGTAATTTCATCTCGCTGGGTTTTGGCTGTAATTGTCCTCATCCAAGGCCTGGCGGGCCGACAGCTTTGAGATAGATCGTAACCTGAAACTTCGTGAATCTTGCGGAGAAGAACCTTGCGATTTGTCCATCGTCCGAACCACGAACACGTTATCGTAAAACCTCCGCGCGACACGTGTACAAGTCATGGAAGCTTTGACAAACGCTTGCTCTGAAGCCGGGATATCCCCATGAAGGGCATGTGTTGGCAAGTGTCTGGTGTTTAGGCCTTTATTGCCGCGATAATGCCATCTCAACTTCGCTCATGCTGGTATTTCTGTGTAGAGTGAAGATTATGACCATTCATCGTTCCACCTTTCAGGACTGAGAGGTCTGTGTAGTGGTTTTCAGGGAGACGAAGAGAGATGAGCTGTGATGTAATGGTCAGCAGGTCCAAATTGACGGGATTCTTATTAATTCTTCCTCAACGGCGTTACCGATGCTTGGACCCTCTTCATCTCCTAGACTCCGATATAGGTATCCAGCCTACGATGAGATGAAATGTTCAGCGCAAGGATCCTTCACGGTGACCGGAAGCAGTTGCGGATAGCATTTGGTTTGGATTGCGAGGGCGTTGAGCTTAGCTGCTATCGGCAAAACACCGGCTGATTTAGTGAGATGATGGCGTGGGCGAAACTCCACAGCGCGGCCCATCATGACACCTCTCCCACTAACGCTCGGAATCAGTAGTAGTAGAATTCGCTGCGTTGGCTTGATATTTTCACGTTGATACCTTTTGAGCTCTATGTGAGCTATTTCCGGCTTATTACGGCATAATGCGCCGCTTCAATTTTATTCTCCTGGCTACAGTTCAGCTCGTCGGAGCTCGTTCCCCAGGTTTCAGCATACACGAGGACTTGTTGACCTTTCCCCAGGTAAGCTACCCCCCGCTGATACCAACTGTACCTTTGTCTTGATGCTCAACGTTAGTAGTTTGAAGTTGTGTTTGACAATCAATACATCTCCGAGAAAGATGCCCATTCACTCCTCGATAGTCAACATCCTACATACTCTGCCGACTTTGCGCAATCGACCCTCAATCAAGCTCGGGAAGCTGACGGGCGCGACAATGAAGGTAGCGACCAGGACCAAACTGGTCCTTCGCATACATACGAACTTATGAAGCTACCACCCCACAAATATCTTTGCTCTATACCCATTATACAACCTCCCGAGCCTGAGAATAAGACGGCCAACGAGCTAGCGAAGGCAGAGGAAGCCCGCGAACTCAGCCGTGCGACAGCCAGCGGATGGGAGCTTCTTTCTCAACTAGAAGACTCGTGTCTTTATTTCATGTCTGGGTGGTGGAGTTACAGCTTCTGCAACAACCGCGAGATTGTTCAATTTCACGCCCTTCCGTCTATACCAAACGGCCAACCTCCTAAGCGCGACCCTCACACAGCAGATTATACGCTTGGTAAGGTTCCTGCAATTCCAGCCAGTGCTGCACACCAAGCAAAGAAAAATGGCCAAGAAGCTCCACCTCCAGCGGAACTGCAAATTAAGGGTGACCAGCGATATCTCGTCCAGAGGTTGGAAGGAGGCACAGTCTGCGACTTGACAGGACGGGAGCGAACGATCGAAGTCCAGTACCACTGTGTGCCGGGAATGAAGAGCGACAGGATCGGATGGATCAAGGAGGTTACCATCTGCGCGTATTTGATGGTCGTCAATACACCACGTCTCTGCAACGACGTTGCTTTCCTACCACCCGAGGAGACCAGGGCGAACCCCATTCAATGCCAACTCATTGTTGGTGAACATGACACGACACCCTTGTTGGATCAAACGATACCACTAAAAAACTCCGAAGCGCAGGAGCCACTGAAACAGGAGGATCCAGAAGTCAAATCTGAAGATGTCAAGCCCGAAGATGTCGTCAAGGAACCGGTCAACATTGGCGGTGTCATTGTAGGCGCTCGCAATGTCCTTTCTGGTGCCGACGAGGAAGGCAAACCACCCGCCAAGCTCGCGCCCCCGCGCAGTTACTTCACCAACACCGATACAGATGGCGAGCGCTTCCTCGAAGTGGTTGCATCGGGCAAGAGCAAGGAGGATGGTGGTGACGTAAAGCTTCTAGATACCGCAGAACTTGAACGACTAGAGCTCAAGCCGTCCTTGGTCAAAGACATGACGGAGCGAATGAAGAAGCTGGCAGGGAAGTTTGGATGGAAGCTGGAGCTCGTGGAGCTTCCAGGGGGTGAAAAGGAGCTGAGAGGATATATCGACGCGGATGATGAAGACCTTGCTAAGAACAAGGCACAGGTGAAGAAGGATGAAGCTGCGGCCAAAGCGAAGGCGGAAAAGAAGGACGCCGGAGATAGTCACGATGATGAGGATACCACCGTGGGTAGCGAGGAGAAATTCTTCAAGAAGGATGATTTGTAGAGAAGGGAGATTTTTGAGGAAGATGATTAGGTACACGGACTACACGGCGTTTACTATAGCGTGAATATAAAGCATTGCTCACTACATGAATCTGATGAACGGCTGGAAACATTGACTCGACTCTATTGTTTGCATGCGGTTCGTGTGCTGAGGTTGATGGATCATAGTATCTACTATCTACATGCTTGGACATAGGGTGATCCAAGGCGATGATCTACAATCGGGAGTGGTGACATTTGCTTTGGGGACTGAGTCGAAGTCTCTCAGTTAGGTCACACAGAACTGAGATACTTCCTAAGCTTATGCTTGTGAGTGTGCTGAGGTATACGGATGATCTTTCAAAGGGTTCATCATTCGAACGACTTGGGTAGGTGTTTGGACGTACGTAGGCCATCTCGCTACGTCTGACTGAAGAGCTGCTTTCTGAAAAACAGCAATCCTGTTTATCCTTTTGGAAGTCACAAGTTATATATCTAATGGGATATGCGTGGAAGAGGTACGATGGAGGTTATAGAAATGACCAAGAGCTTGAGGACACTAACATCCACATTACAGCTAGTCTACTATAGAATCACCAAGTTGGATGTACGTATGCAAACTCCCCTATACAGAGACTCTCGATTGAACTTGTGCCATCTAGGACCCATGAGTTGCATGACCTGTGCTCGTAAACATGTGCCAATGCCTTGAACTACTCTCCCAACCATACAGCCGTGTCTTAGTAGTTGGGTTTTGAAGTTGTCACACTACTATCTGAATATGAATTGTTTCACGTTAACTGTCTTCACACCCAATGCCATATATTGAGTTTGGAAGTGAAATTGTCAAATCACTCTTTCATCTGATGATAGTGCAAGTTAATTACCGGTCATAGTAGGGATTTGCCCCTAATCATATACCAAGATGATGATCTTGTTTGAGATACATAACCGAAGCGAGGGATGATGTCTCGGTAGTTGCAACGAGGGAAAGAAGCAGCAAAGTACCTAGGTACTTTAATTTTTCACGAGTCTGGAACGCCTTAACTTGGTACATCCTTTCGCGGAGTGATGATAGGAGCAAAATACTGCATCATACGATCACGTCCATAACGCGACACCAAAATGTATCATCCTTCAGCCACTACGCAAGGGGTCCATAGTTCATACAGAAGATAACCTGACGCGATACAGCGCGTCCTGTTGCATCTTGACGAAGTTTAAGGAAGGCTGCCATAGTGATGATGATGCTTGCGGAAGGGTACCTGCCAGGAAACTGCAATTATGTGGCAAAGGTGATGGAATGCCACAGATGGCGTGTGGTCAATGGCGTTTCCCAATATGTGCAATGGCTGTGCGCCATGCCGTTAGAGCAAAGAGATGCCCTGATTTTTAAGTGGTTTTATTCAAGGCTGGCTGTCTTGATATTTAGTGCCAGTTTTGTCAGTTCTTGATGGTCTATCGCAGGGTATGGATACGTGATGGCGGCTCAGAATATTGTAAGCGTGCCATTTGTGAGACGCAATAGTGTAATATGGCAGCCACGGGCATCTCCTCTGCTGTTGACCGCTTGGCAGTGTTTGCTTTCATCGCACCACTCTTCATGTAAAGTTGTACGATTGCGCTGCGGCGGTCCAGGCGGTATGCACCCTCAGCCGTTGGACCCAGGGTCCCATCACACTTTGCCACATCTAGACAAGTGAGTTTAACGGATAGGACAAGATACGATTAAAAACGACCCTTGCTGAAGGTTTAACAGATAAACATGGTTTTGGTAAAATTGTGGGTAGGATAGGATAGTAACTTCGCGAGGGGTTGAAAGCCTCGTGTCAGTGGTGACTGAAGTGAGATAAGTCGCGGCAATCGGACAAGAAATCGGAAGAGGCTTTGTCTAAGAAAACCGACCGTTTCCGTCAAAGGTTTAACTCCATAAGTTAGAGTTTTTTCCGTGGGTAGCTTGAGGGGCTTAGGTTGCGACGGGACGGAAGTTTTCTTGAAGCCTGAAGCTAACTACTAACTACCGTCTGAAGCGGACCGATGCATAGCAAACTTGAGATCGGACTGGTTTTAGTGGTTGCAAAATTCAACTTTGTTCTTCTGGTGGATTCTTAAGGGAAGAATACGAGATATTGTTGTAATAACTGGAGCTTGGAGTTCTTGAGTTATGGTTCATCGGGGTGAGACACTTGCCCTGGAAGTTTCAGTTCGTTGCTTAATGGTCAGGACAACTTAAAACAAGAGCATGGGGGGATGAGCTGCGAACCCAACGGCTTGACACGACCAACGTTGGTATTGCCGATCCCAGCACCTTTACTGCATGTTTGCTCTGGAGGGTACGTACGTTAATGTGAAGAAGATGAGGGGGAATATTTGACAAGACACGGGATGGAAAAAGACTATTCGTTTGCATAAAGATAAACCCGAGATGGAGATATGTATTGGGTGACAGCTTTGCTCTGGTAACCATCGTTAATAAACAAGCACAGGCCCAGGCTAGGACATGACATTGGTTCTATTTTACGGATACAAGGCGAACCAATGTCAAGGACTCTTGTCTAGTCGCGTCGTCTCCTCGTCAAGATATGGCAAGATCCCCCACTCTTCAGCCGGAGACCCCGTCAATTATCCTGGGCACGAGTTTGAATGGTGCCTTACGCACGTCTCTTACCGCACGTCGCACGCTGACACGTCCAAGACACGGTCCAAGGATGATTAAATTAAGACGCGTAGGAAGTTGGCAGAAGTGAAGTTGCATTTCTTGTCAGACAAGGTCTAGCTCGGCAGTGCAAGAGGTGTCTGTGCCCATGCATTTTGCAATTCCACACTCAAGCAGTCCCATTACCACCCAGCCACCCACACTCAAAGCCTCAAAGGCACCCGACACATTCTCACTCCCGGCACTAACAGCAGAGACCTGGAACTAAAAAAGTCTGGTGCCTGACTTTCGCTGCAGCTTGCCCTGGAGCTGGAGCGCTAATGCGGAGACATCCACTGTGGACGCTGGACGAGCTAGGAATCGGTCTCTGGATTGGAATGAACTCCATGCGACGATTGGCCCATGTTGACTTGCCTGACCTATCTTGGTGGCAGCTGCAGTGGGAGGTCTCCCAATAAGACTAGAACACCAGAACCTTGAGAATCTCAGGCCATATCCTCACATCAGAATTTCTTTTCTTTTCTCTGCACCTCTTGCTCTCCTGTGCACGGTGATCTTCACCATCCAAGTCTGCATCTCCCCCCAACCCTTACCTAGAAAGAAACCGGCGAGATTGGATCGACCTCTTCGACTCCCCTGCGAATCTTCCCCCTCGTCTGTCTTTGATCCCCCTCCAACCCTTACATGTTACGTACCTACTCCCTTGCGCCGTAACGCACAGCAGCCTCGTGTTTCTTCTTTTCTCACTCATGCGAAATTTGAATTAGCTCGACTGCTATTTTCTCCCTTGCTGCGATTGTCGATTCATTTGATCGTCGGCATTGTGAACTTGCTCGATACCAAATACCTGCTCTTCCTACGGAACCCTTCCTCGACGTGACATCTTCAGTCTCCCAATCCCTCACGCAAACGAATCAAGATTGTACATACTCATTCGCGACAACTCCATTTGCTTCGACTACAATTGGACTGCACATATTGATAGGTCTCATACAACCGATTGGCCACAACCCCAAGACAGCATCGTTTAATCTACATCATATCGCTTACTGCGACCATACCCAAAGACCGTTGGGCATAATTCGCGATGAAGTGAATCAAACTTCTCTCATTGTGATTTGAACACAGAGACACGCGGCGAATTCCGACAGGCTACAGACATCTCAACTGCATTGTCGCATTGTCGTCTCTGCCAGCAAATTATCCATATTTTACGAACTTCTGCATTGCATCTTGTTCTTGACGATTCGGGCCTGGGCACTTATCTGCATTTGAATAGTTGTGTTCTGCGACAGCACCAATTCACATCGGTTCACCTACAAGCGACACCTTATCAACTTATACATAATACTAATCCACCGTACATTCCATTATGGACCGACCACCTTCGCGGTCTTCCTACGGGAGGACCGCTTCTCGATCCTCAACAAGCACCACTAATACGAGAGCCACAATGCACACCGCAAACAGCAGCCTTTCACAAGCGCCCGGATCCCCTGGGCTATTTCAGTCGCAACATTCCCACAGACTTTATCATGCTACTTGCGAAAGACCTACCAGTACAACCCCACGAACAGCAGCTCGAATGCCTCGCTTGACTAGAGAAGCTAGTAGCGAATCGACACGGCAGACAGTCGTATCATCGTTCCTCCAGGAAAAGCTTCAACAATCTCGTCAAGCAGAAAGCGACAGGTCGTCGACATGGTCGCGTGCCAATACAGATGTCAATTCTTCGGGCGAATTTAGTCGGAGTCTCAATTCCCCCATAAAGATAATGGAGATCGAAGGACACCGACCTCAATCCGCTGCCGGGAATGAGGCGCCCAAGAAAAAGGGACTGGGGGTTAAAGACATGGAGCAGGTAAGCTGGTCATATTTCTCTCCATATAGTTCAGGCCTAACAAGAAACAGGTCATATCCTCGCTCCACAAACAGAATTTTGACCTCAAGCTGGAGCTGTATCATCGCCGAGAACGACAAACAACGCTGGAAGATAAGGTTGAGACCCTTGAGAGGGAAAAGTCACGAGTTGAAGAGACAAATGACTATCTTTCACAAGAGATGGAGAAGCGCGATAAGGCAATTGAGGAGGCCGTCACCATGATTGTCAATCTCGAAGCCCGACTAGAGCAACTTTCTGCGCAACGCTCTATCATCGAGCAGATTGAAGCTGAAGGCCAGTACGCAGGACCCACGTTCGACCCATGCTACGAAGACCCCAGACCATCCACGCAGTCGCCGGATATGATGATGCAAATGGGAGGTGGTAAGGCCATTACCCGCATGCCAAGTTTTCTATCCGACCGTAGTGAGACGACAGAGAACCTACGAAATGTTTATCTTGGGGTTAGAGGCAGTGTTCTCAGCCTTGCGCAGGTCCCTGAAGGTCCCGGTGACGTCGATAACGGCCGTGGCACCGGTCCGGGTAGTCCGAGCGTGAGCGTCTTGAGCGAGAGCTCTTTCGTTAGTGTATACGGATCCAAAGGGGATTTGAACAGTGATATTCAAGAGGCGGACGAGCCTATCGCTTTTAATGGTGCCGCTAGACTACCAGCCAAAGCAAGCACTATCAACCGGCCAAAGACAGCATTTGCCAGATCTCCCATCTCGGCTAGCAGATCAGCGCGATCGAACTCGCTCTCGACTCGTCAAGCGCAGTTCGACTCGATCAATAATGTTATCGAGCATAGCTCTCCTTCTCAGAAGACTAGCCGAAACTATCCGCCTAAGAAGACGGACGGACGACAGAGCCAAGATCAAGATGGTTCCGCTGTGTTTGCTGGTCGTGCTGTTGTGTCTCCTAACCATCGGCGCACTAAGGAGGAGAAGCGAGATTCGCTTCGAAGAGTCATGACTGATGCCCCTGGTGGTGTCAGACTACACGACCAGAACCTCCCACCTACGCCCGACACCATCTCTACCTCTACTCTGTCGCGGTATAAGAACTCCGACGAGACATTATCTAAGCACTCCACTATGAGAGAAAGCCATGGCGCTCTTTCGGAGGCATCTGAAAATGATGGGAATGTGGAAATGTTTACAGGTGTTCGCCTGGAGCAGCCTATGAGAGCTATTAGAGGCCCGGCTCAGATTATCGAACTGAACAACAGAGCGTACGCCGAGAACAGGGGCAGGTCTATCCAGCGTCCTCGTTCCGCTGACGAAACAACTATCTCTAATAGACGAGGAAATGATTGGGACAGCGATACTGATGACTCGGATGGAGAGTCCCTTGAGTCGGATCTCGATATCTGGATGCGCGAAAGTGCCAAACCTACCAATAACGGTGGTCGTGCCTCTCCTGACCTGTTCAGCTTTCCTTCGAACACAGCTAAGGGCAGTTGGGCGATGGAAGCTATGTACGGGCCTGGAAGTGGCCATTCTGAAGGTGCAAGCACAGGTGTTGATCCTGACATGGTTAGAGACCTATTTCCGGTTCAACAGGAGCTCTTTTCATCTTCGTTGCCCCCACCACCTCCTAACAGGCGTTCGAGTTTGAATACACAAGCAGCAGTGCAACCAAAAGCTTTGCTGTTGAGTCAGCCGCTGACCAACCCCAAGACCTCTAAGGCAGGCCGAAAGAAGGGACACAAGAGGAGGAACAGCGACGATATACAAATCAGAGCAGGACTGCATACACAAAATCAAGCGCCGTCTACCGGAGATCCGAAGAAAAAACATTATCCCCCTATCACAGGTCAACAGCCATCTCAGAATAAGTTCACCAAGTTTTTCCGTCGATCATCAACAGGACCCGGATCGTCGAGTATCGCACCACCCCCGACTTCAAACTCAGACATGGGACCCTCTGAACTATCCAAGACTGATCCCTTGAACGTTAATGGCGCAACGGGGCTCCCATCATGGATGAGTCGAACAGGAGCCGTAGATGAGGATCGTGACAGCGCGACACCTCCACCAATTATGAGAAATCCCAGGCACGGTCGACATGTCTCAACAGATGTGGACATAACCAACAATTCAACGATGAGCCCGGGGCCAGGTACACCGGCCACACCTAGGCTACCAGGCCCAGTGAATGATAGGGATACACCGGAGCAATCGGATAGCCCAAGAGCGACCGGGGCAACGGGAGCCAGAAGAAAATGGCTGCCAGCATTTGGTCTTAGAAACAAGCAAGGATAGGGGATTTGGACTTACCATGGCATAAAATTTGCATACAGAAGATTGCGTCGCAAGACATCAAACTGTTCACACGCACCACAGTCGAGTGTCGGTTTGAGGGATCACACGAACACCACAAGCAGGCGTTGGATTTCATTTTCCTTTGTAAGGGCAGTACAATTTGCTTTCTTTGGCGGATGGGTTTGGTGGCTTGGGCAAAGGACTTACGGATTCATGATCAAAAGGGGCGCATATCGACATGACTAGTTATGACAGCTTTGGGCATCAAAGCGATTTAACATAGATTGACAACATCAATTGACACAATTCAAATTACGGTGGTGTACTTGAATGGCAGTCTGGGGGTAGACATGTCACAGGAGAGTGACAAACAATGAGGCGAAGTGAACTTTTATTGACTTCTGTTGCTGACCTTTATGTCCCCTTGCTAACGATAGCAGTCCAGTACCACCCGACAACCTGTGCCTCTGTCAAAATACTTCCCATATGTTCCGAGGTTGTCAAAATGTTTTGGTGAAGAAAAAGTAGTGCGTGCTCCCCCAATTGAGGAGTTCCAAAAACAGTCATGGTCTCGTTAGAAAAGAGAGCAGTTGATGTCGTTTAGTCGAAAGACCAAGTTCCCTTGCCGCGACCAATGTCGAGCGAGCCAATTGCCCACTGGAAAGCAGCAGGAGAGACATCGAGATCGATCTCGGCGCAGGCCTCGCAGCGGCTACAGGTATCTAGTTAGAAAAGGTACACGCCAGTACGGAGAAGGACAAAACTTACTCGACAACAGTAACCTTGACGATGCCCTTGTCACCTTTGAGGGTGATAACCTTGCCGCAGAGGTCCTCAGAGTCGAAGAGCGCAGCTGGGATGGCGGCAACCATGCTGCTGTCGCCGTTGTCCTTGCCACAGGCGCCGAGGCCTGGGTGGTAGAAGGTGATGTCGCCGTCGATGTGCTTGACGGTTGGGGCAGCGAAGCTGACCAGCGGAAGAGCAAGGAGGATAAGCTTGGAGAGCATGTTGGAGGTTGTTGAGTGGTTGTTCTTGAAGAGTGGGTGCTGAATATGTTGTGAGAGAACGTGTGTGCTTGCGAAGGCTTGCTTGAAGGAGTGGGAGAAGAGAATGCTGAAGTTGATGATGAGGGAAGAAGGAGGATCTCGTTGAAGTGGAAGAGAGAGGCGCTCTTATAGCTAAGATGTCAAGGAGAGACAGTGATTCACAGCCCCCATCTCGACCGAGTGGTGAAACCCGCTTTAGACCATGAGAAGAACAATGGCAATCTAAGTACATGCCTCAGCGAATTACACCGGAGAGTTTATCCAAACGAAGCAACCTTCATATGATTATTCAGAACAACTGGCATTGACACACTGCAGCAGCTGCAAGAACACGCGCGTTTAAAGGCCAAAGGCCAAGAAATGGAGATGAATGTTACTCGAGGTTTTCTATAGAGTTACTGTGGTTATGGCAGGAATGCAATTGGACTGCGATTTTCTGGGGAAGTGTTTCAGAGGGTAGTGGAGATGTGTCAAAGGAGGGGGAGGGGAGATGCTGTGTTACTGTGTCGACGTTGACGTTGACATGTGGGGAGGGGATCGTGATTTGGAGGAATGGGCTTGGAGGTGGTGAAGCTGAGAAATTGAGGTGTGATGATCGACGGTGGGGATTGAGGGTTGACGATCAGGGTCTTGTTGTTTCTACAAGTGGAATAGCAATGCTACTCATGAGATGCGAGTGGGCAGAGGTGCCTGTGTTAGTCACAAGAAGATGAGATCATGACAGTAGTATCTTGGGCATGAGAGGAGAAGCCATTCCCATTGAATAAAGACTTAAGCCTGTACACTCTATACATGGATATTATTCTTATCTCGAGCATTAAGTGCCACGCGGACACATTCTCAAGAACACCGAGTCAACACAGCACTGTCACATATACAGCGAACGAATCGAGCACGAGCTGAAAGCAACCATCAAATGAACCTCCTCTCCTCCACAGGCTGGATGCATCCTTCGTACAGCATGTGCTCTATTTGACATGCAACAACGGAGTCTCGAGCGACAGGTACACGTCGTGGTGAGAGGTTGAACAAGAGGACTTGAAGGGAGTTGCTCAAGCCCTATTTGTGGGTTGAGATGCGACCAGGAAAGGACTTGATGTTGTCCGACAGTGGAAGAAATTAGGGGAATGGACTTATTGGGATATGGTTGAGATGGACCGTTTGGTGGAAGCTACGTAGTGAGCGATGACTCTTGTCTCGGAATAGTCTTCAATTAATACACTTACTCAACTTAACCCGCAATAAGCATATAATGTCACGCGTCGGAGGATATTATTATGCGAATGATTCCAATAAAACCCTCCAATCACACCCTCATTCGTGTCTATCGGAAGAACCTGCATGTGGCTTCGGTTCCTGGCATCAGATCCTCACACATTCAGGCTGTGAAACACCATTGTATAGCCAATCAAGCAAACCACAAGCCCCGAGAGTTGTTTACTCCACGAGAATAAAGCAAACCAGGCTTGAGCTGCGCAAGCATGCGGCGACACGTAAATATACCCAATGGCAGAGTTCTGCGCTCTGCAGTGGTAGAGTCTTTACTATCAATATTCTGCGAGGAAACCTCATGGCGTGATTTATATTGTCTCGGATGTAAGATGTTGGCGGGTCCGGGCCGTGATGCATATTGCTGACATGCATCGTTGGAATATGGCTGTAGGCTGTAGGCTGAGGGCTGTGGGTTGTGGGTTGTGGGTTGTGTTACCCAGGTGGAAGGCCTCAGGGCGAAGATGCGGGTAGGTTTGTTTGTTTGTTTCTATATAGGATGAGAAGCTGTGCTTATGTATATCCAGTTCGTGATCAAAATGTCAACGCAAGATTGTAAATTTATGAGGGTGCTTGAGTGTCGCGATAGTGGGTTTCCAGCAACTCCAGAGAAAATACCATACCATAAATGACACGCAATAGCTGAAATTTGTAGGAGCTTGTTGAATTATTTCCATAATGAAGATAAAAACGTGCTCGAGTTGAGAGAGAGCTGAGTTCAGCTCAACTTAAGATCCTAGCAATTGCATAGTCCCATGCATGCATCATATCCACCTCGTAAAGTGACAGCCTCGACATCAACGCAGCTAAATCGCACGGCTGGAGGTGAGACATCTCGTGTTCGTACAAATGGATATTTATCAAGTCTATAAGATGCTACGATCCCGATGCATAGCCAATTGCGAAGAATAAGCTTGCAAACATCATTGAGAAACTCGTTGACCAGAAGAAACCTCTTTGTTGAAGGTCATCATCATGGAGTTCTACTTCCAGCTTCTTCTTTTATTCCTCCACACGGCCTTGGCTCGTGCCGCAGCAACAAACACAGCTGCTCTTAATGCCTGCCTTGCTGGCAAAGCCGTTCCCTACGTCCAACGCAGCTCAGCCCAATGGACTCAGGAAGCCATGCCGTACAATCTCCGTCTGGCGTATAACCCTGCCGCAATTGCACTTCCCACTACTGTCGACCACATTCAAAATGCTGTCAAGTGCGGTAACCAGCTTGGCGTTCGTGTCAGCGCAAAGGGTGGTGGCCACAGCTATGGTTCGTTCGGATACGGTGGTGAGGATGGACATTTGGTTATCGTTATGGATGCCATGGACAAGGTCACGCTGAACAAAGACATGAGTTGCAATGTCCAGGCTGGTGCTAGATTGGGGCATGTAGCTTCGGAGTTGTTCAAGTTTAATCGAAGAGCCTTGCCTCACGGAACGTGTCCTGGGTAAGAGAAATCCGCGAAGATGTTGTAGGTCAGACTAACATCGATAGTGTCGGTATCGCTGGCCATGCGCTCCACGGAGGCTACGGCATGGCATCACGAACCTACGGCCTCACACTCGACACCTTCATCGGCGCAACCATCATCCTCGCCAACGGCACGAAGCGCTACACAGCAGACTGGGAGATGCGCGACTTGAACTGGGCTCTCCGCGGCGCAGGCTCCTCCTTTGGCATCGTTGCCGAGCTTGACTTCCAGACCTTCCAAGCACCTAGCACAGTCACACCGTTCAGCATTGATCTCGACTGGAGCGAGGCTGAAGCAGTTGAAGGATTGGTCGCTTTGCAAGAGTTTGCAGTGAAAGCTCCCAAAGAACTCAACATGCAGATCTACATGGCGCCGTCAGGCCAAACCATCCAGGGTGTTTACTATGGTACCAGGGCGGGTTTGGATACAGCGCTGCGACCTCTTTTGGGTAACCTGGGCGCTCGTATCTCAAAGGCGAGCACTGGAGGCTGGATCGAGAGTTTACAAGCGTATACGAATGGGCAACCACTTGATCAGAGACGTCCTTACGACCAGGTAAGCCTACTTGTGTTCTTGGAGAACCAATACTAACCTTCATAGCACACCACCTTCTACAGCACCAGCCTCATGACGAAAGCCCTGAAGAGATCCCAAGTCAAATCTCTTGTTGGCGCCCTCTTTAGCAATATCAGGGATGCCGACGCACGACACACATGGTACCTACTAATCGACCTCTTCGGCGGCCCCAACTCAGCCATCGCAAACAACACTTCGATCAACAGTGCATTCCCGCATCGCGACAAGCTCCTACTCTACCAGTTCTCCGACCGCGGAAACTACGCCCAGTACGCTAAGAACGGGTTCGCTCTCCTCAAGGGCTTCCGCGAGAGTGTTACCAAGTCCATGGCCGATGGAGAACGGGGCATGTATGCTAATTACCTGGATACGCAGTTGGGCAATGAAGAGGCGACTAAGCTTTACTACGGAAGTAATCTGGGGCGACTGAGGAAGCTCAAGGCTGAGTATGATCCCAAAGACATGTTCTGGAACCCGCAGGGTATTCGTCCGGCAAAGTAGATGGATGTTACGAGAGCCATTTGGATGTGGAGGGCTATGGAGTGTTGCGGTGCCACGCCGATATTGCCGTTCTTCGTATATACTACTTATCAATTCTGAAATTATTTACCTGGCAGATCCACAGTGAAGTATTTTATTATGGAAGTACCCACAGAGTATCCGTACTGTCAAGCAACTTGTCCAGAAGCGTGGGGGACTACGATCGACGGAGTTAAACTCTGGGAGGATCATCGATAAGCGGTCTTCTCCACTGGATCTCAGTACCAATCATTTAATAACGGAGAATTTTATCACTAGTGCCATTATGCAGGGTAAAGGTAAAGAGAATTCTCCATCGCGTTAGTTATGTGCTGTAGCTGAAGTTGCTTGGGAACAGTTCGGGTTTCCAACCTTGAGGTGCTGCGTTGAAGAGGGATCTGCTCATTGACATTATCTGAGTCTTCAATTAAGCTCAGCTTAGTCTTGAATTCTCACAGTAATGACTTAGGGTAGATGCTGTGTGCTTGTATTACAACAGACTGATGGTGATTTGTCTTGAGAATTGCTATATGTTTTCCACATGGCCCTTGAACTGCCATACAGCAGTCTTAGTACGGCGTTATCACCTGTCATCAACGAGATTATATTCCCATAGACACTTCGTGTTTACTTCTCTGCTGCTGTGCGGCTGTGGCTTTAGTCATGATGAGTGGAACTTAAGTTTAACTCGAGTCAAGCAGTCCCTCAATATGCATCTAGTCTCGGTAATCTCAATTCCGACATCCACGTACTTGGAAGCAATCCACAACTGAGCACAATGCCGTCATATCCAAGTCCTGTCGGAAGTTTGAACCCGTTCTGGCGGTGATGTCTTCCTCATGGCTTTAACTTTTACCCTGCAGATGCTGAAAGCTATTATTCCGATTGCCATTGGGCATAATGAAGAAAAGTGGAAGCGGAACAGTTGCTGGTCTTCATCAAGAGATCACCAGACACTATTCCCGATTGAAGCCATGCTGTGGATGAGCTTATTTCCTATTCCAGGGCACCAACACCAACTAACGTTAGCCAGCCCAGCCAGCCCAGCCAGCTTCCTGGGCGCTGGTCCTGATCGACAACTGCCGATCAGATTAACCCTGGGTTCAAGGCCAAGGGCACGTGGGGCAGACCGACTGTGCGGTAGCTCGATAGGAGGCTCAGTTAAAGGCTGAAGCTACGGTCAAGGAATGCGAGCTCAGGACGAGTAGATGGTATGAAGACTTGGCATATTTTGTGTCAGGCTGAAACTGACGGCTTATCTCTCTCGGTGTTTCTGGGACGACAGGAATTCAGTACCTGAAAACTCAGCCTCTCACACGTCATGTTACTTCTGTGTGCATGAACAAATATACCCACGATATAGCAACTAATGCAACTGAGTGATGAGAGTAGTTTGACACACGTGCAGTAGCGGCGATTCGATCAAGATAGGGGTGCACACAAACAAGTCAAGATCGCCATTCCCTCTCGACCGAAATGGAATAATTTCAACAAAATAACGAGCCGCTGGGTTGGTTTTGCAGATCAAGGTAGAAAGGGAGAAACAAGTCACAAGTGTGGCTAAGATCGACAGTATGGGGCGCGCTGTGAGGCTGCGGACTGCAGTAGTAATAAAGTGACTCCACAGTCCTCTACAGGGCCATATCCATACGAAATTTACCGTATGATGGAGTCATCACTGGGACAAGGAGGCGATGACATAGGGAGGAGGGAGAAATGAAGGCTGAGATGGTATTAACCATGACGGTTGATTGCAGTCTGGAGACATGAGAAAGCAATGTTCGGGTACAGGGTCAACACCCTTGCCGTGGTCACAATATTAGGCTTTGACCCTATGGTTTCCAGAGTACAACAAAATGCTCAGAAGAATTGTCCTTCTCTTAAACCCGTAAAGACTTGGAATATCACGAGTATTCTGCCTCTTAACAACTTGCAATGCTGAATAAGTCACCAAAGCCCCGTAAGGCGTGTTCAGACCGGGGGGCTTCGAGTGCCGGGGGCTAATAGGTGGACCTTGACACATCTCTCAAGCGTTGGAGAGTGATCGACAATTGCACTGACATCCAGTGACTACACTCAATCTCTTCTGAGTGATCGTCCTTGGATGGAGATGGTGAGCTGTGGAAAGGGAGCCCATGTTGGTACCCGTAATATCAGTCGTCTCTTATTCTTCAGACGTGGTATATAAACATCCGTCTATCTTCGCTGCTCAAAGTCAGTTCTCTTAATCCATATCAACTCAACTCACTCTACAACTCAAACACTCCTTTACACCACAATCCCAACACACCAACTTCTTAAACCCTTTCTAATCACCAAATTCAAAATGAAGGCCACTTTCTTCTCCATCTTCACCCTCGCCATCTCGGCCATTGCCTCTCCTGTCCCTCAGGGCGAGGACGCTGCCCGCGATGTTGAGCAGGTCAACGGCGCCATCCGCAACGCCGAGAACATCGTCTCCAAGGCCGGAGTCAAGCAGATCCTCAACGAGGTCTCCGAGCCCCACAAGCGCGCTGCCATCTCCAGCCCTCAGCAGCTCATCACTGTTCTCCAGAGCGGCGTCTCCAACATCAACTCCAAGACCAGCGGCTTGAGCTCCATCGCCGACAAGGTCAAGGCCGGCGAACTCACCAAGGACGAGGGTGCCACCAAGGCTGCTCCTACCTTCGAGTCTGTACACTTCGAGCTCACTGAGATTGTCACCAAGCTCACCGGCGCTGCTGGTCTCGACGTTGCTGACTCTGATGTTGACAAAGTCCTCAACCTCGTTGTTGTCCTCGTCTCTGAGGTCCTTACCGCTGTCAAGACCATCGTCACCGTCACTGGTCTCCGACCTCAGCTCATCTCTGTCCTCCACTCCGTCTTCCAGATCCTTGCCAAAGTCCTCACCCTCGTCATTGGCCTTGTCAGTGCTATCGTTCCTGGCCTGATTGCTGGCCTCACTCCTCTCCTTGCTGGTCTCGGAAACGGTGTCCTTGCTCCCGTCCTTACCCCCGTTGTCGCTCTCCTCGCTGGCCTCGGTGCTGGTATCTAAGAAGCACATGATATCATGATGTTATATGGGAGGTATCAAAAACAATACTAGTTCAGTGATGCAGATCCTGAGCTACGGATGCCTATAGGGCAATTAATTTAATGGTGGAATAATATGCCAGAGATCTTCTTGTAAATAGTTAGTCAGAGCAAAGAAAAGTTCCAAACAATACTCTCTATGTTTCTATGCTTGATGATTACGTGATCATGATACACCAAGTCACTAACTCGTAATATATGCTCTTGATTTTATTGATAGAAGTAGATGACCCGTGGAAAAAGGTCAGAAGATATTTCAGAGCGTAGTTTGCGTTTGGACAATTGGTTGCATGATTATTAAAGGCGCAAATGACGAAGATGATAGTTCTAGTGCTTATCCTGGCGTTGTCATTATTACAGTCGGAAAATATTAAACGGGTAACTGAAGCTGGTATTCCTTGGTCTACGTACGCCTTGTGATTGACAAAACTTACGTCATTTGAAAATCAGATAAAGCGTAAGACGTGGCTCAAATGCAACCTTTAACACGATATAATTTGCTCACGTTTAATTGGGCTGGTGTGAGAGCTCATGGACTTCGAAAAAACACAATTCAACTTAACAACATTCTGTGAATAGTATCTTTCGACAGCATGACAGCCTCACGATCCGTCTCGATTACATACGTACCTGCTGATTGCGGATCAATCATCCCCGGCAAATCCAAAGCTCCTAAGGCCTTCCAGGACGTGGGAATCGTTGGCAAACTAAGAGATGCCGGTATATCGTCTATCTCAGAGCATCATGCGTTGAAGTCACCGGCAACCTTTTCTGCAGCAACTTTCGCTCCAGGCAGTGTCCGAAATGAGGATATCAACATTTCTGTCTGTGAAGACGTTGAACGCACCATCAGCAAGAACCTCGATTCTTCATCCGACCAACCTGAATTCCAGCTTATCCTCGGTGGCGAATGCTGTATGCTGTCTGCTATTCTCTCTGCCTTTTGGAAACACGCAGAGTCACAGTCTTCTCCCAAGCGTGTTGGCTTGATTTATATCGATGCTGATACCGACCTTACCTCTCCAATAGAACCTGCCTCTATTGGGACGTTTGCCGGGATGAATATGGCACATCTCGTACGACTGCCTGGGGCACTTCCGCGCATGGAGCAATTCTGCCGTTCATCTGGCGGACCCGTCTGCGATGCCACCAACACCGTGTTCTTTGGCACCAACATGTCTCTACCGGGAAACAAACCAGAGCATTTCAAGTATCTTTTTGACAACAACTACAAGGTCGTCAGTTCAGCCTCAGTTGCCAAGGATCCTGAACAGCGGGCGAGGGAAACACTGGAATATCTGAAAGATAAGGTTGATATCATCATGGTTCATTTGGACGTTGACTCGATTGATCCCGGAACGTTTCCTTTGGCGAATGTGCCAAACTTCACCGGAGTTGAATTCGACAACATGATGAGAGCGCTCAAAGTCTTGCTTGGTAGTGACCTTGTTGCAGGTCTCACTGTTGCGGAGGTCAATCCAGATCACGACCCTGGGCTGGCTATGGTTGAGAGACTTACTTCTCACATAGTTGAAATGTTAGCAGCCAGATAGACAAGGACAAGAATGAATATGTATTCACAAACGACATCAAATATATGTTGCATCAGCGAATCAAAAAGCTCGCATCAAAGAACAAGGGTCACGACGACGTGGTGGCGTTAATAGGACTAGATGCGGAGTAGGATTCGCTAAATGTGACAATCCTTCAAGTTGAGTTGCGTCACTGGAACTGCGTGGACTACCCCCGCGCTTTTCGATTTCAGCCTTTAATCACCCCTAAACCTCATTTATTTCGTAATATCCATTACTCCTCACTCGGAAACTATTCTTTTAAACGCTGGCCACTATGGGAAATACATACTCTTTATTCTTTCCTCCTTCACCATCATTCACCGAGGATAACATCAAATCCCAGGATGGCCGCGTCTTTGTCATCACAGGTGGTTACTCAGGCGTAGGCTTTGAGATATGTCGAATGCTCTACCAAGCAGGTGGATCTGTATACCTTGCGGGAAGATCCCGAGAGCAAGGAGAATCAGCTATTGAGAGATTGAAGCAACAATATCCCGGCTCATCCGGAACTCTTGTTTTTCTCCAGATAGCCCTCGATGATTTGGATTCGGTAAAAGCTGCTGCGGAAGAATTCAAGTCCAAGGAAGCACGACTTGATGTTCTTTTCAATAATGCGGGTGTGTCTAATCCTCCTGCGGGTTCGGTTTCGGCCCAAGGATATGAACTCAGTATGGCCACGAACGCTATTGGACCTTGGTACCTTACACAGCTTCTTGCCCCTGTTTTGAAAGAAACTGCCAAGAGTCAACCTCCAGCATCAGTTCGGGTGACATGGACTGCTTCGATTGTCACCGATCTCTCTGTTCCTAATGGAGGAATCAATATGAGCGAGGTCATCAACCCAACAAAGGATCAACAGCTAAACTATGCAAACTCCAAGACCGGAAACTGGTATTTGGCCAGTGTTTTGGCTGATCAACTTGGACCTCATGGCGTTCTCAGCGTTTGTATCAACCCTGGAAATCTCTCGACGCCTCTTCTTCGTCACATGCCGTCGTTTGTGGGCTGGGTCGTTGCGCCGCTTCTTTATCATCCTAAGTTTGGTGCCTATACGAACTTGTGGGCCGGGCTTTCATCAGACCTGCAGATTGAGGATGGAGGTAGGTTCATCTTGCCATGGGGCCGTTTTCATCCTAGTCCTAGGGCAGACTTGTTGGAGAATTTGAAGACAAAGGAGAATGGAGGAACGGGAACTGCTGCTGCGTTTGCCGAGTATTGCGATAAAATCACCGCTGACCACCAGTGACCACTTTCTTGTTGCTAGATAGTGAAACTAAAGGTTTGAAATACATGAATGTTTGAAGAAATGCTATTAAAGTCCTGGTGTATATCCAATAGCCTTGTTCAATGCATAGACATCCCAATAAAACGGCATGATACTCTTGATCACACCGGCCTCCAGATCAACCTGAATAACCTGACACAGAGGGTACTTTAACTCCTCGCCAGTCTTGCGAACCCTCATATGCAGGTAACTGAGCGATATGATGCGATTGGAACCCTCTTTTTCGAAGATCTCCGGGTTTTGAACATCGACCTTGTCAAAATAGTCGGCCATGTCCTGTGCCCATTTCTGAAAGCCCTCGGGACCCGTGTAGATGCCAGCGTAGGGCAGTCCTGATGATTGTTTGAGGATAACCTCTTTAGAGAGAGTTGCAGCCATGCCGCTAAAGTCACGCTCTTCAGGCGGTGCGGCCATGTAAATGCGCTCAGCGTCGTAGAATGAATCGAGTACTGATCGAGCAGTGTGGGGTTTAGTGGTGGCCATATTGAGCAGATGGTGTTGAGCAATAGATTGTGAGGGATGTGAAGATGTGTGTGAATTTCGACTACGATAAGAAAAATTGCAGGAAAGGTGCTACCTATTTATTGATTGAAGGATTGGGGTGCTTGTCAATTGACACGAAAGTAATCACAGTCTTATTGGCTTGACTCCTTGTCAATTGATACGCTTCTCTGCCGTATCTCCAAGGAGGATTCTCCAGGGACTTTTGAGTGTTGGTTACCCAAACTGGCAATTGGGGGCCGGAGTTTTCGGAGTTGATCAAGGCGGGAACAGTCATCTCAAGTGTGGGAATTATTTCCGATTAACTGGTAGTAAGTGTTAGTACTCAGCTGTCTTGTCTAAATGTTACATCAGATCTTAAACGAACCCTTACCCATGCGGGTATCCTACATATGAAGATGTGTCTTATGCCACAACTCCCGGAAGCTAACATCTTGCTTTGCTTGGCAAGGCTTGACCTGACCAGGGATCAACATGGTGCAGCAGTGTAAGCTTCTGACTACTGTACTATGGAGTATAACCGCCCGATTTAACAGGTTGTTCTTGCGGGGGATACTTGATTGACGAATAAACAAGGCAGATAGTTCGTCAATCACGTTCGCAAATATCTCAGAGCTGAGTGATTTTCACCGCTAATCGATCTGTAACCTTGAATTTTGATCACGGTACCTGAGTATGACCTCATCTCGGGTCCAAACAATAAAGGCAGACGAATGATAATGCGAATTTTAAGTGAAGAAACATTTTCTGGGGCGATTCAGCTATTCTAGAACGGCTCTAGACCCCCGAGCCGCTGGCCTGTAGGACCTTTCCAAGGTGACGCTGGGGCAAGAATGACGCAATGAGTGCTGTTCCATGGAGGGGGCACCGCCCAAATTTCTCTTTCCACTACTACCTTGACCCCAAGTTCTCTAACGTCCCTTGAGCATCATCTGCCCACACGACAAACCAAGACATGACATGACTGCTCATACAACGATACAATGTCAAGCTCTGCAGAGCTGCAACGCGAACGCGAGGTGCAGGGTTATTTCCAGAGCTGGCAGATAGCACAAGGCTCCTCTCTCAAAGTCGCTAGAAACGTCGACGGAATCACCGCGCCTTCTCAGATCAATGACGCACATGCGCCGCAGCCTTCTTCCGACAAGGCTCTGTCAGCCTTTGCGCAACTCGCCGTTTTTCGACTCAACGTGAAGCGTGCTATGGTTTCGCTCATCGACACTTCCCATCAGTACATCCTCGCCGAAGCCACGCGTAATTTGCGACTTGGGACACTTGAAGACGAGTCCAGCACTGATAAAACCGACGGCAATAAGAAGAAGCCCGAAATTAACGATTACAACAGCGACCTGTGGTGTAAGTAGATTTCCTGTTGTAAAGACTAAAGACCCGGTGCAAAACCTCCTTCCCGTCATTTAATTTACTAATTATCTTTGTAGTGGGAACTTCAATTCTTTCCCGCCCGGAAGCCGTCTGTGAACATTGTCTACACAACACATGCGTCGGTCGCGACCCAGATGGCTCGACATACAGAGCAGCTGGCCTTATTATACCCGACTGCCGCCTCGATGATCGCTTTAAGTCACGTGTTTACGTACAATCCGAACCAGGCGTAAGGTTTTATGCTGGCGTGCCCATCTACTCACGTAAAGGATATAAGATCGGAACGTACTCGGTTTCTGATGAACAACCGCGCTCTGGGTTATCGACCGAGGATGTAAAGTTCATGCAGAGCGTTGCGCAGGCTGTCACAGAGCACTTGGAATGGGCTCGCGACCGCGTCGATAGGTTCAAAGGAGAACGCATCGTGCGCGGCCTGGCAACCTTCATTGAGGGATGCTCGAGCGACGACCCGACCGTCTCGAAGGACAAGCAGCCCCGGAGACCTTCGATAAAACGCCCCCCTGGGATGACTATTACGGCGACAAGGCGCTCATCTCTCCACAACACCATGCGCAAGGTCGACCCTGATTCTGCCAAGATGTCTCAAAAAGCTCCTTCGCCACCGCGGAAAGTCAAACCACAGACTGACGGGTTATCGCGAATGTATAACCGGGCTGCTGACAACCTGCGATCTTCGATATTGGCGGATGGAGTCGTGCTCTTCGGCTCCACGGCTGCCAATCTTCAACACAAGAGCCAAACAGTCGAGACGGAACACAGTAATACCGCAGGCTCTGATGGGCTACCGACACGGGTAGCAGCAGATCCTGATGGGTTCAGTACGGAAAGTTCGGACTCTGACACATCCCCGCTGTCAAGACCATGTAAGCTACTCGCCTACTCGCTGACCGACAAGAGCAAGCCTTTGGACCTTGAGCAAGGGCCGTCTTTCTCCATCGGAACCCTTGAGAGATACTTCTCACAGTTCCCCAAGGGTAAAACGTTTACGTTCACGGAAGAGGGGAAAGGTATTTCGTCTGATGACGATAGTGCAAGCGATGGGGGTGCTCTTGCAGATACACCTGGCAAAGCCGGAAAACACAAACGACGCAATAAGGATTTGATGGACCATAGGGAATTACTTAAGAAGATTCCCGGTGCCAAATCCATTGTTTTCCTGCCGCTCTTTGACTACGTTGAGGACAAACTGGTTGGTGGGTGCTTCCTTTGGACATCAGTTCCAGGTCGCATGATGAACTTGGATGAGGATCTTTCTTATCTTCGAGCTTTTGGTAACAGCATCACAAGTCAGATCGGGCGTATCAACACCAAGAAGAACGAAGCGGCAAAAACCACCTTCATTGCGAGCATGAGCCATGAGTTACGCAGCCCCTTGCACGGGATCCTTGGCGCTGCTGAGTTTCTCAAGGATGCAGTGACTGATTCATACGAGGCCGGCCTTGTTAACTCTATCGCGACGTGTGGAAAGACACTCCTCGATACCTTGAATCATGTACTCGACTTCAGCAAAATCAACAACCTCGGTAGCGGGCAGACAAGAAGAGGTTCAAAACACAGCAAGATCATTAGTCTCTCTTCCGATTCTATGGAAAGTTTAAACATGACTGCGTCAGTCGACCTCTCCATTCTTGTTGAGGAAGTTGTCGATGCTGTGGCGACAGGTCACAACTTCAAGAAGCTTCCTAACCGACAAGCAAGCCAAGCAAGCGATGCAATGATGGGTGGAACAGATAATAATAATGTCTCAGAACCTGGTGGCGAGCATCCAGTGTCAGTTCTTTTGGATATTTGCCCGAGGTCATCTTGGATGGTCAAGACACAGCCCGGCGCAGTCAGGAGGATTGTTATGAATCTCTTCAACAATGCACTAAAGTATACCTTTTTGGGGTTTGTGTGCGTTACCGTTCGAGCCCAAGAGCTCACTGAAGAACGAAAGCTCGAGGTTTCGATCCGGGTGACAGATACTGGAAAGGGTATGTCAGAAGACTTCCAGCAGAATCGTCTTTTTGTTCCCTTCAGCCAAGAGGATTCTTTCCAGCCTGGCACTGGTCTGGGGTTGAGTATTGTCAAGCAGATTGTGGACTCGCTGGGAGGAACACTTGAGGTCAAATCGGAACAGGGCAAGGGTACTGAAATTGAGGTCCGACTCCGTCTGGAACTTTCCGCTGAAGAGAATTCCTCTAAACCGGAAGAGCCTCTGCGATCAGTTCGGGAACAGCTTCAAGGGAAATCCTTAGTAGTACTGGAAGCAAGCGAGGCATTCCATTCGAGCACCCTCACCGAGCAAGTAAAAGTGCGCAATCAAGCTTTAATGGATAGTTTCTCAGGCTGGTTTGGTATAACGGCTTCAAGGGAAATCGACACCAACCCCAGTGAGGCCGACTTTTATCTGTACTGCGAGCCGCCATCTGCCAAGACTCTGGAATCGCGCTTCGAAGAGACAGCGATGTTAGGCCAGCGTAACAAAAAGACACCGATCATCATTATCACCTTGAACGAAGAGGAAGCTGCCAAGATATCAAGAGCTCAGACGCAAGCTTTAGCCAGATTGTCCGATGTGGTTGAAGTAATTCCACAGCCGTAAGTTCTTGAGAAATCTCAATCAGAGTACGCGATGCAGAAACTAACATGATTTTAGATGTGGCCCGAGGAAACTTGCACAAGTATTCAGTCGATGTCTGGAGAGAATTAAAGAGGGGAAAACTGATGATGGCGGCAAAAACCTGATCAGAAGCAAATACACAGACCAAAAGAACAATAAGAAGGAGAAGAAAACCAGCACTGCAGATAGGGAGAGTGCAGACCGTGCGATGGAACAAATGAACTCAGTACACTATCCGACGGAGGATAAGAAGACCGACCAACCAAGAACTACACCACTACCGCCACACGAGCAGAAAGACGACAGCAAGAAGGTTCATCCCCACCACAAGGATAAGAACCAGAAAGATGGACAGCCAGACGGTCAGAAAGACAGCAACAAAGAGGAGGAGGATAGCAAGTCAACAAATGAAGCACAAAAAGCAGGGAATTCAGAAACGTGGAAGGGGAAGTGCCATGTGCTGCTCGTTGACGACAACAAAATTAACCTCAACCTTCTTACTATGTTCATGAAGAAGTGCGGCTTCTCGTATGAGGAGGCTGATAACGGTGAGGAGGCGGTTGAGAGGTTCAAGAAGTCAACAATCGGTGAGGCAAAACCTTCTGACCCTATCAAGAGGCGGTTCGATTACATCCTGATGGATATCAGCATGCCCGTCATGAACGGCGTGGAGGCGACCAAGAGAATTCGCAAGCTGGAGACTGAGTACAAAGTTCCTCGGACGACAGTGTTTGCGTTGACGGGCTTGGCGAGTGCAGATGCGCGACTTGATGCCATGACTGCTGGAGTTGATTTGTTTTTACCGAAGCCCGTCAAGTTTGCTGAGCTGAAGACCATGATTGATAACAACTAGATGTATATACGACTTATGCGGCCTGTGTTGTTCTATGAGATAGACTTTCAATAAATAGAACATGTAAAATGATTTGGTCCGGTTTGCACTTAGGACAGCTTGCTTCCGTTTTGAGTACTTGATATGTCTAGCTGTATGTTGTTTATACCTAGGTTGAGTAGTAGGAGAGTCTACCCTGTTAGTTTGACTTGTCAGAGCACATGATATGTTGGACTTACTCAATTAAGTTTCCATCTGGATCACGGACATAAATACTCTGGATCTTCCCCAATGCCCCCGTCCTACTCACCACTTTGCCACCCTCGAGCACCTCTATGCCTTCTTTCTCGAAACCCCCAATCAAGCCCTGCAGATCCGTCCCGTCCTCAACAATAAAGCATAAATCGGCCGTACCAGGCAGGGCTGTTTGCGCCTTTGGCTCAAACTCAGCACCGCGCTGATGGAGGTTGATCTTGTGCGTGCCAAATTTCAAAGCAGTGCGAGGCGTGGCCGAGAGGTCAGTGGCGGATGTGAAGGTCTCGGCTTTCATGCCGAGGTATCTAGTGTACCATTCTACTGTGGCGGATACGTCGGTGCAGGTAAGCACGAGGTGGTCGATGTCTTTGACTACGGCGAAGGAGGACATTGTTGATATTGAAGTTGTGGATGAGGAGTTGGGATGTAAGTGTAGGGTCACGTCGATGTCTTTTAACCATGGGAGAGTGGGGTAGTCGGTATTATGGCTAAGGAGCCGAACACTCGGTCGGCATGGCGTCAACTCTGCCCGATATAAATCCATATCACAACAAGCGTGACTGATATTTGAATATCGGACAGCAGAGGCATTTTGCTAGCGTCACTCAAACAATGAATATTGCCCAGAGTGTGCTGAGTTCACCGAGTATGTAGTCTGTATCTTTATCGATCCATGATGATTGGGCTTTGTATTGTTTGATAGCTGTTGATCAATCTATCGGCAGCAAACTGTTCCATCTCATTTTTTCTTCCTCCTCTTCATCGTCTTGCTCATCTTCCTCACCATCACTGGCTGCATCCCATGAACACCAATATACTACCCCAGGGCCGTGATCAAAATAACACCATTGCCCAAGCCTAGCTTCACGTGCTACTCCACGATCTTTTAGAAGCGACATCAACTCGTTGCCAGACGAGTTAACCAACATACCGTAGAAATAGATTTGCTTCAGAGCCAGACTTTCATCAGCCGCCAAAACCTCGTGAGTCATGTCGCATAACTCACGACATGCGGCGCTGGTGGTACGGCCTTCCATCCATTCCAGTTCAGATAGGCCGTCACCTTCGATGTATTCGGCTGCTGGCCTCTGTTCTAGAACTAATGTCTCTAGTGTGCTGACGCAAGCTTGCATAATCCGACGCCAGTCACCATGGCAGGCTGATTCTGCGCGTGAGGACCAACTGTATTCATTAAAATCGTCAGGGTATAAGGATTCGGATGGTTGGCACAGGTAAAGGTGCTTCAGATTTGGAAATACCAGGTCATCGCTGCCGTAGGATGAGAGATACCCCCCTAGAGGTCGTGGAATTACGTTCTCTGCGTGTAGACTGCCCCAATCTGATTCATCATCCCCCTCCGCGTCGGCGTTGAGTTTCTCAGAGGGAAGAGGGGTGAAATCGGGGCTGTGTGACAAGTTTGTTGAGATTGGGCGGTCTAGCATGCCGAGTTCTAGACGTTCAAGAGTTTCTCCAGATCTGAGGAGCCACGCTGGAACTGCTCGAGGCAAATAGCCCCAGAGCTTGGCGAAGCGAAGGCGTGGGGTAGGACCGAGAATCTCAAAGGCTTTTTCCTTATTCTTATCTTGATAATCCTCACTCCCGTGAAGTTCCAAAGTCTCCAAGTTTGAAAAATACGGCAAGAGATGCCAGACTTGAATCCCTTCAGGATCGATTATCTCATAGTTCTCAGTTCTCGGCTGCCATGAGGGTTCAACAATTGTACAAAGATGTCTGACACGTTTCGTGATATGTTCAAAGCGGTCGAAATCTTGTTTGTGCATCGTCTGCAGCATGGTGAAGAAGGCTTCTGCCTTCATCTTGGCACCTTGTCCATTTCCCCATGGCTGCTTTGAGTGGTAAGGCCGACGTGCCGGATCTCTCGCAGGAGGCGGCACGTCGGGCTCATGTTTGGATTCATGATATCCCTCCTCATGAAGCTCAATGTCATTCCAGATGAGAGGTGTGACTATGTTGTTGAAGCGCTGGCAGATACGTGCAAGCTTAGACAAGTCGTGAGGTGTAAGGTATGAAAGGATCCTGAAATGAAGTTCGCTGGGTAGCGATTCCAGCCATTGGTTTGAAGACATGGTGGCGAAGTGATTTTGACCTTGACGTTAAGAGAGGAAGACTTGTTGGATTGACATTTAATTTACAATGAGACGATCGATGATGGTGTTTTATTGCCAGCGGATTTCGGTTAGCGCTTATGGTAGCCTGAGCTAGGGCGATGGTGCCTGTTGATTGTGGAGGATAAAGAACGGCACAGCAGAAATAGTGGCACCAGTGGTATTTGAGACGGTTGCTGCCTTGGAAAAGTTGCGAAGGATGGATCTCGAAGATGTGCATGGCTATCGTAATATACCTATGTAAAGTAGTCGGTCAAAAAGACGACGCGAACTTCAATTGGCTATTAAACGTGATAAGCTGCTGAGTTGTTCACCGTATGTTATGTTTCTCAACAAATTTATATAACCTTCTTATACTCGACTATAATATTTGATTTTGGGTGGCCAATTGAGTAAGAGAATAGAGATAACATTACTACCAGCTACTACTACGGCCTCATCGAGAGAGAAAGCTTGTTTGGGGTTATGGGATATGATGCCCTAACTAATGCGTGGAAGGAAACTGTTTTTTTATCTGTCCAAGCTTGATCTAACTCGCCGAGAAATTGAACAAGGTAATTCACTTGATCATTATTACTACCAGTTATCAATTGTATCGTTGGTAATTAAAGAAAGAAGAAAACATGTATACCATGCTAACAGTTTATCTAGCTATGACAGTACGGTAGACTCAGATAGACAGACGTCTTACCGAAAACGGACAAATACCCCAGCTGACGTTGGATCTTCAACTCCCTCAACGCGTGAATGGCCTCGGCAAACCTGATGTTGTCAAATGAAGACCCTTTCATTGGGTAATAGACAACGAAGGAGGCACAGATATAAGCTGATTATATTCCCGAGCTTATGAAACGCATGAATTGACCGTTGCATGCACATAGATTAGTAGCTATATGAAGAATCGTACGTCATGGAGAAAGGACTCGATAGTACTTATAATGTAACCCCCCCGGAGTATCTTACACCATCCCCATTCTTCCATCATCCGTTCCAGTACAGCCATCATGCTTGATGTGCCGACTCTGCTTGGGGGTGTCGGCGTTGGCCTTGCCGTCTATTTCATTCTAAGAGCCTTTCAAGTTTCCAAATTACCCCCCCTTCCTCCTGGACCTAGAGGTCTTCCAGTACTCGGAAATTTGAAAGATCTTCCACCGCCTGGGATGCTTGAAGCAACTCACTGGCTGAAGCACAAAGAGCTCTATGGTTCGTTCTGACACTGATACGACCCCTATGAAACTGCTTATAATTAAGACAATCAGGCCCTATCAGCTCTGTCACAGTAATGGGGCAAACGATCGTCATTATCAATGATGCTAACATTGCATTTGAGCTGTTGGATAAGCGATCTATCAAATACTCATCCAGGCCCAAATTGGTCTTCTCAGGTGAAATGTTAGCTCTCTCGGTTCGTCAAACAAAAGAATTATCTAACAATATGTGCAGGGTTGGCTGGGAAAATTCGGTTGGATTTTCAGGATACAACAAACGCTTCAAAACCTACCGAAAGAATATGGCTCGTATCATCGGCTCCAAGACAGCGGCAGCTGAGTATAACGGCCTACAGGAGGCGGAAGTCGGTCACTTCTTACTTCACGTGTTAGAAAAGCCAGAGAACTTGGTGGATCACATCAGGAAGTTCGGTTTTCTCCATTTGTTACTACTTCTCATGCTGACAGACTCTTAGGGAAGCAGGTTCGGTTATCTTGAAGATCGCTTACAACTACACAGCAGAGCCCTTCAAGGAAGATGTGCTTATCAACATGGCTGGTAAATCCATGGACAATTTTGCTACAGCCGGGGTGCCTGGTGCATTCCTGGTTGATATCCTGCCTTTCTGTAAGCTTGGCCTATCCCCCATTGAAAATTCGGTATACTGATACGGGCAGTGCGGTATATTCCAGACTGAATGCCAGGGACCGGCTTCAAAAGGCTCTCCCGCCAATGGGCATCAGAACTGGAAGATCTCCTCGAGAAGCCTTACGCTTTTGTCAAACATCAACATTCTCTCGGAAGGAAAGATAACTCGTTTGTCACACGCCTTCTAGAAGCGGGTGACTCAACCGCCGAAGAGAAGTTGACTAACAAGTGGTCTGCTGCGTCGTTGTACGCAGCGGGGGCTGATACCGTGGGTGCTTCTAAAATTCTCCAGTTAAGGACAAACTGACAATGCTAGACCGTCTCCTCACTCGCGTGCTTCTTCTTGGCCATGAAGCTCTACCCGGAAGTTCAACGAAAAGCCCAAGAAGAAATTGACCGTGTCGTCGGCGAGGAGAGACTGCCGACTATTGAAGATCGTTCCAATATGCCTTATCTTGATGCTATAGTAAAGGAAGTCTTAAGATGGCACCCAATTGCTCCTATGGGGTTGCCTCACACATGCACAGAAGATGATGTTTTTGACGGTTACCTAATCCCTAAAGGCTCCATGGTGATTTCCAACATTCTGTGAGTATACAACCTTTGAGCTAAGTCTTTTTCCAACAGTCTACAGACACTTTGCACATGATCCAGAGGTATACAGCGAACCGATGGCATTCAAGCCAGAGAGGTTCTTATCAAGTGATGGCAATCAGTCAGAGCTAGACCCGCAAACCTACGCATTTGGATTTGGACGCCGTGTTTGCCCAGGACGAGTGCTGGCTGAAAACGCTCTTTTTCTAAATATTGCGCAGTCTCTAGCCGTTTTCAACATTAGCAAGGATGAGAAGGAACCTGACATGGAACTCAAGTTTACACCGGGCGTTGTTAGCCATCCCGAGCCGTTCAAGGCTATAATAAAGCCAAGATCTGCACGCCATGAGAAGTTCATCCGGTCGTTGGAGCAGAAGTATCCTTGGGAGAAGAGCGATGGGGGTATATTGGAGAGTATGGAGAGCCAACGTTTGCAGTAAGCGTGGGGATAACGGGGCCGTGAATAGTGCCTGGATTTGAGCTTATTATGACTAGGAGATTTGACATGGCGACTACTGAGAATTTGAGTTTGGTAGTGGAACTGAGCTTGTTTTGCTTGGATCTGATAAAGACCACACTGTGGTCAAGGCTGCCGGAAACACACCCGTGAGATACGCGACTGGGAGATCACACAAACGGGCCAGACTAGGATAGGAAGGTGTCAATAGGGAATATTTGCCTTGTAGATACTAACGTGATTGTACGGATGTAATGTTTGTGACTGCATTCACGTGGCTTGACCTTCGTGTTGGGTCAGTTCGAGGTTCGGACTGTCACCATCCTGGGACTGCATCAGGGGTTATGCGACAGCGCCACTGCACCAGAGCGGCAGGTAGATCTAGTGGTGAAACTTTAATCATCTAGTAACTGTTAGATGAAGCCGCCTACGAAGAATATTACGGTATTCTATACGTAGTATAAGAGAAAGAAGATGCCTTGCGTGCCGCGTACTAGGCAAATCCTTCGGCATGCCAGCGGCCGACTTGGGGAAACGGCGCGTTAGTGGTCGGCAATTGGCGGGATAACCGCTAATCCCCTGAAGAGATCTGACCTACCTACGAAGCCCTGACCTATCCTTGTACGGATAGCGGCTCTGCTTATATCAATTTCGATCCTATTCCTGGATCCTGGTGATGCTAATTAACAGCGGATGCCTAAATACAACGTAACAACTAATGATTCAACCCGCATCGCGATCAGACCCTGGCGCTAGACATGGAGGTCCCTCCCGGTGCTTGAGACAGCCGGCGCCGATCGCTGTGATACGATAGAGTCTAGAGCCAAGATCGTAGACGCACATCGTGAGTCATTCCATTCTGACCATCTACGGAAACCTGAGACATGACCTGCTGAATTCAGTCGCCAGAGCAGAGAGAGGTCGGGTCTTCTCACGTGCAAAGAGTCGCTGGGCATCAATGGACGGGCTTCAATGTCACTGAAGAGATTTTACCAGTCTTGCCTTGTTTGTGCCATTGTGGTACTCCGTATAAACTCTAAATTGCGGCCCCTCCATGTTCCCCATATTACACTTGTTTTAACCTCCCCTGTCGCGATGACATTTGCAGCTGCCAAGTTGGAACTGGTGCTGGATAGTCAACATTGGTAATTTGATAGCTCACAAATGTTTATTTATTGGAAAGGGCCGTGTGTCAAATTTATGTCTAAATTCTTCTTTTATGGCGTGGTTGAGGACTTCACGGTTCAGGTGCGTCGTGTCCTTGGCGTCGATAGCGCCGCTTAGCTCTACCGGCCTAAGGGATGGGTGGTTCCGTGGCCTGTCGTTGCTCTTAATTACAGAGTACGGGGTAATATTGAGCAACCTAAGTACGGATCCATTACCAGTAGGGCTTTTCACTGCCGGCATTTTGAAACTCCGTGCTTTAACAAAGCTTTTTAATCACCATATCTCAAGCCTGTTTCAAAGCGATGGCTTTACAGAAGGAAGCATAAACTTTGAGGTTAGCAGCATTAGTCCGTAGTGGCGTGAGAAACCCTCGCCCTCAAACTTCAGCATCCGTCTCGTCTGGCTTGAATCATGCTCAGTTCGTTACGGCATTAGCCGAGCCAACCATGCACGCACACGGGCAAACCAACCCACCCCAGTGTCATCTCGTCCATGCAGGGGCTAGAGGGAGGCGCCCAAAGCTGAGGTTTTAGCTGATCCCTTTTTACCTTTCTTTTACTGGGGGGGACATGACGATAGCGGGCGGTTTGGGTCCGTTCGGGTCACCTCTGAGCTGGTTGGTGTTGAGGAATGACGCGCTGGAGCAGCATCAAGGATCGACCATATTAACGTAGCACTGCAGCTTTCTCGACCTGCGTCCCTCTTATTCTTTTGCCATTTTGTCCTTTGTCCTTACCCACCTCCAGGTGCCAAGAGCTGTTGACCTTGGTTCTCGACTTGATTACCAGCATATGCGGGTAGCTCACCATGTAATTTGGGCCCCCATTCCGAGTATTCTTTTTTAATTATTTTTAATTACCTACCGTGCCCTCTCGAAACTCAATCCATCCATCCCTCCCAAACCTTCTTGTCATGACAGTTGTAGATCCGACGGCAGCTCAATCATGGCAGCTGAGTATATATCTAGCTCCGGGGAGACAGGGCCTATCTCGGCCTCGCTCCCCGTGAACATGGCCATCGCGGGCCTCTTCGCCATAGCCTGTTACAACTGTCTCGAGATCCTCATATCGCTCCTCAGCCGATTTAAACGACACGACGGCCTGTATTTCTGGAGCATGCTCACGGCGACACTCGGTATAGTGCTGCACAGCATCGTCGTCTTGCTCAGATACTACAGCCTGGGTCCCAACTTTCTCCTCTGCGTGTTGACCTGTATTGGCTGGTATGGCATGGTCACGGGTCAATCGGTCGTTCTTTATTCCCGGCTTCATCTAATTGTCGAAGACAAGTCCAAGACGCGATGGGTCTTGTACATGATCATCATCAACTTCTTCATCCTCCACGTCCCCACGACCGTCCTGTTCCTCATGAGTAACACAGAACGCTACGAGAGCCGCTTTATTGGACCATTCAATGTCTACGAGCGCATACAACTCGCAGGTTTCTGCATACAAGAAACCGTCATTTCAGGCCTCTACATCTGGGAAACCGCTCGCGGGCTCAAACCCATCTTCGCCGTCCGCAAAGACATGGAGCGCAAAGTCATCCGCTACCTCGTCATCGTCAACATCCTCGTCATCCTCCTCGACATCAGCCTCATTGTCACGCAGTACATGAGCCACTTCAACATACAAACAACATACAAGCCCGTGGTCTACAGCATCAAACTCAAGATGGAATTCGTTGTGCTCAACAAATTGCTGCTGCTAGTACAGCACAGCGACTGCAATTGCATGCATATCATGGGCGAGCCTGAGAACACCGCCCAAGACCCCTCGCATCTCGAGCGCCAATCGATGGACCGGAATTCTTCCACGAGAACAGGGAGCGACGTGCCCATGCAGATGAACAAGTTCCACACCGATGCGTCGTCACAGTCGAGAGGTCACCAGTCCAAGTCTCAGCCTTGGAACTTTCTCGACTTGACTCCATACTGTAAGTTCCTCATTTTTGTCGATCCCCATATCTTTCATTGCCTCGGTACTGACAAACTCTCAGGACGTTTTATTCTACGTCAACGACATAATACTTTAACTTTGACGCCCCATCCACAGAACCCGATATCGTCAAACAGCCACACAAGCACGGCCCTCACCGCTATTGCGGACTCACCAGTGCCGAAGCCAACTCCCGAATCAAGGGCGCCCATCAGATGCAAGGGCCAATGGCGTTAAGCCTAGAACAAAGCCACAAAGCCACATGAAATGTCAGTGGTGGCGGGAAACAGTGACGCTAAAGAGAACTCCCACTATTTTACCATCGTCACAGGCGTTTGGGTTGCATATGACAGGACATCTGGCATCGCTGAGTGACGATCTGGCTATAATTATAACAGTCGTAACAGCCACAAGGCTGGGCATTTTACTTGGAATATCTGGGATATATAACGCCTCAAAGGAATCGGCAAATTCCTGAGGTAGAGCTGGTGACCTCGGCAGAGGGAAAAGCTCTTAGCAATTGCATATGATTGGGAGGAGTTCAGGAACAGATTATTCAATTCAGGAAGGGGATTACGGGACCCATATCTCGAGAGACAGCAAACATTGATACCCTTTGTTATTTTATCCATAGTTCTGGCTTCTGAATACAGAAAGCTCATTCGGTACATCGTCTTGAATGATACATCTAGCTAAAACGCTCCCTTCTTTTATTCGTCTTGACTGTGTCGTTCCACTCGAGGACAAACCTCTGGTCGTGATCTTGTGTCACACGACGCCAAACTCGGAGCATGTCCTCCGTGGGCGGCCGGAGCTTCTTCCCACTGATTCTCATGCATGTCTCAACCTTCTTACTCGTATATGAAACTTTGTAGCCCGCCACGACTCCGACGTTGAGGTCCATTTTCTTTAAACGGGGCATATAGGAAGCTGCTCGTCCTGCGGCGCACAGAAGACGATGCGCATAGTCTGGATCGATCGGACCTCTAAATTCGTTGGTTTCAAATGTCGACAACGAACTTCTCGAAGATTCACTGGGAGAACCCCATCGTTCGTTCCGAAAACTGTCGGTGTTGGGATTATCAGTGAAGGGAGCAGCCAGCCATTGCCCCGATGGCGTGATTGCGAGTTGGCCGATTTGATAGTACTCTAGTTTGGGCCATCCTGCACTTGCAGCAAGTGACTTTGCTGAAGATCCCATGATGTCGATATCGAAACTTCCGTTTGCTGAAAACCTGATCATGTTTTCCCGTTGTGAGAATTTGAAGAGGGCTTGGCTGAGATGATCGTATCTCTCGTTTGGTGGTACTATGCTGATAGGAGCATGTGCATGATCCCGAGGAACACGCCGGGAATATTGTAGTTCGAAATCGTAGATGCTTGGTGGTAAACTGGGTAATGACTTGGCAAAGCCTACATAAGTTAGAGCAGCTCACTAAAGCTCGCCATAAAAATATCAAACCGTAAGACAACACTTACCATCACGCAGCTTTATTCGTAGATCCGGATCCCTCCACTCCTTATCACTGAGATGCATATTGATTTTTCTGAGATACGGCATCTTACTCGCTAGCGCGCATGCTGTTTCGGGTGTAAAAAAGAGGCTCCAAGAGACGAGTTCGAAACTGCACGAAGCCATCACGGGCAGTTCTGGTAACTCGTCCTTATTGAAACCCAAATCAAGATAGAGAGGTTTGCACCAGCCAACTTCAGTACGCTCAGCCTCGGGCTCTTCGATGCGAGTCGCAAAGCACCATCCGTACTCTCTTGGGACGGGAAATCCGAGTCGTAAATCTATATATGGCCGTTTGTTCTCGTGCACAGGGGCAAGTTTAAGTATTCGGAAGAGTAATCTTATAATAGACGTGAAAAATTTGTCGTAGCCTCTCTCTTCTGTTGGAGGTAGTTCGTCCTCGTCGTCAAGGTAGCTGTCGTACTCTTCGTCTTCTTCATCTTCTGGTCTACCCTCGGACAAAGGACTTTCTTCCTCGGAACCCGCATCGTCTTCAGTCAACAGCTGATCCTTTTTCTCGTCAACGTCCGAAGGAGGCGGCCAATCCCCTGCTTGGGAGAATATAATCGGAACATCCCACGGCCAAGGAAGGGGGAATGTGATGGGAACGGCAATGCTGCGGACATACCCAAGCCGGCGTCGAGTAAGATAACCCTGCCTTTCAGCCTGCGCGAGTCTTTTAGGCGAGAGAATGAGAGTATGGAACGTAAAAGGCTCGAAAGCGAGTTGCCAGTCGCGCGAGACTGCAGCGAATGATGCCAGAGAATCACTTCTTGATGTGGTTACGGAAACTTTAAGTTTGTCGTGGAGATCCCAGACGTCGAACACTTTGTCGAGTTTAGACCGATATACGGAGGCTGCAGCTTCAGCTGCAATGATGGAAATAATTTCAATTGATAGACGCTCCATTTCGCGATGTCTTTATGGCTTCTTTATGTCAGGGAAGAGGCTGGGATAGTGCGGTAGTCGGATATCTTGGCGTGAGACCACGTGACGGTTGGCGCCATTCACTTCGAATGATATCTGGGAAGGAGAGATCATTAGACGAAACGATATTCCTTTAGTATTTCTGTTTATCTACCTAATGAGTGGTATGAGCAAAATGAGGATGGGAATTTGTCCATGAAATTTCCTTGACTATTTTCTGATAAATGTTTACTTTTGGCAGAAAATCAAGTTGCTATACAGGTCGCATTTTGGGTCATAATATCATACATATCAATACTACTTGCGTCCTAAGTAACTAGCAATGATTTTCTAATATTCAATTTCTCCTATTCCTCAACCTCATTTACCTGCCAGAAGGATGCATTGGCTTCTGCCTCTTGCGGGATAATTACATCATCTTTCTTCGGATCAAATGTATCCCACCTATCCTTGACATCTTTCGATGCCATACCCGCATTGATCTCATGCTTTCCATGCCATTCAAGTAGAGCTTCAAAATCTCGACACTGGTGCCATGTAGAAAAATCAGCTTCAGGCGTGACCTCCCCATCCATCCATCGATATGTGGAGATGGTGAGATCTGCCTTGCAAGCGATATCCTGTCTGAGGAAGTCTATGCAATGATCCATATGACTATAGTACTTGGCTCGATAGTCCATGGGAGGGTTAGCCCCGAACCCTCGCTTGTGTCTGTAGTAATAATTGTAGTAAACAGCTTTTCGAATCGCGTTGAGGCAGTGGTTTTGGTGCATGGCATGAATCAGGCCGAGATGAGCGTCGTCTCCAAAACCCCATGCTGGGTCTGCTTTGACGGTCTCATTAGGGTTCTTGCCGAGTGCTATTACTTCTTCACTAGTAATGACTATGTCCCGGCCGTTGGAGATTCGTTCCCATGCGGCGTCAACGGCATCGGATGGGGGTTGTCGAAATATGGATGGGTTAGATCCAGGCCAGAAAGTGTTATTGTATTGATGTTTGTTGGTGGTAGGACGAACAAGATTGTAAATTGGGGCTGCGAACTGTTAGGAACACGCACTGCATTTATCGATGATATAACCTACAATCAGAATCGTAAAGCTTCGGTGAGCTTTGGCGGCGTCCTTGGCTATGCCCAACAGTGTAACCAATTACCAATAATACGATTGTGTAAAGGCCACAAAGAGTAAAGGCTCTGTGTCTGCTTAAGGCTGGTGCAGACGCCTCGAGAGTTTCTGTTGAAGAAGAGCCTTCGCTTCCGACTTCTCCTCGACTCTCAGTGTCATCCTCGTCCAGCTTTGTATAATGACTCTTCATTGTAAATATTTTCAGAACGGCCATGGCCCGCGACTAACTGGTAATATCAAAGCAGAAAGTTTTGTCAATTCTCATTTTCGATGGGGAGAGCCATACCCCCAACGAGATCTATTCTCCCGACTTCACGCTCGCTTTTGCGAGTCCGACGGATAAACTTGGAATCCTTCAGGATCCTCCAAAAATTGATTCAAGATAACGGAAGCCGAAAAACAATGTCTTGGCGACCTGCCAAATTCAGCTAGAAATGACGATGCATGTAAGCAACGGCTCGTCGCCTAAGGTCTAGAACATCTTACCCGTCCTTCCAATCCGGGGTTGGGAGGCAAATCCTACGGGGAAATGTAATGACATGATACAAGCTTTTTCTGCCGATCTACCCGGTATGTATGACAACCATATGCACAGTAATGTCTGAGAGGGAGAATGATGTACTGAATGGGGCAACAAAAATCAATAAATCATGGGTTGAGGGATGGTAAATCACTCAAGAGATTCCACTAAATGTTCAATATTGCCTAATACGAAGGTCTGGGCTATCTGTAAGCATTACATATCATTAGTTATCTGCTGATAGCGACAAGGGATATTGATATCGAACCTAAAAGCCGCTTATATGTTGAGTTACACGACACAGGCATATAGTAGCATTGACTTACCGTCTCCTACTACCCCGCCTGGAGAATAAGATTTGATATTAAAGCCAAATAGGGCCGCATGCTGGGTCATTTGGGTATAGCTTTCATCCGTACCACGCCAAAAGTTGTTCTCAATGATTCTATACGAGTGTGGTTCATCCTTTCAACGCCACGCTTACACATGAGATAGCAGATAGAGTGTTATGCATACGAAAACCTAAACTGACTTGGGAAGGTAAAAGGTCTTGTTGTGTCATTGGAGTCATTCCGTGAGCTTATAGGGTGGTGTTCCTTGAAAGCGTACGTATCATGTAAACTTTCAAGGCTAGAAATAAACTCTCTTAATATGAAAATACATTATGACGTGACGATGATACTTGGGATGGAAAGGGAAGGAGTAAGGCAGTTTGGGCAAAACTCTGTGTATCTAATTATACTGCACCTTGGTATACTAGAAGAACGAGGGGATATTCTCCAGGGCTGTGGAAACCATATGAAAGGCAGTCATGTGAGAGAAGCCCAACGTCCGATGGTGCATATTCATGTATGTGGTTAGTTCAATATTGCCACCCAGATAGGATTCTAGATAAGCTTCCAGGATTGGCCAGAACTCAAGTGGGTGTACTGAGTATTGTGTAAACGAATTATTGTACAGTCAAGTCTCAGGATAACAATCCTTCGCAAGTATATAACATCTGCCCGAGCTCGTTGATTCCCTTTCTCTATTTCACAACAGCATTCACTCTTCACAATATCAAAGACACCAGACAACCAACAAGCCATCCTTCAACATGCAGTTCCAGAACATCCTCGCCGTTTTCACTACCATGCTGGCCTTTGCGGTTGCAGCTCCCGTTGCTGAGCCTGCTCCCGCCGAGGAGCAGGTTGAACGCCGCGACCACTACTGCAGACAGCAGAACGGCCACTTCGTTATCTGCTAAATTGTATGATGACTACCTAAAGGGTTGTGAATATTAGCTAATACGAATGACAGCATAACGAACACACCAAGTCCAAAGGCGTGAAAGGGGTTAGCTGGGGAGATCAGGAGGTGACAGGGGCTAAATTCTCGCCATGACTTAAATAGCTATGAGTTGAAGTAGTTAAGGTTGCAAGACTTGTAATGTCCAGGGATTTATTTGACATAAATATTACGTGATTTTTGTTATTGAAGTCTTCCATTGTGATCGATGGATTATCTATTGCTAAAGCATAGCCCACCACGAGGGATGTAGTACTACAATACTGGAAAGGCTGATGAAAAGAGGCAACTGTTAAACTGCCATTATTACGTACCTTTATAGTTAAGATATTAGTAAACATAGCCAGCAACCAATAAAGCCTTTAACACTATTCCTACAGTTAACTAATTGTCTAAATTAATGTAAATTTAAAGGGCTTCTAACCACTACAACTCCCACAAAACAGCATCCACTAATGAGTGGACTGTGGTCAATTATTGATAATTTTACCCCTGCTCTAATAAAGAAGTTTGTGGAATACTAGCACCCGTAAGCCTCGTATTTTCTCAATCAGTATACCTTTATTATATCTTCAGGGCTTATAGAAGCATACTTGATCATGGATTTCGAACTCCTTGACTTAGAAGTTTATATGTACTTCTACAGACTTCCTACATTCCAGGCCTATACACGGTAATCTACTGTTATTAAACTTTGTATATTTAAGAGTCACTTTATTATCAAATTTCATTTTAAACTTATAACTGTAAATAGACTACCGGAGAGGTGAGGTATTGGTGTCAATATTAGACTGCACATCAAGAAAAAGCTTGCTATTATCTTGCGGCATATTTTGAGTCGTGGGATCAGGCTGAGGGGTAGAGTGGCTGTTTTTGGCGACTCAGAAATACACAGTCTGTGTTAGGAGTATCATGTCAGGCTGAAAGGTAAGATTGGGAAAAAGCCACGCAATATGAATCAGTTATATTCGCCCAGGTCTTGTCCAATGTATGAGGCCTCGTGTGTTAGTAGATCCTCAAGTCCAAGGATCGACATGGCTGGGAAATGTATAATGTATTGAGCCGCTGTTATCCTTTCTAAAAAGAGCTATCAGCTGAATGTTCAGGATTCGCCATCTTCCCAAGCCACGCCACGTCACATTTGGGGCGTCTGGGCTATGTAGGTATTCAATGGTACAATTCTACCTGTCAGCTCTGGTGTGACCATGCCACTATTCTGCTGGTGGTGTGAACACTGCTACTCAATAAAAGCCTGCAGGTCTGCAATCAGGCTCCGAGAAAAACTTGGACTTTACATCAATCCAACCCGCCTGGTCTTCCTTTTGGGCTATCAAGCCTAACATAGTAACCATGGTTGACCTAAATTCATCAGTTATCACCCCGCCCTGGAACATGTCCGTTGTCAGTGATAATGGGACCGATCAACTTAGAAATCTTGTCGCCCCGGCTTGGGTCAGTTCCCCGAATGTCAGAGGTTCAATGGACATTCTTCAGAGCTGTATATTGACACTCGTGGCTTGTATCTACACGGCTCTGCATCTCGACGTGCCCCGAGAAACAACTTGGCAGTATCTATTGGTGCATAAGACTAAATACGTTTTGTTAACCCTTTTTGCGCCTGAAATGTCTGTTTTCGCAGCGATGCAACAACTACGATACGCTTGGAAATTGAGATCGGCACTACGGACAATACAACGACAAGAGCAGGCAAAACACTGGACTGAAGCTGCCGATGTAAGAAATACATTTGACTCCAGCTTCACAGCGGTTAACTGATTATCTAGTTTGAAATTAACTTGAAGTACGCCTTCTTTATTGTAATGGGCGCTGTTCGCTTCGATGTTCATGACATTCTATCTATCCCGGATCTAGATGATACTGCCGCGAAGTACTTTGAAGACTCTGGCCACCGTCGAAATTCTGTCCGGCCTGGGCCTGCTTTCATCATCTGGCTTGCAGAACGTGGCCACTGGATCAAAGTCCGAAAGCAGGACATCGACGACAAGAGCAAGGCAGACACGTTACAGAAAGTTCTGGTCCTCATTCAGGTATCTTGGATGTTGATTCAGTGCATCGCCAGGAAGACATCCAAGTTACCCCTTACTCTATTGGAGATCCATACTATGGTACATGTGGCTTGCGCTATTATACTCTATGTTTGTTGGATTCAGGTATATCTATCCTGCTCACGTCTTTTCGATCGTTAGACTAACGTCATGTGAACCCAGAAACCACTCGATGTTCAAGAAGCAATCGTCGTTACAACTGAAGGATTCGAAGGTGAAATTGCCACCCAGCTTCAAAGAGAGTTTTATATCAACATGGCGTACAAGATGGTATTGTTCCCAGCGAAACAGCAAGATAGCCAAGTACCCCCTACATATATTAATGGGGAGCCTATGCACTGGATCATACCTGAGCGTGAAGCAGATATGAAAGTCGGCGATGTGCTTCCATCAGGACTTGCTTTATATACCCGGAATAAGATGACTCATGCACATGGACAGTTCATCCCGACGACAAATCTCGACTCGAATTCGTCTTTCAAGATAACAAGCGAGTTTCTTAGGCGCTGGGCCTATATTTTGACAATGTACCCTTTTGAAGAGCGAGAGAGTTTGGCAGAAAGTTCTCCGAGGCTTGAATTCGACCCAGCCGGGCTGCGATCTTCAACGGCAAGCTACAGACAACCTCTTTACCTTGCACGGTTGACAGAACTTCAACCAGGACATTCGAATCAATGGAATCGACCATTTTGGGAAGGAAAGTCCATTGTGTATGTAGATGATACCGGAAATTGGCCACAAGGCATCCAACTCCATGGGGACTTGAATGAAACACACAATCTCAATCTGGGATCCCCGCTGTTCGTGTTCATCGCCTTCCTACTTACAGGTATTTATGGCGGTGTACACATGGTAGCATGGGGATGGTCTTTCCCTTCCCACCCGGAGGAGATTATCTGGAAGCTTAGCTGCCTTGTTATTGTATCTTCGGTGCCCGCTTTCGCACTAATGCTCTTCCTAGCCTTTCTTTCAGAAAAGGAAGATAAGTCCGAAGATATATTGTGGTCTGGGTCCAATCTATTTGATGGATGTCATTTGGCGATCGTACTGATTCTAGTTTTGGGATATCTCTTTGCAAGAGTTTTTATTATCGTTGAGTCCTTCATAAGTTTGCGCCGAGCTTCTGTGGGCGTGTTTGTATCTCCTGAATGGATCGAGCTTTTCCCACATTTTTGACGGCTTAGTTTGGTACTGTACACTCCGTGTCATTTGAGGTTTTGGAGCACAGCAGGCAGCAAGAGGGAGAGAGTTAGAGCCTACGGAGTGGAAGTTAATGAACGTGGACTAGAGCAAGATACGAGTAACTATGGTGTAATTGACGACAATATTAGACTAATTAAGATGGCCCTTTTGAGGCTTATATGAATTATAAAAATGTAGCGGACTAGTTGGTGCATGCAGCGGCACCCTTGCTAGTCTTCGTCGCCCAAGTTGTCTTGGTCTGCTTCACAACAGATGTAGTAGTCTTAGATACAGTGCTCCTCAATGTGACAGTGCTGGATGGCTTGAGAGTAGTCTTGACTGTAGCCCATTTCGTAACAGTCTCTGCAGCCTGGGTGACAATAGACGTCTTCTTAGCAGTGCTAGTAGAAGTAACTTTCACAGTCTCTGCAGGCAGGGTCTTGGTAAGAGTCTTGTATACAGTGACGGTGCTTGCGGGAAGTGTGGAGGTCTTCTTTTCTGTGACGACAGAGGTAGACTGAACAACAACTGTTTTGGTAGAGGCCTTGAGTGTTGTGGTCTTGCCAGTCTCCTTGGTTGTGACAACAGTGGTGGTAGACGTCGCTCCTGGAATGGTAGCCGTGACGTATCGGGTTGCGATTGATGTAGATACGTCGATCACAGTCACTGGCTTGAGCGTGCTGGCCTTTCCTACAACCTTCGTAGTGATGACTTGAGTTGTAGCTGTGCTTCCAGGAACAGTCGTGGTGGTGGTCTTGACGTTGGTCGTGAAAGTTGAGACCACAGTGACAGTGACTGCAGAAGCGGCAGCTGCGCGAGCCTCCAGGTTGATTGAACCAAGGTCCAAGTCACGACGAGTAAGACCAGAAGCGAGATCGACAGAAGGATTGCCGAAAACAATAGCAGCTCGAGGCCTGATATTCGCCGCGGCGCTCAAGTCTCGCTTGTCCTGAGTAGGGATACACTTGATCGTTGTAGTCTTAGCAACAGTCTTGACAGACGTCGTAACAACAGTCGAGAAGACAGTGGTAGCTTTCAACGATGTGGTTGTGGTACCACCGGTGCCTGCAGTGATGGCAGTCGTGCTCTGGACTGTTACAGCTTTGGAGCTTGTGGTCTGGGTGGCAAAGATGGTTGTGAAGTCAGTCGAGACTTGGGTGACCGGCTTTGGGGTGACTGTCACGCCTGTAGTGGTTGCGGTTGTGGTGATGGCCTTGGCGGATGTTGTTACCCAAGAAGTGACAGTAGCATCAACGACATTAGTTGAAGTTTCGGTGACATCTGCAGGAGTGACTGTCTTGCCGACGTCCACAATCTCTGTTGATTTGACAGTGACAATCTTGTCTGCTTGTGTGATCTGTGCGGCTTCAGTGGTGGTAGTCTTCTCAACAGTCGTCTTAGTAACAGGATCAGGTGTGATGGTAGTGCCGATATCTCGAGTCGAAGTGGACTTCTCTGTGATCGTCACATCAACTCCGGTAGTGGTGACGAACATGGTCCGAGAAGAAGTCACAGTCTGCGTAGTGTAGACGGTTGTCAAGCTGACGGACTGGGTAGCCGCCACGCCCGCGTCGAAAGGAGTCGCGTTTACCAGAGTCATGTTGATCCAGCTTGTAGAGGGGAAGAAAGTACCCAGTTCAAACTGGGCAACTTCTACATCAGAAAGCTGCTTGGCGAAAGAAGCACGCTTGCTGGTGGATGATCCAGCACCAGAGTTGGCGTATTCACCAAAGACGACATTGGCTGTTCGGGGATCTGCAGTTGTCCAGTCATCCCAACCGGCACCAGGGATGCAGGAACTGAGTTCAGACTCGATGTAGGCAACACGAGCAAACTGATCCCAAGGTCGGCCGAGGTAGATAGTCGAGAAAGAAGCTCCGTTAGCTGGAGTGACAGTGCACTGATCAAACACGAAGCCGTATGCGCCAGTGTTGGTTCCTTTCTTGTTTGCAGTCAAGGCAATCTTGTCTTTGTTTGGAGACAGAGTAGACTTGAGAAAGTATCCGGCACCGGAACCCCAAACTATAACTTGTTAGTATATCTTGACAATGATGCGGTTGCCACAGAAGTCTGTGTCCTTCACGGACTAGGCTGTTACTTACTCATGTCTATGTTTCCTGTGAAAAGACTGTTGTATGCGAAGAGATTGCCGTTGATGAGAAGAGCATCTTGGTTACCGTAAACCTGACATCCATAGAGCGAAGCGAACTTGCTACTCTTAACACCAAAGCCAAGACTGGCGTAGCTATAAGTCTGTTAATACACCGCCGGGCAAATTGCGTGAACACACTTACTTGTTGGCTGTGCCGAATGTGTTTTCGAAATTGATGTTCACAGCCTGGAAATAATTACCAGTGGCATAGAAGGTTGCCGAGTCAGAGTTAGACGCCTCGGCCTGTGTATCAATGCCCTTGTCGTACGTGATAGTAACTTGGTTCTTGGTGTAATCATCAGGCGACTCAGAATAGCCGATAAAGAAGGTGGTTCCAGCTCTGCTGAGGACGATCTGTTCCTTGTATGTACCAGGGTAGATGAACACAGTGGGCGTGACCTTGGATGAGAGTGGCAGTGCATCGATAGCAGCCTGAATCGTGTCGTAGGTAGTGATCCCATTGATGGCCTTCTTGGAGACGATGTAGGCACCTGGCGGAGGGGTCTTGCCACTGTAAACAGCATTGGGATCAGGAACAGGAACGACAGGTGTGCTAGGCTTTGGCGTTGTGATCGAGTCCCAGTGAGTCTTGTCAATCCAATCCGTGCTATCCATAACAGTGTCAAGAGAGTAATCGTCCTTGGTCAAAAGAGTGGCAAAACCGAACGCCTCTCGAGCTGCTACGTTCTTCTCCCAGCTTCCGGGACCTTCATTGGCATACTCCGCAAATGTAATGTGGTCGGTACGAGGATCAGTGGTAGACCAGATCTTCCAACCTGCTGGCTGGATGGTCGAGTCGAGGTAACTGTTCTTGATCACGACAAGAGCGTAAGCACTATAGGGTCGGCCGAGATAGACCTGCCCTTCGAGATCAGCAGTGGCCGAGGCAGCTTCGGTGAAAAGGCACTGGTCAAAGATGTAGCCTCCGATTGCATTAGGACCATTGCGGCTCTGCGCAGTGATGGCAGACTTGGCGCGCTTGGCACCAAGAGTGCAGCCCTTGAAGTAGGCCTTGCTGTAGCCCCAGACGAAGTCAATAGCTCCATCAATCATACAGCTTTCGTAGTACTGATAGCCAGTTGTCGCACCAGTGAGAAGAGTGTCCTGCCATCCATCGAAAGAACATCCGTAGAAACCAATCTTGTCGCCGTAGACACTGGCAGCGAGAGTGACATAACTAGGGGTGGCGCCATCGAGGTTGTCTGTGTTGATGAATTTGACGTTGTAGATGGCGATCTTGGAACTAGCTGTTGCGATGGTAGCCGTGTCCGCGTTGCTGCGTCCAGCAGGAATGGTTCCTGCAACAGAAAGTCCCTTGGCTTGGGTGATGGTAACCTGGTTGGTAGTGTAGGTCTTTCCGGGCTCGCTCTCTGTGTATCCGATGATGGTAACTGGACCAGGTCTGTTGATAGATGGAACCTGCTCTTCGTATGATCCGGGGTAGATAAAGATGACTTGCGGGGTCGAATCTTTAGGGAGGCTCTTGAGCGCACTAGTGAGGCTCGAGTAAGAGCCTGACTTTTCTCCGCCAACAGAAACAAGGACTGCATTCTTGGGGGGTGTGGTTCCATCAGAAGGGTGGGATGGCCAAGAGACGTCTGTCTCTGGGTCAGTGGCAGCGCTAGAGTCACCAATAGTGTAGCTGGGGACGTAGTTGTACGCCTTCATGTCAAGCCAGCTCGTGCTACCGATAAACGATCCCAGGGAGTAAGCAGCAGCTTGGGACTCGGTGAGCTTTGTCGCGAAGCTTGCACGAGAGGAGGTCCAGTTTCCGGGGCCAGTATTATTGAACTCGCCGAATAGAACATCCTGCGAAGAATTAGTATGTTTCGACGGGTTCACGGGAATCATGCATCGATGTACTCACGGATGTCTGAGGGCTGCTTGTAGACCATGCGGACCATCCAGCTGAAGAGATGTGCTTATCGAGAAACGAGTTCATATACACAACAAGTGCGTATTGCGACCAAGGACGACCCAATGAAGTTGTGCCAAAGGTAGATCCATAGCTATCAGTGTACGTGACCTTGCAGGTATCGAAAACGAAACCACCAGCCCAAGATAAAGACTTGCGGTTCTGCGCAGTGATGTAGGCACCGGCTGTGTTAGATGCAACGTAGCACTGATGAAAGTAGGCCTTACTGTAGCCCCAGATGAAGTCCACACTTCCTTCGAGATAACTATTGCTGAAAACCTGCACACCCTGGTTGACGAGCAAAGTATCCTGGAAGCCCTTGAATGCACAACCATAGGCTGCCACGTTTCCGAAGAAATCGGCAGCAAGAGCAGCTGTGTCGCGGGTCTGCTCAAAGGTGTTGGTGAAGTTCAGGTTGTACAGAGAGAGACCAGCGGATGAAGTGGTCTTCCAGAAAAGGACAGGAGTCTCTTCATTTCGTCCAGCACCTGTCGAGAAGCCCTTGGAGAAAGATATGAGAACCTCGTTCTGGGTGAAATCATTCTCAAAGCTTGTTTCGCCGCGAAGAGTGACGCGGCCTTTTGCGCGGTTGAGAGTAAGCTGCTCATTATAGGTACCAGCCTTGATCAAGACAGTGTAGTCCTCCCCATCCTCGGGAATGGCAGCGAGAGCAGAGGCCACCGTCTTGAACTGGCTACCAGTAGGAGATGGGGCCACAGTCAGGGTGTTGCCGACAACAGTAGCACTAGTAGTTTCTGATGCAGTACTAGCAGCTGAAGTGGTGGTCACACTCGCAGCATCTTTGCCATACTTCGACTCGGGCCAGCCTAGGAAAGGAGCAATGGCGGTCTTGTCAATCCAAGCGTCACTTCCCAAGATACCAGCAAAGCTGTAAGAAGAGGTATCCTTGACGACAGTAGCAGCGGATATACGAGCCGAAGAGTCATAACCGGGGCCAGTGTTGTTACCTTCGGTGAAAGAACCAGTGAAGGTAGAAGGCGAAGAAACCTTCCATCCATCGCCAGCAATATGGCCGTCCAAGAACGAGTTGACGAAGGCAACATTGGCCTTGGCACTGTAATCGCGACCGAGATACGTGCTGTCCTCAGGGACGGAGTTAGACTCGGGCACAACGGCACACATGTCAAACACGAATTGAGAGCCGCCGTATTGGCCTTGGTACTTGTGGGCAGCAATAGCCTGGCCAGTGGATGTTCCCTTGGAGACGATAACACTGTTGTAGAAGTAACCTGCGCCTTGGCCCCAGACGAAATTGGTGGTTCCAGAGACCCTCGAATGACTGAAGAAGAAGTTGCCGTAGTCGAGGTACAGGGTTCCCTGGGTTGAGTCAATGCTGCAACCATAGAAGGCTACCTTGGTACCCTTGGCGTAGACTGCCAAAGCGATATTGTTCGCAGTAGCCGCGAATGAGTTCTCAAAGTTGATGTTATAGAAGGACACAAGTTTGGCCTCATACTTGTTCGCAGAGAAGGTAGCTGTTCCAGATGAACCACCACCGCTGGACAAGACAGCGTTGCTGGCGGTGATGGTAACCTTGTTGTTCTTATACGTGGTGCCATCACTGGTTTGGCCGCGAAGAATAGTAGCGCCTACACGGACGATGGACACCTTCTCTTGGTAAGTTCCAGCCAGGATATAGATGGTCTGGGTAGTGTCATCGGCGGGGAGTGCTGCCACTGCAGACGCGAGGGTGTCGTAGGAGGCACAAGGATTGCTCTTGGGTCCAACAACGAGAGCAGTGCTAGGAACGGCTGAAGGAAGGGAGCATGATGAAGCAGAGGTAGTAGCTGCGGCAGAAGTGGTGACATCGTGTGTTTTGCTTGTGGCAGATTGGTCTAGAGCGCTGGAAGTAGTCAAGGAGTCAGACGCAGCTGTGGTGGCCCCAGATGTTTTAGTGGACGCGACAGTGCTGGAGGTTTCCACTTTAGGGAAGTCCTTAGCGTTGCTGGCCTGAATGGCACTCAACACATCAGGGTCAATCCAATCGACGGAAGTGACAGCGACACTTGGGTAAACGTTCTTGAAAAAGGTAGAGATCTCGTACGGAGACAGATCCTTGGGGGCAGTGACCAAAGAAACGTACTTGGAGCGATCCGATACGTGGTTGGAGTAGCTGCCATCGCCTGTTGTGCCGAACTCGATGTAACTGTTCAATGAAGACTGAGTCTTTGCATCGACATAGACACCTGAGGCGGCCAAGAAGCCTCCAAGACTGGTGTCTCTGAAGACAGCGACAGATCCATCTCCGTTGCCTGCAGCAAGGAAGACTCGAGTGTTTGTGGCACCAGTCTTTTGGCTGATATCACACGTATCGAAAACGACGGTGGTATTATACAGAGTAGAGCCAGACAACGCTCCCTTGTTGTACACGAGCAGAGCATTCGATTTCGTTGCAGTGATGGTTGATCCGTACAGATACAACGATGGGAAGTTGTAGATGACCTTGTCCTGCGCCTCAAGGTACGAGTTGGCAACGATTGCTGAAGCGTAGCTACCGGTAATTGCTACAGAGCCAACGGCGAAGAATTCACAGTTGTAAAAGGCATTCTTCGAGCCACGAAGAAAGACTGCTCCACCAGAGCCACCAGCTTGAGAGTTGGAGAACTTGATGTTCCTCCATGTGATACCCGCCGCGCCGGCTGTTGAGAAAGATAGCGCAGGGTTGGCATTGCCACCGTTGTCGATCACGACCTTGGATGAGCCATCACGCTTCTTCGATACTTCTCCGACGATAGTGACTGTGGGAGTGGCCTGGATGACAACGTTTTCGGTGTAGGTACCGGCGAGAACGGTGACTGTCGGATAGCCACTTGTTTGGGCAGCCTTGATGGCATCGCCGATGGCAGTGTAGTCTCCGCTACCGTCTGTGGCTACGGTGAGCACTAAAGGAGAGTCAGTTGATGTTGATACCGCAGTCTCAGATGTTGTTTGGTCTGATGAGGTGAATGTAGATGAAAGGAATGTAGTGGTTAAGGAAAGTGACGCCTCAGAAGATTGACTTCCTTGGGTGGATGTAGGAGCCTCGCTTGTCTCAGAGGTTGCTGCGCTGGTGTCGGAATCCACCAGGTCGGTTGAGCTTGACCCAGAGACTGTGGTAGAGCCAGCATCTGTGGTGATGGTAGCGGACTCGACACTAGAGGTACCCGCGGTGGTCGAGCCAATGGTGGAAGACTCTTGAGAAAGAGAGTCTGTGGAGGAGAGCACGGCTGTTGAAGTCTCGTCCTCTGCGACAACAGACAATGAGGATCGGGTAAGGGTTGAGCTAGGATCGATTCCAGAGATAGATGCAGACAAATATGTTGTGTCAGAGACGATTGCGGCCGCATGGCTAGATGTGAACTCTGCTGATATGCTCTCCACTGATATAGTACCGGACGAGACCTTCTCTGCTGATGAATCATCAGAAGAAATAGTCGCAGTCGATGAAGCTCCAGATGGTAGAGTGCTGGATGGTACGCTCTTAATTGATGTAGTCTCGGCCAACGTAGTCTCAGAGGATGCAGATTCGGAAGAGGTAGTTTCAGAGTATGTAGACTCAGAGGATACAGTCTCAGGGGATGTAGCCTCAGAATGAACTTCACGCGTATGACTAGTAGTGGTTTCGGGCGACGTGTTCTTGGCGGATACATCGCCAGAAGAAGTGGTGTCGAAAGAAGCACTACCGGAAGAAGCACCACCAGAAGATGTAACTTCAGGCAATGCTGTCTCAGCCGATGTATTCTCTGTCACTGAAGTCTGTGAAGAGCTAACCTCCGAAGTAGTTGTCGCATGGCTGGATGCAGTCCCCGAAGATATATTCTCAACGAATGTAGCTTCGACTGATAGAGTCTCGGATGTTGTAGTGTCAGACTTATACCCAGGTGTAGCCTGGGTGGATGTAGACTCAGGCAATATCGATTCGGTAGATGCAGATCCAGTTGATGCAGTCTCGGCAGACGATTCAGTTCCAACATTTGTCGACTCTATGTGAAGAGTTGCAGATGTTGCTTCAGTCGCGATACTAGATGTGCCAGTGGTTGAGTGGCTCAAGCTCTCATCAGATTGAGATCCAGCTGAAGTCTTGGCGATGCTAGACCCAGCCAGAGACGTTGACAGGCCAATAGAATCGCTTGTAACCGTGGGGATAGACGAGGTTGTTGAGACCAGAGAGTGAGCAACACCAGCCGGGAGCCGCGGCTTGCACACGGATCTTCTCAATAGTGGATTGGCATTAGGAGTTGAAGGAGTGACAGGAAGACGGGCATTCAAATGAGCGTCGGGGAAGGAAATGGCAGGCAAATGAGTGGAAGGGCTTGACGAAGAATCAACGAAATCGGGAACAACGGAACCTTCTTTTGCAAGACTGCTTCCACATAGCAGTGGAAGCAGTAACCAGGCAGAGAGTCTGGCCATGTTGAACCGTATCTCGCTGGTGATTCAAATCAACAGCACGAAAAAGAATGAATCAGAAGTACGGGAGAGATACGTGGGCGGGTTACATTCTCTACAGGGGGCTACATGCATTGATATACAACATCAGGACATCTCACTACGGCTAGACCTAACTAACGCTAGATATTTAGTCTTTTGAAGGAAAACGGTCGACACCTCGTGATATCAGCCTTCACTGTTCTAGAGTTCTCGGTTCGCCCGTTCAGCTTTAATAGTTTCGGCGGACTGGCGCATCTTGGCATCATGGATAAGACTATTGATTTTGGGACAGGGCTAGGAGGAGACATCAGATGAACCACGCGAATGAAACGTTCGTGATAAGATCCAGCGATCAGGGGTTTTCAAAATCGACTCAGCCGTGGTCATTATAGCGCCGGAAGAATTATATCGTGACGGAGAAATGTACCTTTTAGGTAAAGAGTCAAAATGTGTGACAGGACCCCTGGTTTCTTGTCATCTTTAGTCTTGGGCTAGACTCGGCCGAAGCCAATAGGGTTTGATTAGTGACGACTTTGAGGGAACCCAGACTGCTGGTATCTTGAACCGTTGCAAAGATGGCTAGCAAAAAAAGGAACATTCTTGGCAATACGAACAAAATATCGTTGTGAGTTCCCCTTATATTCTTCTTCAGCCCTCATTTTATGATTTTTCAAAACCAAGCTTGATTGACTTGGATAAATGCTTCAACTACTACACTATACTGACCATCTATAAAGTTCAATTGAAATTAAAGAATAGGCCATGTGGGCACTCCTGGTAAACGCGTCAGCTCTAGATTACCATCCGAAGGCATAAATGCTTGTCATTCAGCTCGACTAGCTAACGAAGTTAGACGCTCGGTACAATGAAGTCGGCGAAGCGATTGCTATCTTGGGCCCATCCTAAAATCGATTTTGAAGCTAATGTTAGTCGCCGGTAGAAAAGCTTACTTCAGGCGTAGTGTCGTACGTATTCGAACCGCCACCGCCACTAGAGCACGCCAAGTAAGGTAGCTATCGTCAGATTGCAAGATTTTGACAGCTGCAACACGTGGTGACAGGCACTATTCCCGATCTGTGGCCCAGGGCTGATACTAGTCAAGGATATTCGTGGTCTCGGAGTCTCGAAGACCATCACTCGAGTCATTCATGCTCCTTTTCTTAGTTGGTCTGAGCATATTCAGAACTATTCGATTCTAATAAACTATGTCATAAGGAGGATAGTGCTTAATATTATCAAGAGCTAAATAATCCTAACTTTACCATTGAGTGATCTATGAATGAGGTTTCTTTTGTCTTCTTTCCAAATAACCTTCAGTCAGTCTGCCAACACAAACTTCCTTACCCTAAATAGGATAGATATAGAATTTGTTCTCCAGATCTGTCAAATCCAATAGAGCAATCTCAACCTTCCTACGAACAATCTCGCCATTCTCATCCACCTGTTCCACCTCGCCATATTCATGTGCCAGTCTCTCGTCCTCACTCAAACCAGCTGCCCAAGCTTCACGCTCCTTGTTCCTCTTCCTGAGAATGAACTGAATCACAAACAAGATCGCAGGAGTTCCCACCCAGCTGACGAGAATCATTGCAATCCAAGCACCGTAATAGCGCGGTGCATCCTTGGGAACCCAGATCTGCGGGGAAATCAAATTCGCAACACTGTATCCGACCATGAACATGACGTTTCGAGTCAGCTTCTTGGTGTAACCTGCTGCGCTGGACGTGGCCCATCCCAACGCGATGATGTATGTGTTTCCGTAGGTATGGCCGGCAAGAAGAAGACAGGCTAGCATTCCGATCTTTTCGTTCCAATCGATGGCGACCATTCCGATGCCACCCGCAATGGCTGGGATGCACCAGACGAGTCCATGAAGAGCGAGGTTGGAGGGCCAGAATTTGAGGGCAAAGGTGCCAGCGAGACAAATAGCGACTCCAAAGCCACCGCCAGCTGCGGCGACAAGTGTTGAACCCAGATTATCAACACCAAGCGATGTAGTCAGGAGATTTTGTTGTCCGTATGTCAAATTGTTAGACATCATAAGGGTAAAGGCTTGAAGAGCAAACAGCCATGAAACCGGATCCCTTAATGTTTCTTGAAATTGGTTCTTTTTGAATTGCTTCTGTTCAATAGAGCTTTGGCTGGAGGCATGCACTCTCGAGATGGAGTGAAACTTTTCTTCCAGTGTGAGAAACTTGGCCTCGGCAGGGTTGCTCGGGTAGAAAAACCAGACAAACACAGAGAGAATGATGGAAAGACCCCCTGTGACGATCATGAACAGCTTCCAAGGGAGAACACTACTGTGGCTCCAAAGTAGGCCATACGAAATGAAAGCAGCGCAGACAGGCGCCAGAGCCGCTGTGACCCAGAGGAAAGGCTGAAGAAACGACTGCTCGTGGCGGTTGAAGAACATGCCTATCGTCATTTCCATAGCCGGCACAACCACTGACTCAGATGCTCCAAGGGCTATCCGAAGGACGACCAAGCCGGCATACTTTGTCGCTACGCAGTGTAGGAGGATGGTGGCTCCCCACATGAAGACCAAGCCGGCGACGAATTTGCCAAAGGGAAGTCTCTGCATGAGATAGTGTCCAGGCCATTGCGCAGCAAGATATCCTGCCATACGGTGAGCTTTTCTGACTTTGCATTGACTAAGGCGGTGTACGTACCGACGTAGAAGAAGGTTCCAAGGTTATTATATTGCGCTTTGTTGATACCTGTTTCTTCAAACAGATCAAGAATAGCGGCATATCCAAGAGTTGATTTATCAATCTGCAAAGTTTAGCATGCGGATCATATGGTGATGTCAGGTGACGTACAAAGAGCAAGAGATTGATTGCTGACAACAACCCCATGACATGCCAGTATAGCTTGCGACGCAACTTCTTCTCCTTTTCGGGAGTCAAAGGCCCAAACTGCTCCCCATACTGTTCAACGAGACGCAGCGTTACGTCGGCATATTTCTCCGAAACTATAGCAGTCTCTCCGTTCTTCTCGCGGCTTTGGACCCTAGAGATGTCCTTGGAATCTTCTGCAGCTCCCATACTGGAAAGTAATTATGAACTGAATGTGGAATAAGAGGCTGAACATGAATGATCTACATGCGGGTGATGCTAGTCTTTATTCTAAAAGTGCACAAATATCAGACGATTATCAAATTGCATCAGATTCCCTCCCACATTCGCAACTTGTCTGTATGTGGTTACAGGCGAGCTATTTCATGGTAGTAACATCTCGAAAACTGCAGTTTGCCTTCTCTGTTGTGCTGAGCTGAGTTACGACAGCGTGGAGAAGGATTGCGTGACCGATTAAAAGCCAGGCGATAGGTCCATTACCAGTTTGTGTACGAAGGATACGGTTCCGCAGCGTTGAAACTCATCCTTTATCTGCCGATCGAGCCGGTAAAATCGCCTGTTAAAGACTAATTTTGTATAACTGGATCAAATAAACTACTTTAATCCAGGCATGGTCTTCTCAGCCTTAACGAGGCTGATCATTTAGCTTATTAGTTCGTGCTCTGAGTAACAGACAAGACTCAGATAGTTATGGATGGATGCTAACGTTCTTTTTCTCTTGATATTTGTATCACATCTTGGCTCAATTACTTCGTGGCCAGTGTGTTAATTCGTAGGATACAATATTCAAGTTGATGAGAAATAATTCTTAAAGCCGCGAGTAAGTACGACGCCATCGGCCACGATGTCGGGAGTAAGCCGAATGTCCAATTTACAGTACTCCTACCCCCGGCAAACTTTATTTCTGCGGCTCCGCGATATCATTAGCCGGTGCCGCGATGAGTCCGACAATTCTGGTATTTCCATTTTGGGAAATAGTACAAGACATTGTTCATATTGGGCCCAGCCCGTCAGAGTTTGTACAGCGAAACAGACTTCTATGTTTACGCCTAGTTTCTTAAATGAACAACAGTAATGCCTGTCCTGCTTTCCTTTCCTTCCACCGTACCATGTCTTGTCTTTCATATCACCTACACAGCTTATTGAACAAGATCACCTAGCTTAGCTGAGGTTGCACGGGCTGTACTTTACCCTGATGCTCCAAGAAGCATGCGAGTGTTCGACGAGATATGACAGGCACATGGTTTGCAATAAGCCGCCAGAGATTACCTGTATTTGATCTTAACCATGGACTCGTCGAGGATCTGGTCATCAATGAATGTCAGAAGGATGAAATTGACATATGTATCAGCAACAGGCCAAACATAAATGTGAGTAACATGAAAATTAAAATATTATATTCTACTCGCTAAATACAAATTCCAAGTCTATTTAATCTATAAATTGAAGCTATTTAGCTTCGAGGCATTGCGTTGATGTTCTTGTACTCAACGCCAGCGGAAGGCTTGCCACTCAGAACAATATCGAAGCTAGAGTTCTGATCCGTGGTGGTAGTCTTAACCTGGTAAGCAGTGAAGCCATTCAACTTCTTTCCAGTGGGCTTGAACTGAAGCACCTCGGTTTGGAATTTGGGCACATCGACTCCCTTGATAGCCACTCTGCGGGTGAACTTCAGGCTCAGGGTCTCCTTGGCGCGGCTGTCGCGGACCATAGCGCTGACCGTCACAGGGGCAGGGCCGCTGGCAAGCTTTTCGCCATCAAAGAATGAGTTGGGCTGCTGGTAGAGGACGGTGTCGTCAATCTTGTAGCCACCCGTCTTCTGGTTGTCGTGGGTCTTGGTCGTCTTGGTTGAAGGGGTGGTCTCCTGGATCCAGAACTTGCTGATGCCCTTTGTCGCATCGATTGTAGTATCGAACTCGAAATTGACGAAGCTGGTGGTGAGTCCAGTGGTGAGTCCGCCTTGCCAGTTGCCGAGTGTCATGGGCACAGTGGTCTTGACCTTGCCACTCCTGTCGGCGTAAACCAACTTGACGGAAATGTCGTCTGCCTTGCGGCCGTTGTCGAGCGCGAATCGAACTGATCCAGTGAAATGCATCTTGCCCTTGTTGTCGAGATACAAGTTGTTGACGTAAGGCTTGACATCGTAATAAGTGATGACATCGGACAGGGTGACAGTCTTGGGGACGGTGTCGATCATGCGGGCGAAGACAGATGAGCACATGGAGTTGAAGCCAGCCTTTGTAGACAGCTTCTTCATGGTAGCGCGGTCGTTGTTGAAGATTCTCTTGTCGCTGTTCAGGGTATCGTTCTTGGCGACAACCAGAGGGTTCTTGGACGTGCCAGCCAGGAACTCTGTAACAATACCGTTGTGGAATTGTGAAACGTCCTTCTGGAAAGGAACAGAAGTGTCGTTGTTGGGATCAGCCTTGATACCGGTAACATCGGGGAAATCCTCGCTGTGAACACCACCAATAGCGTGTCCACAAGCAACCATGGCGGTCATGTCCTCTTTAGTGAAACCGGCCTTTGTGAAAGCCGCAAAGGTATCCTTCATGTTGGTGGAAGGCTCGGGCACACCAGAGGGGCCAGCCTTGTAGGCATCAACTCGTCCGGCTCGGAAGGGAACCTTGGGTCCTCCACATAAGCCGGTAGCGACAACGGTGCCAAGGGCGACGAGATCTGAAGCTGAGGTCTTGGGGGTATGGAAACCGCTGAAGAAGCCAAAGGTGTTCTCGAAAGCCTTTCCGGGGTTCTCAGGTCGCTTTGTCTCCCAGAAGATACTAGCATCGACACCACCAGTTCCAGCCTTGGCGTCATGTGTCACGGCGTCGTGGAAAGCTGTTCGGATCCATTCGGCTGAGTTCTGTCGTCCTTGCTGGTTGTTACCGAAGCCGCAGGTGATGATGGCTGCACAGAAAATTAGTATAATTACAGTAAGTGTCTCCTAGTAGGGTACTCACCATCAGAGAAACCAACTTTGCCATAACCTCCCAACATGTTCATGTAATCCTCGGCCTCGTCCCATCTTGAGGGCCAGACGAGTGGTGAGGCTGCAGCAGCAGCATATGAGACAAGAGAAAGAGCGACAGCAGCTGAACCTTTCATGATGGGCAGAATGATGCTTGACTGAGAGAGCTGAATGGTCCAAATACAATTATCACGATGCTACGAGCGAACTTATAGTACATTTTCTCAACAATGCGCAAAAGGCCTATGCATTTTAGCCTGTGTTTCACTTCTGGGGCAATTTTGGGGAATACGAGAGATTGGATCTTCACTATGCGTAGAACAGTCCATTTCTCCATCTAGAAGCACACTATGCAGCCTTTGCAGGCTTCGGGAGGCCCGTTCAAGCCCGTTCAGGCCCGTTTAGGCCCGTGTGATGAGGCTCAGGGGTCTAGGCCGAGAAGTAATACGAGCTGGTCCAGGGCTTGAACTAATGCGGGCCAATCATGATTGATTGATTTGTTGAAGATCCCCTTTGATTTGCGATTACCCGACTTCCAATTTTAGATCTCGGCAGGTCAGTGCCGAAATATCTGCACTAGCAAAATTATCGCTTGCTTTGGAACGCATAATGCTCTATATTATTGTACTTTGTTCAATACTTCGAGTCAGCTTTTGTTTGCTTTATACCGTCTAGTCCAGGCACTTGCTACTCTAACACAGCAAAACTGCCTCCAAGGGAGAAGAATTCGTACCAATTCTATATATAAATAATCTACGCTTTGACGTAGGTACGAAAACTAAACCATCGCTGGCCCTTAGAAGGTCCACAGGCGCTCACCAAGAGTAACTCTCTCAAATCAAGAGTCACAGTGCATATGTCAGACCCTTATTCACTACATAAGTAGGGCAAGCTCAATGCTCCGCCCATCACTAGATCAGCCTTGCGATGTGGACAATTGGGCTGATGGCGACGATCAATACTAGCGCCAGATTAGCAAAAGGGCAGAGCAAGATTGCAATGCAAGGTAATCACCCTTTGAACCTGCTATACGACCGTAATAGCGGAAACAGAAGATTTGACCTAACAGAGTGAAATTATTTTCAGGACTTACGGGGTTCTCAAACTGATATTATATCAAGAAAAGATCAACATCAACAGTGGGTTGAGAAAATATCGAGTGGCGGTCAGTTTGTTGAAACTTGGCAGACAACACTACGTTACCTCGAAGTTTGGCGTACCAGATTTATCGTTGGGTTCCGTTGTTTATTTGGACTCGGTTCGCAAAGGAGGCTCTAGGTCCGTACGAAACCAAATGTACAGCTCCTGGAGTTACATGCTGGCTGCCTGCTCGTAAACCTTTGTTGAACAAAACAAGAGGAGGTTCTACAAACTTGCATCCAACTATTTTTATACAGGCTCTAGTTGTGAATATGATTGATATTGTTGAGTAACTGAAGTTTATCGTATCGATATAAATAGGGTAAGAACAAATAAAGCGCTATACTTCGTAAAGCGATCCTCAAGGATAGAGGATATTATTGACCGCTGTTCCTACACGAACTTATCCATAGTTGAGATGAGGCTGTGGATATCTGGCTGGACACAGAACGATCGACTTGAATAATTCCGTACAAGCCTGGAGCTTTCGCGTACTAAGACACGGGAGATTATCACAAGGGGTAGGGTAGGAATACGAAGTGGAGAGTAACATCCTGTCGTTTATGTTGCAGTCCATGGTTTAATTTATACGGGCCTGAACTCTGCCCAGCCTTGGGCCGCTCTAGCCTGTCCTGGTCGTGGGATTAACAACTATACGGCCTAGAGGTTGACCCGCCAGTTTGGTTCTCCAAAGAGATGATGATCTGATTCGCACAGGATCTGATTGTTTCCAGTATTATCAAGAAGGTGAGATGCTCTTAAAATATTAGCAACGACAGGAAGCCGATATAGAGGCTACAATTGATGGAATCTACCAAGCAGTGACTGATGCTCAAAAGGGTTGAATGGTGGCACTTTATAACCTCCTCCTGACTGACTTAAACCTCAATGTCAAGTTTCTCCCCTCCAGCCAACTCATGAACCAAAACCAAAGGCCCTCTAGGAATGATATGCAGCCCAGTGATCCCAAGAACCCGACGTCTTGATTTAGAGTAACCCTCCTTGTACTTCTCAATCCAAGTCTCAGCAGTCGTTCGGAAAGCCCCGTTGGTCCTAACACTGTCGTCCCAATAAAGTCTCCTCATCCATAAGTGAAGGTTCGGATAATGGTCTCGGATTGTGCCGAGGTTGCACATGAAGATCGGAACGTAAGCAGTGTCGAAGCGTAGAATAGTGGGATACAAACGGAGGTCTGCTTCAGTTATGTGGTCCCCTAAAAGAAAGGGTCCTTTCTTTAAAATCTCTTCGAGACGGTCGAGCGATTTAAAGACCTTTTCGACGTTGTCTTCATAAGCGGCTTGCGAGGTTGCAAACCCCGTCTTGTAAACGCCGTTATTGACAGTGTCGTATACCCACTCGTTGATCTCATCGATTTCGCTGCGGAGATTCTCTGGATACAAGCCACCACCAGGCCTGTTGGTCTCACGATCCTCTTCAGGCAGAAGGTGGTCAAACTCAGTGTAGAACATCCTAATGATATCACTGGACTCATTGCTAACCATGGTGTTTGTCTCCTTGTCCCAAAGAACGGGAACGGTGTATCTTCCTTGGTAGTTTGGGTTAGCCTTGAGATACAGCTGCTTCAGATTTTGCAACCCATAAAGCGGATCCTTTGGAAGGACACCATATTTGGCTGCTTCTGGGCTATCTTCAAAGGTCCATCCTTCCTGGCCCATGACAAGAGAACATAGATACAAGTCGACGATGTTTTCTAGTCGCTTGATACTCCGGGCAATCATTGCGCGGTGAGACTTAAGCTGTGTCAGCATGCGGTTGTCAGATGGAATGATAGGTAACGTACCCAAGGGCATCCTGGGCTGAGATAAAGGACGTATCGATCTTTCTCAGCGGGTAATTGAGAGCCTGGCTTGTTCGAGATGAAATTACGAAAAGCACTTTCAGGACGGATGAAGCTTCCATCTACGGTCGGCTTGAGCAGGACTTCATCGCTCTTCATCGGTTTTAGCCAGAGCTTTCAAGAGGTAGAGGGTGATACGATACTTACCTGATTACCCATATTGTCGATGCGAACAACAATGCTTTTCGTCGAGTAGTGTGGGATTTTATACAGTGAATTAAATGGCCTTTGTCTTGTTTTAAGATAAGCTGTAGGCAGAATGTTCAGGGGTGATGTTTTTGGCGATGGGAGGACCAGGAATTGCCGTATCATGTCAGTGTGAATGAAAGCATAGCCGATTGTGGGACCGATGTTCAAAAGATATATATATATCACGTGGAATTTGTCTGGTTAATGTCTTGATTTACAAGCATTTCTTCCGCAAATCGTTCGCTGAAGTCCACGGACGGGGGACTTAACAATGTGCTGACATGCAGCAGTAATTGGATTTGGAACTTTTTTAACGTTAGTAATGAAGATTTTCAGATGTCATCATGAATGAGGGGCGATTGATAATCCCCTTACTAGAATCGGCGTCTTATATGAGTTCGCGCGCGGCAAACCGGAGCGTGAGAACCTTATCTGTAGATACCTATCATCCAGGGTAGGTGAGATGACACACGCGGCGTGGGTCGACGTCATCCGCTAGGCTGACAGCACTACTCTGTGTATCAAACCATTATACTGTATTCATCCACGTGTTGTTCAACATTGTCAAATACATTCCAACGTTTCCATCTGTAGCCACATCTTGCCATGTCATCCGATTCATTCCCCCAATTTCTAAACCTCCCAAGAGAGATCCAGCTTCTCATCTGGGAGGCTGCCGTCCGTCCACCTGACCGCCACGTTCACAGGTTCTTCATCGCGGACTATCACCTCAAAGAGCCAAGTCCCTTGTATCCTATAAAAGAGAGCTTCCTCCAACTATTACGGACAAAAGCGCCTGCTTACGGGAGCGTGAACCACAGTTCGGGCTTCTCCCTCGCTGTGCCTAGAGATGATGTAGACGGTAATCGAAATGACTCGGTCTACTTATCTGACAGCTGTCTCTGGACTTTCTCCAAAGAATCACGACAAGCGATGGAGAAGCGTTTTCAAAAAAATGAATGGTGGTCAAATTTCAAATCTCCCTATCATCCAAAACGCAGAGCAGCCCCAGGGGATTATCTCGGTCAAGAGGGCGCCAGCCATACGGCATCTTACCAAGATGATGATGGTGTCGTCAAACATATCACCATAGACTTTGACAAAGATCTTATTCATCTAGATCCTCGCTATTTAAAGAACTCGGACTGGTTCCGTCTTCGCCAAGACTGTCATCTACCTCTTTTCGACTACAGGATCAATCTGAGACCAGAAGCCAAACCGAGTTTCGTCGGAGATAATATTGCATTTGATTATGATCACTCGATTTTGGATGTTTTTCTCGAGCGGAAGGTTCACTATAGGAAAAAAGAGTTAGGGATGAGTGTGACGGATTTCAACGACATGCTCAGTATGTTGCACGGTTGTGCAAAGAGAACGATATGGTTTATTGATTATGGACTTGTTCATATCAAAGCCACTACTGAGGGCGTTTCTGAAAATGGTAAGGAGACGACACAAAGGACACAGGCTGGTCAAGATCTGCTATCTGCGAGAGAAACCTTTCGTTCAGACGATTTCAAATACACCGAAGTCCGACGAGAGGACATCGGCCCTGTTTGGCTCCCCAGCAATGACGAGATCGAAAATAGAGAGAGCACCACTGTCTTTAACATGTTCGACTGTTTGATCCAGCAAGGTCGTTTCGATGTCGAGGATTTCGATCGACTACGGGTTTTAGCTTGCCAATCCCGACCTGGGCGGTTGACTCAACTACGACGGCCTTGGGCGAAGAGGTGTTCCGGGGATTCTACCTGTGAGGTATGCGGTGTTGAGGAGCCAGTACCTCGCGTGCGACCGTCGACTATCAAGAGGGAGAGTTCAGATAGTTCTACAGATATCTCCATGTCAGATTTAAACTTGTTTGATTAGAAGCGGCGGGTACTATATTTGGCATTAGAGAAAACTACCTTATACCCCCATGCAGAGCTCAGACATCTCAGCTATATGGCAAAGTGCGTCACATAGGGCCTTAATCATGGTTTCCTTTGATCGATCTTTGGCCATAGCCGATTCGCGATTTATACAAGACAACATTATATACTGTCTCTTCTATGGTTGTAACTGTCAGCTACGGGGACAAAGTTACAGTTCTAGCTAATACAATACTGCATCACACTCGAAGATGATAACTTCCTCTAATCCTTAAGAAACCACACCGTTGTCTCTATCCGTGTAACGTCCATCTCAGCGCCGACACCATACGGAGAAAGTTGAGACTCTAGGTAACCGTCGAGACACGACGTCTAAAAAGTTGGGGTAACGAAATTCGGAGAAGCTTGCTTGTCTAGCTTGTGACCCCCTGTCGTGGCTGGATGGGAAGAACCCTAATGTTAAATACCCGCCCTTAACGTTATCCCTTGTCTTTTAATGCCCGTTCTCGGGTGTTTTCCTCCCCGGTTAAATGCAGTGTCTTAGCGTCGGCGCGTTGGTTGTCACGAAATTGTAAGGTTTCGGATGACTGTCCATACCTGGAAATACGTGCTGTTGGTGGGATGGTACGCTGAATCTAAATCCAGATCTAGATTGGATTTGCAACTGTTGGCTATACCTAGTTATGGAACATTTACCTTCCCTTATCATTAGCCTTCTTCGTGCCGCAGAGGCGTAATACGAGTGAATTATCCGGTACCAGATGGACAGCCACTTCATCCCATCGGCAGTCCACAACCATTTCAGGTGAGAAGCTCAACGATAATTGAACAACGCCCATTCTCGAAAAGATCGACATCGGAGCAATCCTCCGACAGCCTGGATAAAGCACAAGGCCCAGTGAGACACGAGAGGCTTATGCTGTGCGCATGGGCGCAGATACGACCCTGCTCAGTTCAGCACGGGTGGTTGCTGGAGCTGAAAGAAACAGTGGGAGATATTTACCACAGGATAACTGCGAAATTTTATGACCCGTAGTTAAGCTTATGGCATGTGAATTCTAGCTGCGGGCCACCAATGTCTAAACTGAGCATAAAGCGCACTTCAGGTTTGTCAAGATCTCAGGGAACAGGGTCTTTGCACCACATAATCTTGCGACGTGTCTTGCATGCTTATTCAAATCTTACAGAAAGCATCGCCCAGGCGGCTAAAACGGCATCTTGATTGAGACTGGGGTTGGCAGATCATCATCTATGAATCCCTGCCTGCAGGTCTAGACTCTGCGCAAAAGGTCCCCTAGATCCTCTTCCAGGCCTATTCATTGTTTGTTTCGGTTGGTGGTTCTCTCAGCCATGTTTGAGTTTTGTGCGGCATGGCTGCAGTTTGGGTTCTGCCTTTTTGTGTACTTTTTTGTGTTGGTCCAGGGTGTTGAGTGGCTTGTGTTGACCGTCTCATGTAGCCGATCGCGTCGAAAATGGCACAGCAGATTTCACAGATGAGAGTGAGCGAAAGATGCTGTTGTGAACACCTCTAGAGTCAATGTTCAATTATTATTGACATGTCAAAATGTATTGGTCTTGTATCTGCAAGTAATACTCTTATCAAGAACTCATTGCCCATTTAAAGCCCTTCCTTTGACTCCATGCATGCCATATACTATAGACGTTACCATTTTCGCTATACCCAAACGCTCATATACAATTCCACGCAATGCCCTGTAAGATGTTCTGCAAGACGTTTCTGTCGATACCTCGCGCTTATACGGTATATCGGAAGAAGGTGGCGTTATCGCCAGAGTTCTGCTCCAACTCCTTCTCGGCGCGTGTGTACTCATGAGGAGCCTTGTGAGTCTGGTCACGGCGGGCGTTCTCACGGCGGAGGTAGAGGGTCATGCAGATGCTGAGAGCGCAGCTCATGGCGGTCGTACCGACAAGAGTCCAGTGGCCGCTGCGGTAGTTGGGGGCATCGTCCTTGCGGTAGACAAAGCCAGAGACAGCACCACCCAGGTTACCCTGTTGACAGGAGTGTTAGTGAAACTGTGGCTTATAAGGGCTGAGACATCGGGATAACTTACAAAGCCAACGTGCATAGCGATACCAACACCTCGCTTGAGGGAACCACCAATGTTGTTGCCGTTCCAGGCGACACCCTGAGGAACGTTGGGGTAGATACCGGAGCAGATGAGGAAAGCACCAAAGTACTTGGCACCGTGGGAGTCGACAGTGGCAAGGATGATGAAACCAACCATGCTGCGAAGAATGTTAGTAAAATTCCAACCGGGAACAAGCATGCCAAGTCGGGAGATCTCCCCACGAATCTTGGCAGCTTGGCATGATGATGAGAAACTTACGCAACAACACAGAAGCCGATCATGTAGAGACCACGCTGTCCGTGCCTGTCGGCAGCGAAACCTCCACCGATAGTGAAGAGACAGGCTACGACGTAGGGAGGGACAGTCATGAGCTGAGCAACCTCGGCGGTGTATCCCAGACTCTTGACAATGGTGGGAAGGAAAATGGAGATGGAGTAGAGAGGGGTGTAGATGCCGATGGTGATGAGCATGTGGACCCAGATCTTCCAGTCCTTGAGAGCATCCTTGGCGAACTTGATGTCGAAGGCATCAGAGAGGACGGAACGATCCTCTTCGAGGCGGCGAAGAACCTCCTTGCGCTCAGAATCGTTGAGGAACTTGGCGGTGTCGGGGTAATCGTGCATAACGAAGAAAGCCATGACAGCAAAGACCATGGTGAGGAGACCCTCGATGATGAAGATCCAAGCCCAACCGTCGAGGCCACCAACACCGTCCATCTCCATGACACCACGGGCGAAAAGACCACCGAAAGCACCGGCAGCAGTGGCAGCGGAGAAGAAGATGGCCATGCGGAGACCGCACTCGTGACGCTTGTACCAGAGGGTGATGTAGTAAGTGATACCGGGGAAGAGACCACCCTCAGCGAGACCGAGAGCCATACGACTGGCGAGGAACCCTGCGAAGTTGTGGGTGATACCCATGAGGGTGGTGCAGATGGCCCAGGCGACCATGATGGAAGGAATCCAGATGGAGGGGCGGAAGCGCTTCATGGCCATGTTGGAGGGAATCTCGGCAGCGACATAGAAGGGGAAGAAGACTGCGACAGCGATCTATAGGCAGTATGTTAGTTCTGCTGATAATACACATGCATCTTGGGAGTGTTGTGTCCCGATAGATTGGTCGAGGTTGTACTCACGTTGTAATCCCACTTGCCAGTCATGCCCAGTGACTCTTCGAGACCAGCCAACTTGGCATTGCCAATATTGGTACGATCGAGGAACGAAAGAAGGTAGAGAAGAGCCAAGAAGGGGAGAAGCTTGATATCCATCTTGCGGAGCAGGCGCTTGGTGGCACCTTCATCGAATACCTCCTGCGAGGCATCCTCGTGAAGAGACACGGTCTTCTCGTAGTCGACCTTGTCGGTGGATGAGTTCTCCATGTTGGGAGCCACCTTGGTATCGTGGTGCCCGAGCATTGTGACGGCTGTTGTTGGTGTTGCTGTCGAGGAGAGATGGGAGGTGATGAGAGCAAGACTTCCCAGGTGAAGAGAAAGAAGGAAAGATCGTCCTCGAGGAAGGAGGAAAGAATAAAAGAGAGAAGAGGAGGCGGATGCTTCTGATCTGAGGAGCAGGGGAAAAGTCTGGGGAAGAGACGGCTCTTTATACGAAGTGAATGGACGAGAGAGTCCAAGACGAATGTACGGATATCGTTTGTATTTTCCCCAGATAATCCTGGGGCTACTACGCTACTGTCAGCCATTGTCACTCTTCTGCCCTGCCATGGCGGTATTGTCAAGGTCAAGGTCAAGGTCAAGGTTCTCCCAAACCAAGCCCTTTTTTGAAGCCTCCGTTGGTGGTGTCAATCCACTTTCCGCACGAACGGCAACTAGCAAGGGTTGAAAGTGAAGGTTGCATGCAGAGAGATAGAGTGTGTGAGAGGAAATCTCACTGAGAAAGAGTGTCCAAATGCGACTGGATAATAACAATGGAAGACAGCCTCCAACCCTTTACAGTTTACACGCAGAAGACCCAGGTTACAAGGGTGACTTGACTCCACTCACACCTTTATTCTGTTCCCTTTTACCCCATGTCTCCATATTACTAGCTATCTTACCCCATGTCCGCATTCTTCCCCCGCCTGGAGCACACACTCACCCCCCGGAGACCAATGGCCGACCCCCAAAGAGCAATCAGGCTCGCCAGAAGGGTGCGTGTCCAGACCCTTGCTGCCAAGGATATCTGCTCGTTCCTTTACGCGGGTCGAGGAGGACGAGTAGGCAATTGGGGGCAGCGGTGTCTCGACGAAGGATTTCGGAAAGGGCCTCTTTCTGCAGTCAGTCAGCCAGTTTGCATTTCTCTGGCGCAGTATTGTTTCAGTTGTACGAGGCACAGGGCTTGCGTGATGTGTGATGTGCGCTGTGTGCCAAGTGACCATGTGTAGAGAGATCGTCTCTGCCGATCTCAGCGAATAGTGAGACATGGTCAAGAGATTTCCAAGCTGTCAGCCAAGCTCGACAAAAAGCTTGACAGACCATGCCAAGTCGGTACTGGATGTGCTGGATGGTACGGTACGCCTCTGTAGATGGAATAGGGCACTCGGCTGTGCCGCGACAGTCCAACAGCGGTTTTGAATACAATCAGGCAAACAAACCCCCGCTGTGCATTTATTCCAGGACGTTGTTGCGTATCTGCGACGCCTTGAACAGTGCAGGTGCTGGCTCCACTGGATAGAAATATGGCAATGTAAATACAGAACATCGCTATCTCTCGTAGATGATTGTGTCCAAGCACAGACTAACATGGCGGTGTCTCGCAGGCGATCTCCATTGCGCCAGTCTATTAGCCTGAGCTTGAGCTATGGCACTATGCCAATCACCAATCTGTCACTGATTGCTACAACCGTGCGCCATTTGACCCTCCATTGGAACGCCGAAAGCGCAGGCTGAAGCTGTGCCGGAACGGAGCGTTATGCGTGAGGGAGGCCAAACTTGCCGTCAGTGCCGCGACGGGACATCCTCGAACTATGGATGTAACGAGTTGCATGAGACACATGGCATGGCATCCACTACGTAAAGCAACTCTGCATGCCCGGTAGATAGCAGATATCCTGAGATAAGGCAAGAAGCGTAGCGTAACGTAGTAGACCAGATTGCAGCGCGTTGTATATTTGCCAGGCACGAGGTTCCATTGCCTGAGAGCACGTATCCGCCAAGTCGGGAGGTTTTTTTTTTTAAACCCCAATAGAAAAAGAAAGCACTTAGATCTACGGTAATAGAACCAGATTGTATCCGGCTTCGAGAAAGAAGAGCTTCCAAGAGCCTCAAATCCTCGAAAAGGGGGCTTGCTTCAACGGCTTCGGCTATCGTGACAGCCGTAGCTCATGTCGGATCAATGGAAGTGGCTCTTTTCGACCTAGTTTCGTCTTTGTAGTTGATCTTGCCTCGAAGGAGGAAGTGAGTAAAGTCTGCGTTGCTGCGCTGCGCAAGCCGCTTGGGACGCCACGCCACATGGCAAACATGCGCGGAGGAAAGTCGATGAGGGGAAGTGTGTGTGTGAGATTGTGTGTGGGAGGGGGAGAAAAGAAGCTAAGAAAGATAGCGTCGAGAAAGGGTTGATGGACAATGTGAGCGTGAGTGTGAATGTCTAGAATGTGAATGAGGTGGTGGTGGTTGGTGGATTTGCAATAATTGACCCCAGACTTAGTTAATTGGATTGCGGGGGAATAACCTATTCTATCCACTCCACTCGACTGGGGCTGCCTCCGTTTAGGCTGACGGTCCGCTATTGACATCCGGCCCGGGCTGATTACAGCGCCTGGGAGAAGTCTGTTCAGTGGACCAGCGTCCCTTGTCCAGGGACATCTGCGCCGTGAAGAGACGCTGGTGGCAATGGAGCCATATGCTCCCACTTTTGAACAACCGGTCGACTCCCGAGCCTCCCAGCCCCATCTAAGACCATAATCCGGGGCACGATGGAGCAGATTGCGAAGAGATTCCGGGGAAAGGCAAGATAGATTCTGGGGAAGCCTGCAACGGCTCTGGAGACTATGGGGTTGCACTATCTCACGGTTCCAAAGCTGATCTGGCTCTTCAATCTGTATCAAGCTGCGATATCTTCACTTCCAACACTGCTACGGCTATAATTGTTGGAGATGGTAGTAGAAGCTCCGCATGCCCGGGTCAATATCCTCGGCTAAAGTACCAAGTGCAACATTCTCCAAGTCCAAGTCCACGTCCAAGCCAACTCTCTCTTTTCTCCTCAGCAATGGGGCTTACCCTTACCGCCTAAACGTCGCCCCCAAAGTTTGGAGAAGAGAAGTAGTCTACTTTCGTTCGTTACGTACACAAGCTTTACATTCCCCAAAACACGAGGAAAATAAGGGAGATATGAGAAAGATGGAGGGTTGCAGGGGCTCATGCCTGACAAGGAGCAGGGGTATGCTGTGTCCTGCGGAGTCCCGGCTAAGATACCGTGTTGCCCTTTTGTTGGGATGATGGGGCCTGTTGCAAGAGACAGACAATTTCTGCTTATCACATGGCTCACTTCCTCCTCATTTTCTACTGCACTCCGTAGTCGCTGTTTGAATAAGGTCGCTAAGTAGGTTAAGGTCAGAGTTAAGCTTGCAGATAGTCTCCACTGATCCTCCACGCCGTTCTTTTCGGAGGCACTAAGAAGAGTCTGGTACTACTGGTAGATATCTCGGATGATGATGTCTTGGTTTCTCACTAGACTGACATAACATGATGCCATGATTTGTGAACATGGTCTGAGGATGACTCAAGTACCGACGGAATCTGCATCTTCATCTACATCTCATCTGTCTCCATCTTGAATCTGGCCTCACGCCTTGGGTATCATCTCCACTACTCCGCACTCTTTACCCCAGGATGCATCTTACCAAGCGTAAAGGTCAGCAACCGAATGCCTGCTCCAGCTCTCAACACCGGAGGAAATCCCTTTTCGGGGATAGAACATCTCCGCAATCTTTTATCTGCAGTGAAGTCGGCTTGTCTTTGCTCTTGGCACCTCGTCTACCCGTATCGTCCATGACTCTTCTCCCCCAACGAACTTTATCTCACGTAGCCACAGCATTAAGATGCAAGAATATGTGGTCGATGGCACCATCTCTTATCTTCACACCATCACCAAGCTCAGCCTATCACCGCCGGACATTCCCTGGAGCGATACTTGCAAAACCACGTTTCCATGCCCCCCTCCATCACATTTTTCTTGGGGTTGCTTATTTTGGGTGTCAGATCACCGAGTATTCCGCCCTTTTTGCCCCTCGATCATTGGCCATTCCGCACATCGTCACATACCACATGCTTTTGGTGTCGTTACCAGCGGGTTTGTCTTGGCATGTGTCTCTCTTGTCGACAAGCTTCTATTATTCTCTTACGTTTCTCTTCGTTGCCCATTTGCGTCTTCGGACATGCGGATGGCGTACACACTTTCTGTAGTGACAACAACACCACTGCCAATAAACGTTCCTGTTTCATATTTTCGTTGAGCTGTAAGTTGCGTTGGTGACCTATGATTGTATGCTTGGTTCAGCTCGTAGTCACCGCATGTCTATGCCCACGTTTTCAACATGCAGTGTCTGCAGATGAAGAATGTGAAGGGTGCAATATTGTGCCACTCTGTTGGGTCGAAATCATCCCTCCCTTCGCCTTCATATCAGCCGTGACGCGAAGACATCGAACGATGTTGCCAACCTCACACCAGCTTCCCCAAAAGCTGTTTCACCCACATACTCTTGGCTACGTCTTGTAATCCGAGCTATCCGTATGGCTCGCCCACAGTGACCAACACTCAAGACCTCCATTTCTAGCCCGCAGTAATCTAGATTTCGGGAGCGGGGATAATAAGCGCGGAGAATTTCTCCTCACTCTGTATCGTCTATTTCTCGGGTGTCTTTACTAAATTAGCTTGTCTCTTGTGCATTAACCTCATCGTGTGTAAAACAACCGGTCTGGCCGATGGCTGTCGGAATCAAACCACCTATGTGCCCACCACCTCGGGCATCATTGTCCAGGCGTGTCTCGCCTTCAGCTTCCCCACGTTGATCGTCCGATTACCCCAGTTTCCAGCTTGGCAACCTTGTGGACGAGATTCACGGTTGCCTGGGTGTTAATGCAAGCCTCAGAAATGGGATCTGTGAGCACATGGGCGGCTAAAGTTGTCCCTTTTGTTTCGACTCTTGTAGTTAGCTCCTATCTCTAAACCATGACAAATTATTGCTTTGTTCTACTCCGTAAACTGCACTGGTATAGCATATATCAAGGCATCATAGTGATCCGATTTGTTGAGCTTTGCTACTGTCTCGCTTTATCTTCCTCCACACCACCATGGTATTGAATCCTTTCTCGGTGAAGCTCCGAGAATGGCCATGAACCAACTTCTTCCAGGATATCTAATTCCGAACAACCTGAGCTATGCATGGGACGCGCTGCACCATTTCGTGAAATGTACCTTGGTCTTGCTACACGTGGTCTTGCCTTAACCCCCCACAAAGCCTATGTTGAATATCTGGGGAAGTATGGGGTACCCTTGGGTATCTTTTTAGCAGCAAGGCATGAATGATAGTCTAATTGTGCCCCGATTGTTACTAAATCAGAACTAAACTGGTTGGATACTGGTTGTTGCCTCGGCGTGGATCCGCGGGATAGAATATAGTTGCCACGATCTGTCTACATGTCATACGATAGGGGCAATAATTCGCCCTTTTGAGTACCTTTGGACGTATACGCCCATGGTAAGCTTCTAGGCACTAGCTGTCTGGGGCTGGACTCGAAAATAACGCCGCCTGGTGTCGTGGCATGCGGCCGAGACCTCTGTCGGCATTGAAATAGAACAGATAACTCAAGAGCAGGTTTCTTTAAGAATTATGTTTGTATGCTAGGGTAAAACTACTTTACATTTCAAAAGTTCGTCCTTGTTGTTTCAGGAGAACGACTCTTCCCTGAACCTTGCCTGTGCAAGAAGTAAATAGTCAGTTTCCCAGCCAAGGAGTTGATTGTTCAGGCAACTATGAACCCATCGTATCGGAATAAATACTACATAGCTTATTTGGATAGAGTTCCAGGTTGGTTGAAACACTCAAGGAGACCATTACAAGGTGGCTATTTGACTTGACCACAACTTTCGCTACCTGACGCAGGGTCGCGTTTTATAAGAGCACGAGCATTTAATCTATTCAAAACCGGATAGCTCTACTTTAGGTTCCCATTACACTCAATACGGTTCTCTCAGAAGTATGTACAAGAATTTGTCTTATCACGATGTACAGGAAGCGTCTTATAACAGTAATCGGACGGCTAGAGACTAGGGCCGAGGTTACTATTCACAAACCGGACGAAAGGAAGAATCAACCTATGAGTTCTTAACTTTTTTAATGTACCTATATCTTCTCTTATCTTTGGATTTTTCTCCTTCCTCATCTAAAAACTCATTTTGCGAGACTTTGGTGACTTCTGTTGGCGGTGGATGAGAATGCGCGTGAACGACCACAAGATATCCGCAGCAACACAAATTCATAAAATGGAACGCATTCTAGCTCACTCATACCGATGCGAACAAGTCAGAAACAGATCAGTTATCAACACGAGATCGAGTATTTCTACACTACAAGATGGCGTTGCGACCGAAATCTTGGCTGCCTTCCACCGCCGGCGTTAATGTGATGCTATTCCCGCAACCCTTCAAACCCGAGCCATATATACAATGTCACTCCAGTTTCTGGTTATACTCTTACTGCGATGCTGCTGTTCATATCCAACAAGGCTGCGATGATGCTTGACAACCTACACCACTACCCCTCTCGGGGTTTACGGAGTTTACCCATGTTGCTATAATCTCACCACTTCGAATCCTCATCTTTCAATTATTCTCGAGTCTCGACCATCATCACGACAGCGAACCACGCTACTGCATTATATGTCCCCCAAAGGCCTCACGTGACGATGAACTTCCAGTTCATTAATAACGAATCGACGAATAATCCTAGCTCTCGTAAGGCTATACGCAGCCATGTGATGAAGGGCAAAAACACAGGCCGTATTATCCAGGGCCGTGGACGGAGACATGCTGTGCCTCTGGGGGGTGACTTCTTTAGAGATGCACATCTGGCTGAGCGTAATGAGGATGTTGTGGATGCTGACGGGAGTACATTAATATTTCCAGAGGTCACTCTTATAGATACTACCCACACACTCAACAACCCATTTGCGGGTGAGGAGTATACATACTTTTCTTTCCCAGTCCAGTTCACTTCATCGATGAGATATTTTGTCTACGAATGTCAGTTCGTTTGCGTTTGCCCTGCTGCAAATACACATTGACCATCTTTAGTCAACACGAGTATCTGTAACGTTATATACCCATACGCCTTCTGTCGGCCTACAGAAGAGATCGGCTCCCCATGGTTCAAATTCATGGTAGCAGATCCAGCTTGTTAGTTCATGTCCATCGCTATTCCCATAACTACTAACCACATCGCCAGGCTTGCACTGTCTTTTAGCCATGGCAGTAACATACCTCAATATCATGAGCAAATCCGAAAGACCAGTAGAAAGCCTTGAAGCGACCCGTCACTTTACCCAAACACTCCGTCTCTTGAACCCGAGACTCTCACAGCCATCAGCCGCGAAGGACGACGCCAACGTCGCCATCATCATCTCCCTGGCGATACACTCAAACCTTACACAAGATCTCCACGCCAGTGCGATGCACCTCGATGCACTACAACGTCTGCTCGGCCTTCGTCCCGGCGGTATCTCCGGCATACGCGAGTGCAACCGCCCGCTAGTCCAGAAGATCTGCCGCACCGACGTCGAACTCGCCGTGGCGCAAGGCACGAGACCTCGCTTCAGCGACGCAGGACTCACAGCTGTCGCAGCGGGACCGATATCTACGAGAAGACTCGCGTACCCCTTGAACCAAACGAGTGAACTGCTGCAAAGAGTCACTCGCGAACTCCTTGCGCTGTGTCTGCGGCCAGGAAGGGCCAAGATGGCGGCTTTGCAGTACCAGGATGTGCTGATCTCGATGTGGCAGCGTCTGGTCGATTTTGCGCCGTTGAGTGGCACGAGGCCGCGTGATCTGTTGGACAATGTGTGGCAGCTCGCATTGTTGGCTTTTTTGGTCACTGTCAAATGGTCCACGAGTTATCTGAAGGCTTTGCACTGTAAACTCTTACACGAGCTGCTTCGGGAGCATTTTGAGAGTCGTACGCTGGTAGCTAGAGGGGCCGAGTATCGAAGCCTGTGGCTGTGGATTGTTTTTGTGTATGCGCTTTCGTTGCCGGATGATGAGCGGAGGGGGACTCTTGGAGAGATCAGGGGAATGGTGCGGGAACTTGGAATATCAGAGTGGGGAGACTTAAAAACACTGTTCAAGCCATTTCCTTGGATAGGCATTGTCCATGATGTTACAGGACAAAGTCTATGGGAGTTGGCAATGGGTGATGGCTCGATCGAGCGCCCATGTGATAGTGAGCCCTGACATGAATCCCAAGTCTTCAATTGTCGGAAGTATATGCCAATAACTTGACCAAGATAACTATTATAATAGTCTCTATATGCTTGCTAGATATAAATGGTATAGAGCTCATAGGAAAGGAAAACAGGACTTGTAGACTACAGCAACATCATGGCGTAATACCCATTACCTCTAGACCTGCGTACCCGTATCTTGCGTGTCCCATCAGGTAAAACCTCCACATACTCATTCAACCCTGGCAAATATCCAACCTCCTTCTGTTTCTGCTTTGCAATCTTTTCTGCCTCCTTCTCCGCAGCTGTCGGCGGGCGTGTTGGCAAAGGTATCTTGCGCCTGCGGGCATCCTCAACAGCAAGGTAGAAGCCTATATCGTCTTGGATCTGACGAATCTGATCTGTTGATAGTAATAAAAGATGTTGCTGCATGGGATTTGATGGTGTAGGCGCGGGAGATTTGGAGGATGAGGGAAGAGAGGGGGAAGATGGGAGTTGACTGTGGACGAATTCAGGGAGGTCATCTCGAATGCGTTCGCAGGTCCAGCAACGGCAGAACTGACTAGGTAAGGAAGTCAAGTCTTCTTCAAGTGTGTTCTTCAAGTCACCCTTTGAGTCTTCTATGACTTGTTTCTGACTTCTTCCAATTTCCTTTAAGAACGCCTTGTACTGCCTTGGAAACAGACGGTGCGTCTTCCAGAACAGCTGAACTCCAAAAGGTTGCAGGTCTGCCACATCTTCTTCAATCGCAGCAGACTCTCCTAAGTGGAAGTCCAAATACTCCGAGCCTGCGCGAACCAGTGATCCCCGCAGAGCTGGTGACCGTATCCACAGCATTTTATGAGATTCGGCGATGAAGGCTTCGTGTTTCTTTACCTCAGTAAACAAATTCGTTTCAAAGCGCACCTTTCCCGAGTCGGTATATGCCGGTGGACTCTCAAGATATGAGAGGATATCGCATGATTGCGATGACAAGTTCTTGAAGAGGTTTTGGGCTGCACGCGGCAGCGTAAACTCCATCTTCTCCATATCGATGACATCGCGGATAGCAGGCCATGGGAAGCAGAGATTCTTCAGGCGTGTAGCATTGCCCTTGTGAGAGTCGCATGCGGCATTGTATGCATCTGGGTTCATAATGAGAGCATACCACACCAGTAGTATGTCCAGCGGTGGTAGATAATCTTTGGTTAGCTGAAGGGCAGCGTGGCTACCAGCCCGATGCGAGTACACACTGGCATGGTTCAGAACCATGTCAATGCTGGACCACCAAGCTGTAAAGCGTGTAACGGCTAATTTAATAAGAAAGTCCCATCTCTGCGACTCTGGGAGTGAAGCGGACTGCGGTGTGGAGGAGGTAGTCGGCTTCTCATTGTATTGAGGTGGTTGAACAACCTCCACATCAAGACCTCCAGCAGTGGCCCTCAGATTGTTGAAGCATTCAAGCAAGGCAAGATGGACTGCGGCGTGGCTAGCATCGGGGTACGCCAGAAGAGTCTCAAGTTTGACAGATTGAAGTTCGGCCTCAGAGGGAATAGAGAAGACATTGGAAAAGACCTTTGGATTCGGTATCGTCGTTTCCTTTCCTCCAGGCTGAGGGGTTGAGTATGACGATGGGAATTTCCAAGTGTGAGGGTCTGGGTTGGTTTGGTCTATGACCCTTGCACGACTGCGGAACTGAGAAAAGAAAGACATTAGGGTATGTATTGATAGTTTTTCTAACCAGTAACCGGAAAGCAGTAAATGGTAAAAATGCGGGAAACGGATTAAAGTGCTTCGAGGGTATACGGGCTAACGGGGTAGATATTGACCTTCAAAGCTGTTAGCCTGACGTTTTGCCCAGTGATCTGCGATGAGGCGCGGTCCGCTCAGCCACCAAACTAAATAACCTTAACCTTGATAAGCATACATCCAGTATAAAGCCAAGGCAAGTTCAATGACGAGGTGGCCACTATTATATTAGACGGGGTATGTTGATACCTGGATCAGGCTGGAGGTTGCGAGTAATACGTCTTTGTCAAACATCGCCATCCACGAGGCTCTTCCTCCCAAGACCGCTGTCTGGCCATCGAAGCAGATATAGCACCAGTACCATCCTTGGCCTTGACAAGCTCACAGATGCTGTCACTCGGATCAGCAGCGTGGTCAAAAGAAAGAGAGAAGTCCTTCTCCTACGTAATTTGAGCCTCGCTGTCCTCAAAACGGTTGTTGTTCCAGAAACGACCAGCGCCTTGCTCTTCAGAGTCGAGGTTAGTAACGATCGGCTGGTGAACGCCGATGACAAGAATCTCCTCGACAAGAGTTTGAGCGCCCATTTGCGAGTGGACACCGTCGGCGAGACCGTTAATGAGGCCGGAGTCGCGAGGATCCTGATAAGTAGCACTTTACTTCATAGACATGCGCCGTTCCGAAGAAAGAGGTGGGTCCGGTCCTCCGCTCCGATGCCATGGAGTCCGGCCATATCCCGGACGCACAAAAGATCAATTCTTGGCCGTCGACAATATTGCGGAACATCGGGGCCTCAAAAGCTACGCCGTCGTCGATGCCTCCCATGTCATTCGTGGTGGAATACCCGTAATCCATAAGGATACACGAGTATCTATGCCAAATCTTCTAATGGCCAACTCAGGGTCCCTATCTCCTGATCGAGTACCTTACCAGCATACCTTAAGTGATACAAGACGCAAAAAAGAATGCTTCATAGCAGCTATCGGTTTCGATCCGATGACCTCCGGGTTATGAGCCCGGCTGTAGTGAGTTAGTACTCTGTGATGGAGTTGAGTGGTGGAGTAGAGACATACCGCGCTTCCACTGCGCCAAGCTGCTTTGCCTGAGCTTGGTGACAGAGCGCTGCTTAATTTTGTACGTGAACGAAGCTGTCTCAAGCGATCCGGTCCAGTTTGAACCCAGAGGGAAGGCTCCCACAGTGACATGTCCCCGTTGTTACAACACAAACTGGTACAGAAAGCCGAGCACACAAAGAATGCAACGAAAATGTTATTTTCACTACAGTCAAAGCGCCCCAATGACTGTTTTGCCCGTTCTCATACACCCTTTCTGTAAATAGATCCCTCGCCAGACGCTGTCAGAGAAAAACAGCACCAAACTCTAGAGTTAAGTCAAAACTTCATCAATCATCACATTGCAGTCGATACCCAAGGTAGTCTTAAATAGTCTAATTATTTCATGTTGCTCGCTAACATGCAGAGTTCCTATCTATCATATGTATCCCGCCAAAGCATAGGTATGCTCGATTGCTGGCTAACAAAAGGGTATCTGCCATCCCGGTACAAGTTCCTCACATAACCCCCCGAAAGATGCAAAATTCAACGGAGAAAGCAAGTGCAAAAAGCCACGGCTGCAAGAACATTTATATGGCTTCGCAGTGTCCATGACTTGAGTTTCCTTCGTCTCATCCATTCCATCCTTCTTCAACACCGTGGTATCTCAAAACAAATACAAAAAGCAAATAGCCAAAACAGGATATCGGGAATAGGAAATAGGTATGTTTCGATCCCGAATGCGTGCTGTGATATATCCAGAAACAGACAAATAAAATGGGGTAATAGGAGAAAGTTCGTCAGATAGTGAGGATGGGTATCCCGTCGTTATGTTCCTCGTCCTTCTCTTTAGCCCCTTTCTCGGGGTATTATTAGTACAGATATATGATAATGCAAAGTAACAAGAAAAGGAAATCATGATATTCAAAGAATGCTTTTCCGTGCCGAGATTCAAACGCTTTATAGTCTCATCTCACCATCATCCAGGTAAAAGGTTGTGGGCGAGCCAAACTGCTGCTGTTGGTGTTGCGGATGATGCTGATGTTGAGGCATGAAGCCAGGGTTGGATGTGTACCCTTGTTGAGGGTGACCCATTCGCATCGGCAGCTGATAGCCTGTTGGTACGGACGTGGGCATCATCTCGGCATACATGGCTGGCACAGGGGGAACGGCCTCGTGTTCGGAAGACGGACTACCATACACGCTGGTCTTCTTCTTGGGGCGCAAGTTCTCAAGGCTGAGACGCTTGCCCCAAGATCCAGGTCGTTTCGAGGGGATGGGAGTAGCGGGACGAGCAGCAACAGGTTGTTGCTGAGGGGGCATATAGACGTTGGTCATAACAGTGTCCTGCTGAGGGAAGTGCTGCTGCATACCAGTCATGTCCCATTGATGTTGAGGAAGTTCCTGACCGGGCAGAATGTAGGTCATGGAGGCATCAGCAAAAGTGTTCATTTGATCAGGAGCAAACTTGGGCGCGTCAACTGGCCAGACATGCTCATTAGGGATAGGGAACGGTGTTCCCGGGTGAGGACCAGCAGTGAGATCATCTTGAACCATGGGCTCCATAATGCCGTCTACTGGTGTTGATGGGCGAGTTTCTTGTTTGATACGTCGGACAGGGAACGAGGGCGGCTGTGGTGTTTGGGGCAGCTGCTTTGTCACAGTGACCATCGGCGTGTTGTGCTCACTGTGCTCACTGTAGTCGTCTGTCTTGGATGGTACACCATCACCATGACCAACAGTATCCATCAAGCATTGAGATCGGAAAGGTAGAGAAAACTGCAGATCAATCTCGCTCGGAGGCGGTGTGGTAACGCTAGTGAAAGGAGATGTGCCAAGGATAAATGCAAGACGAACAAGTGTTGAGATGTCTTCACCAAGATGACGAGCCTCGAGCATACGCTTGAGATCGCCAGAGGAGCGAGGTCGCCAAGTAAGTTGCAGTCTCTTCTCCTTGGGCCAGATGCATGTCTTCCAAATAGACTTGACCTTGGATTGACGCATAAGGTTGTGGAGTTGGACCTTGTACTCCCAGTTGTTCACGTCGAATCCGTCCTCAAAGTGCTTGGCAATATGCTCAAAGTACTTGTCGCGGCTGGCCGAAGCCTGCTCGCTGGTGGAAGCCTCAAAGACGCGATCCTTGCAGCTAGCGAAACCGCAACCAAAGACAACCTGAGGGCACAACTCTGTCTTGGCTGAGCTGTTGGGGAGAGCGTCCATGCGGTGAGTTTCCTTGGCGTGAGTGCTGTAGGCTCGCTCAGTAGCAAACGATAGATGGCAACCCTTGGTCTTGCACAGCCAGGTCACATCAGCACCGTGGAAGTTGTAAAGATGCTTCTTGAAATCACTCTTCCTGCCAAAACCCACAGGGTTGTTGTCCAAGAAGCACATAGGGCACTGATATTTCTTTGATGTGGGTGTGACATGCCGGGGCGACGGGTTGGAGGTGACATCGCATGAAGGGATGGGTGACTGCATGAGATTGGGCGAGTCGAGCCATGTGCGATCGGCAACTTTACCGACCTCACCATCGTGAATTGAAGGCACGTCGCCTGCGTTGTCCTGCCATGTGGATTGAGTTCGGATCGAGGCAGCATCGGATCGGGCGTGAGACGCCTCGGAACTGCTCCATGCTAATGAAGGAGCACTGGTGTTGCTGAGTAGTGTAGATGCTGAGAAGGTAGAAGCTCGGGCTGTTTGGTGTTAGAATGCCTATATCAGTTGTTTCGAGTCAAAATCACTCACATGAAGCACCCAGGCCGCTCAGAGCGCAAACAAGACTCGAGACACCATAGCGACGGGCAAGTCCCAAGAGGATCTGCTGATCCTCTTCGGTTAAAGGCCTCACTTGGTCGTCTGATGCCGGAAAGGGAAACATGTTGCGTTGTGTTGTTGAGTGCCAAAGGCCAATCGACGATGCGATAACGCGCACTCAGCGCTCGAGTGACTTATCAACAGCGACTCGAAGACAGCGAGGTCCCGTGTTTCGGATGGATGTTAGCAATATGAGACAGTGACTGGCAATGTCGCTATCATCAAGTTGAGTCAGTAGTCTTATTAGCGAGTTGTCGTTTGCGTTTGGCGATAGCGAGTTGAACAGAGAATGCGAATGAGTCGAGAGAGTATCAGCAAACACGCTTCAGATTGAGTCGCGTGGGTGCGAAAGGAAGGGAAATCGACAGCCCGCGACGATTAGGTTGTAGCAGTTGGGTCGTTGAGTCGTAAAGCAAGAATTGCTTTGGAATGTGAGGCTTGAGAGGGCGGATTAAAGCAGATAAGAGGGTCAATTAGGTAGAGCAGAAACAGAGGCAGAAGCAGAATGGAAGGTAGAGAGAGACACGACGAGACAAGAGACAGGCAAGGGTCCTTGTTTGAGATGGGGATCAGACAGTCAAGTAAAGTAAAGTACAGATGTGGTGAGAAAGGTACTTTGACTGAGTGCGAGGGGTGGAAGAGAGGGAGCAAACAGGCAGAATAGTAGAAGGGCAGGGGAGAATGGGAGGGAAAGAGAGATGGTTCAGAGGAGGAGGAGGGAAACTGGGGAGAGAATGCCTTCTAGAAGCCTTCCTTCCTCTTTCTTCTTCGAATCCCTGGTCTAGGATGAGACATTATAACGGGCTTGCCGGAGTGATCGCTCTCTGCTCGACCCACGCAAGCACACGCTGATGAAGCCTTGTCCTTGACTAGTCCAGAAGCTAGTGACTCCGTCAAACAGGGGGGGCATACCCTGGCTCGGCCACCAACGCCCGTTTCAGGAACGTCATTCGCCCAGAGAACGGAGCCAAGAAGTGCTGCCAAATTCTGTTCGCAAACTGATTCTTGCGGGTCGCAGGAAGAAAAAGAAGGGAAACGACACGAGACGAGATGAGATGTTGGTTCGATGATGGATCATGGATGTGACGTGACGTACCCGTACTCTGTATCCGTACCTGACGATGATCTACTTTTTCCGGCTTTGTTTATCTTCCTAGGGGAGAATGGAGAATGGATCATCAGGGACTCGGTTTCAACCCAGGCGACAGGACAGGCCAGGCATGGGCTACAGTGACGCGTGCCTTACTAGATACTCGATAGGTCCTCTCAAGCCTCTCTAGCACTCTCTTCTTTTGGGGGCTACATGACCCAGTCTAGTCTAGGTAGTAGGTACTAGGTAGCCAGTATGGTCTGGGTCGCAACGGGGCAACCAGCACCAAAATCCTGAAATGCGAAACCATTAAACAAAAAAAGACTTCGCCTGGAGCTACCGATAGTCATCTCGTCAATCACTCACTGGATGGAACATTAGAGTGTGAGTGTGTAGTCAAAAATAAGGCTCGGCCGACCCAGCAGCAAATTACAAAATTGGGTTCCCCCTGCACCAAGGAACAGTGAGAAGGACATGACATGACCGTCAGCAGCTGAAACTCTTCTGCCGTCTTTCTAGAAAATACTGCATGCAAGAGAGATTGCACTTCTCCAAAAACCATTGTCACCAATGCAACATCCAACACACAATGTTGCAACATTAATGGTGGATTAGGGTTTCGTGCATTTACCATCTATCATCTCCCGATAGGCGCGTAACTGTTACCCGTGCAGTGATGGTCATGGAGGTGAGATCAGTCATTAGCCCGACGAACCCTGTCTTTCTCTTTGGTTTGTTTCCTTTTTGGAGTGCCGTTCAGAACCGTTGGAGTTGACAGAGAAATTGTACGTAACGAGTTCAGAGACTGATTCGGCACCTGATCATACTTTCAAACCAACACTGTCATGTCATGAACTTTATCTATCTGCCACTTAGTCAGAGTAACTCGGTGGCTTCCGAGTGTCGGCTCTGACATAACTTGCTGAACCCGATTAAAAACGGAGTCCTGTTTCTCTCAAGCAAACCGTAAAGTGCTCCACAAATGGATCCCCAGACAACCAGAGCAGTCAAGAAGAAAGAAAGAAAACGTGAACGGAGAGTGACCAGCCTGAGCCAAAAGAGAGAAACTAAACTTTAACGAGCAACAAGCCAAGACCCATCTCATTGTGCCCAAGTCCAAACACCAAGGCCACTGCCGTATGAGTCCTAGCTGGCCATGTTAGCGCATCAGCAATGAGTTCAACGCGGGCCAGCAGACGGACCCTGTTTCAGCGGGAAATGAAGATGGGCCAATCTCTGGCCTTGTGCTGTTGAGAGACGGCGTCTGAATGGTCTGCCGAGACTTTACGGTGCGGAGCTTGGAGGGTGGCCGTCCGATTGCATTGGTTGGGCGCATAGGACATGGGGTGGGGAGGACATGACACGAGCCTGGTCAGGTCTAAGCCGGTCTAAGCCACTTTGAAGACCCCTTGTAAGTGGAAGTTCAAAGTCCCAAAAGGCTCCAAGCAGGTGGGTAGCAAAATAACCGGCACACTGAAGCTCTTTTGCCATATAAAGTTAGGCATAAAGACAAAATAAACTCGTCAGATTTATAAATAATCTCAACTAAACCTTTCTGTCAACTCGGCCTGGTCTGCGGGTTTTATTGCAACCCACCTGCCAAGGTGCAAGATCGAAAAAGAAACGAAAGAGAGAGAGAGAGAGAAAAAAAGAGGTCAAAACATATCAAGGTGGATACTCTAAGTGGCTCTGCACTGGTGTCCAAGGACTCGCCCAGCTGCGATGAGAGTGACTCCATACTTGGCACGAGACAACATATAGGGCTACGTATAGTAGCACTTCTCTCATGACGATGATGCTCTCTTATGTGGTAGTACATCCTCGTTTACAGTAAATGAGACCCAAGAGTCGACACCGACTATCGACAAGGGAAGGGAAGTGGAAGAAAGAAAAAGAAAGGAGAGCCGAATGTCCCGGTCTCTGGGATTCATCATTGATCATCGAACCGTTGCAGAAGTGAAGTATCACTTTGTTACAGACACTTGCTTCATCGGCATCTACATCCATCTACATCTCCATATCCATCGGCGTTTTGTTTGCTTTGTTTCATCGCTCTCTTCACTGACCGCTGACCGCTTCCCTGTGGCGTTTGCTTTTTCTCCTGCCGAAATTCCTCGAGCATTACGAGACGAGTGGCTGACCTGCTCTTAAACTGTCGAAATTAATTCATGGACATGCAACAGACGTAAGCGACGTGTTTCGGGCACCATGGATCAGCATTTGTAGATCATGAGCAGAAGCGTTTCGGGGGTCCTTGCTTTCTGCTTGCTCGTCGCGTCGTGTATTTGCACTTGCACGGTCACCTTGCCTCTCAACGGGTGAGCATAGTTATGCTTGTCCTTGTAAGTAAAAGGGAAAAAAAGGGCTGGGTTAATTAACAGAGCCCCCGATGGACGCGCATTGATGAATCGCCGCCTATCCGTACCAAAGTCCGATACAACATGACCACGGCCATGACATCCATGAAAGTATGCAGGCTCCTTTCTTGCGCCTGCTCCTCCTTCTCCTTCTGTTCCTGTCATTTGTGAGGCATCCCATTCTCTATCGGGTTGATCCCATTTGTTCCGATTTGCTAGTTTGTCAATGTACGTGACTGTTCAGCTCATTTCCCCGCAACCACAAGATTCGAGACCTGATACCACACCACGATGGAACGTTCTGGGGGGGGGACAATATCTTAAGAGTTACAGATTGCATTCAGTAATCAACATCAAACACAACCCATTGAATCCAAGTGGAGTGAAACCTCCGGCACCAACATTTCATTCTGTAACGGCCTTCCACTTCCACGTGGTCCACCCGTTCCGTAGATCTTTCTCTGGGTCAGTTCCTGTCCTATCCTGTACACAACCTCAACCTTAAACCTTCAAAGCAACAAATAAAACAGTTTTTTCTCGTATTGGTTGATTCTGGACTCTCGAATCCGCGGATACATGCTTCACGCACAGGCACATACAAACACACATCTTCCAAGCACACCATGGACAAGCAAAATCTTTCTTCTTTCTTCACCCCGTCCCTATCCGCTGTTTCGCAACCTGATGCCTTTCTTGGTGCACTTCTCCACGTGGAGGTCATGCAGGTCCCCTATCTCCAACATTATCCGTCATCATCCACAAGTTTCACATCGCACGGCGACGGCCTATTACTGTGCGGCACAAATATCCCCCTGTCAGGGATTATACGCCTCTCTTACCCTTGAGTGACATTCTTTTTTTACATCTTCATGTTCTCGAACGTTGCGCCACAGATTCAAATAAACACAGCCTAGGGTATCAAGATGTCTTGAGCCTCCAATTCTAAACCATCAACACCTTGCCGTGCCTCGGCATCGACTCAATGTGGACTCATCGGAACAGCCTCTCGTAAGCCCCAAAGACCTTATCTCAACTTCCTATACTGTCGAGGGGGATCCTTGTCCGATGGGCTTAGGCCTCCTGTTTGTCTTTCCAAGGCACCGATTTCTCTCGCGTCCGTGATACCATGTTTTAGTCCGCGCTTTTGACTGTGCTCGATGCACGCCGCTCTCTATTTTTCGTCCCAAATGATGGGCACTGTTCACTTGGTGACTCTACAACTTGTCCATTGACCTGATGATGTCGACGCCTACAAATATTTCTAGAAAACTGTAGTAAGTAGTTCTCACGGAACGCCGGCATGTTCCGTAAAGTTATTTTACGTGGGGCAACACTTGAATGACCACAACGGCGTAATCTCTCAAGTACAGGAGATGCATAGCACGTGTCCGGATTACCAGGCATGGTGATGTCTTCAGCCATACCCGTATTTGTTTATCAGATGGAATAAAGCAATCCGCCAACTATTTCACGAGCTCAAACCCCTTCCTTGCTCATGTCATCTAAAACTACCCTGTACCTCGTCGTTGAAAAAGTATCGTGTGGTTACATTCCCGACTTACACGAACACCCGGCGGAAGATCATCCTGCCCAACCGAGGCAATACAAGCACTCGTAAAACCCCAAAACACTAGAAACATACCTAGTTCCGGCAGTTGTGTTGATGACGATAGTTACAACGCCATGTCACGTGAGTTGTCACCCATCCCAGTGATCCCACCTGTTCGGATACGCTGGCGAAGGAGACGCAGAGCTAGGATACGACCGTTGCTAGCAAACTCTATACCTTAGCATTTTGACCCAATGTCACGCCAGGTCCCCTGTTTCGAACATGTTTTGTCCCCGGGAGCGTAATATCTTAATCTTGAGATTGCTCTGACCGTTAAGGCATCCCATACGAGTACCCGCATGCCCGAACCAGCCGGCCGATCAAAACAACCGAGTGGGATCTGCTGCCGCGGAAAGCGTAACTGGATCGAGATGAGTCGGATGCCGGTATGTTGATTAAGGTTGGGTTCAAGTTACATAGCCATGCTCCTATGCTGATCTCTTGACAGCCCAATCATGGATATGCCTTGTCATGGCTTCTGACAGACATCATGACTGATCTTGAGGTCTAGCCAGTCATACCAATGTTCATAGTCAAAATGTGGAACAGATGGCGCCGATATAGAAATAAATCTGTTATTGATTCAAGCACAGGGTATCAAATCCAACACACTCGACGTGCCTACATACACCAGACCAAACTCCTGTTACCTAGAGCATACCCAAATACAAATCCCAGGCTTTTGGGGAATAAATATTCCACGGATTCTAAAGTAACCCTCATCCAGAAACAAACCCAAGACAAATAGTCCATCCTCAGGCGGTGTACGACATCTGCCGTGCACTGACGGGGTATACACAAAGAAAATAGACAGAAAAGATTGTGACTAGTTGGTATATGTTGCGTCAAATCCAAAAGCCAAATGCGTGTCCATGGCATCTGTAGGCGCAAGACATGACCCATCAGCTGCAGAGCTTGTAATACCCTGGGGTCCGTAAGGGCTCGAGAAGCTGGGCTCCTGTAGGAAAGAGGAGCCCATCATATCTGCGTCACCCATGTCGACGTCTTGCTCCGGAATACTGTTAGCCATGGATCGGAAATTCCGCAAGTCCTCGGCAATGATACCTCCATTGGCCTGCTGCATCATGGCAAACTGCTGCTGCTGCTGTTGTCGCGGATCGAACATGGTAGGTGAGGCCATATTGGGATATTGGAAATGGTGCGGCATCGGCCCTGGAGCTGCCGAAGTAACCGGTATAGCCTGCCGCGGAGGTCGAGCAGAGCGACCAGCACGAACAGGTCCGGGCCTGGCAGTATAAGCGCGGCGTTGTGTAGCCATGTATGCTGCCATATTAGGAGGATGGTTCGTGTTTCCTCGGGATATGCGAAACTGGTACTGATCCATACTAGGAGGAGGACCCGAAGGCGGCAAAGGAGGCGCCCGGGACTTGTGTCCCGGAACGACATGACGGCACTGGTCTTTGATAGGGTTGACGAAGTCTCCACGATACTCTTTTATCGACGAGGGTTCAGAGCCAAGCGCAATTGCATATTGGATGAGAAGTTGCGTGTCATTGAGATGCCTAGTCTCAAGGCGCTTTCGCAAAATGCCACTGGATTGAGGGTGCCATTGCAAAAGACTTCGCCCTTTTTCATCCCACAAGGAACTTTCCCAGGCTTGCACAAGGCCTGACTGTCGAAGTAGGTTTCGCATTCGTCCGGAATAACTCCATTCTCCACTGTTGGAACCCTCGTCGAAGTGTTTCACCACGTGGGCCACAAACTCCTTGAATATTGTGTCGGCGTCGTCATCGGTAGGTGCTTCCAGAACTTTGGCGCAATTCTCGAAACCACATGCAAAAACAGTTTGAGGACACAAATTGACCTTTGCCTCGTCGAGAGACATACGGGAGCCGCCGTGGGCTTGTTTGAGATGGGTTTTGTAAGCTGTTTGCCAATCAAAAACCTTGTCGCATCCCTTTTGCCGACAGAACCATTGAGAATTGGTGTTGTGAAAGTCCTCGATATGCCTCTTCAAGTCATTTTTGCGCGTACATGTCTTTTGGATGTCCTCTTCTCGACAGAAACCACATGTGAAGGAACCTTTTTGCTTGGGTGCTGGCGTTGTTGACTCAATCGAAGCCGGTGAAGTTTCCTCATCGTGTGTAATAGATGGACGAGCAGCTGGTGGTTTGCGACCAAGTAGCTTGGCGGTGCGGCCTGCCACATTTGAGATGATACTGCCCCGAAGGGATGAGTTGTCGGACGAGTAGGTTCGTATGCTTGCTGAGTCAAAAACACTAGGAGTCTCTTCAGACTTGACGGAGGAGTAAGTGCTTGAGGAAATGACGGATGATCGATCGTTGACTGAGACACGAAAGTCAGCAATGTTAGTCACAAGCGAGAGAATTAATTACTCACTCGAGGTGGCAGGCGAGAAAGCCTCCTCTTCCATCAATTGTGCAATACCTTCGCGACCATAGCGTTGCATCAAATGACGAAGTAGCTGGCGATCAAGATGATCATCATGGTTGGATAGTTGAGAACGTTGCGACACACTATCGGCGTCCGACTCCGAGTCCGGCGCCATGGTAGCAATGATGGTGGAAGAATCAAGTTCTCAGACCTAGAGAGAAGAACTGGACCCGATTGTATGGTTGGTGGAGTACAACCTGAAGCGAGCGACCCCAATGTCAGCCCTGGAAGTGGGCTAAATTTAGTGGTCAGGGTTCCCGCTGTCGCTGTAAACAACGGCAGCGAAAATTTTAGTGGACGGGATGTGGGAGTGTGTCCAGACAACAGCAAGACGGGGTAGACGAGAAGATATCGGGATAAGGAGGTATATAGTTAAGAAAATGAGAGAGAATGAGGCAACCAAAAAGAATGACAGATCGTTGGAGTTGATCCCGAATGAAAAGCCGGGGAGCAGGGGTCAATGATAGCGGGTAAGATAGCGGTATGCGATACTGTTGCTCTGGGGTAAGAGGAAAGATATGAGCGGGGACAGCCAAGAGATAGTTAGATGTTTGAAACGTAGGGGCAGCAGCTGGTTATTATTATAGTGAAGCGCCTTGGATATCGCGAAAGACGAGGGTGACGATGGCTCAATAGAAGAGAGGAAGTAAATATTGGACCAAGGAAAAACTCACTCTCGACGACGATCGAAGGAGGGGAATGAATGAATTAATGAGCGGGAGGGCATGGTATCCATGATGTTCAATGGGCACTGCCTGGCCCTAATCCCGACTTGGCTCACATTTGGGGGGACTTTGCGTAGGCCAATGGAACCCAGGCCAGACCGGCGTGTCACTGCACTCTGTAAGTTCAAATTAATTAACCACCTCACGTAACCGGGTTCTTGGAGATCAACAACTTACAGTTCAACAACGGTCGTCCGCGGGATAGCCTCAAGCTCCAGCCCTGAAATTGAGGGCCCGGCACTCGATGCCCCTGGATACCGAGAACGAAGCTCGGGTAGATGAACCAATATACGGAGCAAAGTTCCGGCAATCATCGAGAGTCCAAGAGTTGCATTTCTGTGGAGTACGTGGGCTGTGCGTCCAGCGTCGTCTCTCTCATCAGAACCTTATGTGTTTGCTGGGACAGACGTAGACAGGGATCCTGCAACGGCATTCTCTGGTAATGACAGCTAACGTTAGCCATAGCCATAGCCAGACTGCCAGACTGCTAGACACTGCAAAGGACAACCTACGGCTCTCGACTCCTGATCTGCATGCGGTGTGAGCTGATGATATGCAGCTAGTATGGACCAGAGCATTATCGACTCACAAACTACGAAATAGTGAACACTATTCAACATCCTTCATATCATCACGACCAGCATCCCCTCTCCATCCTCAACGCTCAGATATCCTGCTCAGACTCATTCGCAACGCCGCGGACCCGGCCATTCCCTTGACTGGCCGTTTTACGTTGCGACTCGATGGTTCGTGCTCCACCAAAGGCAAAGACGGGGGGAAACAGTGGGAACTGAGCCGGATCCGCGCCTGGGCTGGCCCCGGATATGTAACACCAGCTGCAACGCACAGGTCGTCTTAGATGAAAGTATCTCGTGATGGGATCGCCGTGGGCCTTGACTTGATCTGGAGAAGAGAAAACATGGTGGGATTCTTGCACCTTGGCTCTGGGGGGGAAAGCATGGGCCAATGCTTGTGTGGTCACTGTTTAGGCTGGCAGTTGCTTTCAGTGGTTGTCGGTTTGATTCCTGCTTCGGATTCAATTAAGGATTCCATTATTGCCGTCGGTAAAGACTAAGATCTTATCTAAGACGTCGAGTCGCAGTACAGTAAGAAATCAATCCAACAACTTGACCTGTAAAAATTAAGAGTCGTGCACGACGCCTCACGGGCTTGACAGGCTTGACAGCCCTGACAGCCTTCTCCAAAGTCCAAACCAGGAACGGCGACTTGAGTACCCTAGCCAGACACCAACAACCAATAACAGACTGGAAATTCAGCCAGTCAGCACCACGTTGAAACCATTAATCACCACGACTCCAAATTCTCAGATAAGCCCTTTTTTGTTTTGACATGCATCTACGGAGAATGCCGCCACAACCACCCTATTTTTGTGACTTTTACGTCCCCCCTGCATTGCTTTGCTACTCCAGCAGGTCTGAAATGACTTTTACGAAGTGACGTGATGATTTAGCAGTGGTCTCAGGGACAAGGTTTTCTCTTTCTAATTCAATTCCTCCCATGTTTCCCCTTTCCCTCATACCTTACTGTTCTGATTCGTCCGCCTTAAACTCTCCAGCTTCTCCACCTCCAGACTTCCATTCGGCTCTCCTACCCGCGTAACAGAGGCTAGACTGACCTCGGGTTCACAAAATCATTGAGTAGAGGCGTCTCTACAACAATGGGAGTCTCTCAAAGTAGCCTGAAGTCTACTCTCGCTTAGGGTATGTTTCCTGGTCCTTGTGTATATAGCTTTAAAAAATTGGTTGAAATACGAGTCGTAAATGCAGCGAGACATATTGGTGTTCTTGTTAAACTTGACCAAGTAAATATGACTTGAGGCGTTGACACATCGCAAGATAGCACTGTACATCCCAGTCCAGTCACTAACATCCACCTCGGCCTGCTTCCGTACCGCTCTGTCGGGCTTCATGAGGCCTACCTGTTGACCGTTTCCCTTTTTTTCTTCATCTTCAATCAAGACCGTCGGCCCGGGGAGTCGGGTAGCAAGAGCAAGGACCGCGATGGCATCAATGTCTCCTCCTCTCCTTGTAGCAATTGCTACGTGGAGATGAAACTGCAAAGCCGACGTGGCCCTGTCGATCTTGATTTTCCCAACTCCCCGGCACCATGCAAGGTTGCAACGTTCAAGTTGCACCACGTACACAGTAGATATTTGGGCAAACTCTAATAAGAACAAGGTCTAACCACCTGGTCCTCCACCATTCTTCGATGCCCAAAAAGAACATAGCCCTGTTGGAATTTCGCTTGTCCCCTTCCGTCAGCCAGCACCTCCTGCTCCTGTCACCACAGTCTGTGCTCCCGGAGAAATCAATCTGCTTCATCCCTGGAAGTCCCCTGGAAGGTTTATTGCTATACCGGCATTTGCGTGTGATCGCGTGCGGCACTTCGGCGCGTACCATTGTTCGGTTCTAGGTCTTCTCGACAGGGATACGCTGAGCCTCAAATCTGTCGTCGGAAGTCCGTTGAGATAGGACACCAATCCCTATTGCGGACTTGGATCCGAGCGAGCGTCGAACTGGTTACATCGTCCACTATTAGAGGAAAGTCCAAGCGGTCGGGCCTCATGTGGGATATGCAAAGCGCAATTCTTTATTTGGAATTCTTACAAATCCTTGACCATGCTTAAGATCTTAGGAGCTTTGTTGTCGTTAATTTTATGCTTCACACGTTGATGCACTACTCTACCCTACTAGTTCACTACCATGCTCTAACACATTTTCAGTCAGATTCCATCTCAAGACTTGATACCATCTTGAACATAGTAAATGGCACTTCCAGTCGCTGGCCGGCTCACCATCACGGCCCCCTTCTTCTGTTCTCCCGTCAAGTCCCGCTTAGCAAAGTACTCCTTTTCTAGGGCCTGTGTCACAGCATCGACTTTATCCGCCGGCACCATATGCACACTACAACCTCCCCATCCAGCACCAGTCACACGCGCGCCGTAAGATCCCTCCCGGAGAGAAATGGCACAGATCTCATCCAGTTCCGGAGAGCTGCACTCATACAAGTCGCGGCACGATGCTTGGGTCTCGTTAAGTAGCGAGCCTAACTCTTTGTTGAACCCGGTCGTATCTGTAGCCCCGGTGTGAATAGGGTTCTCCAGGAGCTTCATAAATCGAATAACACGGTGAGCTTCCTTGAAGACATGCAGAGCACGTTGACGGAGCTTGAAGCGTTCAGCACGGACGGGGAGCTTGGACATGAAACGTTTCTCGAGCTCCTCAACTGTGATGTTTAGTACCTTTGCAACCTCTTCCCGTGTGTATCCCTCCTCTTGAGCAAGTGTCTTCTCGGTGATCTCGATCAATTTTTCCAGTTCCTCCTCCTTGGTTAGGGTCTTGGCAGCGGAGTAGTCTGAGCCGTTCTGGTGGTAGAAGAAAGTATCATGGAAACCTCCGAGACTGATGCCCAGGGGGCCTGCATCCTCAGGCAATTGTGTGCCGGGTGGGTTGAGGACAGCGTTGAGGTAGGATGCGGCGATGCTACATTCAACTACACGCAGGTTGTAGTGGATAGGACCAGTGACCTGCTTGTTCGAAGTAACGAAGGATTGCACAATGACGAATGTAATCTCAGGGTTTGTGGGAGGGAAGTGAACTGGTTTGGCCTTGAGGCTTGGGCTGAATGAGACGAAGGTAGCAGCGCCCTTCTCGGAGAAAACTGAGGCGGCTTGATCCATACTGTTGATTTGGTGTTAGTAGGAGTATATTCATAGATGGAACTCAACGTTACATACCCTCCCGAGTTGACTCCCACGGCGCGCTCATTCACAATCGCAAGCTCCGTCAGCTCAGTCTTGTCCACCGACTTCTCACCATTGGCCAACATGATGGCTAGTGAACTTGTGCTGACCACAGCAGCACTTGAGCTCAGTCCTCCGCCAACAGGCACCGTGCCATCCATAAGCAGATTCATGCTGCATGGCTTAAAGTCCTTTCCGTATTTGTTCCTCAACATGCCCAACACACCCCTGAGACCACTCTTGAAGTAGTTGGTCCACTCTAGCTTAGTTGCATCGATCGACACATCCCCATCAAAGGGAACCTCAAAGTCAGCGGCATCGAACTTGTCATCCTCAACGTTGGCAATGCGAATGCGGAAGGTCTTTGCATCATTGGCAGCGGGTGTAGCAGAGACGGCGAGGAGAGTGTCGGCGGTGATAGCCATGGGGAGGACGGAATAGAGAGAGTAGTCAATGTGCTCCCCAATGATGTTTACTCGTCCAGGAGAGCGAGCAACAAAGGAAGCAGCGTGTCCGTAGGTGGACTCAAACTTGCTCAGAAGATTGTTCCATCGTGATGCTTGCTCGGCGAGCGAAGCAGGAGGATAGATGTCGCTCAAGGCGTTCGCGACGGGGACAGTACCAGACATAGTGGGAGTTTTACTTGGTAAGTGAAAAGATGTATGGTTTGCGATCGGTTTTATGAGCTCTAGAAGCGGCAATCGTGAGTTTTTGTATTTGTCGCAAGTTGTATCGCGTGAGGAAGCTGTCGTTGCAAGGTTTCTATGCCCCGCTATTGCCCCTCGGGGGATCGTCAACCGGTCGCGTTTTGAGATGACGTAGGAATCTGGAACAGCAGCTACTCTACTATTCGAGATATGGTGAAAGAGATATTTATAAGATGCCAGAAATCGGAAGACAGGTTAAATCATTGTGAAAAGAACTTCATTTCAGCTCGCGACGTCTTGTAATTCCCAACTTCTTCTCTCGACCCCTCCTCAAACCCCGAATATATCCCCACCTATCGGTGCGCAGTATTCGAGCTTCCCCAGAACCTGAGGGCACTTTACCGCGGGCATCAATTCGGTGGTTCCGTTTATAATTAGCGAGACACAACACCCAAGTTGAAAGATGGAGTGGCCCTTGTGGGGTTAGTCTGGCTATTTGCACAGAGATAGGTGCGGCTGTTAATGGTCGGTCCTTTAGCCAACCTGGCGGATGATTAGACCACAGTAGGTGAGTTAAATGGTTGAGGGACTATGCCGTTGTCCGACTTCTCACCAGGTTGTGAACTCATGATGCAAACAATTTTCCGACTTGTAGAACACGAGACCAATGCCCTTTTTTGACAGCAGCCGAAGTCGGAGGCATCATCTCATCCCAGCCTCATCAAGCTATTGCGATATTTACAATGACTGCATTAAACAATGAATGCAAACAATAGAGTCAAGCGAACACAACCATACTATCGATCCTTATTCATGACTGCTGTTCCATGCTATCGACAATAGCAACTGGCTGTCACTGCTCAAACAATCTCATCATGTGTTCCACCAGCCACCGAAAGTCACTGCATGCCTCCATAACTTTTGTTTACCCTGTAAACGTGATATAACATCGCCAAATGCTTCACTCTTACAAACAGCCTGCTCACTCAATAACCGTATAGCCACCGAGCGACTGCAATTATGAGCTATCCAGCTCAGAAGCTGAAGCCCTTTACGCTCTACATGACCGTATCTGTCCCCGAGGAGCCGGCTCATACTATAGCCCATCGCTACGACCGTGACACAAGCGACATCAAGATCTTGGGCTCCGAAGACTCTAACGGAGGCCAATACGTTGCCGGCTCAGGTGATTTTGAATGGGGACTCTACTGGCATCGCAAGCTTGGTGATGGAACATGGCACACCTTTCGCTTCACCTCACCTCCGATGTACAAAGGGCCTCCCGGACTCTACAAGCCCTGGGTCTACCATCGAGTCGACGTGAAGGAATCTCCGCGTCTTCGTCACCATGTCGTCGGGCTTGTTCGGGTCATGCGCGTTCCCGAATCTTTGGGCAAAGAAATCTCCGCCTACCTCGACTGGCTGGCACCTATCGCGGCGACCAAGGCAACACGGGATGACTCCTGGGCAACAACGATCTGCCTGCGAACACGACGCTATGTGGCCAAGAAGCTGGAAATAATCGACACGGCAGTAGATAACTTTGATGCTCCTGGGCTGATTTGCCAGTCGATGGAGTTTGCCTATCGCGAGGTGTAGTATGCCTTGTCAGGACAGCTCCCACGACCTATTTTTCTGCCCGACACTGGAGTGGTAAAGAGCATTTGGATAGAAAAAGATGCCGCGTAGTCCATAGAGCATCCAAACTCTTCGATCAACAATGACAGTGAGTTCGAACAGCGCTGGCTGGATTATGAGAAGACTAACAATCAGCAAGTCCACATCCTACCGCCACCACGTGGCCTGTCAATAAGAACGAATGTCGAATCGAAATGGGAAGGTCTCGAGCTGGAAACACGCAAGGATCAAGCAACTTTTGGGTGGAATTACATGGGGAGAAGGAGATGATGAGATGACGCAGGTAGCCGAGGCGGTTTCGAGCCTAGACGCACTTGCATCGCCCATCATTTGGGCTCATCGTCCGGCGCTCAGCCTCGAAAGCGTGTTTCGTTACGACGAGTGGCAGCACGGTAGACAGTTGATGATGAATTGAAGCATTTGTGATTGGTCTTAACTGCGGGAAACGAGAAAGAGTATAAACAACTTTTGCTCTTTATGGCCGCGGATGCCGGATACGAAAACAGTGGAGGATTGCCACGTGATTGTTATCCCCGAGCCAACGCCGTGGCCTCTGTTCTATGATCCATGAACATTCCTGCCCTTGATTCAGGAGAAGAAGTAAAACAGCCAAGAAGATATCGACGAACTGTAAAGGCTTTTTATACAGTAGAAATATTCGAGATGGGACATCACAACCTTCGCTTTGATGGCGATCCTCACGCTCTGAGTGGAGCCTGGAGTCCCCCAACCAGCAGGGCAAAGTGAGACGTCACCTTCCTCTGTGTATCTACTGTGCGATGCTAACCTCGTGGGACAGTTTCTGTGAAGAAGACTATGCTATCTCTTTCTATCTTGCCGAGTTTGTTAATGCCTTGACCAACGTTACATATGGTGAGTTATGTGTAACCTCACTACAGGACCCGGAATTTTGGCATATCTAATGCTGATCTTTCGCCTCATAGTATACTTCGCCCTTAGATCTATGTATGGCAAACGTAGTCGTGGACTGTTTGCCCCGGATTGGGATTTCATGTCTGTGTCTCTCTTGGTACTTGGCTTCGGGTCTTTTCTCTTCCACGCGACTCTTCGCCAAACTCTTGAGTTCGTCGATGAGCTATCGATGCTGTTGCTATCTTGGTCGATGCTTCGTGCCCTCCTTATCCTGCGACAATCTCCTCAGAATGTTCGCCTGATCTCCATCATCTTGGCTGTATTCTTCATCTCGTTCTCAATCTTTTACATCAAATCTGCAAAGATCATCTATCAGGTTATTGGTTTCTGGGTCTCGCTCATCCTCATCGGCGTACGGGTTAGATACCTGTTCAACTGGGCCAAGCCTGGTTTCTCCGAAGAGAATGTCCGCACGTGGTCTATACGGGTGTGGACTGCGACATTCACCTGCTTGTTTGGATACCTCATCTGGAACATTGATCTTGAGTTCTGCGCCGAGTTGAGGAACCTTCGTCAGCGTATTGGACTACCTTGGGCTTGGCTTTTTGAGTTCCACGGCTGGTGGCATATTTTAACGGCTCTTGGCGCGAGCCTATTTATGAACGTTGTGAGAGAAGTGCGCGAAGAGGTGAACCGGGAGGAAATGCGCCGAGCCAAGAAAGCGTAATGGGGTGAGCAATGGTGAATGGCGTTGGATAACTCAGGGATGCGTTGGCATTCTCTTCGGTCAACACTTTTTCGCAGTTACTGAGGTATTTTGGTTTGAGATGGAGGCAAAATCGTCATAGTCTTTTGTGTATCATATACTGTATAACACAGCACCAGGTTGGGAAAAGAGCAGTTGAATCACATGGCAATTACGTTCAGGAAGGAATATGCTTGAGAATCCAGAAAACAAAGTGCTTGGCCAGTATTTGATATCCTGACTATTTGAAACAGCCTAAGACGATGAGTGAGAACTATCTGTGGATATTGCAATGCTTCATAGATCATATCAAGCTCTGGCAAGCCAACAGATAGTTTGAGCATGTTTTATAACTGATGATGAGTTACGTGATCACCGCTTACGGTAAGAAACACGAACAGTCCCCCTGAGTTTTGCACCTGGTAACAACGAAGATCGGATAATCGGATGTAAATTGTCAAACAATTGAGCAAGAATGCGCAGGATTAAATTTAATACAACATCTAGGATTGTGTAACTGAGGTGCGCATCAGACAACCTACCGGTATGTTACTTGGTTGGAGGCTTGGAACTTTGAGACAAGCTACCCCTCTGTACCCCGCCGACCTGATTCAAGGGATCAAGTTATCAACTGGGCATTGGCATTGGGCTTATTCCGAGCTTGATTACTACTAAAAACGAAAGAAGTGAACTATTTTATCTACGCTATGCCACGGGTTCAAGTACCTAGTAGAAAATGACCATACAGCTAATAGTGCAATTTTGGCCACCATCGTCATCCTCACATCCGGAAACACTCTAAACCGCACGGAAGTCGGTGAATTTCCATTCCATCGATCTTCCGGCGTAGAATAGGAAGTACTTCACTGCACCAATCACCAGCTACCATGAAACTGACTCCCCACGTCATTCGGCGCCTCCTTCGCCTCTGAGCAAAGGGCACCGTGTACCTCCCCTCTGTTGGGTAAGAGCGCCGACAAGAATGGCCAAGCTCAAAGAGACGAGCCATTGAGGAGCCGTTTCTGGCTGTCAGAAGGGAAAGTCAAGTCGGCGTGAATCACAAAAGAGCTGGATTTTGACCCGCTTGCTTGGTGCAGTTACCGCCGCAGCTTCTAACTGACTGTGAATCTTGGCCCAGTCGTTTACCTCTATTTTTAAAGGAACCTCCCCTCTTATCCGCCCGCTATTCCTTTCTTCTCCTCAACAACCTCCACATCTTAATTTTACAGAACAAACCACTTCAACACCACACTTTTTTCCAAAACAAACCAAATCATCATCATGTCTGGCTGTGGATGTGCTTCTTCTGGCTCTTGCGGCTGCGGCTCTAGCTGCACCTGCGCCGGCTGCCCTGTAAGTGTCCCCTGTTTAGCCCTTGGGCTTGATGCATGTCTTTAAACGGCGACGGAGAACTAACGGATACCAATCAAGCACAAATAAACTATTCTCCTTCGACCACGATGGGAACCCTGATGGATGAGACATGGGGAATATGAACACGGGCGACTTGGGGACGACGATCTGATTAGCGATGGATCCACTCATTACTTCTTGTCAGCACCACCCGGTGCATTAGCAGAATTAAGAAGATCACAGATTGCAATCCGAACTCTTAACCAAGATGCGTTGTCTACTTGTATAGTGAATGTGCCATACTAAGTTTGGGAAGTACTATATAAAGCTCGCTCCTTCAGTCTTATAAATATCGCCTGCTCTACCAACGATTATCTGTATCAGAAGGGAAGAATGCTAGAACTGGACTCAAGGCTTGACTCTGAATGTCCTCGACCACTTTAGATCTGGATGCCGAGTCCCATTCCCCGTCTGTGTATATGCTCTCCATCGGTTCGACCCCATCATCTTGGGCAGACCACTTCGGTTGGTCACGTTGCCCTCTTTCGTAGGCTATCAAAACAACCTCTCGCATCAACCTCGTACCGTACAGGACCATAGCCATGATCGACAATGCGAATCCTGCCTGCGCTGTACGGCAATATCCTTCAGTTCTGTCCCACGCTACTGAGCAGCCCCGTGTCAGGTACCAAGGATGCACACTCGGATGTTCAGGGTCGGAGAAGTCGCTCGATGTTTGACCTGTGATGCTCACTGCCCAGAAACCAAGGAGGATTATGTCGTAGATTACGTTTGCGTATCGAGGGAGGTAACGGAGGTGGGACATGGCGGTACGAGCGAAGAAGACGACAAAGCCAAGGATCGCGATGGCGAGGTTCGAGGTATGTAATCTACACATTCTATAGTCAGTATGGATCCTATCAATATTCCTTGTGATAACAAAAGCTGGAATTGATTTGATACCTTTGACTCCAAATGAGAGGCACCTCGGGCGGTTCGCGATTGTTGGCGTAGAAGTAAATGCGCTTGTTAGGATTCGAGTTCCAGCCTTCTTCGCCTCCGTTCTCCCACAGCCTTGACCTAAAGCTCGCTGGATACGCAAGACTAAACAGTACCACGGCTGTGGTAGAGATTGCCATCTCTAAAAGAATCAACGCGATTGGTGTCTTTGTCACAAGTGCCATCTTGCTTGATGTTTGCTACCGCACAACTCCCAAGAGAAATGGCGGGTGAAGAACCCTTATGTGGATTTCTTGCAGACTCTCAGGGTACATGATGCATGAGTACATTGAAGTAAGTGGACAAATTACATGGTCCTGTGGTCAAAAATCTACCTCACAACCTGGTGTCGTAGTATCAAAACTTGCTCATACTGCCGCACATGGGGATGGACTTGTCACCTGGGACAGCATTTACATTGGGTCATAGAATTCAAGGTCAGACTCATTTATCACAATGTTGATCTGTAAAGATCATGGAAAGTACATTTTGGTTGCGAAGAAGACGCTGGAATAAGGTTGAGTGTCAAGTACGCCACGACGTCGCTTGCTGAACTCAGTATGTTGTTACTGAGCTTTCAAAGGTCTCGCTAGCAATTACTACCTAGGTAACTATCAAATTGGACTTAAAGAAAGCTGTGTTACGGTGCTATATTAGCTTTGAAAGTCTAGCAACTGTTCATGTTATAACCATACCAAGTGATTAAGCTACTTAACCACGGCTTGGCCAAAGTAGTTATTGGTGGTGACGGCGCTGTCTTGTCATCTCCTAAGGCCACAGCACTCTGTACCTCGAGCCTCGAGGGTCGAGATCACAAATACTCATCTGAGTTCGATGTTCAAGGCAACCATCCAAAGGTACCCAGTAATAGAAAGTTTCAGCATGATAATCTCGTGTTCCTGCCACCACCTACGCACCATATATGTGAACTTTTGCTACATAAGTGGGTAATACTAAATAGGGTCTACTTGAGGATAAGATCCAATCTAATAAAAATTTCCCAGGCACTTGAGCATGATATTTACTTCCAGTGACCCGTTAAAGATATCTTTCAGTGTTAACTGATATTTGATGGTACCTAGTTAGGAAGCACACAAAGTGCTGCTTCACGTTGATTGGACGTCTTCCTTCTAAGCGCTATCGCCGAGGCAGGTTGGCAAGGCCTGGAAATATCAGTGATGTCAGGCTCCACCTGAGCTAGGTTGAGCCCGCGGCGCCGTGCCACATCCAAACATCATTATCACTGATCAGCAAAGCACAAGACAAGACTGCATCTATCGTAGCTTTTGCTTACTCTTCCCTGATACTCCCCTCCGAACATTCCAAACCTCATTATGCGATAGAACGACGAACATACTTCGATAGAATACCGTTTCATTATCTCCGACTCACCCGCTTTGCACGCGACCCGAGGCGCATCTTCAACCATGTCGTCAGAAACCCAAGATACGCCTGCTATCGCCGCCGCTACCCCGGCGAAGCCTGTCGATGCACCCCGACGATGCTTCATCTGTCTTACAGATGAGGACCCCTCAGATCCCCCTGGATCATGGGTCGACCCGTGCGGCTGCACGCTCGAAGCTCATCAGGACTGCATGCTTTCATGGGTGACGGACTGCGAACGCTCCAACAAACCCCTCCAATGCCCAGTATGCAAGGACCGCATTCAGCTTGAAGGGCTATGGGATCCTCTTGTCGCCATCACAGAATCTGTCGCAAACAAGTTCACACGCGCAAGCCCCTTCATGCTATTTTCTTCTGTGACGCTGGGCGCACAGTTTAGTCTACAGATGTATGGAGCATTTGCGATGTGGGCTTTCTCCGGTCGTGAGGCTTTAGTAGACTATGTCCTTGGTCATGAGGTCTGGACTCACGGAGAGGCATCAAGGATCTTGATGTCAGGAGGCGAGAGGCTAACCAACGCACTGGTTCTCACAAACGTAGGACCAGCTCTGCTGGTCGGGCAGTTGATGCCATGGTTTGGTAACAAGATCTTTCTGTCCACGGCCTCAGTGGTATGCTTGTATTCTGGTACAAACGACGGGCATAACTAACAAGAAAACAGTACGGCGTCTATCATGTCATGCACGACGACAACTTCCTGGCCTGGCCTCCTTCGCCCCAGCTCGCCATGGCCGCATTCCCTTACATCCGAGCAGCCTACTTCAACTTCTGGCGCGAGTTCGTCTTTCCTTTTGAGGTAAATCTAAATAGGTGATATACCTCTCGACCCAGAACAGGCTCCCCAAGATCCGGCTGCAGATGTAGTCGTTGCTCCCGCACCTGCTGGTTTACCCGCAGCTGGAAACGACAATGAAGCTGTTCAGCAGAACCAACACGAGGCTCCTCAGGCGCCACCCGCCCGTCGCCCCGGATTAGGAACGATTCTATCAGGAGTATCCAACGCGATCGTGAGCGCACTTATCCTTCCTGGCGTTTCGTTCGCAATGGGCGAGCTCCTACGTCTCACCCTCCCTAAGCAATGGACTGCCGGATCTCCGCTCTCACGAGGAAGCACGATGCGACCGGGGCTACTCCAGCAACAGTGGGGACGAAGTCTTGTAGGGGGGTGTCTTTATGTGGTGATTAAGGACGTTCTAAGACTTTACACGAAGTACCGCAAAGTAGCTGCTATGAGCAACCGAAGGGTGAAGAACGTAGACAGGGCAAGGCGAAGAATCGGAAAGTAAGGAACTGTAGTGCAAGTAGTGGAAGCACCGGACGCTGGCATAGCGATTGCATCAACACGGCGTTAAGGATTTGTATAATGGTGTCAAACGTAGGGAAATAGGCTACAAGGCATAGGTACTGGAAATAACAATCACCTCTTTAACCTAGTAGCTTGTGGTGTTGAAACTGAAACTGTAGATGTAGATATATGTGCTAAGAAACAATTTAACAGCAAAGTCAACACCAAGACATACCCAGCTCTATCCCTTTTCGATCATGTGGTCAATAAAAGCATCACAGAAAATCGTTCAATAAATATAGGGGTAGTTGTTTGTCGTCGATACTACAACTGTACGTAGAGTACCGTCTCCAAGCTGATCCATGGCCGTTCCCCCACACCATCCTAGAGGTTCGGCTGCCAGCCCCACGTGGAACCTTCCAGCCCAAACTCCACGACGCCTTAACCGCGGGGCCCTTTTTTGCATTCTACCTGGAGGACCAACTCACCCACCTCCCTCACCGAACCACATCCTTTGTTTCTTTTCATTGGATCTTTTTTACTGGCTTGTATCTTAAGTCTCACATCTCTCTCGCCCTTCTTCCCACTTTACAACTTGTTCTACAGGTTCCCTTCCTTCCGTCATGGTAAGCGCAAACCCCCGCAGTATCAAGCAATGCTAGATATTCATTGTAACTCTTCTACGATTGACATGTGGCTAATTCTCTGTCTCAGGCGTCTACTCACAGCTCCAAGCAGCGCCTTGCGCTCGCTATCTGCGACTTCCTCTCCGCTTCAACGAATGATGGCACTCTCACCGCTGACGACAAGGACTCCATCGATGTGGCGATTAACTGCATCGCTGAGTCCTTCAAGGTCGACCCTTCCGATACCTCTGCTGTCTCTTCTGCCATTGGATCCCAGAACCTCCTCCAGATTTACTCTGTCTTCGAGAAGGCCCGCGCCGATAAACCCGCCGCTGCCGCTCCTGCCCCGGCACCCGTCGAGCTCACCGAGGAGCAGCGAAAGGAGGCCGAGTCTTTGAAGTCTAAGGGTAACGCTGCCATGGCCCAGAAGGATTACCGTGCCGCCATCGACTTCTATACCCAGGCTCTGGCTATCAACTCCACCAATGCCGTGTTTCTTTCAAACCGTGCCGCCGCCCACTCGGCCAACAAGGACCACTCCTCTGCCCGCGCCGACGCTGAGGCTGCCGTCTCTATCGACCCCGCTTACACAAAGGCCTGGTCTCGTCTTGGACTTGCTCGCTTCGCTCTCGGCGATGCTCGTGGTGCCATGGAGGCTTACGACCGTGGTATCCAACATGAGGGTAACGGTGGTTCCGACGCCATGAAGAAGGGCTACGAGACAGCCAAGCGCCGTGTTCAGGAGATGGAGGCCGAGGAGGACACTCTCCCCCGTGCTTCTCCTAGCGCCGGTGGTGACGTTGGTGCTGGAGCTGGCATGCCCGACCTTGGCAGCCTTGCTAGCATGTTCGGTGGCGGTGCTGGTGGTGGCGCCGGTGCTGGTGGTATGCCCGATCTCAGCAGCATCATGAGCAACCCCATGTTTGCTGGCATGGCCCAGAAGCTTATGAGTAACCCTGATCTTATGAACAACCTTATGGGCAATCCCCGTCTGCGCGAGATGGCCGATCGTTACTCTACCGGCGGTGGTATGCCTGACCTTGGCAGCCTCATGTCCGACCCCCAGATCGGAGAGATGTGAGTTATATCTTCTACACCTATCACAAAGCGGATTCTAACAAAATTTACAGGGCTCGATCCATGATGGGTGGTGCTGGTGGCAACCCCTTTGGCGGCGCTGGTGCTGATGGTGCCAGTGGACAAGGTGGACAGCCTGGACAGGGCGGACAGGGTGGTTCGCAACAGTAGAGAGGTGGAAACAAGGCAGCTTTATTATACCATGACCGTTAGATGACGCCGAAGGGTGACGATTCATTGATAAACATGAAAACGCAGCCGTGCGCATGCTCCTCTTTTTGACTAGGTTCCTCTGAATAGAATATGCAAATAGCCATTTCTCATTCTGCTGACTACATTCTCGTGAGTTGTCATTTGGTAACACAATTCTACTAGATGGGAAAAGTCTTTCCTTTCTTTAATCCGTTAAAGATGTCTCTGGAATTATGCCGGCTTCCATCGGGGCTTTGTATCGGTTGCGAAAATGCAGTATATTTGGTATCGATCAGAGGAGCAAGACCGCAAAGAGATGATGGTAATTATCTCGAGTTTTCTTATACAGCCCACCGCCGTTCAATTCAAAACTCGAACTCTTCATGCCTTTCTTCGTGTCCATCGTATATGTGCAGGTTGGGCCGGCCTTGAGAAGAGGGAGGTATAATCGGTAGCCGGAACTCCAGGCTTGCCATCAAGTGTTGATAGCTTGAAGTTACGGACCAGAGTAGCAACAATGACGCCCAAGTTGACGTAGGCAAACTTCTCTCCAATGCAGCGGTGCCGACCAGCACCAAAAGGCAAGTATGGGCTTTTGGTTCCCTTGGATACGACTCCGTATCCGTAATCGATGGCCTCGTCAGTCCCATCCTCTTCCTCAGCCCTGTGGTCCCAACGATGGGGATTCCAAGTCTTAGCATTTTCGAAGTTTTCCTCATCCATGGCAGTCATGATTGGTGACGCCAGGATCACTTTATCGGTCGTGATCGTGTAATGGGTGTTGGGGGGCTGCATGGGCCTCTTGACTTTTCGTAGAATGGAGTGGATGGAAGAGTGAACGCGGAGGGTCTCTTTGACGACGTTCTGAAGAAGGGGAAGTTTGTCGAAGTCTGAATATTCAAGGGGTGGCAGGACACCGTCAACACTTAGGTTGATCATTTGTTCCTGGTAGAGCTCTTCAGCAATGTCGGGGGACGAAGCAAGATGCAATACGATCCATGAACTGGCAGATGATGAGGAGTGTTGTCCAGCCATGAGAAGTGTGATCATCATGTGGGCAATCTCTTTATCAGGAACTGATTGTCCGTTCTTGTACGTGCAGCTCATCAAGTTGGCTATCATGTCAGTGCCTTTCTCCAAGTCGCCCCCTCCTTTTCTTCGTTCGGTAATGATTTCCATATATGTATCTCGCATCTTCGCATGGGCAACATCTCGACGTCGGTTGCGAGGTAGGGGTAGCCAAGGGAACAGGAAGTTGACAGGTGCAAAGCCAAGGTCAAGATCATGATACAGAGCAGCAAACTCGGCTGTGAGTTTCTTTCGAACCTCCTCTCCTTGTAGAGAACGAGCAGCAGTGAAGATTGTGATCTCGGACATTGTCTTTGCCACATCGATAGTGCCGGTTTTCCCCGAGAAAAATGGCATAGCTTCGATGTACTCGATAACTTCTCGCTCGATCAGATGAACGTGTGACTCAAGGGCCTTTTGGGTGAGACCGAACTTGACGAATTTCTTTTGCTCCATGAGCTTCGAGTTGGGGCAATCGTAGACGACGTCGCTACCGAAAACGGGGATCGTCAATGGACCATAGATTTCTTCGGCGTTAGCATCTTGGAGACGGCTGTTGAGGACGAAGTCATTGCCGTCAATCCCAAGGCAGGCGACTATCTTCCGGCCAAAGAGAACAAAGGTGAATACATCGCCATGCTAGAAACAGATTAGATAGTAGTTCAGCAAATGCAACCAGTAAGTTTCTTACCTGTTCTCGACACTTTTCAAAGAAGCCACAAGGGTCAAGTCCATAAGCAACAGCATTGCCAAAGAAAGGAAGCCAATGGAATACTAATGGCGGCTCATCCGGTTTTCGAGGGAGCTTCTGGTATAATACATTGATAAGAATAATGGCAAGAAAGGCTGCGAATGCCCATAGAGGGTAGCATAGAAGGGAGAACATCTGAGAAGAGGCAAAGAGGCTGTTTGGTCTGTTGGAAGAGTTATCAAGCTGAGGGGAAGGGCGAGTTTATAAGGACAGAGCAAGACTGGAGAGAGACAACAACTTGTGAACACTGTTCCTCAAAGCAGGGCTTCTTCATCTCTCAATGACCTCAACTAAGGCCCCTGCCAAGCTGCCTCTGAGCTAAGGCTTGCCGCAAGTCAAAGTCATTGATATTACTGTGGATTATCAACATCTTGATACGTAGAAAGATTCATACTCTCAGTCTCAGCCAATGGTTTATCTCGCGGCGGCAAGCTTGCATATCGTCTTGACTAGGTTCTTTCTATCTCTTCGATAATACAAGGAACGTATCCGTATACGACTGACTTCGAGCACTTACACCGTTGCCGAATACGTGGTTTGAGGTTGTCGCATTCGTATTCGCGGTTTGGATGAAGGAGTCGAAGTTGTCTCCACACCAAGTCGGCTATCTGAACGGATACAGAGAAAGTAATTCCACCAAGTAAGATAGACAAGACGATGGATTACAAGGAATGGATTTGTTTCGGATGATTATTCGTCCGTGAAATCACTGTGGTGCATAGGTAGTTGTGATGTTCTGTCTAGAACAAGTTGACTTATATATCACTTTCAAGTATCTTGCTCTATACCTAGTGCCTATTGGAAGCATTGGATAATAGACTCTCATTAGTCTACAGCTTAGCACATACGACCATAGCTATCAGATAACTCGGGATCCCGTCCGCTCTCCGTTCGATAAACTGATAAGTGCTGAATTAGTAGTTGGGTCGGTGACGACCAGCGAATCCTCGGTGTTGTATGTTTTTTGCATTTGTTCCTTTTGCCATTTTATCTAAATGGAAGTCATGCTAAGTGTTGAAGCATCCAGTTGGTAATATCTACCTGATCTACCGCTTCTTGAACGGCGTGTCCCTGCGATAATGCCACGAAGACGAATCACCATATACCCTCTCATAACCGAAAACTCCTTCAACCAGATTCAAAATCATAGTAGCAGAGATGGTGAAGGGATTTCCATATCGGTTCTCGCAGATCAATGTGAGCCTGTCGTTTTCAAGTCCAAAGCCACTAGTAACATGGTTGAGTCTTATCTCCACAGCAGGAGGCTATAGCTTATTAGAAGAGTTCAAACTCCAAACCCTAGCTGCCTTTTGCACTTACCTTGTTCGTATGGTTCGGATTGATTCTTGTCCACCGTTTCAAATATTCTGCTAGGACCTCCAGGGTCTGGCTGTGGCTGCATTCAATTTCAATATTGTTGCTGCCGGAAGCACGCACGAAGAGGTGATATGGTGCGTTTTGGAGCAGTGATCCAGGCTTGGGCATAGTACTTGGATCTGGAAGATATTCAACAGCTGGTGGTTTGTTACCTGCCATTGATGTCTTGGCCGTCTGTTCTTCTGACTCGTCAACTCCCACATCGGCCCATTCATCACCAGTAGTGGAGTGGATGGGCAACGACTTGGATGGTTCCTTTTTATCAAAAGCCTCCAGGAGCTGTTCTTTGAAGACTTCGCCGAACTGAGCTGGCTGATAGACCATGAGCTTTGGAACATAAATCACAAAGCCTAGGTTGGCGTCAGACCACTTGGTAGAGGGACGTTCATTCTCTGAGACCTGAAGCATCAGAGTTAGCCTCGAACCAGCATTGATATCAATCCAGTAATACATGCCTCGACTGTCAGATTCAACCTCTGTGTCAGTTCCTCGACCTTGTTAAGGAGCCTATAAGTCCAAGCTTCTTGATCCTCGTTCTCTGCAATCTCTGTAAAACTTTCAACCCAAGTCTGCACAAACGATGCCACTGAGGCGACCAGTTGGTGCTTGTCTTCCCAAACACTTTCGAGTTCGGTCACAAGAATCTGCCATTGCGGCTCGCAGTGAACATCGAGACCAAGCACACCATGGAGCTTTGCGATGGACTTCTGAGCAGGGCTGTCAGGGTTGGTCCAGTTATCACGGATCGAGACTTTGGCCTTCAGAGGACTGGTGTCACAGTTAGCAATCTCATGATTGTTAGTTAGAGACTAGGCGTCAACTTACAGAGACATGATGCAGATGATGGAAGTGTATGCAGAATATGATCTGGTGTGCAAAAGTCGACAGGAAATCGATGGATGATAGCCTCAACCATATCAGTTGTGCATTAATTATACATTGTTTAAGCGAACCCCTATCGATGGAGTTCCAGCCTCCATATTGCTTTTCCATTAGGTTACCACAAAGCATGCGGCTTCACGCAAGTCAGGGTATCGCACGCTAAGAAGCGCTATGTTTTCAGCTGGGCGCTTTTGGCGTTAACAAGGCAGACTACCAGAACAACCGCCAATATCTTCTCAACATTCTTATGTTTCTTCTTCCAATAAGACCATTGCAGCTACAGACATTGTGGCAGGTGTCAACTCAACCGGCTATCGGCATGGGAAATGGTCATTCTAGCGCTAGGTGGCTGTGGTAGCTTGGTCAACTCGATAACATGCTTTAGCCCAGAATTGGAAGGCTGCCTAAGCTCGCTATACCAGCTACGTGCTCTATCGATTGGGTTGATAGTGATAATCAAAGATAGAAGCATCCAGTCAGAAGAGACAGCGACTTCGATTGTTATGCCTGTTCCGCTGTGGGTTGTATATCGACAAACATGGCGGAAGCTACCCTTTCAGGCCTTGGGCTGTATCCAGTCTAGGGTGTGCTATTGGTCACAGACTGGTCTCGAATAGGTTCAAACAGCTTTGCAGCCATAGATAGTCTGGATTAGGTTTAGAGAACGCCAGTCTGGTAGTCTGGTGCCTGTTGAGATTCATGAGCTGAGCTGTGGCTTTTCAGGGGTCCAGATGCTAGAAACAGGCATAAAAGCCAGCTGAACCCACGATGGACAACTGCAGATATCATACATTGCAACAAGCTTCTCTATCGTTTCTCAATCTCTTCAAACCACATATTCCTCTTTTATACTCCTCTTACACTCCTCTTACACCATGGTCCGACGTGATCCTGTCGCGAAGCTTCCCCTCGTTGCTCGCAAAAACCGTATGTTCAACGTTCTTCCCCAGTACGAACACGGTCACTAATACACATCATCATGCAGTGCGCGATAGCTTCGAAACTCCCAAGCAAGACATCGAAGGCAGGCTGTCTGCGATACTAGGCCAACCTTGGACTATCAAGGTTGATCCCCTAGCTCTTTACGCCTACGCTGAAGAGGACAGCTGGGCCTCAACCTCTCTCGGCGATTTGATTGTTAGGTTTGTCTCGTCATGTTTTCCTGTGTCTTTGACTTTTGAAGTCATCCTTCATTCGTTTATATCCCGTTTCTTGAAATTTTCTAACCAAGACTTCTTCTGCGTAGTTATGTTGAAGGTGCTGAATATCAACTGAAATACTTCCTTGAACGGAACGGAGATGGAGCCAAAGATGAAATCAACGAAATCTGCTCCGCACACGTTCTGACCATTGATGTTGATGAGACAAACACAGTCTACTACTGTGGAGCCAAGGTCTCCTCCCAGGGCGAGCTCGTCATCCTGTTCAAAGCAGGGGATCTCGGAACCAACACCAGCAACGCTCTTGATTCCAACAACCTCACCAAGGCTCTGAACGAGGCCCCTTCAACCACGCGGCCCATGAGCTACGTGGCGAGAGCCTCAATCAGAAACGACTATGAGTCGAACATCAAGGACGTCCAGGAGAAGTTGAACAAGATTCTCGGACAGGACATCACTATCGTCCCCAACTTTGAGGCCAATTTTGAGAAGCTCAAGAGCAAGGCCGGTACTGACAGCAACTGGGAAGACAACTTTGGAAGTTTCCACTATCTCTACTTCGATGGTCTAGTCTCTCAGCTGCAGTATGATAAGTTCGGTGAAGATGATATGCTTCAGGAGGCTCTCTTGGAGGTAATGGAGAAGCGTGCTGTGCACTTCCGTATTGTGGACAAGACCAAGAAGTCTTACAACGAGACTGTCATCGAGGATGGTATTCTTTATCTACAGGTGCTGATTCCCTACATATGTATTTTCATAAGGCAATCTCAAGCTAACATTTATGATAGGCTCCTCCGGCAGAGTTTGGCACCAATGTCAGTCAGGTTGCAAACGACTTGATGAACATCCTATAAATAACTGGATGAGTTATACTTGGGGGTATAGATACTCTATAGAGAATTTATTGGTAGTTTTTGAGACAGATCGCGTATCAATGCTACGTATAAATGCTGCACGATTCTGTCTTGGGTCTCGGCTTGTTAAGCAACGTAAATAATGGCTTATATAAATGATGACGCTTCCATGTGAGACATACATATGGCTTCAGGAGCCTTGCCAGATCTGCTGAAACACCCAGGAGAGCTCGACAGAGGGCCTGCTATACAGATGCTCTGGTAGGATGCATAAAGGATAGCCACAGCACAATTGTAATAATCCAACTACGAATGAGGATACCGAAAGATATCGTCTCGATTTCGATGTGTGGAATCAGACTTCAAATTTACTTCTCGGATAAAAGTTCGGCAAGGGCAAGCAAGAAACAGAATGCATTTCTGATCAATCTTGTTAATCACAACTTCATAAATCAAACAAAAAAGCTGTGAAATCAAGAAGACAAAAAGCATGAGAATATGATAAAACATCAAAAGGTTAGGTCCGAGCGTGGATCGAACACGCGGCCTAGGGATCTGCAATCCCTCGCTCTACCACTGAGCTATCGATCCTAGTTCATGGAAATACGTGAGATAATTGTAGTATAAGTACACCGTCAAATAGTAGAATCTTTTCAACCATGTTCCAGGGTAGAACAACGCTTTTTTGTATGGCATCTCTCGAGAATGAGGTGTTGTTGTGACATACGCTTCCCCTTCATGGAGAGGTCAGAAGAGGAAATGATGAAGAAAAATACTTCAAAGCCTGGGAAAGAGTCCTGGGTGTTATAACGATCACATTGTGTCATTGCATCCACAATTGCGTGCCGACGCCCGTTCTGGGATTGTCATGTCACTGCATTGACTCGCGATGATTTAGTACGTTTGCGGTAACTGACAGTCTCTACCAGCGCTATGAACACAGCGTATGCATTTGGTGTAAGGAAAAAGACATAATAGTATCCGTACGAATGTATGTAAAGACAAATATCGGACAAACTATAATGATGTCAAGTACCTGCAGTCGAGATCTGAATAGAGCGGTGCCGTTGTAAAACCGTTGAAGCTTTCTCCTAGTTAGAAAACAGTCCTGTGAAACCAAGGATGACATCGCACAACAGCAAAAAGCTGCTACTTTATAAGTAAATGTCATATTACGAATGTTCTTTACATACTGAGCAGCGATGATAATGTAGCAAGTACGGTAGTAGTTCTGGTGACTGGCATATGCCTTGAGGGTGGTCCAGCCGACGGTATTTTAACAAGATGTACAGGGTTAAAAGAGCGCCTCGACAAGCATGTTTTACTTCCACTTCAAGTCAATACTGCCTAGCCAAAACATGTAAGTAAAGGCCTCCGGGAATGCCAAATTTCTCTCATTTTCATTGACCCAGCAGCCTAGACCAAAGAGAGGGGAAGTGGCACCTGGGGAACGATATCTGAGTCTTGTTAAGACGATTGTAGTGACGATCTCGGCATCGCGAAATTGGACTCCAGTTCCGTGCCAACCTGACTGATGCCGCCAATAGAGCTGACAGGGAATTGTATAAAATGACGATTGGGAAGTGTTCGGTTATATGATGCTACTCTGTAAAAGAAGGGCTTCGTCATTGATACCCAGGGGAACCTTGCAATAGAACGCGTCCTGACGTTGACTCCCCAGCTTTGGTAGTGTCATCCCAAGCCATCGGTTTCTCGGCAAATGCCAACCTCAATTGGCCTAGCTGCAATGTGCGCTGGTCTAGTGATACTCCATACCGTAGAGACCTCTAAAACACCGACAAAGGAACAAGGCGTTCTTATCAGGAGCAAGTGGCAGGACTAAAAGCGCCGACACAATGGCCTCTGACCTAGACCAGTCTACAATAGAGGAAGTTTGGAGTCTAGATGAACAATTGGTTCTAGACCTTCAACGGCGCACCAGGAGAAAATGGCAGACGATATCCCTATTGGCTGGTGACTGTGACACCGTCATGTCACCCCTTTGGAGGGAAATAAAACACCGGACGTGAGGTTTACTACATATTAGATTTTCTGGCCAGAATATTATAATAATTCTATACTAAGAATAGAAAAACAATACGCTTTTAGAAGAAGCTTTAATTAAGTATAATGATATTAGATAAAATCATTTCTCTTTAGTATAATATATCATAATTATGAATAAAGACATCTTGTGGTAGCGTCGCTGACGGTATTTTATTCCCCCCCTTAGCACCCGTAACTGGAAACTTGTGTGTTAGCGGTAGCAAACAGCCCCTGGAACTAATTCGTCTAGACGCAACTGTACAACGACTTCCCCATTCCCTTGTGTCAGTCATCATCACGAGAAAAGAGCACGTTGCGTCAGATTATCAGCTGAAAAATCGACCCTTTTCTTAGAAGACGTCAAAAGGAAGAACTTCCCTTGACTTGTCTGCTAACCGAGGCATAACACAAGGGACCGTTACCTGATGTGCTAAGCCGTTACTCAAACGGGCGACTTCAAACAAGAGGGTCGTGCCCTGGGCGGAATAGTCGTGTCGATCCCTGGGGGAAAAGGGTTAGACAGAGTCGATCAGAATCGTTGATCACCACGAGTTCTGTCTGACTGCCGAAACGTTTCCGAAAACCTCAGGGAGCTTTGGGAAACAAACAAAAAGAAAAACCCGCTTTGGGTCGTCGAAGGGGTTTTCCAAGTGGAAGCTATTAGTTATTGATTGTCCAATCATACCCATAAAGCCGTGTGTTTCGTGCTTCGCCGTCAATTTAGTTCCCTCTAACAGTTTTCTAGGTAGTCCAGTGACTCGGTCGGAAGATTTATAGCGCCACATTCCTACCCCCTGTGTTGCCTTTCAACGAACGGCATTTTTCCACATTTCGATCCGCCAAAGAATGGGTAATTATTTGGGGGCAAATCTTACTGGCGAAGAAGACAAACAAGGGTTCGGTCCAGGGGTCTTGATGATGATGATGCGTTGGGTTTCACCCTCTCATCCCATCATTATCATGGCATAATTCACAACAACCAGACATGCGTATTTTGATAAACATAATCGAGCTCGAATAAGTCAATGCCTAGGTAGCCTGCAGCCAAGGCTTTCCCCTAGAAGCCCATTTGGAACATTGCTGACTCGCAAACGGTTTTCCTTTGTGCTTGGCGTCCCCCGCTTGGACGCTCTGATTTGCTCGTGCGGCAGTAGTCAATGGGTAGAATGAAACCGAAACAAACGGGTCTGAAACGCAGTCTGATGTGAACCTTCTTTTCTATTGTGCTTGTGCTTGTGCTTTTCTTTTCCCAATCTGGCTCGGGCTTGGGTGCGGGAGGGGGGTAGAATACGACAGACAAACATGCTGTTGGCAGAGCACAAGAGCTCATGTTGTGATTTCTAGGGACAGATCACAGACGTCGTGGCCCTCGTTTCAAGAGCAAACACAACAACAACACCAAACACCAAACACCAAACACCGTACACATGAGTCTCTCATCAACGACTGAAGGGAACCGTGTGACGTCAAACTCAATATTCAGCACCCTCTTCTCTTAGTCCCTCTACCCCTGATGATCACTGCGGAGCCCACCAATTGACAAGCCGAGTCTTGGCTCTTCTCACGACATTGTCAGGGACCTCGAATTGTGATGGGCCTGTGATGTGCATTAAATATCCCTTTTTGTAAACTATTCCCCGTCCAAAAACCATCCCTGATCATCTGGCTATCGTCTGTCCATCCTTTCCTCACAGCCTCTCCGCCCTTTCCCCCATATCGTATCCCTCCTCTATCCATATTTCTTTCATCAGTCCCACGCAAGTTTAAGAATTTGTGCATCCCCCTTCACTTAATCCTCTTTTTTCCCTTCTATCTCCAGTTCTTCATTCTTTTTTTCCCAAAAGAGAAAGCAAACATACATCTCGCATCACTCGTTTCAGTTGTGAAACCATTTCGCAAGAGGAAAGCTGTGCTCCCTCGTCTTACACTCGAACTCGACTTTCAACACAATTACATACCTTCGCTGTCTTCCATTAATTTTTCTTGTTCAATCATCAACCGCATTTCGTATTTGTTAATCCACTCGACGTGTATCTATCATCAAAGGAACCTTTGCACCATCATATACGACACCCTCATTTCCCGTTCTTACAAGCACTCTCAACACGAAACGCCGATCAAATTCCTTCCATTCAGGATTGCATAGCCACCAAGGAACTTACAACTGATAAACCCCGACCATCCTGTTTATTCGACGTTCAAACTCGAATCTTTTGACTGAAACGATTTACCCAAGGGTAGTTTCACTAACACACAACGCATAAAACAATCTACCAACGACCAGTCGTCGCCTTTCGTTCGAATCCAGATCCTCTAGTCTGTTGGTCCCATCAGCCTGGTTGTCAGCATCCTAGCGTGTTTCAACCGAGTTGCCAGTTTATTATAGATTGAAGGTATCAATGCTGGTTGTCTAAGCCAAACCAAGCCACACTCACTCAATCATATAATTGACCTTGTCACTCGATAACTTCCTCATCGAAACATCTCTATTTTGGTAGCTCACATCTTTTACCAATTACCCATATACCCTCATACCATACAAACTCACAATGCCTGGACAATCAACAACACGATGGCTTCAGCTGTCTTTCCTCTTGATGGCCAGCAGTGCTTCAGCAGGATCTCTCATGCTATCCGACTTTGAGTCAATCAGTGACAAGTCCTTCCCATCAAACTGCGTTCAAGCATACGACACACCACTATCTCAATGCACGCCTGCCGATTTCACTGGTGGCAAGGCATGCAGCGCTGCCTGCAAGGACTCAGTTCAGCAAGCCCAAGGCTTCATTCAAGCATCATGTGGTGAGGTCTCAGCCAGCTCAGAATCTCTTCTTAGCCGTGGCCAGAAGGGCAACCTTGTTGCTGTTCTCTGCCGAGATGTCGACGAGCCCCAGACTCAACAACCTGAACCACAACCTGAGCCCGAAACTCAGGCAGCACCTACCACAACAGCTCCTGCTTCAGCTACCAAGGTCATGAAGAATGTTCTTATCGAGACTAGTCACTCCTCTATCAAGGACACATCAAACGGTAGTCTGAACGGGCCACCGCTGTCTTCTGTGGATGAAGACCTTGCAACCAAGAGTACCGTCCTCGCGATCGACACAGAGCAGCCCACTGGCTCTCTACCCATCCCCAACCAGATGGTGACCTCGGTGACCAAGGTCGCTTCAGCTAGCCACACAGCACAGGCAACAACCGCGGCGCCAACACCTACACCAGCAGAGGCTGCTGGTGCTGTTCAAGCCCCAAGTCTCCGGTTCATATGTGCATCTTTTGTCGTGTCCGCAGTCATGTACATGGTTGTCTAGAGAATCTTGTTTAGCAATTCATTTCCTCGAACAGGAATTTAGGAGTTTTGTACCTTTGGCCAAAGGAACCGGTAGAGTGATCGCTACATAGGCATCACAGGATAGATCTTTTTAGCAGTGGAAGTACTCACATCTAGTTACACAATTGAGTAGCTACAGAATAAACCCAGTCAAACTACAAACTTTTGACTTGCATCTATGCTGTGAACTTCAACCCCGAAAACAATGACTGTATAATGTCTTCTGCATCGAAGACGACAAATAGCTCTATTATTCTTACCAGAAAGCTGTGGTCTCAGGATGAAGCGGACGTCACTTTAAATATCACTGTTGTTCGTGAAGCGAGCTTAAAACAAACCCATCTAAATACTTTATTAGGATCTCATCAAGGAGTCATTTGTAGTCAATGGCTTGGCACGCACCATGACATAGGTAACTTTCGACCTTTTTCTCATTGTGTACACAAAAGACATGGCAATTTGAGTACGCTCTCAATTACAAAACGAACACCTGAAGCTATCGTCAAATCATGCTTTCGAGCATTTGCACCACCGGGTGCGTTTTTGTCCTTGGCGGCTTGATGTGAGAGCTTGGCCCTTGGCGCCCAGTACCAGACAAGCCTGGGGTGCATCTCTGGGCATCTTGGCTGCACCAAAATCCAGGGTCTTTCCAGATCTCCAAGAGATATCCAAGACTTCAGAAATACAACGTCAATTGACGTTCTAAAAGAGGTGTTTCGCGATGCCTTCACCGTGTAGCACAGACACACTGCAAAGCTCTTTTCAGAATGAGCGGTGTATTTGATATTCCGCTCAATGCTTGTGGGTTCGGGGAAGACCCAAACCATGGGGAAAAGAGTCCGGAGCTTTGCTGGATGAAGGTAGTGCGCTGCCTGTCATTCTTACTGACGTCAGTTCGGATGAGGTAATTATTGAATGGGTTGGGTTTTAAGCTTGAAGACAAGGTAACATCAGCTGCTGTCTTTAACGGTTGCAAAGCCTGGAACAAAGGCCAGAGCTCGGTCTGGACCATCACAGACCTCGCTGGACGTTTCCAATGTCCCGTACATCCACCATTAGCAGCTCAGGCACTTTGCATGACTATGAATAAGCATAACCATATCGATCTCCCAGCCGAACAGAACAGGACAGGGCAACAATTAAGGTTGTCTAAGGTTTTGGCCGTTGTGGCGGTAACAAATAACCTTGATTTGACAGACCCTCAAACCGGGTGCCAAAGACGAGAACCTACGGAGTACCTGAACAAGGCGACAGGCTTGTTTAGTGGAACGGGCGCACAAATCAAGAGAGGAAACAAGAGCCGGGGAGACGCTAGTTAGATGTACAGGCATTGAACGCTCTGATGCTGTTTTTCTCAGTGAGTACAGAGCACAAACAACAACGTTTTCGGCCTCGTGGGGGTGACATGACAAGCCGTCGCGATGCAGTCGGACGTTAACGTGCAATACCGATGTTGATCATGCTGCGGATCAGTCTATCGTGAGAGAAGGAAAAAGAATGACTCGCGATGAGAGGATAATAGAGCCGAGATTGGCGGTGCAAACTCGTCATTGAGGGAACGAGATAGTGCCAAGAAATACTGGTATTGGCTGAAGCATCCCCAGGTGGTCAATCGGTTGCCCGCAATTCTTGTTTACTCCGGAGTGAAAATGTTGATTCGTATTGGCGACCGAAGGAGACAAGGTTCCATTTCTGATAGAAGTGCAGGGGTCTACAAACGCATCTTTTACCAGAGCATTCTATGCTATGGCTACGGAGTGCCTATGGACAGATAACAGCATAATAGTCTGGAGATATTGTGCGCTGCTTTGCTTTTTTCGACCTTCAACTAACGTTAGTGGTTAGGCGCCGTTGGGCTTTTAATCTCGTTTGTTGTTGGATTCGATTTTAGACAAACGCTTATGTGTATGAGTGAGAGGTCGTTATTTTGAGGCGGGAAGTGGAACCAAATATACTGGCATTAGAAATAAGGTCTGGGCGTTCAACAAGGGAGGAGCATGTAATGGGGGACGAGCTGACGAGTAGGACAAGGCGTGATAGGAAGCCTTGTGTGAACCGTTATCGTGAGGTTACTGTTTTCAAGTCTTGATTTGGTAGACAGATTTGTATCAAATACACAGATATACGTAGTATATATCATCTCTCTGAAAGGCGTAACATAGACAATCTCTAAAGAACAAAGTCTGGACACTCTGAAGTCTTGGTATCTTGCCGATTCGTCCGGCTTGGGTGTCGTGAAGTCTCTGGATAAAAGCAGACGGCGCATCAACTGGCCCCGCGGAACCCCCACTGAGAGGCTCTTGGCGGTACTTGAACTACCTGGGGACCCTTGTTCACACCCTGTCCTTGACCTTGATCTCACGGTTACATAGGTGTGCTTCTTGTGTGGTGAGATGTGGATGGTGGTGACCTTCAACTATTGCGCTAGAAGACGCCCCCTCCGGAGACACAAATCTCCAGCCGATGAGGTTAAATCAACCTTAATACATTTTCTTTCGTTTCCTTATCGTCATTCTTGACAATTGCTTCTCCTCACGCGACATCCTTTGACCGTTGGAATTGCACACCTTTTCATATCAGTCTCACCCCGCCAAGACTTCAGTGGCTGCGTGGCGCACCATCCCTGTTTTTATAGGCCCTGCTGCCCTGTGACGACACTGTTCAAGGCCTGTGCCATTTTTCGACGACCGATTGACGGGGATCAATCCCGTTGCTCGCTCTTATCCATTGACCATCTTTTTTCTTCCCTTTTCTAACAACAATCGGACTAGGCCACAGTCTCACAATCGAAGGCCTCTTGTCTCCCATACTTCGTCGCTCTTTCATCTAATCGACTTCGTGGATTTTGCGCTTCTCCTCGAGACGAATTGTCAACAACAAGTGATCGCGGCGCCGCCGCCGACCTTCGCACATCGCGACAAACGTTGCAGTGATTGCTTCCGAGATCGCGATACCACACCTGCGCTGCATATTCGAGAGCCGATTAGGCACAACCGAACGACGCAAGTTATTGTATACTTATCTCCTTCAAAATGGCGTGGAGTCACCTCGACATTACCAAGCCGCACTTGGTGTACATCATCCTCGGCGGCTTCACTTCCATCTTCATGCTCTGCTCCTCTGTTATCAAGGAGCGCATGTACATTGGTGAAGCCACAGTTGCCACCCTGTGCGGTGTCATATTTGGTCCCCATGCCGCCAACCTGATTGATCCTCAATCATGGGGCTCGACTGATATCGTCACCGTCGAATTCTCCAGAATCGTTCTTGTTGTACAATGTTTCGCCGTTGGTGTCGAATTGCCCAAGTTCTACATGGAGCGCCATTGGAAGTCTGTCATCTTTCTCCTGGTCCCCGTCATGACCTTTGGCTGGCTCATTACAAGTCTGTTCATTTTCTGGATGATCCCGGCGTTGGACTGGCTTGACAGTCTTGTTGTGGCTGCCTGTGTTACTGCTACTGATCCTGTCCTGGCCTCCTCCGTTGTCGGAAAGGGAAAGTTTGCAAAGCGAGTTCCAAAGCATCTTCGAGATTTATTGTCTGCTGAATCTGGATGTAACGATGGCATGGCGTTCCCCTTCATCTATCTGTCTCTATATCTGATTCAGTACAAGCGAGATGTCCAGGATGTGAGCTTCCACTTCGTTGTATATGTCCTCCTCTACGAGTGTGTTTTTGGTGCTATTTATGGCTTCGTTATTGGCTACATTGCCCGCCATGGTATCAAGTTCGCCGAAAAGCGTGACCTTATCGATCGAGAGAGTTTCCTCGTCTTCTACTTCGTTGTTGCGCTCTGGTGCGCTGGCTCTGGTAGTATCCTTGGCCTGGACGATCTGCTCGTCGGTTTCGCTGCCGGAGTCGGTTTCTCCAACGATGGTTGGTTTGGCGAAAAGACCGAAGAGTCTCACGTATCCAACGTTATCGATCTTTTGCTTAACTTGACTTATTTCGTCTACTTTGGAACGATCATCCCATGGGAGCAATTCAACAACGATGTCTTTGGCATGAAGGCTTGGAGACTTGTGGTCATAGCCGTTTTTGTCCTCCTCTTCCGCCGAATTCCTATCATGCTGGCCCTGAAACCGCTTATACCGGACGTCAAAACATGGCGCGAGGCTTTGTTCGCTGGCCATTTTGGACCTATAGGTGTGGGCGCCATTTTCGTGGCCATTCTGGCACGGGCTGAACTCGAGCATGGCGAACCAGTGCCCCTAGCAGAGATGCCGTCTGAGGATATTGATCATTATGAGCTCATATACCTCGTGTGGCCTATAGTCAGCTTTCTGGTTGTCACCTCGATTCTCGTCCATGGGTCCTCCATCGCCGTATTCACTCTCGGAAAGCGCATCAATACTTTGAGTTTGACCATGTCATACACAGCCGCCCCCGAAGATGGCCCATCCTGGATGAATCGGCTGCCTCGAATTTCATCACAATCTAGATCCCAGGCGAGATCCTTTTCAGAAGCTTCCATTGATGAAGAGAAGGGACCCCAGATTCCTCCCGATGCCGCAGTTCCTGCCAATAGCCCCTACAGTCATTTGTTGCGCAGACAACGAGATAACAACGGCGAGAGCCGGTCGTCCTCCGTTGTGTCACGAAAGCGCAAGAACAAGAACTGGGACGAGAACCTTGGTCCTGGAGGTCCCATTACCCAATCCGCCATCTTTCCCCAACGACAAGAATCGGCTCCCATGTCTCCTACCGAGCAGTATGAGCAAGATAATACTGAATCAACTCTGGCCGCCGACGATAGCTCTAAGGAGAAGGATCCTGACAGGATTGAGAAGGCAGGAGAGAGCTCTTCGGGTAGCAGTGGCCAGAAGACGCCACCTAAGCCTGTAAATATTTACGAAGAAGGCCATGATCTAATATTCGAGAACAAGGAAGGTGACGTACTTGATGTTGAGCCCGCACCCAATTCTCACCGAGAGGACGAGAGCCATGTACCTATCACAGCTGTCAAACCAGCGCACGACAAGTTGTGGACCATGTCTGGCTTCAAGAAGAGAGTGGGAGATGTCTACAACTTTGAGATGGAGAAGCGTAAGGATAAGGGTACCGACCGACGACATGAACCCGCCAGAGCCTACCAATTCGGAAACACGGTATGTTTAGCCTTTTTCTTTTCTTTTTTTGACAAGAGAACAGAGAACTAACGAGCCGCAGATCATTGTCGAAGACGAGGACGGTGAAGTCGTTAAGACCTATGAACTGCCCACGACTAAGGGTGAGAACTCTGAAGCTGGCCCTAGCACGCCCGGATGGGCCAAGCTTGGAGGTATATTTGGAGGCGATAACAACAACAACAACAACAACACCAACAATGCAAATGAACAGAACAGAAAGAAGTCTATCGCAGAGAATCAAGCTGCCGATGACAAGGCTATTCGCTTCACGATTGGTGGTGTCGGTCAGCGTATGACCAAGGAGGACTTCATCCGTGAAGTGCAGAAGCTGGATTCGCGAACAAGAAAGGAGGTTGTAGAGCAATCAAACGCGTCGCAAGCTATCAAGAAGGTTGCAAAGCAGGATCTACCACCCGAGACAGCTATCAAGGCCGCCAAGGCTGCAGAACACCACGCCATCGGAAAGGAGAAGCAACCTGCTGGTCCCTCTGCGGCCCCTGCTCGCCGTCCAGGTCCAACAAGCCCACCTAGACCCTCCGAACAAACGGGAGAGACAGCTGTCGAGCGAAAGCGTCGCTTGGCAGTGCTCCAAGATCAGGAGGATGAGCAGCATGTGGAGGAGACAGGCGAGACACCAGCTGAGAGGAGAAGAAGAGAAGCTGCTTTGGGTGTTGGCAATGACGGCGATGACAGTGATGATGAGGGTGGTGAGAGGGTGCCACCCAACAGGCGAGGTATCACATTTGCCGATTCGACACGGCCTGGCAGGGGTAGGACTGCAAAGTAAGGGATGGACATTTGGTGAAGCGAATTTGTTTGCATTACAAACATAGATGACGATATCCAGTATGATTTTATGGATTGTCGAGGGAAGTGATAATGAGCATCGTGCATTACTTAGCATGACACACGAAGTCAAATCATATTACGAACGAAAACAGAAGAGGGGGCTTATAATTCACGTTTAATCACTTTATTTCTTTTGGAATTAGAATACATATATCCATTTAAGCTTCCAACATTGTATCTCGCGATAGATGGTAGGTGACTGTCATGTGATAGATCACGTGGCTTGTTGCATATGATATACCTAGGTAGTCTTAACAAGTTAAGCTGAAGCTTTTTGTTCCGTGTGAGTTTGCATCGAAATTGGTCCTTAACATGCCATTTTTAAAGCGTTTCTGTTTATGATTACTACCGAACCCCACACAAAGATTTCTCCCCCGATCCATTAGAGCTCAATGGATGCTGGCGATGGCCAACGAGACTCGCCGCTCTCAATAAGCGCCAATGTTGCAGGTATCTTGACTTTTGTCGTTGCCATTGCCGCAGCATTTTATGCTCGTCTCACGTATTTACGAAATAGTGATGATGAGTATTTTCGCGTTAAAACATCATTGTCGTGGTATAAGACCGAGTCCACATGGCTGGCGGATCTCGTGAATGCCATCAATGCCCAGCATGAGAGTTTTCATGCATATCAACCCGAATATCAGATGTATAATTTTGTCATGGATGATCTGTTGAATCTTGAGAAACGTCTACTCGACATCGTTGACGAGACGGAAGCCAAAGCAAGCATTGGCGACGAGGGCAAGAGATGGACGCTCTTGCCTCGGAGTTGGAACGGTCGCACAACTGTAGCCATGGCGTGGCTGCCAGTGCGGACAAAAGCCCTTGAGCTAGTCAGGCAGCGAGAAGGTTTGACAGCGAGGGTGCAGTTTATGCAAATGAGCATGATCTCTTCTCGACTGCGGGAGCTGGATTCGAGAACAAAATGGCGGGAGATGAAGATGGACGAGAGCTCGCGTAAGCTTGAGTCTTTAGTCGAGTCTCAAAGAGATCGAATTCACCGGCTAGAGGACCTTGTAAGCCGGTTGACGCATCGCGGCCATTCCGGGTTTTCGCGGGTTGGAACGTTGGTAACTGCGGAAGTCAAGACCACGGGGTCGACTGAAGCGATTGATGTTGGAGATTCCACCACGGCATCCGATTCGGAGGAGACAGTTGTACGCAGGAAGCCCGTGTACTGATAGCAAGAGGTGGATTTATATAAAGCCGTACCCATTTTTGTAGGCGTATGCAACCGCAATGCATAGACTTGGAAAGGCCCAAAGGATATCCATTTCCACCACAGCCCATACCCATAAGCAACCTACAGGAGGAGCCCGCTTCATAATAGCGATATATCCGTAGTTATTGCTGATGTGAATGAGGTATGGACCAGCCAAAGTGCTCATGACGAAGAATATCACTTGACGAACGGTCTCTTGGTACTCTTTGGGAAGGAGCGGAATGAAGTTCTTTTGGGCGTAATGCGGATGTAGTACGTAGAACAGGACGATGAATACTGGAGCATTATTGTGTTAGTACACTGCTTTACTAAAGATGGCTGGCAGAAGACATACAGAGCCAGGCTGTAAAAGTCCTTTGAACGATTACAGGCCATTCAAGGTCCATAGCATACTGTCGCTGCACAAGTACGTCGAACGTGAAGTGAACCGTGGCAATGATCCCAGTCCATAACAATGTCTCGAAAATACGTTCTGTTCGAGGTGACAAGAGAGGTCCTTCGCCATTGAGCTCGCGTTGTCGACGATCGGCTTCTTCGAAAAGGTCGCGGCCTTTGGCGAAGTCGACAAGAGTTTCTTTAGTAGGGGCGGATCGATCAGGTTGTTCAAGTTTAATGTCCTTGGCGGACTTTTCTTTGCGTTGACGGGCCATGGTTAAATGGAAGAGGGTGTCGTGAGATGAAGTTCATTAAGGAGTGAAGTAAAGTTGTACGCTGCCCAGAGTTTAGAGGCCAACGTCAACAGGTTACCCCAAGGAGTTTAGTGTATAAAGTGCCGTCCCGCGCTGCACGCCAGGGCACTGAGCTTCCCCCAAGGTTGGCCTGTAATTTATGCAATAGATGGAAGGCGGGGCTTCAGCTTGTAGCTCCCAAGGTGGTGAGGCGGTGAACCGTTCAGTAGAGGTAGGCTCGTTCTAGGGGTGTTGCCTTAGCGATTGGTATTCGCGCCCTCGTGAGCTTCTGCCCCTCCATATCCAAGTTTCACTTGTTTATTCTCGTGTCTCGTGCCACTTTTGTCTCAGCCATCGCAACCTGTTCATGATCCGGGCCAAGTCCAGTTCTCGAGAGGACGCGAACTCTCTGTTCTAACAGTGCAATTGAGCTGAGTATAGCTTTCAATTTCTGCTCACTCGCACTCATAGGACCTGCACTGCTGTGACGACCTATATATCCATCCACCCCACCGACGACCCAGGTCGCAAATCAATAGCGACAACTCCGGAACACCCGTCGCAAAATACAGCTATAACCTCGACACCGAGATCACCGCCGACATGAACGTTCTTCACATCTTTGCCGGCCTTGCCGTCGTGGTGCCGGGCATCTACATGTTTACTGCCAGCACTGCCCAATCGACCATCAAGAACAAGCGTGTCTGTCTCTTGATTGCGCATCCCGACGACGAAGCCATGTTCTTCTCGCCGACCGTCCTCGCCCTCACACGACCCGAGAACGGAAACCACGTCAAGATCCTATGCTTGAGCACTGGTATGAGCCGACTGCAACGACCCGTGCTTTGCGATCGCATTGTGATGCGACTACACAAACTGGTTGAAAGCAGTTTTGGCTGATGGTGATTTGGCGCATTATAGGAGATGCCGACGGATTAGGAGACATTCGCAAGCAGGAGCTGGTCAAGAGCGGTTTGGCGCTTGGACTCCAGAACGAGGATGATGTTTTTGTGGTGGACAACCCGTATGTCGAATACCTTGGGGGCCAATAACCGCTGCTCATGAAGCTAACAGACTGCCTCACTTACAGCACCGATTTCCCTGACTCGATGACGACAATGTGGGACAAGAACCTAATCGCTCGTCTGCTAGGAAGCACATTTGCTCCTAAATTCGGCCAAGAGCGTAAGAACAACATGAAGCCTACGGCTAACATTGACATCCTCATCACCTTTGACAGCCACGGCGTATCTTCTCACCCCAACCATATCTCTCTCTACCTGGGTGCCCGATCCTTTATCCAGGCTCTCACCACTACCGAGTCGGAGTGGCCAAGTCCTGTCGATCTATATACCCTCACCACTGTGGGTGTTGTGCGCAAGTACTCGGCTTTCATGGACTTTATTCCCACGCTGCTTTCGTGGGTCAGCGCCAAGAAGCAGGATGAGGAGCGCCCTGAGGGTCTCGTCTTTATGAACCAGCTTGTTGGCCGCGGCGCATACGGTGCCGCCTGGAGCGCCATGACCCAAGCACACAGGAGCCAGATGGTCTGGTTCCGATATGGCTGGATCACCCTCAGCCGATACATGGTCATCAATGACCTACGTCTCGAGAAAGTTAAGCCGCAGTAATCAGAACGGAATGGAAAAGAACCGCATGGCCCGGGGAGTTTGGAACTCATCTTGAATATTCGGTACTATTTATATGTACGACGTTGGCGTACTATTTGCTTCTATATCTTGCTTGCATTGAAACAAATTTTTATGAGAACAAGGCAAATGCTCATATTCAATACAGTTGATGGTTAAAAACAGGTTGCACACAACATGGAATTTCGAAATGCCAAACTTCATATCGCGAATAACGATATTGTTGATTCTATTATTATTTCTACCTGAACGCCTTGAATTCAGCATGATCCTAGTACTTACCTTATTAGGTCGCCTTAATGGGCTTCTTCTGCATAGCCTGCTTGAACACCTGCAGCGCAGTCTCAGGCTCTGTTCTGTTGTTAGCAATGGTACTGACACTCGCAGGTGGAACTTACGATAATACGCCACTGAATGGCCAGCCTCCCAAACCTTTAGGAAAGACAGGTTCTCAACAGTCTTGTATCGACCGTGGGCTTTACCGTCTACTGTGTAGTTACTGAATGGCGCCGCTACGAACTTCTTCTGGCCTGGCCATTCAAGCGCATAAGAAGCCCAGAGAACACCCTCCCAGTTGCAGATCCAATCTGAACATGATAAAATCAGTATATCACGCTCCATGTGTCACAAGATGCCAACTTACCGGTATCTCCGGCCCAAATAACCGTGTTGATACCACGCTTCACCACATCAGCCAAACGCTCGACGTATGAGCGCGCACCTGTATTCGTGTAAGTATTTCTTCTTGGGCTCATATTTTCAGGCCACTCACCGTCTCCCGTGGTCACCATGTTTGCAAAAACAGTGTCACTGCACTCAGTAAACCGTGTATTCGCTCCAATCGCATCCATGATATCAGCTCGTGTGATGTACTCAAGGAAGTTCTCCGGCGGGTCAACATCATTTCTTCCGATGCGCACATCATAAACGTTAAAGTCGGTTCTGCTTGCAATTTCAAGGTTGGTAAACATTTGAGTGTTACACACATCATCGGCCTTTGCGCATTCCTCGTCCTGGCCCTCGAGTTTAGTACAGTTTTTGAGGGCAGGTAAACAATACTCGTCGTATAAGTCAATAAAACGTGTTAGGAGCTTTTTGTCAAGGATCTTCTTGTAGGGATTGCGGTTCGCGTATGTCGCATAGGACTTGAACTGCCGTTCAGGGTCGATCCAGCCGTTATTGATGCCCAGCGCAACCATGTCGAGCTTGTGGCCGTCGACGTCGCCCTTTTCGATTTTGTCATTCTTCTTGAGGAAGTAGTCGGCAAACTCAGGGCCATAGTGTCCACCGTATGACTGCGTGAAGAGTCCAAATTCTCGCGACTTGTACTTTGGGAATTTGTCTAGGAAGGCCTGCATGAACTTCCAGATATAAGGAGCTGCCTGCGCCGTGGAGTTGACATCTTCAGTACCGACGCTGAAGCCAGAGCCGATGGGCTGGTCGATGTAGAGCATGTTTGCGTATTCGTTCCAGGAGTGAGGGTTGAGAGTTGGCTCAGTGTCGTTGTTGACGAAGTGGCATGGCCCATGTTCAGTGAAAAGGCCGATCATAGAGGAGCAACCAGGACCACCGTTGAGCCAGATAGCGAGAGGAGCGTCCTCAGCATTGTTACGGGCCTCGAAGAACCAAAACCACATACTGTGGTTCTTGCCTATGTGCACGTTGGTATTGATCTCGATGCCTGTATTGGGCTTACTTACCGACAGACAGGTATCCTGAATATTGCCCAACTCCAGGCGTAGTCTCACAGATTCCCGAATTGGTCACATACTCAAGCTTCGAATTGGTCGCAGCATGTTGGAACGCTGTAAGTCCGTGACGTTCCAGTGTGCGGAACTGTTTACTATCAGGTGTCATGCCGCCCCAGGCGTTGACTGAGCTGACAAGGCCCAGCAGAGCCGTCGAGATGAATGAGAAGCGCATCGTGAGGAAATGCTGCTTGACTTGACTTGACTTGACTTGGCCGGTGTTGCAAGAGTCACTCTTCCTCAGCTAAAGAAGAAATGAGCATGGGAAAGCACCTGTTCTTCTATTTATAAAGCATATTGTCATTTGTGGAACAAAACGTGAAAGATCCTGGTTACTCGCCGTTGATCAAAGTCTCGGCAGGAATCTTGTGGTACATTGCACAGCTCCTTCTCTCTCTCTATCCCTTGTATCGCACTGTCATTTTAGGCCGAATTGTTTCTCCAGTTGATTAAACATGTTCCAAAACAGCAGCGACGTGCGCCAAAAATGGATATGCGCTATGACTGATATGTGCGAGCATAGCTCTTCTGTTTCAGAATCCGGTGAAGATGCTCTCTTTGCTATTTGGTCTCTCCTCTGGAAAAGACATATTATGGGGTGAATGCCCGTAATTATGTGGAAAAGGATGAGAAGGATCATTCTTAATTCCTACGCGAATGCAACTTGACGTCTTGTAGCGGTAATCGTGTGGTAAAGAAACATCAAAACAACCTGGTCTCACAGGAGAAACACTTTCCAAATGAGGTTTGATGATCGGCAGGGCATCTGCTGAATCGGGACATACCCTTGGTCCATGGCCGTCACTCCAGGCGCACATGTTCTTCTCGTTAGCTACTAATCTACCTACCTACTACCTACTATGTAAAACATGTACTTGTTCTACTGCGTCCTGTTATGCGGTATACAGGCGATCCGACCAGGTGGAACAAGACGGGAGACTGCCTAAGAGGCTAATGAACGGCAGTCTGCAGGCCTAACTGATAAAACTTGGCGCGATGTTACACACATACTAGTCTATCTACTGGTTCAGTTGCAGTTGACGTTCGTTCATCATCGAAGAAGGTCAGTAGGTCTATAGGTTAGTGGGAGGGAGATGACCTCAACAATAGTCAAACGACACCCATAACCAAGATATCTCACCCAGTCCCCCTCACTATGTGTTTCTCTTACATGACATCCTATCAGTGAAGACCATTAGTGATGTTTGGTGGCTCGAGTGTCAATTTTCCTTTGATGTATATCCAAAAACAGTCGACAATAAGCCCCAACTAGGTACCTAGGTAGTCACCTAGAAAACACTTCCCCTCTGCTAGAACAATGAACCTGTTTTTCTTATCATCTTCCCATTTGCATTTCTCAGTATCACCAGTCGGTTTCATCATCAACATCGACATGTTCTCCGGTGACCTTATCTTCGTACGCCCGCGCAAAGCTTCAACACTGAAAAGTCAAAATGCCATATCAATCCCACTACGCAGTATGAGCCATGCCAAACTCGAGGAAAGCCTAGTCGAAGACTGTCGTCAAAGAGAGGACAGATACCCCAAGGAGAGGCTCTCCAAGCAACTACTGTATCAACGAGACGACTTAACGAGAAGTCAGGAAGCGGTATTGCACACTCTGCACTCTCAGATACAAGACGGTCCTTTGTCCCCAGTCTCGGATTAGACAGTCACGCATATGTTACTTGGCTTCTTCGCATATACCTGAATTCGTGTCATACGCTGCCAGATGTCGATGCTGTCATTGAGGCATGCCATTGCTCGAGGAACCGCTAGGTGAAAGGATGCGACATTGGGGAGGGAAGCACAAGGACAAAGTTCAGGCATATCACTGTTTCTTATAGTTCCCTCTATGACAAACCAATACAGACGGAGTCTTTCATGAAATAATGCTGTTCCCAATAATCTATGGTATATCCTTCTTGTAGCGCCAATTCAAACAACACATCAAGAAATACAAAAAGACCTTATATCAGCTATATCTAAAAATGCACACTTCGCTTCTTTTGAACCTTCTTTCGCTTGTCATCATCTTTTCGACTGCTAAAGAAGCCGCTGACACTCGCCGCCGCAGGTCCTGCATAAGGGGCTGCTCCTTGCAGCAGGCCACCCAAGCCATGGCGCTTCTTGCCATTCTCGTTGGGACCAGGCTGCGAAGGTTTCGCTTGAGACGGGGGCGGGGCGAAGGTGCTAGGCTGGGGCTGACCGTTTGGTGCTGGCCCAACGCTGTAGGGTCTCTGGGGTAGATTGTATGAGTTTGGTGGAGCTTGAGCCGGGCCAGAAGCGAACTGTGGTCGTGGAGGTAATGGTGGCGATGGATGCCCAGGACTCGTTGGTGTATCAAATTCCTGACCAGCCATACCATACTCTCGACGTAGTCGCTCTGTCTCCTTGTCAACTTCGGCGTCTCGCTTCAAACGTTCTTGCTCTTCAGTCTCAAGCATCTTCTGAATCCTCTTGCGTTCATCCTCCTCCTGCTTCTCACGTTCGAGCCTCTTTCGTTCTTCCTCGGCTACCATTGCTTGTAACCGTCGTGTTTCGGCTTCAACCTCGGCCTCACGTTGCGCATTATTGTTCGACGGCTGTGCCTGAGCCTGTGCTCGAGGGGGTGATGATTGCCGGTTGTTGTTTAAAGCCCCTGTCATTACTGGACCTGCAGAAGAATTTGCTGCCGGTCTGGAATTCTGTCGACGTCGGCCATTAGACGAAGCGAGAAGGTGAAAAGGATCTTGGCTTGGGTTCAAGTAAAGGTCTTTGATGGTCTCGGCGCTCATGAGAAGAGTGATTTCGAGACCTCTCCGATCCTCGATCTCAACTCGAGCCATGTTAGGTTCGTAGATGGTCATGGTCGAGTCGTGCTTGGCTCGAAAAAAGGCGACAGTGATGTCAGGTTCCTTGCTCTTCTTTCCACCAACATTTCTACCAGTCATATAACATGTCATATCTTTGCTCAAACGACCATCGCGTTTCCATCGAAAGACTACCTTGGGAACCAACTCGGTAATGGGTGGTCGATGCTCCTGGTCTATCTGACTGGCGCTGGGTAGCTTGAAGGATCTCTCGGGAAGTTCAAACTCCCAAATATCTGTCTTACCCCAGCTTCCTGGGTGCTGCTTGACAGCGATGGCTTGGTCTGGGTTGTAAAGCAAAACATCAAAGCTTTCTGGCGTAGCTGGTGTCTTAGGCGGTGGGTTGCCATTCTGCGCACGAATTTCGGCGGCGGACAGTGTAGGCGCTACCCAGTCAGGCTTGACATCAACCTCTGCGTAGATCACAGAGGTGTTTTGCGAGTCGAAGATGCCGAGCGCATATTGTCCATCGGCATCGGAGGGAGATGGTCGCTTCAGAAGGTATTCGGGCGCAGGGTCTGATCCATTGTGTGAAAAGTAGAGAATGTTGTTAAGCGGGTTCTCTGATGATGTTTTAAAGCGAAATGTCGGGAGGTTCTCGTCGAGCATTTTGCTGACTGTGTTCTTTATCTGTAACTCGAAATGCGATCTGTTGATTTGGTGTCGCAAAGCAAACTCGGGAGATGACGTAGTAGTATGTCGGATGTAACACACGCGTGGAACAAGAGCTAGTGTCCCAAAAATGGTTTGTCGAAGACGGCGCTGAAATCTATTGAAGCAACGAGAGGAGAAACGAGTGGTAGTTATACCTGACTGTGAGTAGTTGAAAGGAAGAAAGCCTGACAGACAATTGCGCGGCAGGCTGAGAAGGCGGGGCTGCTTTGAAGCAAGGAAGTAATTACACGGCTGTGACTGCTCCTACGAGGGTCACGAGGACTTGAAGTTTCGACAAATGGGTATCGAACAAACGAGAAAACGTTGCAGATAAAGGCCAGTATTCGTGGTGGAAATAACATGCAAATGCTCTACGAAATAAATACTAAGACAGAATTCATTATTTAACGTTAACAATTGAACCTGCTCGTTCTCCCATCAGTCGCATAGCATACCAAATGCGCCCAACGCCACACCCGCTCTATCAAAGAGGCTGTGCAGCCTGTACCGTCGCTCATTCGTTGCTATTCTTGTCTTGTCTGGACCTGATCTATCGGATTGTGATACTCCGACGGGAAGCCTCATAATAACGATCGCCTGCTAACAGCGATTCTGCCAATGAATGGCGCCGGGTATATTAAGCATGTCTACCACCCTAACGCGCGTCCAATGACAAGCAAACCGTTGAGCCTCGTTTTCTACGTCAGCCCTGCCTGGGTGCAGCATTATAAGATCAATCCGTCACGTAAATTGATCAGCACTCAGTCATTGTGTAATTTGAAGTGTAGTATATGTTTTGCATTTATAGAAACCCAGCTTTCTTTCTCTACTGGTTCATCTAAACATATAGAGGCAATAAAAACTCCGGGCAATGTGAAACGCAAAACCTCAGCTACCTGATTCGTGTCTTCCAATGTAGACCTTAAAATTCAACTCCAAGTGTATCATCATGCCTTCAACGCCTTGTATCCAATGCAAATGTCATATTCGGTTCATTACGCCTTTTCGTCAATTTCGTACCACGGTTCTTTTTTGCAATCCCATCCGGCCCAGTAATCTGGGCACCCACAAACACTGAAAACTTGCACGACGATCGTCCTGGCCTATGTTAGGCACGAGCAGTTGCGATGGTTCTCGGCTGCAGGTGTTCGCCCATGAAAGATCCGGCAGTCCAGGCAGCTCCAGGTAGTGGTGGACAGCGCCCAAGGCCGTCATATTTTCGAATCTGCTCGCATGTGTTCGATGCCCACCTTTTCGTGTATCCGTATTGTATTAGAGCGCTCCAGTGAACTTCTGTTGTTCTATTCTTCCTCTGAAACCGTCATATAGTGGATCGGCCATCGTTTGTCTCCATTTGTCGACAGTGACGCATACGAATGCAAGATCCTCAATCGCCATTGCCCAGTCAGTAGCAGTCTCACTGTGACTATGCGGGAGGTGGAGGGTTTGTTGTGGTTTGCTCTTCGTCTGCTGTGGGAGGTCCCCTGCGCGCCCGTCGCCTTCGGCGCTGATTTTGGAATCTTGGTCGACAACATGGGTACCAACAGCAAAAGAAGCATGCAACAACCAGGCCAATAGCCAGGCCTATTAAAAAGCCGCGCATAATCTTCTCCCCATTTGAACCTCCTTTGGCGATACCCATGAACTTATCGCGAAATAGGTCATCTGCGAATGAATCCTGGGGAACGAGATTCCCTGTTGTGCCTGCTGTTGAGGACTTGTCATCCTCCGGCGACGAGGAGTGCTCGCCGCGGGGGATGAGAAGCCATGCCGGCGAGATAGGCATGATACGGAAATCGAGGACGGTAAGCAATATTGGTCGCCGGATGAGCGCAAGTGGTAAGCAGATGAATTGAGAGTACAAAATAAGCTTAAAATTCCTTCGCTATGTTTGGCCGATGGTAGAAATAAAAGCAAGTTGTAAGACTTGAAAAACAATGGATCGGTAGTTGTCGGGCATATGTCCGGACGATCCGAAAGATGGACCGGAGCGGCAGCAACGGAGGTTGATAGTGAGCGTTGGGGGATCGACAATCCACAATCCACAGAATATCGTCCAGTTGGTGTGTGAGCAATAGTATGCGATAACTTTGATAGGTTCGACAGCTCAAAAACAGCAGAGGATAACTCAGTTTTGAGGGAACTGAAAAAGTGGTGGGGTGCTTGTGATAGTATCGAGGAAGACAAATATCGAAAGACTGCTTCATCAATCGGCGCGATTGGGTAAAGGATCGGAGGTTAAATGGAGATGAGCCTGATCGTAGGTATCGTGCAATGATGATCAGAGCCTTTCGACAAGTTAGGCTGAACAACAAGCTGGTCTCAAAGAGAGGGAAATGGACAGCGTGAGACTCGGCGTCTGATCTGCCACCGATGAAGTTAATGTAAAACAAGACTAAGATTAAAAAGTCTGGAGGTTGAAGAAAAGTGATGGAGACACTGGTGGTTGGGAACGTAAAGAGAGGGAGCAGGGAGCAGGAACCTCCAGTTTTCGCTAAAAAGGGCCTCCTCTTTCCCCAAAGACTTACGCAGGGAAGAAAGGATCCTTGACATTTCAAGTGGATGTTTGCAAGGAGTAGGGGAATTCCCGTCCGGGGTGCACGTTCCGTTTGAGCTCTCGCTGGTTTGTTATCGGTTTCTCCCCGAAACTCTTCAACTCTCCAACTCTCCCTTGTATCTGACTCTCTCTCCCTCCCTCAGTTTCAGATGACACTCGACACTTTGTGCATTTCTTTAACGGCCAATGCTATTTACACCGAGTCTCTGTTGTCACATCTTCAACACGACATGGGCTTCAAAGTGCGCCAAGACGTTTACTGTCTCCAAGCCCCATTTATTAGCAGCATAGAAATCCACAAGCGCGTCAGCGCCAAGAAATGATATAGTAGCTGCGTTTGCAGTGAATGTGTGCAGGCAAATAAAGCTTCATACGTAGTATGTTTATGCTAAAGTGATAGCCACACACACATAATCATACACCGGATATGCTGGTAGTCAATTACTTAGCATGTCTTTTCAACTTCCCCCAATGCGCCTCCAAATGGCATGTCACTATCATTACGGGATATTATCCTTGACAAAGGTTAAATGCTAAATGCCTCTATCCCAGTCGCTGCGGGCCTTCACGTCATGCCCAACAACCAATAGCGGGCTCTTGGTCCCCGTTGGTTAGCCCGATTTACTCCCCCGCAACCGGGACCGCGGGGTGGCTGATAAAGTCGCGGCTGTGTCGGAGGAAACTTCCGTTGGCTATTGTAAGAGAAATTACTTGGGAATTTAGACAACCTACACTTCGCCTATCGCTCACATAGGCCCTGGACTCCAACACGGCCGTGGTTAAGCAACTATTTTCGATTGGGGCACGGTGTTACAAGGCAAGTTCGAGACCATTTCAGATGTCTTGGCTAAACGGACCTGACTCTCCAACACAAAGGAGCTCAGTCTTCACTGCTTATCTTGACAACCCAAATGGGACAGACGACCCGTCGTAACCGTAAATCATTTTATGATTGTCTAAACTGTGAACGCTTACTACTCCCCCTTTGCCTCCTCAACTCTGCTGTTATAGAACATTATCAGCATATCAAATGCACTTGTGGTAGAGACGGCTGTGAATAACTCCCGTACTGCCCAGGCACGGCTGATAGCATCTAGGGAATCCTGAGCCTTTACTACAAGAACGCATCGCGCAATCCCCATCCCCGCGACAGCCCAACCCCCAGCCGAGAGCAAGAGGACTGCAGTCCTCCTGTACACACTCTGTTGCTTGTCCCAAAGTATTGGAATCGGTATCGAGGCCACGCAAAGATATGCAATCCCGTCCATGCCTGCCGTAAGGATGAGGTCCAGTACAGAATTTCCGGGGTGGCAGTAGTCTGTCAACCACCAGTCAGATTACCATCGTATAAGGGCGTATCAGCTGCACCTGTACTTACATCCGGGATCTGGATTGATCTGCCAGTTCATACCCAGGGGTTGGCAAACCAAGACCAGCGCCGGCAAGACTCCAGCAAAAATAAGGATGGTTAGGACGAACCCAATGATAACCCACGGCCTGTATTGTTTCATTTCTTGCGAAATACGGAGCAAAGACATGCATATAGCCAGCTTGAGGAAAAAGAAGAAGCATGTGTGGATCAGTAGGCCTGCGAACTGTGCCGTGGACCCAGAAACTCGAGCCTTATATTCCTGGGTGTCCAGACCAATCGTGATTCTTTCTTCCATGGTGATGCCGTTGTTGGCAAGCCCATGCTATTGGGTACCGGCGCAACATATGAGTGCCATTTGAGAGATGTAGACGATCTAGCGATTTAAATCAATATTGGAATGATATCATGTGTCGTCAGTCATGAGCAATTTCTTACCGACACCATAATCATGAGGAAGTCTTCGAGGCTGAACGCGGAAACAGAACAAAGATACCACACTCGAGCTATGGCAAGGCCAGAACCGACGACAGTCACTGCGATTGTTTCGGATATGGGGTTGGGCATTTTTTACAGTCGAGATATGTTGATAATCGTAATCTAAGCGAGCGAAAGTGATGATGTGCAGAGCAAGTGAATTGTAGGATGGTCATTGACTGCAAAACTTCCTTATCAATATCAAGAAAGTTGCTGCTGCTTGCACTCCAGCCTTCCTTCCCAATTTGAAGAGGCTACCTGCACAAGACCACCATTCGGGGTTTCCCTGCCTCAGATAGGCCTGCATAATTTGGTCTTGGGGAATTTTAACAGAATCAGAATAACTGCAGAGCAACTGATTGCAACTAATTGCAATATTTGTGTATCAGATCCCATGCGATTTGCTCGTTGGTGTTTCCACTTCATTTGTTACTACCACTACTAATTCTTTTGCCGGTTAGTTTAACACCGTCATCGCACTCCTTGCTTCCTACAGAGCCACTTCAAGGCATCTCCAGGCATCCAGCCAAGTCAGCCGTTCATTTTTGGCAATTCTTGACATCCTAGCTTGCGGTTTGCATGCATTATCTCACCCATATGGGCGCGTAAGCGCCTATTATTTCAGCTATCAGAAGTTTTAAACGAAGACACCCGCATCAGAAGACCGCATCAGCTTACTCAAAAATATTGGGTACCCAGTGTTGCAGGGTTCTAGCTGTCGTGTCACCCAAGAATAAATCATGTCGTTCCCCAGATTACTTGTTCATCTTTATTTTACTTGTTTTGCTTCTTCTTCCTCGCATCTGTGTCTTTCTAGGAACCCTTGATACCTCACAATGGAAACTCTTGACTTTGTCGTGGTTGGAGCAGGTAAGACTTATACCCAATTCTTCTTTACTTCCAGCGCCCTTGTAATTTCAATAACGCATGTACACAGAGATCTCAATCTCACATGTCAACAGGTTGGGCCGGACTGGCTGCTGCAAAAACACGCCATCAGCTGCATCCAGAGGAGTCGATGGCTATCATCGACTCGGCTTCTACTCTGGGCGGCACTTGGGCAGAGCATCGCCTATATACTGGCCTCAACACCAACAACAGATTAAGCACTTATGAGTATCCGGATTTCCCGATGGACACGGAGACTTTTGGCACGAAACTAGGCGAGCACATCCCTGGCGAGGTGGTACACAGATACCTGAATATGTACGCTCAGCACTTTGGCATATACGACAAAATGCGTTTTGAGCACAAGGTTGAAATAGCAGAGCATCAAGAAGATGGCGGCTGGATTTTGACAGTGAGCAACACAAAAACCGGCGAGGTTGTCATGATCAAGGCCAGGAAACTTGTCCTCGCTACAGGTGTCACTTCTGAGCCTTTCATGCCACATATTGAAGGCCAGGAGGAGTTCGGAGTTCCTCTCTTCCACGGAAAAGACTTGCTCAGACATGAGGACACCTACAAGACTGCCAAATCAGTGACAGTATTTGGTGGTACAAAGTTGGCTTGGGATGCCATATATAACTATGCAACCAAAGGGATCCAAGTGGACTGGGTCATCCGAGGTAGGTAACAGCCGCAACCGCCGATATTCGTAGCTTACTGATCTTTGTAGAGTCTGGGCACGGTCCTGCGTGGATGTCTCCCTCGATAGTGACGCCTTTCAAGAAGCTGCTTGAGACACTTCCACATATACGCATGCTGAGTTGGTTCAGCCCATGTACTTGGGGTGCAGCGGACGGTTATGCAAAGATTCGCAGGTTTTACCATGGAACTTTTATTGGACGAGCCATCGTCGACACGTTCTGGAAAGTCCTTGCCAATGATGTCCACGGACTCAATCAATATGACTCCCATCCCGAGACGGCTAAGCTCAAACCATGGAGTAGTAATCCAATGTTTGTGGCCACAAGCTTGTCTATTCTCAACTACGAGACAGACTTTTTCGACTTTGTCAAGAATGGTTTGGTTAGGATTCATATTGCCGACATCGAGAGCTTGAGCAGTCAGACTGTACACTTATCCAATGGCACGAAGTTGCATACAGATGCGATGTGCTGCGTGACGGGGTGGAAACACGTTTCACCCATTAAGTTTCTTCCTGAAGGCATTGAGGAAGAAATGGGTATCCCTCACACCCCTTCTCCTAAGTCGTTCCCTTCCAAGCCGCTTATGGACCAGATCGATAAAGAAATTTTCGACCAGTTCCCTCGTCTCAAGAATCAGCCAGTGAAAAGGGGGGCAAACGGCAAATATCAACCGCTACTGGATAACAAAGGTATCTCAAGTACAGATGCAATCACGCCTTCGACGGTGCTGACACCGTATACGTTGTACCATTTCATCGCACCGCCATCAGGTCGGTTCCTGAAATCTCGAGACATCGCTTTTGTGGGAATGGTGCACAACTTCGGCACGACCATGGTTGCCCTTATTCAGTCAATATGGGTCAGCGCCTATTTTGATAATGAAATCTCATCATTGCCTCGCAACCCTTCGCCCGAGTTCCTAGCTCGCTTGCAGCATGATACAGCGCTCCATAGTCGGTTCGGTAAATGGAGGTACCCTTATGGGTATGGACACATTTATCCAGATTTTGTATTTGACGCGGTTCCGTACATGGATCTTCTTCTGAAAGATTTAGGCTTGCCGATTTACCGCAAGAACGGCATAATTGCTGAGATAGCATATCCATACGGCCCAAAGGATTATAGCACATTAGTGCAAGAGTGGAAGATGAAACAGATGGGGACAGACGCTCCATGGTATCAATGGCTGCACTCGCTGAACTACTAGATCATTGCGTGGAATTTCTATAATCGATCTGGCTATTATTCTTGATTTAGGCTATGTGTTTGCATGATTTTTGCAGTATCTAAACAACCATATCCCGTTCACGAAATCGTTTTGGTCATGGCCGATTGCTAATCCTTGGTGTTCTGCCTGTAATAATCAGGCAGCCACCTGGACTGGGCCCCTTTGCCTTGATGCGTACCATAATCGACACTCATATATATAAGTCAACCCTTCAGTCATAATCATATGTCGCCCTCAAAATACAGTCCTAAATCCATCTCATAGACAGTTTCGTTCAGTCACAGCCATGTCTGAAATAGTTGATTTAACAGGCTCATCACCGGTGGTTCCAACTCGTCAGACTCGCAGCTCAGCCCGCCAGCCACTCTCTCCCACGGCTTTACTTCCTAAAGAACACCAATCCTCGGAATCGTCACTCAACAAACCAACAATAGAACATATTCTGCCTTACCGTTCCCTTTCCGACCTTCCATGTCCAAGAGAGAATCATGGTGCCCTCCGCTCTAAACGCACTTGGCTCGCCTCTCATACTATTCCCCTTCCCCAAGATGTCGTCCAATCTCTCACTCTTCATCCAAATACATATCAAAACCCTGTAGATGCAACATATGTCTTTGCCCAGTCACAAGCTGGGACAGCAGTGTGCATCTCTCCAGATGGCGTCCTCCTCACCTGTGCTCACTGCGTTGCAGAAACACCCTCAGAACTCACAACCACCTCTTCAAGGGCACTCATATCCTCAAGTGGGAACCTGGTATCAGCAACAGTGATAGCATGGGATCCAGCGCGTGATATTGCTCTTCTACTCATCGCCAAAGCTGAAAGCCCCTACAGACCCTTTCCATACGCCCGCATAGGATCGTCCCCTCCCAAGTCCAACTCCAAGCTCTTATGCATAGGCCATCCCGGCTCAGAGGACCTAGAGGCAGAGCGCAGCGGTGTGAAAGCAGAGTACGACACACTAATGCTTAGTGAGGGCACATTCCGTGGACTGGCAAAAGACCAAGATCCGCAGGACAATTGCGATATTGGTGCTCTGAAGCACAACTGCTGGACGTACTGGGGACATAGTGGCGCGGGATTGTTCGATCGAAAGACAGGGGCTTTAGTAGGTGTGCATTCAAGCTGGGATGAGGAAACGGGCATGAGGAGAGGAGTACCCCTTGAGGCGGTCGTGGCATTCCTTGAAGAGTTTGAGGCGAGTAGGAAGAGCAGTTTTGGAGAGGGATGGCAATGGTACGTAAAGTGAACCAATAGACTAAGCAAGCACGCATGGTGCTGGATATTAAACTGTGGAAATACCAGGTATAAACAAACACGTTTGACAGATACGCCGTGCAAGAAAGACATGTTGTCTATCACCCCCAACTTGAAAAGATGGCTCTGTATCTACACTACACATGACTCTGTTGTCACTCGCGCAAACATCATGTCCAACTCCGACCAGCCGCCTGCATATCCTCCAATGCGAGGCAAAGCCTACAAGATCCGACTCAAACAGATTCTAGCTCCATGGCATAACTCAGTTTTGTACAAACAATTGATCCGTCCTGATTCGACCCAACCTCCCCTGTGCTGTGCTGTGCTGTGCTGTGCTGTGCTGTGCTGCGCTGAAATTAACATGCAAGCCCCAAAAAATAGAACGGCGGAGGACGTTCCCGCCGTTTGTTGCAGAATAACACCAATGTCGACTTTTCAAACGCCGTAACCCGCAATATCCCCATGATGAATTGATGAAAAATGCTGCACATGGATGCCGTGGATTGGTCGCTTCTTCCAACAGCAACGCCCTGCGTCGATGAGTATCCCTTTGGCAAAAGCAAATAGCTGAAAATGAAACTAGCTGGGTGCTCAATCGATGCAAGCTCCCCCTAGTTCAATCGCCCGGCCCGGCAACCCCAAAACCCTGGTCTTCGAAAAGGCCTCCTCTTTCAAGTGTCAAATCATTTCAATAATCGGATTCAACTCAAGACAAACGCGGTAGGCCAAAGCAACATCTAGCCTAGCGTTGACTCCATAATAGCTCATGGTTGATGTTTCAGGTTCACCACCTCAGCTCAGAAACGCTGACCCACTGAAACAAACATCGCCAAACGTCATGCAGACAATTCGACAAGTCTCTCAGATCTGGTCTTGTCCCACTTTCAAGAAGCGGATTCAGGCCAGGGAGCGCATCATACAGCCTTTGAAGCAGTGGTTTGTGCCGTCCCTGCCAATCTGACGTACAGCATGCATCTCGTGCCCACCACTTGAAAGGACCTTGGTTTCGGTAGGCGCCGTCCAGTACTGTACATTTGAGCCGTAGGGAAGCTCCGTCGAGGGCGATCAACCCCCAACGTAGCTTAGATGATTCCTCCTGGGGGGTCATAGCCTGTTGGCGCTCCTCTCGACGTACTGCCCAACCCTGCGCTTCCTGGTTCCCCATCTAATGGTGCTGTTGTCGTCTTCCGTAACATAAACATGGGCTTCTTGCCTTCCTTATCCAGTTGCTTAAACAGAATCAATGGCTTCTCCTCAAGGCCCAAACAACGTTCCTGGTCTCCATAGACAATATAGAGAGCATACTGATCCCAAGGGGCATTGATTTGGTACTTCTTGAGCGCAGCAGGAAGAACTTTGTAGCAAGGATCTTCCATACTGACGCGGAATGACTTGAAGATCTCGACCGAAGCGTTACTTTGACTAGGTGTGTCAGGTACAGGGGTTTCTCGTCGTCGGGGTGGCCCTTGCGGTGCCTTTTCGCGGGAGGTATAGACTGCATTGGCGTGGCCATCGTCGTTGAAGGTGGTTCGTGTGGAGGGTGTCGGTGCTTCACTGCGGTAGGATCGAGAGGCGAGGGTAGTAGCGGACATGTGGGTCTGAGGAGATGTCGGGGAGGGAATGTTTGGTGAGGGATACGAAGGGGAGGATGAGCCCTGACCACCTCCATTCATAGCTGCGAGATGGGAAGACGATAGAACGGCCCGCTCTGCGGCATTTGCGGGATCCAAAGCAGTCTCTGCTATCGACCTTTCGTGTGTGGATTGGGTAGGCGATGCATTCTTGGGTGTTGCTCCTATTAGAATCTTGCGAGTCGAGTATTGTCGCTTGACAGAGCTTCCAGATTGACCAGAACCTGGGGGTGGTGTTGGTGCGGGGGGTGATATAGTAGTTTCGTAGCCATAAACTTGCTGGTTATTGCCACTCAGGTTAGGCAATGGCTGCTGCGCATCCTTGACCAGGCGCAAGGCCGGGAGCATGTCCTCTCGCAATCGCCTAAAATCGTCTGACATCCGTCGTAGGTCCTGTTCGAGTAGGCTCATTCGCTCGTCGCGGAGACGAAATTGTTCGACAAGGTGTTTGATGTCCTTGATAGTTGCGGTAGCATATTGCGCTTCAGCATCGGCGGCTACAGGGGTTAATGATTAGAATCACGCCAGTCCGCTCGAAAGGGAAAATCGGAGACAACGTACATAGGGGAAGGTAATGGTCGCTCTCAATGGGGACATCCTGAGCCTTCTTGACATCATAAACGCTTTTGAGGATTGTCAGACGATGTCCCACACTGGCGATTCCCATGCTTTTAAGATCATCATGTTGTAGCGCAACCAGGGCCTCACCCACGATCTCGTTTTCTGTAGCAATCAAGAGTCAGCTTTCACTTTGTCCCTTCCAGCATACATGAGGTCGTCCGCCGAGAGGAGGAGAGACCGTGTTCAAGACCAAAAACGTACCTATAAAGCGATCGGCATACTGTTGAAGACCAATGGTGCCAATAAAGTCGGCACATTCCTCGACGGTCCACTCGGTAATGATAGTTTCTGGGAGACGGTCTGCGCTACTGCGGTGGCCGTAGGTCGTCGGAGTATGCTCTGCCGACGTGGAAAGCTCGGAATCTATAGGAGAGTGCTCAGAGTTGGTGATGGGAGAGTGGTCGCCCATGCTTCGCTCGTATTCGTCGTCGGCATCGGACTCGGCGTAGGCTGTGCCACCATCGAAGCTCATCATCCTGACGAAGATAAAGAAGTAGGCGCCAACGACTGAAGCGGGGGTTGGTACGCAAAACTAAGGCCAGGCGACAGTGCTGGTGGTGATGCTGCAAGCAACAAACAGGTGCGCTGGGTTGGGCACTGTCGGATCAAAAGAAAGAGGATGAGATTTGGTGAGCGTCGGTCGGTCGAATGTTTCGTAGAGCTTTCATTCAAATCGTGATCGGAACGTCATAAAAGGAGAAGCAATGGCCAAGAGGTGAGAGAGGTCGTGTCGAGAAGGTGGGCGCAGTCTCTTGGACGATTGGATGCGAGACAACTAATCGAAAGGACGAATAGAAGATGGACGGAATGGGCTGAGGAAAGGCAATGTCGATGTGAGAAAAACGAGCCAACCCCAAGAGAATAAGTAGAGCCAAGCCGAGGCGCCTCAATAGTCAACAAAAAGAAAGCGAAGAGTCGGAGGTAGCCAGAGGAAAAAGAGAGCGGGTGTTGGTGATGATGACGGGGTGTTTGTGTCTTGGACTTGGTCTTGGACTTGGTCCTGGACTTGCTTGTGCTCGCTCGCTCGTGGAAGCGCTTGGGGTGGAAAGAGAGGAGGTCCTACCCAAGTTGGGATAGCCTCCACTTTCAGAGTTACCACCTCAACGACCTATGAAAAATGGCACCTCTTTTTAGGTACCCGGTACCTGAACGGAAGAACCGTTTGTAACCTGTCTGTGCCTCTTACGGATGTACTCCGTACTTGGGTCATGACTTGGCAGTCTGCTTGGTGGACCTGGCGGCCGGCCTGGGAGGGACTTTGAATAACTCGTCCTCCACTGAGAACACGCCTTGGCTCCCGTCCCGCTCCACTGACAGCATCCCCCTGTAAGCCCCCCGGCCGGGCCCCTCACCCACTAAATAGCCCGCCCGGTAAGGTGTGAAGTCTGAGCCTGGCTGCCGCTGCTGTAGCCCTGTAGCCCGTTTACCAGTCCAACCACTGCATAGCATAATTTGACCTTCCTATTCACAGGTTGGCTGGCTGTTCGATAGCTGCCTATTACATGTGTTAGGTAAACGAACACCCAGACTCGATACTACTATAGTATCTATCACTCCCGCGGGACCATGATAGATAGTTCCCCATCCGTCAGTTGTGTTGCGTTTTGAAAAGTCTCAGTCTTTGGCGCAAAAACATCACTAAGCCCTGGCAAGATTGACTGAAATGCATCGAACTCCTGGTCCACTCAATTAACCTCATTTTGTCTCTTCCTCAAACATCATTGGGCCCTTAACACTATGGAAATAAGATATGAGGGGAACCATATCGATCCCTAGGACGCTAAGGGAACGATTGAATCGAGAACTAGCATGTCCAGAGGTATTCCAAGGAAACATTTCTGGTTTGAGCCCAAGCCTTGAGCATTCCTATTCAAAGTTCTGGGATGGATATCTGGCCTTGACTCACTTCCAAACACTTCTTCAACTCTCAAGTAGCCCACTTCCACGTTTGGTAGCCCTGGTTATAGGAGAGCATATGTATACAAACAGCCGGTTGGTACGCCAATGGAAGACAGGAATCAACCACCGAGACACAAAATCAATATCTTTAATCATAAAATTGTTGGATTACTAGAAGCAGGTGTATCAAGCTTCAGTCCTACATACATTGTCGGTTAATAATTATTCTATATGCCCATATCTTCTCAGGTCGTTGAATGGAGCCTTGCTCGTGATACCCATTCCAATATCACCCACAACCTTTACGCGCCTTTAACTCCACCGATCCGTTTCAAATAAGGCTCCGTTAAGAGAGCCTAGATGTAAAAAGCGCGACAGCCACATGGCTAGCCGCCAAGAAGAAAGAGGCCATTAAACGTCGTGCAACGTCGCATTCCTTTACAGGATGAATCTATATAATTGTGTCAAACACCACTCAGACAGTATCTGAGTATGCAAGCGGTTAAAAAAGATGTATCAAACACCAAAAAACAAAATTTGATTAAGGGACCAACATATTAGCGTAGGGGAACCTTGGAATCCTGAACACCGTGTCGGACAACATCTTCGAGGCGCCAGCGAGGGGCCTTGAGGGGGATTCTGTTCTCCCTTCTCCATTGTTCTTCGTTCTCACGTGTGACGCCTTCGGGGAGGTGATCCAGTCCGCCTGCCACACCAGTGGAGAACTTGACCTGCAGCACATCACCAACTTCGTCGCAGGCAGCCAACAGGCGGTCCAGATCCTCCTTATTGTGGGCGGCAGAGACGCAGAAACGGGCACGAGAGCTGATGAGTGGAGTCGCGGGATAACCAACAACAACTACCGAGATATTTCGTCGCAGCATCTCATGACTGAAGGCAGGGAGCTTGGCGGGGTGGTAGAGCATGACAGGAATGATAGGGGAATCATCGTGACCGTAAACGATAAGACCAAGACGCTTAAGTCCGAGGCGTAGGTATCGAGAGTTGAATGCAATACGTTGGAGACGTTCCTCGCCTTGACCAGGGCACAGCTCGCCAGTGATGAGCTTCAGAGAAGCCAGGATCTGCATGAGAACGCAAGGAGCAGGAGTCTCGCCATATTGAGTAGCAGCGTTGGTGCTCTTGAGCTTGTCGACAATGTGCTTGTCGGCTGCGAGATATCCACCATTGGCACCAAAAGATTTGGTCAAAGTTCCCATGAGAATATCGACTTCTGAAGGGTCAATGCCAAAGTAGTCACAAACACCACGGCCGCGGGGACCAAGAGCACCGACAGAGTGAGCCTCATCAATGAACAGGTAGAACTTGTACTTGCGCTTCAGAGTAAGAATTCCGGGAAGATCACACATGGTACCTTCCATCGAGTAGAGACCTTCGACAACAACCAAAATCTTCTTCCAGGGACGGTGAGTACGGGGCTGGCCTTGGGAGATAGCCTCGCGCACAACACGCTCAAGGTCGGCCATATCGTTGTGCTTGAAGGACTGAATGACAGCACCAGAAAGGCGAGCACCAACACGGATAGACGCGTGGTTCAGTTCATCGGAGATAATGAGACAACCCTTGGAGACAATGGCAGGGAAAGAGCTCGAGTTCGTAACATAACCCATAGAGAAGACCATAGAAGCAGGCTTGCCGACAAATTCAGCAACTTCGCGCTCGACTTCCAGAGCAAGATCCGAAGTACCGGCAGCGCCACGAGGACTGCAGAAGCTGATGCCGTATCGCTTGACACACTCCTCTACAGCATCGGCACAAGGACCATCGGATTGGGCAAAACCAAGGTAGTTGTAGGAGCTCATGTTGAGGGTTTCCGTGTAGGTGCCGGTGTATTGATATGTGCGGTTGAAATCGTCAGACTTGCGGTCCATCAAAGTAATGAATCGTCCGGGGACACCAGTAGTGGGACGGGCGAAACAGTCATCGAGACGCATCTTGAGACGTCGGACGTAGAAATTGTCAAAATCGCTGTTAAGAGCTGCATAACCGTTGCTAGCCTTGAGAGCCCGGTAGTGTTTAGGGTTTCCGAAGCGCTTGCCAAAGAAATCGCGAATGTGGCCAAGAACAATCAGAATAAGGTAGCTGATGTAGGTGGTAAGAATGAAATAGTAAGGAGGCTCGTCCTCAACGGGAGGCTCGAGGGGCTCTCCATGAGATTGACTGGTATATCGATGGGTCGGGTGAAGAAGAGGACCAAACTGGGCATCCGCACGCTTCTGGCGGTCAATCTCCTCAACGGACTTGGGTTGAAAGATGGTAGTTGTTGAATTGTCGATGCTGTTGGGGTCGCCGGGGCTGGCTGTTGAAAGAGAGATGGTAGGCAAGCCGGGAGAAGGAGAGAAGCCAGTGGCACCCGTCTGGTTCTGCTGAACAGCGGCGAGAGCCTGCTGAGCCCCAGTGGATTTAGGGCTGCTTGAGAAGAAGTTGGTAATGCGGTTGCCCTTGGAGGTAGAAGGGCGCCTCTCGCCCGACTTGGCGGGTTGAGACATGGAGGATGAGGATGAAAAAGGATTCAGCCGACGGGGCATCTCTCCTGGCAGTGGTGCGTTTGTTGGGGGTGCGCGAACGGAAGGGCGCGATCGTGAGAAGGCCTAAGGAAGGTACAGCACCAAAGAGCGAAGGATTTGCAGGAAAAGAATCGAGTCTGCTTGCGAGGAGCGAGTGTCAGCTGGCGCGAAAAGTCTAATAATCGATTCGACAAGTTTTGTTGCAACGCATAATCCGACGGAAGCTTTGTTGAGGTGATGTACTCAAATGCTTCCAATGCAAACGAGATACAAAGCAAGGGGTAAAAAAAGGATATCAAACGTGAACCGCGAGCCAGAACAAGCTGCAACACAAGCAATTGCGGCAGAGATGTTGAGCTGGAGCTGATACACGGTACAACAGATGTTGATGAAAGGAGATTTTGGATTTTGATAGAGAGATAACAACCGAGTTTAAACTCGAGTTGGAGGTGCGGTGCTGCGTCCAAAGGTGTAGGTAGTGGTGCGTGTTCCAGGAGGCACAGGTACAGGGGGGCGCAGGAGGTGGCGTCGAATCAAACTAGGAAAGTAAAGATCCGCCGACTGCAAATTGCTTGTGGGGCCTGGAGCCAGTGAGCGGAGCCAGCCGCAGTCCCGCCAGAATCTCTAAAACACCAGAGGATCGGATGGAAGAAAGAGAAGGATGGAATTGATATTGCAGTGCAGGGTCGGTGATGTCGATCTTTTGTTTTGTTTTGAGAAAGAATGGAATATCTTCTTACCTAGTCACTACTCGGGGGCAAAAACAACTTCTGTTATGGCTCCTGTTTCGAGATTCCAAGCGGCGAGACAAGCGGTAACCGTTCTTAGGAAGATCGATCCAAGCTCCAATCGATCAGGCCGCAACGCAAGGGCGTATCGTCGAGTTGAGTAATTAATGTTGTTGATGACTTGCAAGATCGCCGAGAAAAGCACTGATCAGGGGGAATACGCTGTGATTAATGCTCGAGTATCCGTACTCAGTTTGAGTGAGGTTGAATGGATGATGTTATTAATTGGTGTGGGCTGTCTTTTCTCGATCACTCGGCCAGGGCCTATCTGCAAGAGGAACGACGAAGAACAACGACGACCTGTCACGCAGCAAGAGTGATAATGAGAAGAGAGAAAGAGGCGACAGAGGCAAGGAGTAGCTGGTTATTAAATTATAAGGCACTGCAAAGGCACTGCAACGCAGCATACGGCAGCGGAGTCAGCGGGACGACGTGGGATGTTGGTGCATTAAAAAACAATAAAAGTCCAGGTTTTCCGCTCCACGGGAAACAGCGGGGATACCTCGACGGCAGTACCGGGTACCTGACTTTGCTTGTGACGCCCTGGAGTGACGGGGATACCAGATACTTCTATTGTCCGTATTTGACGGAGTGTAATCAAGGCCGACCAGAAGTTTAAAGTTGCATTGTTTGCATGTACCTGAGTTGCTGACTGTGTCACTATATGCGATGTACGATGTACGAGAAACACACCCACAGCAACAGCGGCACCAACAGCAGGAAACATCACAACCGGAGAGGACCGGACACAAGGGATCCTCAATCGATATAAGGGGCTAGCCAGCGGGGAACTACAATGATTTTCATCCCGCCTGTCGTCTGTCGCCTCTTCCCTTTTCCACGCGAGGCGAGGCCAGTCCAGCCTCGCTTCCCTGTCGTTCTCGTTCACATTAACGAGTTTTAAGCTGACAAGGGACAGACTCGCCGCGTTAGGCTCCTTCAGCGCCAACTTTTTCCCAAGGCTCAAGGAGGCTCGAGAGTAGCCCCAAATTCCGGGTGAGACGCGAATCTTCGAAAATCATGCCCTATTTACCGGTTTGTTGCTGACCCTGCCTCTCCAGCGCATCCGAGCTACAGTAGCATGTACTATATCTCCAAGAGAAAATCATCAGAACATCCATCGTCTTTTGGCTCCCTCTCTTTAAATTAATCAAGTCCCTGTACGGAGTAAAAACGCATCCAATGGCTCTGCTTTCAAGATAGACCCCTGGTCCTCCGAGCTCTCCGGCCTGCGAATAGGAACACTCGGGAGATTCTAGAGGGAGGCGCCACCTTTTTCATCTTTTCTTGCTAGCTACAGTAGCAGCTCGGTTCGCTCCAAATTTCTTTGGTTTACCTTCTGTAGCGAATGGCAAACCTGTCAAGGGGCCGCGGTTCAGCACCCTCAGATCACGTTGTCTTGCACAGCATTGGTCATTGAACCCTCCAAAGAAGGGAAATGTCATCATCCAGGGGTATGCTACATGCCGCACGCCGCACTCAAAGCTCAAAACCTCCGCCGCAGCCGGCAACGATGATGGCATTACTAGCTGGCACTATCGTGTAGTGTCCTTCTACAGAGTCAACCTCTTTCGACTGTTTCTTAACTTTGATCACACATCCTTGATATCCGCATCATGCACTCTTAGTCACTTTGTTTTAAGACGTACTCCGTAGTGCTCGATGTAATATTTGGACTGTTTAGAACGAGCTACTGCACGGTCGACAGTGCACGCTTGCAGCTAACGATGTTGTACTTGGCTGCAGACAGCTTTCTTACTGCATGTAGTAGGTACTGGACTGGCGCTTACACACCGACACACGCTTAGATGCCCAGATGAAGATATTGGACAGACGTGGGAGCCAGCATAGTATCAAAGATGAACAAGATCTTCCTGTACTAAGCGAATATCCTCGTTCACCGCCAGCTTTGTCTCAGCTCTGACAAAGTAGCTAATGCACGCGATCATGGCCCATGGGACCCTGCATAGTATTTTCGCGATACAGTTGAGGGGCTTTAGAATGCCATCTTGACTCCCGACCCTCATCATCATGCCATTCCCCCTGAATTCGTATAGGAGAGGGGTTGCGAGTCTGATGCCAGTCCTTAGGTTCCCATCTCCAAAGAACATTGCCACAAATTCCTTGACGATATGAAGCGTTGCATTATCTAGTAGGTACTACAAGAAATGTCCGCTCCCCCGATTTCTCACTAAAATCTCTATTATTTCTAAAATCTATAATAAATTAAGAAAAAATATTATAAAAGGTAAATAATTTTATATAATATTATAAAGGTTTAACTACTATATAGATATTTTAAAATAAGAAATAGAATTTTTATGAAATTTCTATATATACCTTTAAATTTTAAAAGCTATTTTAATTATATTTAATAGTATTAATAATAAAAATAAGCCTATATAACTATTATTTAAAGATTTCTCTATTTTATAGTATTTATTTTCTATTTTATTTAATTTTCTATTAATAAAAGGGAGAAAAGTACGTAAAACCGGCCATTTCTTGTGGTACCATGAGGATTATGTATCATGGGGTATGAGGCTCAAGCCTCAAGTGATAAGCTAGCTCTCATCTCGGGTTTGAGAGCGGTTCGGGACGATGTCCCATGCCGAGCTTAAGCTACGGTACGGACACTTCACGTTTGATGAGCTTGAGCTCCTCTCCCGAGGCAACCAACAAAACCAACAAAAGCAATCTCGCCAAACGTGTTTGACAACGTGATATTGATTCGGCTCTCGTCTAAGCTGAGAGAATCACGTTATGTTGCGTAATCGGTCGGCACTTAATTACTTTGTTCTTCAAACTGAGAAGTCTAGCAATCGATACTGTTGAGTATACGAGACCAGCCTCAGGAAATTAAAGCGTTCGTATAGCAGTATAGCTATTCATGGTCACAGCCATCTGGAGCATTATCAATATCATGGAAGTTATCAATCCTTGTCATGATCGTAATCTTTGAGCAGAACAGAAATAAGCAATTCTCAAAATCTCCGACTTGAGATCCAAGCCACACCTCACCTATTCAGCCTCCCCCACCACAGCCACTTCGGGGTGCAGGTTCAATGGCGGGGAGCCGAGAACGGGAGGGGACGGCTTTCAACGGTTGGCCATCTGAGAAACATTCCGGTTCCGAGTTATCTCCAAAGACGGAATTGAAAGTCCGTTCCATTGCGTTGGGATAAGACTACAAACTTCTGCCTCTCAACAAATAACGGCAACTGCTTCTTCTTTGCTTCATACCGAGTCCTCGTTTGTCCCTCTTGTCTGGGCTATATCTTGCTGCTATATCGTCTTGACGACGAACCCATTGCCTCCTTGAGACTCATTCAATTGTTCTCAAATAAACAACCCGCCGAGGGATCAATTGACTACTCAGTCTCCCCTACTCTCCGTTTCAGTGCCCGTCATGTCCATTGACAAGCTTGCACCGTCTGCTGCGGCACCTGTCTCTGATGACAATGTACTTTGGCGGCATCCAGACCCTAAGTCCACTCACATGTGGAAGTTTCTCGAGCATGTCAACAAGAAGCACAACCTGAGTCTCGATGGCTACCCGGCACTTTACAAGTGGTCTATTGATGAAGTTGGTTCATTTTGGGAGGAGGTTTGGCATTTTGCTGGCGTTAAGGCATCAAAAACCTTTGATCAGGTATGGAAGAGGAGTAATGAGAAAGATATCTCAAGTGAGATACTCAGCATACTCAAAATCACGCACAGCCAGCCCAATATGTTGCAGCCTTCACTGACACCATCCACAGGTCCTCCCCCAAGATGCTCCTATGTACCCTCGGCCAGATTTCTTCTCCGGCTCACGTCTAAACTTTGCCGAGAACCTCCTCTTTCCCGCAACTTCTCCACATCCCGAGCCTACAGCCCCAGCTGTTATCACTGTCACTGAGCTACCAAACTCCACAGTGACTACCTCGTGGGCGGAGCTCCGTGAAGCAGTTCGTCGCTGCTCCAACGCCCTGCGTGCGGCTGGACTAAAGCAAGATGATGTTGTTGCAGGTTTTGTGTCAAATCATGTCGAGGCGATTGTAGCCATGCTTGCCGCCGCCTCTATAGGTGCTATCTGGACCGGTATAAGCCCCGATAACGGTGTCTCAGCTGTGTTAGATCGTCTTAACCAGATTGCTCCCAAGGTGTTGTTCGCTGATAACGGTACCGTCTACAATGGCAAGGAGTGGTCAAGTGTATCGAAAACGACAGAGATCGTGGCTGCATTGAAAGACAATGGGCTTGAGAGGGTTGTTGTTATTAACAATATCAGCTCTGGGGGACTTGGCCTTGAAGAGCTTGAGAAGCATGGTGTGTCAGCCATTGATTATGCCAAGATGCTTGAGTCCGCCTCCGATGAGCCTTTGAAGTTCGAGCAACTTCCTCCAGCTCATCCCTTATACGTTTTATACTCCAGTGGAACGACTGGTCTCCCTAAGGCTATTGTTCATACAGCACTGGGTACGCTTCTCCAGCACAAGAAAGAGCATCTTCTCCACTGTTCGCTCGACTCAACATCCCGAATGCTCTACTACACGACGACCTCGTGGATGATGTGGCACTGGAGCATCGCAGCTCTCGCTGTAGGCTCTACTGTTATCGTTTACTCTGGCTCTCCTTTCCGCCCTCACGGTCACCTTTCGCTTCCACGCCTTCTCTCTGACCTTAAGGTCACTCACTTTGGCACATCAGCTGCCTATCTCACTGCGCTAGAAGCCAACAAGGTATACCCTATCCGTGACAAGTCAATTGATCTTTCCCGACTCCAGGCTATCTACTCAACAGCCTCGCCTCTCCCTCCATCTACTTTTAAGTTTGTGTATGAATCCTTCCCTAAGCATATCAACCTCGGGTCTATTACAGGCGGGACAGATATCATCTCCCTTTTCGGTGCACCTTGCCCACTTCTCCCTGTCCGTGTTGGCGAGATTCAGTGCGCAGGTCTGGGTATGGCCATCCGCGCTGTTGACTCCATCACAGGGGAGCCCATCAAGGCTAATGAGCCTGGCGATCTTGTTTGTGTTAAGCCTTTCCTCTGCCAGCCTCTCACATTTTTCGGGCCAAACGGCGAGGCCAAATATCAGTCGGCCTATTTCGAACGTTTCGAAAATATCTGCGGAGTCAAGGGCCCTGTTTGGCACCATGGAGACTTTGTCAAGATCCCAGACCCTGCAACCGGCAGTCTTGTCATGCTTGGCCGATCAGATGGTGTACTGAAGCCATCAGGTGTACGATTCGGATCTGCTGAGATTTACAACATTCTCACGCGCTTCTTTGCTTCCGAGGTTGAGGATGCTGTTTGTATCGGACGCCGACGAGAAACAGATTCAGACGAGACTGTGTGTCTGTTTTTGGTAATGGTTCCCGGGCATGAGTTCAGTGACGATCTTCGTCTACGGATCAAGTCCAAGATCAAGTCTGAACTTAGCCCTCGACATGTGCCGGGTGTGGTGGAAGAGTGTGGAGGAGTTCCAAAGACTAGCAACGGAAAGAAGTAAGTCTTCACTGCTGAAACACAGTCAAACGCCTGTTGCTAATATGCGATGTAGGATTGAAGTTGCCGTGAAACAAATCCTTTCCGGCATGAATGTTAAGACGAATGCCAGTGTTGCCAACCCTGAAGCACTAGATTGGTTCAAGAAATGGGCGGAGAGTCATTGAAAAAAGTCATTATCAGGTTGGAACTGGGTATGTCTTTGGTAGGAACTAGATAAAACATCGGCTGCGGGATATACAGCGGTAAAAGGCTTTCATATAGGTGTCTATAGGTGCAGCAGCATAAATGGTTCAAACAAAGTTCTTTATCAGCTCCCACGTCGGCTTGATTACGCATGGCCCAGCCAAATGATGTTGATTATGGTATACCCAGGCTAAAACCTATCACCAAATACATTGTGCATTCGAAAACTATCACATTGTAAGATTGTTGATCAATATCACCCTGTAGTGATGTTTTATATATGAATCACCCCGTAGGCCATTCATGAATACGTTCACTTTCTACTTACTCCGTTTTTCATATCAATCTCCTTTTACGAGTATAATAACCCGCGTATACATGTCAGAATTGATAGGAAACAGCTGGGGCTCGGTACAATAGCGGGAATGTTGTACTCGATGTTTTTACAAGTTTCAGGTGAGTGCCATGGATGTTGCGCCGTGTTGCATTTGAAGGGCTTCCAGAAACAGAACCCTGGAATATCATGATATCTCTGCTTGTTATTGTTTACTTTGAAAACTTTCTGCTCCGTTCTGGTGTGTTCTTTGGTTTAGGCCTTGTTTGTCAACATCACCACGAAGAATGGACATCATCCTTCTTCACAGGGTTGGCCAATACATTTTGCTGTCCTTTCCATGCATGGAAACGCTAATACACGTTTGGATCTTCATGTACTTTGAAACGTCTCTGTGCCATTGGAATAAGAAAAAAATCACCGATGTTTAGGTGTGTGCAGATATTCCTCAGTGGATACGTGTTTGTTCACGAAGCGCTGTTACAACACGCGGGCACGGGACCGTGTCGAGGTGATCGAAAGAACTTAATTCATTAACAGATCGAGTTCAGCGTAGTCATTGAGATAATCAGCTGCACATGCAATTCCAATGGACACTGCAATCGGGTGAAGATTGGTAATAGCTGGAAGGAATAGTGGTATAGGGTAAGCACGCTCGAATGTATACACACTCTTCATTGACGGAACATACTTGCAATGATCACTACTGGTTCCCTAGGTAGCTTTGAAATGTATGCTTGACTCACTCTCTGTCACGATTTTTCAACAAAACGATCAATGGTGCCGCATTAAATCCTGTTGGATGTTGGATTTGTGTCAAAGCACACATTCACTTCGTCACTACTACAGGGTTCATGGCTCTTGAGTCATGTGCTCATTCATTGACGCAACAGGATATACTCACCATGAGACATTATTTAGAGAACATATCATAGGTAGAATTTGATAATGATTACAGAGTGCACTGATGTATACATACATGAATAACTGCCATTAGATAGCAGAGGGTGATATAGATGAAGTCGTCGCTGAATAGCGGTTGCTGCTACTTAAAAATGGACCCCAATGACAACAAATGCTGGGGTGAGGATAGCTAAACAATAAACAAAGGTGTGCCATGAGTCGTACACTGGGAGGATAGGGGACCGGTTGTTCAAGCTAATTGCTGTAATAGCTTCGGCATGGAACGTCCAATTGATGAGTAGCGGTAGTAAGGGGTGCCAAGCCGGATAGTCGTCGTGTGGTTCCAGCTGCAAACTACTGCTCGACTCATGAACGCGTATGTCAGGATTTGCAACGAATAGTCTGTGCGAGGGTTATGTTATGGCCGTGGCTGAATAAACTGCGAGTAAAATGTGTGAATGGTTTAGGAGAATTGGTTCATAGCAAGCTCACATATTGACGACACCTGTCGCTGCGACAGCGTGAATCCCAGCCTGACAGCTGATGGGTTCAAAATGGATACGAAGCCGAAATTGCCATGACGATACGGAGTAGACAGAGAATTATAACAAAATTCAGCAAATAGAGCACGCATATGCCTATTATCCGCAAGAACAGTTAGTACTATCCGTATGCAGGTTGCGAATCGAGTCTAAGACACCCTATGATCGATCTAGAAATCCTGGATAATAGTTAAAGAGGCCTAGGGAGGCTACGGATACGGAGTAGAGAGAGACGTTATTGCCAATAACCCCTGATCATCGCGTTCTGTATTATCCTTGTCCGGACTAGGAATAGACCAGGGACTGAGAATTGACCTCAGTTTAAGATACAGGGGTTTGACAAGCGCGGCAATAAACATGGGTGGGTATCTCTCGGTGGTAAATTGCATCGAAAGTCTTGACTTTTCTGTACTAGGTAGCTTAACATCCAAAAGACATCAAACGACATAGGATCCAGGTAAAGTAGCTTAAAGCCAGGTGAATCTTGAAGCCACAAGGCAGCATATCAAATACTGCCTGTAGATTTCACGAGGTGAGATATAGCCCCCCAAAAATTCCCAGTGACAAGAACGTCGATCCTCAAAGCAAAATCTCGTGGCTGTAAGTGCTTTATACAAATAAGAGCATTTCAGGTACCGATTCGCGTTATACATCGCCGTGCCCTCGAATGTATCTGTATACAAGAACAATATGGGCTTAGCTACCTGCGTCGGCGAGGAACTTGGATCGTCTATAGTCTAGGATGTTTGATATTGCACGGATACAATAACGCATTTCCGAATGTTGTATTTTGCTGCAGGTACCGACCAGCTGTGACATGTTCTGGAACGACTGCACACTCAAAGTTTGACTGCACTCTCTAACAGAAGCTGGCTGGTTTGCATTTGTTTCTGGCTTGGCCACATAATGGCAGTCGCCAAGCACTTGATGGATGTAGGCGTGAATATTGGTGGCGCAGTAGGGAGGAATAGTCCTATAGCGACCAAATGGTTGAGCATTTTCTGTGGAAGAATGGTGTGCAACAGCAACAGGACATCCGGTTTCTGTTGCGCAGCAGGGTCCAAATTCACAACCCTCCATGTATTGCAACAGCGAATGGTCCAAAGGGCCACCTACGGAACAAGAAGCTAGGATTCGTTGTAGTCCAGAGCCCCGATCCACATGATTACGCGAATCCATCGTTCCCCTCAATCTGCTTGCAGTTTTACTTGACTTTAACCCATGTGAAACAAGTCTCCGAGATGAGTGCATCTCGAATTTCTGCAGCGTTAATGAAGTCAAAGAGAATGGACAACTAGGATTGGTCGAAAGCAACATACAAAAATGATGCTATACGTTCGATTTCATCAAACAGTTCTCAGGCGTCGTGATACAAGAAAGGGACCATATTGCCCAGTTGAGTAGTTGATGCTTTGGGGTCACTGGAATCCGTTAATGATCGAGGAGTCAACTGATCCCAGAATGCCGGGTCGTGCATACCAGATAACCTTGGGAGGAAGTCAATTCGAAGAACCAGAAGCGTCCCTGGGAAGAACACTTGCCACCCGAGACACCCTGGGAACAGTAGGCCTGCTTATGAAGATTTGTTTGCTCCATTCCAGACTGCTCTTGTGTGGGCAAGGAGGAAAGCTAGAATGCCCTTTGTTACTTCAGGACCTTTTTTTTTCATATTGTGGAGGTTTGCCCCAATAACACTGGAACATGGACTCCTTTCTGGGGAGAATTTAAATTATCCCAGTGGAGATGACAAGGCCTAAAGTTCGTGGGTCTGAAAACAGCTCACGACGGGTTTGGAAATGGTCAGGGCAGAGCCAGCATCCTTGGACTAGCTTCTGGTTCTGCTTCTGTAGCGAAGCGAAAGATCATCTTCTGCATGGCAACAGGTAGCGCAGCCAGGACTTGTCTTGGCCGCGAGCTACCAGCGGCTAGTGAGCATCGGTGAACTGTGATGTGATTTGCTAATCATCCATGAAAGTACGGGTAGAGACGAGCTACTTCCCCTGAAAGGTACAACCGCGGAAATCAAACAATGTTCTCGTCGCGTAGAGTAACATTGGGCACCATGATATGTTGTGCTGACTCTGCAATGATCGTGAATTTTCTTATGAGCCAACCTGCGTGTTAACAGACTTTGGGTAATTGTTTGTTAGAACATGGTCTTTGGGATAAGTACTCAGTACTGAAGTACAGACAAATTTGGCGGGAGATCACCTCAGTGGCTCTGGTGGATGCAGTTTAAGCAGGCGCGGACGCATGCAGTGGGCGCAATCTGGGTTGCATGCAATCTGGCTTGGGGGTGGTGCGCCGTCGAGTCTTCCAGTCTTCCACCTACCCAGCTTGGGTTAAGACCCTCCGCTCTGGGGCGAGGCTCTAGCCTTGTTCGCTGCCAGGACGACCTGGTTCGGCCTCTCAGTGGATGGGAGGAGCTTCTGATGGAAGCTTAGGTGGGCTTGGTTGGCGATGGCCAGGACGATGTCAGTCAGGGGCTGGGTTATCTCGAATTGCTGCTGATGCTTGTACTGGTAATCACGGCGAGAAGGACCAATCGTCGTCGATGATGAGTAGCCAGGATCTGAATCATGAAGCATTGTAGTGATAGGTCGAATGATAGGCTCTATGAGCAGCAGGATTGACAATCGAACATTAGGTAAAGTAGAATATCTTGTAAATCTGATGACATTGATGATGAAGGATATGGTGTGGTACACGAAAGTTGATGGTGTTTGGATGGATTGATAATTAAAAACTTGAGCTAGAGCGGGAGCTGAAGCTGGAGAGGAGGTCGGATGAAGTGGACGAAAAGGGTCGGGGCGTGACGGTGACGGCCGCAGGGTACCTTACTCTACCTTAGCTGCAGGTTCGGGGTTCGTGCATTAACCGCGTCCACTGTAAATTGATGGCGGGGCTGCTCAGTGAGGCAACTCAGCAGTACATGAGTTTGTTTGTTGGATGTGCAGAAAATTAAGTACTGCCTACGGAGTACGTAGTAGTAGTTAAATGTGTAAAAATGAAGTTAATATTCTCTATCCGTATACCGTCTAACGATTCTTGATCGTAAAGGCTTTATAGTTCAGCGAGGAGAAGCCAACGGATTCTTGAATGCTACTTTATATCCAAGTATCCGTCAGTCAGAGCCTGGTGATGATCATGTCTCAGGCCTCGGCCCCTATAGATGAGCATTCTCTCACAGGTACGGATACAGTACAGTAGATAACTTTATATCAACAGTATGTAGCCGATGATCCCGTCTCATTGACCTGCCTGCGGACATCGCTCTGTTGTTGCCGCTGCCGCTGCCGCTACCTACCACTGGCCAAGTCGAGCCCGCGCCCACTCGTCCACTCTGGGATTACCCACCTACTCAAAGCACACGCCCCCCTGTAATGTAGTCTGTGGACTGTAGCTCACATTCCCTCCCCCCTAAAGGCCCCTACCACTCACAATCCTCCTCGCTCCTCTCTCCTCCAGCTCTCTCTCTCCGGCCTCTCTCTCTCCACTTGCATTGCAGTTTGCCCATTTCCATTCATCCACCATCTTCAGCCGGCCGAGCTCCTGATTTCGCCCATCGTCAATTTCTCTCCTCGAACGTCGCTCTTTTCTGCTCTGCTCAACTTGAGCTCGACTTGAACCTTAGTATACTCCACGCTCTTATCGGTTCTGCTTTCGACACCGCCTCCTGGTATCGGAACTCGTCGAATCACTCGTCGCGCGTCAACCACCCGACACTGTCTACTGGTCGATCACGATGAACTCTCAAGGCAACAACGATGTCTCTCCTGAGGCTATGCAGTCGCGAATCCAACAGGCTCGTCGCGAAGCCGAAACTTTGAAGGACCGAATTAAGAGAAAGAAGGATGATCTCGCCGACACAACTCGTACGTGCCTTCCGACTGCCTGTTTAACTCCCAAACACTCCTGGCAAGCAAGACTACCATTGTTTTCGAACAATCCCCATGCTTCATTGGGACTCGTCTACTTGAAAATATGCTTGCACCACCAAAATCAATGCTGACCTGGTCTCTTCAATTCTTTAGTTCGCGCAGTCGCGCAACAGGCTCATGAGCCCATTCCCAAGAACCAGCTTATGAAGGCCAAGCGCACACTCAAGGGTCATTTGGCTAAGATTTATGCCATGCACTGGTCAACTGACAGGAGGCATCTAGTGTCTGCTTCTCAGGATGGCAAGCTCATTATCTGGGACGCCTATACTACTAACAAAGTCCACGCCATTCCCCTGCGATCATCCTGGGTTATGACCTGCGCCTACGCCCCTAGTGGCAACTTTGTTGCTTGCGGTGGTCTCGACAACATCTGCTCCATCTACAACTTGAACCAGCAACGCGACGGCCCTACCCGTGTTGCTCGTGAGCTCTCTGGCCATGCCGGTTATCTCTCTTGCTGTCGATTTATCAACGATCGCAGCATTTTGACGTCGTCTGGTGACATGACCTGTATGAAGTGGGATATCGAGACAGGACAGAAGGTTACTGAGTTTGCCGACCATCTCGGCGACGTCATGAGCATCAGCCTGAACCCTACCAACCAAAACACCTTCATCTCTGGTGCTTGTGATGCGTTCGCCAAACTCTGGGATATCCGCGCCGGAAAGGCCGTCCAAACCTTTGCTGGTCATGAGTCTGATATCAACGCTATCCAATTCTTCCCTGACGGCCACTCCTTCGTCACCGGATCTGATGATGCTACTTGTCGTCTCTTCGATATTCGCGCGGATCGCGAACTCAACCTTTACGGGGTAAGTGTGGATCTTGGCAAATTGGCTCTCAATTTCAAGCTAACTCAATTGGTAGTCCGAGTCCATTCTCTGTGGTATCACCTCGGTGGCTACCTCCGTATCAGGACGTCTCCTATTTGCCGGTTATGATGACTTTGAATGCAAGGTAAGTTGCTGTATTCTTGTGGAGTCACAAGCAATGCCCCTCAGAGGAACGCGCACAATGCTAACAGGATATCCAGGTTTGGGACATCACCCGAGGCGAGAAGGTTGGCTCTCTGGTCGGCCACGAGAACCGTGTCAGCTGCCTGGGCGTCAGCAACGACGGCACAAGCTTGTGCACAGGATCGTGGGATTCTCTGGTAAGTCATTATAAAAGTCAAGTTTTAGTACACAAAGAAAATGATTCTAACATCATCCCTAGCTTAAAATCTGGGCATACTAATTGTTGTTTGCAACTACGAATCTTTTTGTCTGGATATATGAATGCCAGTACGTGCCACGGCATCTATACCATCTGCGCTCGAACGACTATATTGCCCATCGAATTCGAAAATCAAGGATATTTACCTTGTCTGCGACTATCATCGAATGCAGGACGACGTGACGAACCGCGCCATACCTCTAACACATACCCCTACCAACGACTTCCCCCAGCCGGATGTCAGCACTCGAATGCGGGCTGCTCACTCGTGGTGGAATTGGGGAAGAAAATACACTGGCTGATGCGATACCTCATTTTCATTATTCTTTTCACTGTTCTCTCCGTTTTATGTTCTTCTCGCACCTGCAAACTTCTCTGCACCATAGTTTCCCCTTTTCTGACACAACCTGGGCTGTTAGTAATGGGTGGTTGTATTATTGGATGGGTTTCCTCTGTTGTTCAGTTGCCCTCTGTATGCGCATCGACTCTCAGCGGCACACGTCTCGGTTCCAGGCCGTTTTTACTGCGAAACGAATAATTCAAGGAGCCAAGGTTTGCAAAGCTGGGGGAGAGACGATTTTATATGAGGGAATTCCACGGGAGTTGACGGCTATACCGAGCAAAAATTTCAGTACTCGAGATAATACATCATGATGTTTCAAACCTAAACCCATTTTCTCAACTTCTTGCACTACAACCTTGACTTCGCGTATGTTGATTCCGTTGAAACTGTCCCCGCACAAGCATTCCCTTACAAGAGGCATCGCTCCTATACCATCGATCTACCTGGACAGGTCAGTAGTTCCACTAGACATTCCAAACCGGAAGGATGGCTGACAGCTTGCTCAAACCTGATGCAACATGTAACCCACTAGACGTGTTAAAACTTTTCAGTGATATCATCTGATAGCTTATTGTGCTTCCCTCAGTGTTCATCTCAGATATATTTCGGCCATAGTTGCGTCGTAGGTAGATTGAACCTGCTTGCTGAAGGTTGAGAAGCAAGAATCTGGGTAGTTTATGCGATGTCATAAATACTATTGGAGGAACATAACAAACATTCCACCTTAGTATTATCATGAAGTTCCAAGTCCTTAAGTCTCGTCTGTCTATTTGAGCATGTTGTGTAAGTTCATAGTAACCAGGTACCCGCGGGACTTAAAGTTGAATATCGACAAACTTCCATAGAGGTGCGATCATCGAAAGGACTCAAGTCTTCTGCCAGTATGTCTGTAATCTGGGCCTTTCGGCGGAGACTTGGGCTTGCCTTACGAGTGAGTATCAGCTCCCACTGCTACCTGAATTTGAAGGATCCTTGGCACAACTGCTGAATATCATCAGCTGGCCCTCAGCTTGCTTGAAGAAGGTGACACATGTCAAATCCTGTCTCGGGGAAATCAACCAAGACCTCGTGTACCACCCACTGGAGAGGGCGATTTAGCTTATGGTCATCGTGTAACTCATGCTTAATGTCTAAGAAGTTAAATACCGAGGGTTATGGTGTATTCTAGTGCATCCGGCATGAAACCTTGTACATGTTGAGCTGAAGTGAATCAATGTGGCTCTCGATTTGGCTAACGTTGCGTATTGAAGGGTCGATGATGCGAGGAGGCATCCTCTGTGGTGCTCTCCAAAGGGGCAACGAAGAGCAGCAAGAGAGTTGCGAAGTCTTACAAAATCTTGAATGACGCTGGAGTAACATGCGTAGTTCGGCGGAGATTTCGGAGTTACAGATGGATGATTTGCACCGTTTGTAGGGTTGACGATGCCACTGAGCCTCGAGGCGGGCCTGATGTACCTGAAGCGCTCGTCACGAAAGGATGGAGAACGAATAAGAGAAGCACGTCCGGCTCAAACGTATACAGAACCACGGCACTGCCATCCATTAGAGCCAAGATAGATGACTTTTGTAAGAGGATACGTCACGGGATGAAGCTGAGATATGTTGTCAGACATCGGTAACACAGAGCCCGTGTCTGACGCCGGCCCGGTTCCTGCGTTAATTGTTGTAAGTTGTTTGTGTTCGTGTCCATGCTTGTTATTGGAAAGAGGGTGTAAAGTCTATGCCATGCATGTAACAATGTCGAAAATGACACTCGCAAGGGTCTGGGTTTATGGGAACCATAACAATGCAATTATCAAGTATAATGAATATGACGAGCTGAACAATATTAAGGGTCATCGACAGTTGAAGCAATGTAGAAAGCCTAGCTATTAGGCAACTTGGCAGTTCTTCTAAAAGCACTCGGCGATGCCGACATTGAGATTATGCAAATGGCATTGACCAGAGTGTGATCCCGACTCTAGCAATTTGCAATTTACGGCACCTGAGTCTTCCGTGGCAGAACGAGCCTTGCGAGAGAACCTTCTATGAATAGCATTATCAGACTTAATGGGCTAACTGGTGTCGCCGTTGTTAGACTCTTCTGCAGGACTGACTTGAGTCAGCCTTGGTCGGAAAGAGAATGACGAGGCTGGGTCTGGGGAAATCAGCGGAATATGGGTCATTGCTTGTAATGATGTGCATGAGAAGGATTGGAAACACGCTAGAATGCCAGCCGTTGACTGAAGCGAGGCTTCGTTGGCCGAAATATCGCTTTTTCCATGATGACGATGTGGCCTTTGCTACCACCTGGCCGATCTGAGCTGTCAAGCCTGTAGATCTGAGCAGAGCACGACCATTACGGTAATGAACTTCATGCCGGGCACCAAGATTCCAAGTCGTTTAGTGGGCAATGCAAACAACACTTGAGGCTTGAACAAAGGCACATGTAGTACGGTGAAGCCGCGTCACCACGGGCTTGTTGCTGCCATGCTACACATTGTTCAGACAATGCGTTTATTCATCTTCAGGTCGCGATACACAGCTGAAGCACAACAAAGAAAAGAGTATGACTGTGCTGTCCAGTTTTCACATCCGAGCGTCGACACCGTTGCTTCGTGACGTTTCCAGATGTTGATCATTCGTCATACCAATCGTATCAAAGGCAAATCGTGGGGATTGTCGCGTGCCAGCATCTATCCTCGGCCCCTGTCGCGTGTGAGTTAATTTGTTATTTCCTTGACCGTCTGTTGATGCCCCCAGGCGTGAAACGAGATCGTGAAACAAATGTGGTTTACGCTAGCGGCCCTACCATCTTCCCCCCTGTGTGGAATGACACGCCAGGAGCCTAAGATGCTGGGGCTGAGATTGAGTAATAACTGCACAGATGGTATTAGGAGGAGACAGAAGCACGGGACTCTTGGGCTCGTGATTTGTGAAGTTTGCTTGATGCTGATATTACTTGCGATTGGCTTTTTGCGTTGGCTGACCCTGTCACTGGAATTCCCCGAGCTTTGTAGATGTTAACTTGGCTAATGGTTTTGGTGGTCAAACCATGTCGCAGTTGACGGATAGTGGATGCATCAAGGCCTATCTTATTGGACCGAAAGGTTAACATGATTCGCCCAAGATGCTGATCAGCTTATGCCAGGAACCCGTGGCAATGCCGAGTCCGTTTCTGGAGTGTCGCAGAGTTGCGCAAGAATTTGGATGCGGTAGAGTCAGAGTCAGAGTCTCAGGCCCCGTTGCTTTGGGCAATTTGTTTGATATGATCTATTTCAGGTCGTGTTTGATGTGATGACGATGACGATGGTCTGCTGATTCAACAAGAAAGAACAGACGATAAACATGCATCTCGTTCACCCTGACCGACATCAAAATTCCTCCCCCTCATGTTTACCTGCTTATTAACACATTCCAGATTCGTCGGCCCCTGAACAGTCGATCTTTTACCAATGTGACTCTGCTGCATCAGATCTAATTAAAGTGCCTTCCACACTTGCTTAAGTGTTCCGTTAGCATTGGCCATTAACATTAACATTTCGGACCAGATGACCGAAGCTGGTCTGTAGTCCAAGTCTAGTCTACCGTCTAGCCATACATCCGTAGATGCGATGTCCATAGCCGGTCATGCCGATCAATAAGTTGAACAACAAAGTTGACGACAGCCAAAACCGTTGGTGAACCCTGGATCCTTGCTTAATCTGGAGCTTCCACCCCTGACCAAGGTCTCGCGTGGCTTGAGCCTTGAGACTCGTGTCTCTTCAACAGCACAACGATTGAAGAAGAACGATAAGTGATAAGCGATAAAAGATCTGTTGACGAATATACCATGTTGATCGATTGATGACTTGGCTATCATAAGATCTGCAGTGAGATCAATCATTCTGCAATACTTCAGGAATATCATTCAACCATGGCTAAGGATTATATCAATATCGCCATTTAGACAGCATGATTGTTCCTCTGATTGGTCTACAGTCCACCAACAGCTGCTATCGTAAAAGCTTCAACCCAGCGTATTTCTCCTTCGGCGCCCTCTAACACGCGCCCAATCCTTGCTCCGCCCGAGTCTTGCGCCCTGTGGCCGTTTCTAGGACAGATCGTCAGGTGGCTCGACCGCGTTGCTCTATTGTTTCTGATGGATTATGGCCGAATGCCTCCTTAACTTAAGCATTCCTTCACCACAACCAAAGTTCTGAAACAAACCAAAGCCGGAAAAAGAGGATCCCTTCCCCTTCTGCTTGAATTGCCTCGTCACCTTTTGCCCTTGGATCAAAGCTTCACCGCCCTAAGACCTACACCATCCCTGTCCATGTCTCAATAACCTCCTGTGTTTTGCTGTCTTTTCACACTCGGATTTCGCCTTTGTGTGCCCTGCTCTCCCTACGCCCCCCCTTCTCCACATCTTCCAGAACGATACAGCACTTGTGTTTCCAAGTCCGAACCTTGCACGCTGCTCTGGCATTGACCTTTTTTCCCATCATTACCATTAACACACACTGTTGCGAAACACATACATATTAAGACAGCTCCCCCTTCCCCAGTTTGCCCGTCATGTCAAACGCTGCTCAAGAAGAATTTAACGACCTGGTCGCCAAGAATACACATCGCGAAACCCTTCACCCAGAGGACCGTGACGACCTTGAACTCAAAGACACCCAAGATCTATCCGAAGAAGACCTTTTCCGCAACGCTCAGATCGACTCCGCAATGCGCATGCCCACTGTCGATCGTCTCACTGGCGCTGGCGCCTCAGAGATCAAGCTCCCTCCTGTCTCCTTCGACAGCGGCCGTGCTACCGGCGTCAAAGGCGTCATTGCCGACGCACGAAACTATGAAGCTGCTCGCAAGAACAAATGGCGACACCGTGTCCGCACCGCACGCAACAGCATCTTTGGCATTGAGGCCCCACCTGCTCCCAAGAGCGACACCGAGAGCAGCGATGATGATGCAAAGAGTGTCGATGCGGACGAGGAGGCTTTCCTTGCAGAGTGGCGCGAGAGCCGACGACGTGAGCTCGAGAGTGAGGCCAGCCGATCTGTCAGGAACCGAAGAACAAGCCCCAGCGTTCGAATCTTTGGCCGACTAGACGAGGTTGATGCCCTGGGCTACCTCGATGCTATTGAGAAGGTTGGAAGGGAAACAACTGTTGTCGTGTTTGTGTATGACCACGAGGTATGTCTTTGTCCTGTCGCATTTTGAATAACACGATACTAACTTGTCTAGTGTGAGGTCTCAGCCACCATTGAGTCGGCACTCATGCCTATTGTCAAGGCCAACCCCGAGGTTCACTTTGTCAAGGTCCACTACGAGGAGATTGAGTTTGACAACGCCGCCGTGCCTGCAGTCCTTGGTTACCGAAATCAGGGTGACCTGTTTGCCAACCTGACAGGTCTGATTGAGATGATTCCTGATGATGAGTCCTTTGGTACTCCTTCATTAAGGCACCTCTTCCAAAAACATACTATTCTATAATGTGCTGGAGCATATCATCTTAATCATACCCACACTACAGTAATGCGGCCACGTCTACGACACAACAATCACTATCCTATTCCTCCATTGGCGTCAACACAGAACGATGCCTTTGATTACGATACCCAGACAGAGCGCTGATTCACCCTCCGGGAGGGAGACACGCTATTTTATTCCCTATGCTTTGTTGACGGCGTTTTGAGTGCGACAATGGAGCACCAGAACAGATGTTTATTTTTTCGATGTTAAAGAGAAGAGTGCATGATAATATTCCAATGATGGCGGCGCCTTTTTATAGACTTATTGATTTTCGGAATACAGACAGAGATACCCTACTACCTCGTGTGGACATGGAGACATTTGGGTATTTGGGCCAGATAGGTTACAACTCATGGGATTGGAAAGCAATTGAATTCCCATGAAGCATAAGCTATATATATACCATCAACATTATTTCATAAATGGTACGGTGCATTAGCATTTGTGATATCTTTTTGTCATTCGATACCTTGGGGTGAGAAACTGCTGTGCATCGAAAGAAACAACGCTCGTTAGTAAGGTGAGTACGGTATAGAGGGTTATGACAGCTACTTTGGTTACCATGTTCGAGTTGCACGATCTCGAGAATAATGAGTTTGGTAATGGTAGGAGCAAAGGTTTTTTTTTATCTCTCTTAATGATAATAGCATTCACTGTGTTCGAACACTTCAAGTTTCAAGCTTATCGGCACCGTGCTGGATGTTTCTTTGACTTAGGTAGGTATGTGAGTGTATTGCATACATGGACAAAGACGATAGGCCAACAGTGTGTCATTTCTCAAATAGAACGAAAGTCAATAAGGAGATTGGTGTAACAGCCTATGGTCTTACGTCATGCCGTATACGCAGAACAAGACAGCATTGAGACACGGGGCTGCATCTCAGTGTTAGTTGGCTGACCATTATTGGTTTCGAGTAATGACACAGACAAGACAATCCATGGCGGTGAGAAAAGTGAAGTTTAGTATATGACTCTGTTATCTCGCCTTTGGGTCAACGGCCATTCTTTGGAAGAACGGACTCGGTTTCGGCGGTTAAGTCCATCTTGAAGTGACCTGATAGCACAACAAGAGGAGTTGGGAGGTTGCTCACGGGGTCCATAGAGTGGATTATTCGAGCCCGAAACAGAAGTCTCATATACCCCGCAGCTGCGCTAAGAGGTCACGACGGTTCATGGTGGGGGTGCAGGGTACGATAGCGGCATGCAAAGCGATAAGACAGTCGGGATAACTGATGATGGAATATAGAGGACGTGGCTGTAAAGAGGTTGAAAATGGATGATAATGAGTCAGTACAGAAATGCACGGCACTGCGTTCGTTATTCCATGACTTTGACATTCACCTTTGCAGGGTTGAAAGTAAACAAAGAGGCTGACTCTTGATTTGGGTGCCTGGGCCTATCTCATGGACATAAAGTGTATGGGTCCTCCCTCTTTAGTGCTAGCAGGGACCCCGGTTTGAGTGACGACAGCGAGCAGCAGAAAGGTATCAAACACATTAGAACGACCTCGAGGGACCGCGATGGTTACCTGCATTGCGCCTTTTCAATAAACAAAATAAATGGGATGATGAGGTAGCTGGGGAAGTTAAAAGTCTAAGTAGATTAACCTAAACGCCCATCTCAAGCTTTAAATTCAGGGTAAGGGCAGTGACAGTGTCTTAAAGAACCGAACTTAGAGCTCATGCACGCCGTGAAGCTCAAAACGATCCACAGCTGAACTGCCTGCACTGTGAATATGCACATTACTTCACTTCGTCTGCCTTATTCCATCCATCAAATTCGACGCGCATTTCTCCCTTCCCCCTTCTTCTCTCCTCCTCAATAGCCGAGTTGAGCTGACCCTAAACGAGACCCTATTTCGGGCCCATGCCTGAGAGAGGTAGGGCATGATCTTATCAACGTGGAAGCCCGAGCTTATCCTCACAGCCCAAACCCCAGTTGCGCCATCAGACATCAGAGTCACCACCTCATCAACACGTTTCCATCTCATCGGGAACCTTTGGATTTTGACTTTTCATCCTCGAAATCACGCTGCCCTATCCTGCCCGACTATTTGACCGAGCTCTCCTTCTCTTCCATCTGCTACGAGCCACGTAGAGTGCATACAACAACATCTATCTCCACCCTTTTGGCTGCCTTGCCCTTTGACCATAGACAGCCCCAGGCACCACCCGTAGCTCAGGTCAAGACGCCTTCACATCGCGGCCCCGGAGGAACCTGGAACAACGATACTTCCAGAGCGCATCAAGGCCACATCTATAATTCCTTTTCCTGTGGTTAGTTCTTTTTACCTTCCCCCAACCAACCTCTGCCTTCAAAACCCACCACCCAAAACAATTCACATCAGCATCCGAGTCTTCTCTGACCCTTACTTCTACCTCTAAGCTCTTCCCCCGCCATCGCATCCTACACAGACCCCCTTCCCCATTATCCGGCCTTCCGCTCACCCCTCACCTTATCCCACCTCACTCTCTCTTGCCCCTCGCAATTCGACTTCACCTGACGCCTCATCGCATTATTCTTCACAGGCTGCTTCTTGCTATGAAGCCTGTGATGGCATAGAACTTCCTTCTACTCTATCTTCGCCTCGTTATGGAACAACAGGATCCAGATACTCCCTGCACTCCATCTGCCGTCACCCGTGATACTGAACATCGATCGACTCGCCAGTCCCCATCGTCATCATCCCCCTCAACCCTTACGCTTACACCAGCTCTTCAGTATCGCACTGCGACACCCTCTTCTCGCCCGACAACACCATTATCGACTTCCGAACCCACCTTACGATTTCCCCGTCCCCAAGTTAATCGATATCTCGCCAACTGGATTTCGTCCAGTGATCCAAACATTATGCGTATCACGACCACCACCGAGGACACCGGCTTGTCCGAATCCACCTACGAACTCATTACCGGCACCGACACTGAGTCTCAAGATGGAAACTACACTGAGTCTGTGAACGAGTCCATCAGCTCTGTCGACGATAATCATCCCGATGATCATAGCCTTGCCAGCACTGAGCAATTCAACGACGACGAGTCTATACTTGACGAATATGAGCCACGTACTCAACAGCCAGACCAAGAGCCGCAAGTTGTCTCTGCCACTGTTGATACCGAAGAGATTACACCGCCAGAACAAAGCTGGGCTTCAGTAGTAAAAGTCGGGCTCCATCCTGAGGGCGAAATTGAGGTTGAGCCTGCAGACGAACCCATGGATGAGTCTACTTGTAAAACCGAGCCCGAGTCCGAATCAGAGGACGAAGCTCGATCCCGATGCTCTCTTGAGTATACCCAGCAGAGCCTCAAGACCCCTTCGATCCCTGGCCCCGACGCTAGCAGTACCAAGGACAACCCCATTCAGAGTCATTCGTCTGATGACGTCCAGAAAGCTGAGAGCCGACGAGAACGATGCAACAAGTGGCTGAAAGAGGTTCAGCAAGCCAATATATGGCCCGCCGGGCGTATCACACAATCCATCGAACCTATCATTCCCGAGATCATATGTTGTGTCTTTGTTGTGATTGTGACGATGATCCTCGTCCCACTGCTAAGAGGGAATGCGGCACCCCACAACCCCGCAGCCACTTCCGCTGTCACAATTCACCCCACTCTCTTGTCCTCTAGCCCAACTCAACCACCAACATCGCAGGCTCCCTCGACGGCAACGGGAGCTACAGCACTTGTACCTCTTGAGAATGTCCTTGCTGATGAGTGGCTGTGGAGTGGCAAGCAGCCTGATGTGACTGTCACCAGGCATCAAGGCGACTTTCTGATTCACATGCCTAAAGGTGTCAAGAAGTCATGGCTTGATAGAGACTGTCTCAGTTTCCAAGCTAATCGTGACGATGAGCCTGTTCTGTGGAGCGTTTCGTCTGTTGACGAAGGCATGCTCCTCAAAATTCCCAAGAGAGAGAGCTACGGAACTGTCAGAGTCGACATTTTGTCTACTTGTCGTCCCAAGGTTCACAAGGTCCTCCGTATCACATTCGACAGGGGCATCATCTCAGAGGCTCTAGACTATTCCTGGAACTTCGCTCACAAGATCCCAGAGCTTGTACCCGCTGCTGCTCAAGAGGCAGAGCGGCGTCTTGAAGAGGCCAAACGCTCGTTAGAAACTGCTTCCGACAACCTCAAGACCTCGTCTGATAATCTATGCAGAAATATAAGCTCCAGGCTATACAACACCCATCGATCTTTGTGTTGGATCAAGACAGGCATACGGGATCGTGTAAACCTGATTAAGCACGGTATCTCGAAGAAGATTGAGACGGTTGCAAACGTTGAAGCTATGCAGCAACAAGCTGAACTCGATTTGCTTAGTGCTCAGATCAGGGCTAAGCTCTGGTGGCTCAAGCTGACTGCGGGCAAGGAAGAACATGACCGCTATCACAACGCAGCTGAACAGTTTCTGGCCAGCAAGGTGCGGAAGAACAGAGGCTTACAAAAGCCAGAGACCAAAGTCCCAGAGGCGTCATCATTTGGACGGCTCTTCTGGCCCCGGTGCTCGAGGAACTGTCAGACCAAGCAACAGGGAAAGAAGGCATAGGGCAGTCAATTACATTGTTTCTTTGCGTGTTGCGGTGTATGGGATTTCTTTATTAAGCCCTCTCATCGTTAGTATTAGGCGAGGACTTCTGTGTCAGGGATGGGCTTCGATTGACAATATTCAGGTATGGGTTTCTAGGGAATTGGAGTTCATGGGGTCTCATACCACCTGTAGACGTGTTTCTTATTGGCTTTCTTCCTTCATTTATTTTGCTATGATAGTTAATGGTCTCAACAAATCTCTTCTTGCTCTGCACATATATGGTCATTGGTGGAGTGGTGATCTGCTTGTAAGATGGAAACAAAAAGGAGGGGAGCAGTAAACTAGTGCTCAAAGTAATTGAAATCATCTCAACTCATGAATCGTATTGCTCACAAGTGGAAATGAGCTTTGCGATCAGTTTCCCAGCAACGCAACTAAACAAACGAACCATCTTGTAGGTGCTTTCGAATGAACAACTTACTTACACATCTTACCTATGGACAGATGAACATATGTTTCACAGGAGAGACAAAGCGATACCCTTCTAACAAAGCAATAGCCGACCCGTGTTATTCTTGTTCTTTACAGGCACGAGCTCAAGTGATAGTCGTGATAAAGAACTTCTACAGATTTTCGAGTGGTCTATTAGGTAAACTCCACCTAATGAGTAACCCCACAGGCAATCTTGCAGTCCATGCCCGATGTTCGATTAGCTGCTTGCCCGATCAGCAAGTACCAACGCACCTAAGCTTGGCCTGAGATGTACTTGCTCACAGCTCGAGGACGCCCCAATCACAGAGTAGCATTGTTGACCTTTGCCGCAGAAGTTCTTAGCAAGACAAGCACGGAGCAACAGGGCACAACAGGGGAAAGGAGGGGCACCTCATAATTTTTTAGGCGGGACGGCAGCCTGACGAGGTGAAAACAAATCACCAGACCTTTTAACCGCAACCCACTTCCACCATCAACATCCATCGCCATCAACAGCATAAACCTTCAACACCAGTCCTTTACTTTTTCGAAGGCATTTTCTTTAGCCATATTTCGCTTATCTGGTGAGTCCGATCGCGCATTTCCCCCTGTCCTGTTTTTGTCTCCTCTTTCCGCCCTTTGGTACGCAGGGGGCAATAATGACCCTGAGCCCCTCGTCCTGGAGGAGGGGTAAAAGTCATGACTGCGGGACTAGGAATTTGGATATGAAAAAAAAGTCGCTGACGTTTAGAGCCATAGAATTTAAGGTTTAAACTCTTGAACGAACATACAAACCGCCAATATGTCTGCTTCCGAACCCACTGAGCCCAAGGTCGCGGAGACCAAGCCTGAGGAGACAAAGGTTGAGGAGACCAAGCCCGCCGAGTCTGAGGGTACCGCCGAGAAGCCCGTGACATCTTCGTCCGTCTTCTCTATGTTCGGTGGTGGAGCCAAGAAGGAGAAGAAGGAAGATGAGGAGCGCGGTGACAACTCTGGTAGTGCCAAGGCCCAGCGAGAGGCTGCTGAGGCTGCCAAGGGTGATGTATGTTTACATGTCTCAGCAGTGGCATGCTGCAACTGTTTCCCTCGAGACGCACGAAGCTAATAAGTTTTATTTATATAGGAGGAGGCCCCTGAGGAGTCCGAGGACGTTCACTTCGAGCCCGTCATCAAGCTGACCGAAAAGGTCGACACCAAGACCAACGAGGAGGCCGAGGAGCAAACCTTCAAGATGCGCGCCAAGCTTTTCAAGTTCGTCAAGGAGAGCAGCGAGTGGAAGGAGCGTGGTACTGGTGACGTCCGTCTGCTTAAGCACAAGGAGAACGGCAAGACTCGACTGGTAATGCGCCGAGACAAGACTCTCAAGGTCTGCGCCAACCACTACATCGTCCCCGAGATGAAGCTGTCCCCCAACGTTGGTTCTGACCGCAGCTGGGTGTGGAACGCCGCTGCCGATGTTAGCGAGGGTGAGCCCGAGGCTGTTACCCTGGCTATCCGATTCGCCAACGCTGAGAGTATGTTCCCTGGTTGAGTCCCCTATGAATTCTCATTTCTAACTTGCTCTTAGACGCCAACAACTTCAAGGATTCTTTCATGAAGGCCCAGAAGGAGAACGAGGAGATCTTCAACAAGGCCCAAGAGGCCGAGGCTCCTGCTTCCTAGAGAGCTCCCCTTTCCACGACCCTTTCCCTCCCCCTTGCCCCTTCGGAGATCGATCTGGACATCGCCGAGGACTCACACTCGTTAGTAGTCCCATAATATGCAGAATCAAGTCGGCTCCAACACTCCCACATCGCACATGCCACAACATCAAACGAGAACCTCATCTTGCTGCAGATGCCTCAACTCGCCCACATACACACGCACTACACCCCCGTCACAACACTGCATCCCAAGTCTGATTTTGAGATGGATAGATAGAAATTCCTGGGGACGGAGAGGACATTTTGGAGGTGAGCTGGCCAAGCTCAACCCCAAGACGGATTGGTGGACGGATGAACGGATGGTTAGTTAGCATCGCAGGAACATTCAGATCATATAGCACCCTCTGTCGAAAGAAGTAAAAGAAGAAAAAAATTCCATAGAACTCATACTGTTCCTTTGGCGTGTGAGCTACGTAACTGCAAGTGGCTCGAGATTGAGCAACTTGTGGGCATTCAATGTGGCTGATTGTCAGACTGAGGTGTGGCTAGTGCTTCACCGTAATGTTTGAAGCAGTCACCTTGACGACGGAACACATAATTATAGAAGTATTAGGCCGACAGATAGTTATTGACACAGTCTTTTATCGCCCACAAAACGGTTGTGAACCACTGACGGATTGCCCATGTCATAGTGACCTTACTTTTGTCTGCCGGATGGCGTTTGTTTATAGCCATACGGATCTCTGTTGTACAGCTTTAGTACCTTGGACATGCCATCATGATCGATGTACTGCATCTATTTATTTATTTATTACTACCTAGATAGATCCTTACTCAAGGCTGGGACATACAATACTCATGAATAAGAGTAATATGCTGCCTTTGCTTTTGTTGCTTGGTTGCTGTCTTTCCACGTCATGGAGCTATGCTACTATGGCAGTCCAACACATGGGACAGCTGGGCCAGGGAAAAGCATGGATAGTGGAGCAGCGATTCAGCGATTCAGCGTTTTTGTGCCCTGGAAGGCTCCCCCAAACAGATCCGTCTTTGTCCATTCGACACGAACCTCACAGACGGACGAAGCAGAAGATATCCTGCCGCCTCTACCTTTCTTTGTTCGTAACATCTCTCCCTGGTCTTTCTTTTTTTCCCCTTCTTTTCTTCTTCCTGTTCAGCCTCCCCTTCCAATCAACTATTGGCATCCATATCTTGTGTCGTGTGTTCCCCATTTTCCACCCAGGTACTTGCTTCAGCTGTTGCCGGGTGCAACTACGTACGGGACCTCTAGCTGAGCTGAAGCTTAACCTTGCTTGACGTTGACTGCGCCTGCCTGTCCAGCCTTGTCTGGCTCTCTCCCTCTCTCGCTCCCCACGCCCAGCCAACCAGCAGTCAGCAGTTGACAGCCAGCAACCACGCAGCCAACCAGCCGTAGGGACCTTCTGCTGGCCTCTCCGTCTGGGTCTGGGTCTCCGTCTCCGTTCTCCGCCGTCTCCCATCCAATTCATTTCGCTGTAGGAATTTGTCGTGTCCCTTGTTGTAACGCAACCCATTCTTCCTGTTCTCATTGCCATTGCCACTATCCGTACCCATTGTGTGTCTGTGTATCACCGTCCATCTTGGTCATATTCATCCTCCCCCGTTTCACTCTATTGTATTTGGTTCTCTCCAATTGTTGCTTCTGACCTCGAGAAAAGATGCTGGTTGAGGTAAGTTGAAAAATCCCAAAGCATTGCCCCCGAACTGCCCTGCTCCTTGGACGTGTGTTCCAATTTTGTCCCCCCTTTGGCTGTACCATCTCTGTATTCGTTCGTGTTATTGTTGGCTCGGGTTCGCTATTTCGGTCGTGGAAGTCTTGACTTTCCCGTGTTTGAACACTTCGTTTTGGCTGCGGTGCACTATGCTCTGTTTTGTTTGGTCTTGCTTCACTTCACACTGACGTGTGTCGCGTGGCGAGGCTCTGCAAAGATTGGTCGCGGTCTGCCTTTGCATCTGCATTTGCATCTACCATTGCCAGTGTCAGTCAGTGCCAGTGTCAGTGACAGGCTTTGCGCGTTTGGGTCGGACAACCAGAGACAGGCAGCCATGGCAGCCCGCGATGCCTCTGCTTCTGCTTCTACTTCTGTTTGGCAGCTGTAGTGGCTGTTTGCGCTTCCCTATTGTGACCTTGAACTCGAAGTCTTGTTTTCCTCTTGCCTACCTGTCTAGGTAGTCTCACCAGCCTCAACTCGCTCGTTGCGTGAGCTGCCGCTTCCTCTTCATCGTCATTTATCACCACCGCGTTTTATACCTTCCTGCTTCCGCCTTTCTCTCTACACTCAGCGCCAGCGCGTTTCTGCCACTCACCTTGTCTATTTTATAACCTGCGTCGCTGTGTAACTTTATTACTCATATCGTCACACCCTCCGAGACTGCTTCACACTAGAACCCGGTTATCCTCATCATGGCGCCCCGGCGTTCACGAGCGCCGTCCGGCAGAGTGATCATCAGAACTAAGACTAACATTTTCGAGCGCAAAATCAAAGTCGTTACCGAACAAAATGTCATGTGAGTTTGTGACCTTCCTCTCCAGCTTCCTATCACGACCACGAGGAGACTTTATGGGGCAGCGCAATCAACAAACTTGCAAATACTGATGGTTCTGTTACCAGCGACAAACCCTCGCCCGTAGAGCAGTTCCCCATGCGGGAATGGAGCTTGAAGGTCTTTCTGCTAGATGAAGATGGCAACGAACGCCCTGCCGATGTCTTCACCAAGGTTGTATACAACCTTCACCCAACTTTCGAAAACCCGGTCCAGAGTATGTTTAAGATATCACCTAGCAGTCGCGATCCTAGAGATGCTGACCACCTTTGCGCTACTTACCAGGCTTCACAAAAGCCCCCTTCACGTGTAAGAACGAGGGCTGGGGCGAGTTCGAGATCTCTATTGACTGCTACACCACTGAGAAGACCAAGTTGGCTCCCATCGTTCACGACCTCAACTTTCAGCGGGAGAGGTACGAGGAAGTGCACACCGTGACCTTCAAGAACCCCTCCCAGAGCTTGCAGGAACGTCTGCGCGAAACCGGTCCTCTTCCTACTGACGATGATCATCGTCCCAAGAAGAAGGGACTTGCAACCAAGAAGAGTTCTCAGAAATTCGACTACGAGAAGATTGCGGAATCACTGGAAAAGCTTGAGGAGGAGGATCTACTACGTGTCATCCAGATCATCAACGAAAACAAGGGACCAGACACATATATTAGAAGTGATGTCGAGGGTAAGTTATCTTTGTATACGCGCCCACTGTTTTGTCTCCTCCCTTCCCTCCCTTCTGATCCTCGCGCTTGCAAACCCATACTTGCTTTTATCCATTAAATTGATGTGTATGGCGGCTAATAGTGGATGACTTGATTAAAGCCGGAGAGTTCTCAATCGATCTTTACACCATGCCGGATGGATTGACATCAAAGCTTTGGGATCATCTTGTAGGTTCTCCTCGCTGATCATTTTTACGTCAAGCTCGTCGGTTACTAACCAAGTTGGCTCGACATTAGTCCAAGAAGGGTCTTGTGAACTGAATCTTTGATACCATATCTTAATGTCACTACCGCTACTAGTATTTCCATCGACGACGGGGCCTATAGTTTGCGCTTGGGAGTTGCTGAAGCATCGGGATTCAGGAAAATGACGAGTAATGAGCACTAAGGGGACCAACCAGAATGGAAGGAAGACCAAAAGATGAATTTGACATTTGTGCCATGGGGTTGGAGCGGAGCAATTGCTCGCGACCTTGTTGCCTTTGAGTTTGAAACAAAATCTGTCCTCTCCTCGATCTTCTCCGAGCATGGTGAATGTGAAGTGATTTTACATCGTTTAAGATGGTTGTCAATCAGTCCTTGTCAAGGAAGGAAGTTGTCTTCTGGGGGGTGTAAGATGGACGGACGTATTAGGGGAATTGACCAATAGCACCGAGTCTTGGCCCGGCCCCGGCCGGCCAGCTCGACGGATCGGATTGACAAGAATTTCGGGTCTGGTGTTGAAAGCTTGTCGCTCCGACCGGGCGGAGGATGGACCAAAACGCCGTGCATGTACGCGCGTAGCCGTTGTCCGGGTACCAGGGTCATGTGCGTAGATGCCGATCGCCTCAAGGGTGTTACAAACACGGGTCTGGATATCGATAGACTGAAGTACTCCAGATTGAGTGTATAGGTAGACTAGTTGTTGGCCAGATTGATTCTCTCAGATCCTATGGCTCGACTATACTTGACTAGCGAATTTATTAAATACTGAGAAGTTGGCGGCCAAGATGCACGCTCGATCGCCATTTGTTGAGGTGATGCTATTCACAAGACTCAAATCGATGGTATCAAAGGGTTCGGATCATTGTCACAGTACGAGACCATCATGTTCCGTATGCAGCTACACTACGGGGTTACATCTTGTCATTGCCTTTCACATTTACCAACATGATCTCTCTCTCGATTCCTTAAACGACCTGCTCAACCAAGAACCTTGCGTCCTTGGTATTGACCATGCAACATGCATCGGTACTTTCGAGATTTGCGTGACAGTCAGTATCACCTTGAGTTCTTGAATTTGGCCATAAGCAGGGGCCATCCTAACCACAGATTCTTCGGCAGTGACGGACATGATGGAGGGTCGAGATAAAGAAGCGAGGACTTTTCTCCGCTCAAATGCGTTGTTGTTACGTACGAGAGAGGGCAGGGGTGCTCGTGGTTTACAAGATGGCTTGCAATAGGGCGTTGTCAAGTAAAAGATATTCAGTCCTGGCTACTAAGGTAGGTATACATAATTACTTGTTCGCTGGAACCTCCGGCCCCAACTCCGGACCGGGAACAGGTCCCTTAACCCCAAAAATGAAAAGCTTATGTTGCCTGCAGAAAACACAGACCATACCTAACTGTAGTCGTCAACTGAATGTGCCTATATGCAGGATGGGGATATCCATCATCAGAAGCATGTGAGAGTGAGACTAGGTACTATCAACCAACAGAAAAAAGCAAGGGTATCGATATTCTGCGGGGCTTAGGAGAATTTTAGACCGTCTCGAAGCCAAGACGTCGTCTATCCACAACGAATAGCAGGGGTAACTCAACTCGAGGCTGCACGTCCCAACTTTTGTTGTTGCAGGGGTCGAGAATGTCCTTCTTGTTTGAGAGGAGTGAATGAGCATTTGATAGATCGTAGACCGCCAGCAACATAGAGGCGTTGCCAACGTGACATGCGCCTCGGAATTGATGATTGGTTGTGCGAGGAACGGGAGAGGCGGAAAGGAAGCTTTGAACAAGTGCTGATGTGAATTGAGAGAGCTCGAGTCTGTAGATTATACGATGCTTGTGTTAACATCACTTCTGAAAGGACATGAACGGGAGGGTTAGAAAAAAGATGAATAGGCTGTTTCTCAACTATCGAAGTTTTCAAAAGGACTGACAAACCTGGAGAATAAGCATCTTGCTATGAAATATCATCTGTAAAACTACTCTGTAATTACCCTTTTCTCTTCTGAAGGCTGCACAAGATTGGATCCTGACACCCCTGGCCTCCTCGATCGCCTGCAGCGCTTTGCAGCGAAAACGATACTAAATCCCGGGCGAACCAATGAGGCTTGGTGTTGGTGATCGAGTTGCCCGTCTTGGGATAACGCGAACTTTTGGCTAACTGGGATCTTTTGTTCTTTTTTTTCTAGATGATGTTTGAATATACCACATATCGCATACCGCGTGCCTCATGCCTTGCCATTGAAAACTCTGACCAGCCTCGCGACATAGACATAGGCATTGGGTTCAATAAAATAGGCAAATGGAAATACAATAGGAAGGTCAGTGATTCCTGGGACAAAGAAGAGAAACTTAGCTTATTCCTCAAGGTCGTCTTGGCATATCAGCTAACTCTTAACCATGACGAGACTGATCTTGATTGGAATGGTTATGCTGTATGACATCCGTGCTAAGTCATGGTGAGTTACTGTTGATTTCCAATACGTAAGGTATCACATCACATTGACACCCCATCACCTGACCCTCTGTGGTATGCTACGCCTCCCAAAGTTGACGTTGATCTCTAACATCAACGTGTTATAGTCGTTGGACAAGGAGCACAGGAAAAACAACGACGACGCTCGTGACCTTCACTCCAAATCTCTGAACCTATCACATCTGTTCCTGCTCTACCGGCATTGGCTTGCTTTTGATTGCTGCCCGCTTGTTTCACCCCCAGAATCCTCCAACTCCTTTCCCCTCCCCAGAAAAAAGAACAGTAAAAGTCTTACCACAGCTCTGCAGTAGCCTGAGTAGGTGCCTACATACAATACAGTAGGGACTTGGGGATTGTATGTTCTTTCTAACCAATCAAGCATCGCATTGGCTCTTCCGGCCGAGCCCAGTCTTTGATTAGGTGATCCCCCCGCATCGAGGACCTCGATAGAACAGGGCCAGGCCTCTCTAGTGAGCCACTGTCTTCTTATCAACGGGTCAATGGAGCCAGTAGCAAGGGTATGTACTAGACTATAACAATCACGCACAGGGCACTTTCGAGTCAAAACCCTTGCGGCTGGCGTCTTGGTTGATTGCTCTTTGTATTGATCACCCAACCCAGCGGCCCAGAGAACTCCAAAAAGGACGCCTTTCCCCCCCAGTCCGCTTCTCCTCGGCCCACGTACTCTTCACTTCCCTTCTCGAACCGCCGCAAACCGAAACGCGACATCATATTCTATCAGCTATCAGCCTTGTCGTTTTTTTTGTCGCATCTGATCTAAGCCTTGTCAGCTCTTGATTGAGTTGCTTGCTTCCAGCACGGAGCACGGCGCCGTCGGTATCGACGCTTCTGCTGGGCGTCCTACAGGCTCCCCGCGCTACCTCCTCAGCTCGACAGGCCGATTGCCAAGCCAATCGACAGCACCTCCTCTCAATTCCCGACAAATATTGTTGTAATGGCCCCGTACGGTGCTGGCCAAACGGCCTCCGGGGCCTCTGATTCGAGTCCCGCCGCTTCAGTCAGCAATACAGCACAAGGTTCCGCACATCAAACTCCTGGACAATCGGCTGCCAATGGAGGCCAGAACCCTCAGCACAAGCGCGTCTACCAAGCTTGCATCCCCTGTCGCCGGCGCAAAGTACGATGCGATCTTGGCAGTGTCGACAACCCTCACGATCCTCCATGTGTGCGCTGCCGCCGCGAAAGCAAAGAGTGCTTCTTCAGCGCTACCCGTCGAAAGCGCAAAACCGATGAGGATGGCAGCGATCAGGACGAATACATCATTAGAAACGGCCGTAAACGACTGAATACCAACGGCAGCCCTCCACCACCGCTCATCGAACGCCGATCTTACAGCAATGTTCCTTTAACTCCAGGAGGTTCTCACGGTCAAGCCCAGCCATTGCGTCGTCCTGATGGTAGTCGAATCAGCCGTGGAAGGGATGGCGATTGGGGACATGAAGGTGATGCCAACCAGACTCTTGAAAACATCGAGGCTCAAACTGTCATGAGGCGGGGTGTTTTTGGACCACAAGACGCATTAGATCTCCTCTATAAGGCAGCCACAGACAGGTATGCTTTGCGACTTCTTAACTTCCAGCTATCCCGAGCCTAGATGCTAACGTATACTAGTCCCGCAGTTGATCGTGAACGCAGAGAAAGCACTTCTTCTGTCCGCCCCGCTCCTCCTCGTCCCCCGCCCGAAGACACTGGTCCCTATGGATATGTACCGAGGTCGACATCCAAACCGCCCAAGACAGAGCAGCCCGTTGACCCTGAGCTTTCGCGGCCTGAGCTCAGCTCCCAGCCCGGATATGCTGAAGCTATCAAGGCATGGCAACGCTTTCGATTCGTCCGTGCTGGTTGGTTCACAGCCCTCGAGGCTATTGAGTACATCGACTAGTAAGATATGTCTACTTGCTTGACATTGAACAAGATGCTGACCCGAACAGTTACTACAAATATCTCTCTCCATTGACGCCTATATCACCACCTACTTTCAGCAACCCTGCTTCCCACGTTACACTTCTGTACGAGGAGCCTATCCTGACCGTCACTCTTCTGACGATTGCATCGCGTTATCGACAGATGCCAGGCACCGGTGGACATTGCCGGTCGCATGCGATTCACGAGCAACTGTGGATGTATCTCCGTGGCATGATCGAGCGGTGTCTATGGGGGCAAGAAGCTTTTGGAGGTGGTTTCTGTGTCCCACCCAGCACTAGCGCCATCTTCGACGAGTCTCAAACAAGCAGTACAGCGCCATGGCGAGGGTTGCGCAAAGGCAGTCTACGGACTCTCGGAACTATTGAGTCGTTGATGATTCTCACCGAGTGGCATCCTCGCGCATTGCACTTCCCTCCTACCGAAGCCACCGATGAACTGGTTCTACCCATGGAAGCCGCCTTCCAAGCTATCACAGCTGCTGATGAGGATCCAAGTAAAACGCTGGGCAGTGGTTTTGGTGGCAAAAGGATCGAAAGCTGGCTCGAGCCGGCATGGAGAAGTGACCGAATGTGCTGGATGTTGCTTAGCACGGCGAATGGGCTCGCATACGAATTGGGCGTCTTCGACGACATTGATGAATTGCTCAAAGATGACGCTATCACTCGACCTGAGTATCAGGAGGAAGCTTACAGACAGCGAGCTTTCCGAATCAAGCGCCTGTTACTTATCTACACGACACAACTGGCTGGTCGTCTCGGCTGGACCAACATGGCTCCGGCTCACCTGAGAAGAAGCGACCCTGCTCTTGCTCGGTTCCAACCTGGCTCAGTAGATGGCACTACTCCCGGAACGAACCCATCTTCAATGTCCAACCATTTCAACTATGTGCCCGACCTGGAGCTGGATGATCAAATTATCCATTGCTGGGCTGGCATCAGCAATGCGATGGAGATGGGCAATGAGAAGATTTTCCGCTCTCGAAAGCATACAACACAGATTATTCAAAATGGCAAATACATCAGCATTCTCAAAGAGTTCGAGCCTATTCTTCGCGATTGGTGGAGAGAGTTCGAGCTGTTTCGATTGCCTGAGTTCATCCGGCATATTCTGACAATTGAGTATCAATACGTACGCATATATATCAACTCCCTTTCATTGCAAGCCGTCGTTGAGCGCTGCACCAACCAAGCCGGGGCAACAGCCAACTCTGGCCACCACGGATCGAGTGCAGCGAACGGTCACCCGCAATTGTCGCCCCAGACAATGATCAACTATGGGAAGCTTCCCCTTGGCCAACTTGGAGGGTTCACTGCTCACGACCAGGAGTACATTCGCGAAGTGGTTGAAGGAAGTCGAGATCTACTTCGCACGGTCGTTGAAGGTTTGCTGCCTGGTGATTACCTCAAGCACGCTCCGGTGCGGACATATTTCCGCATCATTAGCGGCGCCATGTTTTTACTTAAGACGTTTGCTCTTGGTGCTCCGCGATCCGACGTGAGGATGAGCATCGAGTTGATGGACGCAACAGTTGAGGCGCTTCGAAATTGCGTCGTAGATGATGTGCATCTTGGAATCCGTTTTGCAGACCTTCTCGAGTCTTTGACGAGCCGTCTCCGCAACCGTTTCATCCAGGCTCCCACCATGCAGCAAGCATCAGGCAGGGGGCAGAGTCCTGTTCCGGATGGGCAAACACATCATGACGATGGCGCTCTTGCTTCTACTGAAGGGGAGGGTCAGACGAACTGGGTTGGCGGCCATGCTCAGAGACTCCGAGACGGGCTTAATGGAAATGGTAAGCATCCTTTTCAAGGGGATGTTGATGTGAATGCTGACAACCCTCCTCTAGCTCCTCCTCCGGCTCCTACTCACGAAGCCAACAACATCTCAGCCACGCCTTTCGATCTTTCTGCACAGAACTTCCCTTACCCTGGGCAAGGTCCTTTAGGTCCATCAACGCCCACGGTAGTGGAGAACGCAGTTGCGAACATGGATGTGAGCCTTTTTGAAGACTGGAACCACCAAGGCAACGAGATGTGGTATTTACCTCCTGGCCCGGCCTTCTTCCAGAACGTAGAGAACCCCTCCGTTGCTATGGGCCCTGAAGGCGTTAATGTCGGGGGTCTCGATCTTCTCGAATACATGGCCATGGACCCCTCTCAATTCCCAGGACTGGATCCATCATCAGGCCCTCCAACTAGCCACCCCTAAGCCCGGGTGCTTCTCACAGTACCTTGAAGGTACATGATACCTATGTTACTGGGACTAAAGATTCGATTTAAGTGACTGCACAATGCAGTTTTCCCGCACCTCTCTACATCTTACCCCATTCAGTATCTCGTTCAACGGGGGTATCGAAGGAATCGATACGTCGATTAAAGACACAACACAAAGGAAAACAGGAAGAAGAGGTGTGTGTCATGCTTGTTAGGGTATACAGAGGACAAGGGCATATTTACGACTCTGGGGTTGGAGTTGGTATATGGAGATGAGTTGATAGTTGCATCTTATCATGACGCCAAAAAAATTAACCCAGAAATAGCTGCATAAAAAGATGAAAATTTCGAATAGACTTCTGTCAAACCATGTCCCCAGATCCTGGCTGTGTTGACGAGTTTAACATCACGAGGAATTTATAGAATTTAATCATGTTTATTGTATCACAAAGCATTGGACAGTGTATTTGAAATCAATCTTTTTTTCTTTCTACCTTGGTTTGGTCAATTTTTGACCAGCCCCATTCCCTTTCCATCCCTGATGATAGTAGGAAACCCTCAACCGCCTATCCAACCTTCTCTCCTTTGCACTTGGCGTGTATATCGTCTGTGTAACGAGGAGAATCAACAGCTTGATGGGTAAAAGCAACAAAGAACGAGCATATGATTTACAATAAGAAGCACAAACCAGGCTCTTGTGCAGAGAATGAAGAAAATACAAAGAAGAAAATAAAGCCGTTGGGGCCACGCGGATGAAACAGAAAGTTTTGTGGTATCATGCGTACATAGTTGACATGCGAAGAGAACAGAAGTAGAAGATTATTCGAAGAGTCTTTTAGGTGAATGTGTGTTTAAAAGGGAATATGTGAAGCCAGGTAAGGAAGTCGTGGTTGAACGACAATGGTGTCTAGTAAGCACAAGCACCTGGTAAAGTGCAAGACAGCTAAGCCAGCGATATACACTTTAAAGCCAAGGTGAATATTGATAAGGTATCGTAAGGCCGTTAATGTATCGCAGGACGCAGAAGGCGGTTTATGGGTGTGGCAGGTGATGGTTGCCGTATATATGTAATGGTACAAATCGAGGAATGAATGAGAATGTAGTCAACTCGCGTTTGATGATACCATGGAATCGTCTCAGACGCCCCAGGAGCAAATCAGACGTCGAATCACAGCACGAAGGGGGTAGTATGGTTGGCATGGGCTGCTTGGAGAGCTGTTTCAGTTGTTAGTCTGCTGGCCATCCATCGCTTTTGGTTGGCGGCACTTACTATTGAGGATACCCATCTGCCCGGCACGGTCCATGCACGCGAGCTGCACACTACTGCCGTCGACAAGGTCCAGAACGACGCTGTTGGGCAGCTCTTGGACCTCAACATCAGGGACGTATGGGGCTCGGAAGTCACTCATATGGTAACGCTTAGTACCCTGAGCAGTACGGCTGCTCTGTGCCGGGAGAGCACTCAAGAGGAGGAAACCCTGGGAATCCAAACACATGTTGCGTCGCTTCCAGAGGAGATTGTCAGGGAACTGCACATTGACATCTCCCATGTATGAGACAATGGAGGGAGGGCCTGTAGTTGCGGGGCGGACAGGCTCGGCCATCTCCTCATGCACTGTTGGCGAGAGGACAGTGGGGGGCGTAGTCTTGCCGCGAGAGCTGGAAAGAGATGAGAGACGACGCATGAATCGACCTGTACGCGACTTCTTCTTTTCGTTGTTTGACTTGGCTTCATCGCTGGATGCGGAACTGTCGATGGTAGCCGAAGGCGAGAGAACGTTCTCTCGGTCACGGCTGATGGATGATCGACGGCTGCTGATTGATAACCGTGGGGCTTGATGTGTTGAAGGTGGTCGGGTTGGGGATCGTGAGCCCTTGGCAGAGACTGCATCTGACGAGGGTGACGTGAGAGACTTACGGCGATCGTTGATAAAATCTTTGACAACGCTGAGAGAAGAACGCCGAGAGTGGTCTTCCTTGTCTTGATTGTTTGATTCTGATCTACGACCTTCCTTGGACATGCGGCGCTCGATGATGGTCTCTTTGACAGGCTCAAAAGCTGCAGGTGTCCATACTGGTGATGCCTTCTGGTGATCGACCAGGAGGGGAGATTCTTTGAGTTCCACTGGGTTAAATTCAGATAGGTCTTTAGCAGGCTCGAACGACTTTGCTGCATTCTGGCTTGGGTCCCGGACTATTCTAGCAGTGACCGAGATCGATTCCGAACCAGGCGAGTCACCATTCTCTGGAGGATTCGCTTCGAACATGGATAAGCGACTAGCTACCGAGTTGGAGCGCTCCCTGTGAGTCCGCCTGGCAACATCGGGAGACTCGTCACGAGAACCAGATCGAGAGGGTGGGGTTCGTAGGTTTTGGCGATTGAAAGAGCTGGTCCGATCTGCCACAGATGGAGATCGAGTGGGCTCTCGACTTCTCCGCACGGAGAAGAAAGCTGAAGATGGTCTCTCACGGCTTGCGGGAGTGACAACAGGGCTGAGAGTTTCGCCGGTGGTGGCTGACAGTTTCTCAAGCGCCTTAATACGTTGAGAAATGCTTGATCCCACGGTGGATTTCCGGCTCAAACCACTTGGCTGCTGAGCAACTTTGTGCAAATAAGCAGCCCCAGAGCTGACAGAACGCGCTGAGCTTGAAGTAACATCATTAGGGGCAAGAACATCGCCAGGGGCTAGGAGCTTGCTCTGGACGGGATTCGAGACAGTTCTGCCAAAAGTAGAAGCTCGATCACCCTTCGTAGGGCTAGGGAATACTGGGGTGACGGGACTCTTCGCGACAGTCATTGGTTTCGCCTCATGAAGAGTCGCGCTGTGCAACTCCTCCATATAATCCTCCTCGTCATCAGATAGGTGACCTTTATCTTCTGAGAAGTCCGTCTTGATGGGTTCAATGCTAGTTTTGCGCTTTTCCTGCTTGACATCGGAATGTTCCTCGTCCTTCTTCTCATCCTGAACCTCCTCGGTCACGATGATAGGGCTGTTCTCACGAGTACTCCGTTTAATCGAGCTAGACGCTGGCACCGGAGCTGGGGCCGCTGCTGATCGAAGATCCTGAGTCGAGAATTTAGACTTGGGGATCTTCAGCGCAGCAGTTGTAGGGGATAGCGGCTCGTCGGCCTTGCTGATGTTGGCTGAAACCTCGGGCGTCTCTGAAGCGTCTGGAATCTTGTCCACTGTGGGATCGGTATTGCTGGTGGAGACATTCAATTTTTGGGTAGAAACGGTGGTCTCATTGTGAGACTCGGGCTCGGCGGCTGGGTTCTGGACCTTCTCTTCGTCAAGAGTCTCAGCTACAGGTGTAGTCGTCTCTACAGCAACGGGCTGTTCGTCTAGGCTATTTCCAGGGGCCATATCATCGTCGGCCTTGTTGTCTTGGTCTCGATCTTGCACGTCCTCGTTCTTGGGGTGAAGAGTTTCATCTGTAGATTCAGAAAGTGAGGAGGCCTTGGTGGAAATCTCCGGTTCAGAAGAAGCAATAATGGGGCTGTCAGGGTGAGAGTCGGTATGGGTGAGCTCGGACGTTTGATCGTTGTTCATGGAGGCGGAGGACCCATCAAGGCCAATACCTGAGTCAGCATTTGACATGGATGGTTGATCCGATTCAGTTTCGTGTTGATCCTCGTTGTCCTCTGCTCGATCGGTTGAGGACCCTCCTTCGCTAGGTCCGGGAGATTCAAGAGGAGGCGATGGCGCACCTGCTGATTCATCGGCCAAGTTTTTCTTCCTTTTCTCTCGAAGCTTCATAGCTTTCATTAGTCTTGCCTTCTCTGGTGATATCGTGGGTTTGGCAGGTGGAGGCATGGGCAAAACAGGGGAACCAGGAATAGAAACCCCAGAGCTTGTAGCCGGGCGGGTGAGTTCTGTGTGTACAATCTTCAATCCGTCTTGTGCAGGCATTGCGTCTTTGTCCTCAGCAGGGACATCCTCAGTGGCTGCCTCTTCTCTGCTCTTCTCCTTCTTTGAGCCTTTGCCAAATAACTTAAAGCCGGAAGGCATTTGTGAAACAGGTCGATATGATCCAGCAGTGCGAGGTCTACCGCCATTCGTTTCAAGCGATGGGCGCGGTCCAAGCTTCACTTTCGGTTTGCCGTAATTGTAAGATGAATAGGGAAACAAATCAGGTCGGCCTGATTGCGATGACAAACGCGGGGGAGCATCCGACTGAGAAGGCGAGTCGGGTCTATCCTCAGCGCCTACGAAGTTGGGCACCTCGGATGTTGAAGCGTCAGTAAATTTGCTGTGCTCTGGAGATCCAGCCAACTCTGAGTTTAATGTCACAGGCTCAGCAGACAAGACAGTGTCATGGCTTGTTTTGGCTGTCTTGGGCCTCACATCACCGTCTTCGTCTTCCCCAGCAACCGATTGGCGTTTGATGGCGCGATGGTGTTGTTCCTCCTCTTCCTCCTCCGCAATCTCCATCAATCGTCTCCTACGTAGCGAGCTTGACGACGATGAATTAGATCCCGAAGCAGCATGCAGGGAACAAGCGGCCGATAATTTGGTATCCTTCAATTCCTTGGCTTCGGTGATTTCAAATATGGTGTCGTAGGGAGAGAATCGGTCGCAAACGGCGTTGAAATGAACAGCTACTCTTGCTGTATATTGAAAACGTGTCAGTGCATCTCGTTGCGAACGGCCATGCTAGGAACAAAGAAGGCCCTGTCATGGAGGGGAAACAAGACAGGTACAAACCTTGAATAAGACGGGAGCAGTCCTCTGGCAGATACTTAATCAGAACATTTCTCCTTCGATATCGCAAGAAACCGTATAGTGGGCTCGTGTCTTCGTACTCAGCAACGTTGTTGCGCACTTCAACCACGCCGCCTGAGCCACGGTTTAATATTTCGACTTCATCGCGACTCGCGTACTTGAGGAGGAACCTGAAGACTTAGCCAACTGTTTATCTCAATTCACGCATGCCAATGGTCTTAACATACCATCCTCCAGGTTCAGCGACGGCGGCCTCGTGGGCCTCCTGGATCTTTGGATCGTCTAACCCATTCAACGACATGGCGCCTCTGTTTTGAGGTCAAAGAGAGATAAGTCGAGAAAAGAGCCAGGGTAAAAGCTCAGGTTGGCGCAGCAAGCATGCAGCAACAGAAGGTGGATGATTAGATAATTAATAAAGAAGAGTAAAAAGAAAGGCAAGCAGAACCGCTGCAAATCGGCCAGCAAAGGTCGAAATCGAAGTCAAGGTCGAAGTCGAGAGAGAGGACAAGATCAAAAGGAAAGGAAAGAGAAATGAAGCTCCCGAAAGACGGGGGAATCTGCCAAATCAGTCGAGCAAGTCGAGTAGTGTTGTAGAGCTAGGCCAGTCCAGTATAAATTCGGGGACGTTTCCAATCGAGAAGCGGGTGGGAATGGGCGGGTGGGTTTCCAGTGCGGGTCAAGGGGGCAGCAGCACCAGATTTCAGGGGCACCTCAAGGCTCAAGGCGATGGATGGAGGACTGTTAACAGGGGTTCATACACCATGGGTTGGTTGAATTTGAGCTAGGGTGGTTGATGCTTGCTTTTGATCGTTCTGTTCGATCTTGCAGTGTCCCTTCGAAGTTGCGTTAACTCATCGAACATCCGTGTAATGTCAATGAATACCGTGCTGTAACGTTTGTAAGGGTTTGAGTTCCTTACTTCTTCCAGGCGTTTGCTGTAACGGAACTGCTGTCGTCCCCCCCCAGGTACAAGTGTCGATCAATTGATTAAAATTGATTAGGCCCGGTACTAAACGCCCAACAGGTGCTTCCTCACTTTATTATGAGCCGAGACATGTACGGAGTATGGATACACTCAAACAAAGGAAGAAAAGACACAAAGTATCCATCCGTCATACCAGGAGGATAGATGATCGATCAATTACTTGACAATCATGTCCGTCAGAGTGTAAATTGCGCGCCAGCCAAAAAGGGAGTTTCGCTCTGGAATGGATAATGAGTAGCGTCTAATTATCCCCCCGCCAGGATAGGACAATACTGAGCAAGCCCAGGCTACAAATGGACGTCAACCAGAAGCATCGCACAAACATAGGCGAAGCTAACACACTAGAAGTGTTACCGAGCACAAGTCTAACTACATCTAAGCTTGGTTACAGTACAGGACATAGAGGGGCACAAGGTGAAGGGTTTCATGGGCGAATGTAGACGAAAAGAGCAACGAGGTGAAACGAAACGACCACATCCCTAGACGAAATGAATTGAGTATTCAGCTGGCCCCTCGCAAACTGTATATACCATACCAATCTATCTTGCTCTCAGTTGCGCAGACGACGGACTCTGCGATACACCCAAAAGACATCGTTATGACTCGCATATATTCAAGCTCCCGTCCGTTCCCGTCGATCCTGTTTTGACTTGTCGAAATATATTCTAGGTTTGGTCTAAGTTCCAATCATGGTAGATCAAAGCCACAAGTCAAAGCCACTCAAGCAACAACACATGGTTCCCGGGCCGGCTTCTCCACTACGTCTAGGCATAAATAATATAAACTTTTTTTTTGGCAATTAATTCTACGTGTTTCTTCATTGTAGGTAGATAGGTACTAGTAGTCAGTTAGCTGACTGCTGGTGCATTTGTAAGTGATACCCATCGCCTATGTAGTCATCATAACCTCATGTCGTTGGTTCTCCTTTGCACGGTACTTGTGAGTTGCAGGAAATGATTTGGCTGTTCCCAATTACAATTCAGCTGCAGCAGCGTATAATGATATTAGTGGATGATGTTGTAATTTGCAATCACTCTTGTAGCCGATAACTCCTCTTAGAATGGAGCCTTGCGTTGAACTAGCGATTCAGTCCCAGCAGACGTGCTAGACGTGCCTGGACCAGAAGCATGGAAGCTTAGGTCGAAGCGCCCTAGAACAACTAGCCTCGATTTAATGGTTTAATTTAAAACATTCGTGACGTGAATTGCCTCGGTCCTGTCTTATCTTGTCGCTTGATACCCTACATACAAAATAGCCTGCTTAGCTATGTCAGTGACCATGTTAAGCAACATTGTATCCCCCGTTCGCTCGTCAACCACAAACGCAGAGGAAGGGTTTCCATTATCGATATCACTTTCAATTCATATTTGTATTCATTAGTGATACTACACCGCACCGCACCATTCCAAAAGCAGCATCTTACTGCTTTCCTTTCTGCTCTTGCTTATACGAGCATGCTACTCAACTAACACGTAGAAATAACACAAGACCACTCAAGCTCATGCTAGTCTTGTGAGCCCAGTCAGAACATGAAACCCACGAGAACACCTTTTCCGCATGCAACTAGGTCCAGGGATATACGAGTATAGCTTCATGTCAAAGGACACGCAACAACTCACTGCATCGGTATACCATTCTCACAGTGCTCAGCAGTGCTCCTGTTCTGAGACCGAATAACTAGCCTAACGTATGTTCATAACACCTTATGTCTAAGCCATTGTCCATGAATTACGCCTGTCCGGGAGGCTTCTCTTCAGCCGGCTTATCTGCTGCCGGCTTGTCTTTCCGGGCTTCCTCAACTGCCGCTTTATTCAATATAGGAACCTCATCAGACTTGGGGTCTGCAACATGGGGAGGTTCCTCGGTCACCACTTCATCCAGCGAAGTTGGCACAAAATTACCCTCCTGAACAGCTATAGGGGGGTCGGATTGGGGTGCGTTACTGCTCGCTGATACACCGACGGCGGGCGCGCTGCCGTCTGCAATCTTTTGTTTGGTCTCGCTGACAATCTTGTCTGCCTCACTGACATGAGACGCTGCACCTTCCACCTCAGCTGCAGCCTCCTTGTTCTGATCCAGGCGCACGACCATGCAAGACAGGTTGTCGGTGCTGAAGCGATTCAGTGCGTAGTCAACCAACTGCTTCGAGGCTGAGATGGGATCCTCAACATTGCGCACAAGATCAACAGCTTCTTGGTCGCTACATACATCCCAAATCTAGATAGGTTAGCGATTTGATGTCCTAGAAATAGGGATACGCTCAAACTTACTCCATCACAAGCAATGATCATAAACTCATCACTATCAGGTTGGATAACTGTCTCAGTGGTGTATGGGTGACCTGTGACGAGCTTTTTCATGTAAGCATCGCCAAGGGCGCGGGTCACGGCAAGGACGCCGTTGACGCGATTGTTAAGAATCAACCCTCCAGCAGCGGCAATTCGTTTACCTTCTACTTCATCACTACCCTTGTGATCGTAGGAAAGCCTCAAAGCCTTCCCACCTCGGCAAAGAATAATACGAGCATCACCAACATTCGCGGTATACAATACTCGCTGGCGGGCATTGCCCTTTCCTTTCGAAGTGGTTGCATTAGTGGCTTCGTCGAGCACCCCATCGTTAGCCTTGTCCATTTCAACAGGCTCCTCAGGCCTGGCGGATTTAACGGCTGATCGATCATTCGATGCTCGGTCCTCCCAGCGCAAAACCGCAACGGCTGCGGTACAACCGCTGTTCTTCAACGGAAGCTTCTCAAGCTGAGCATCCGCGGCTGTGAAAGCCTGGTCCAAAACCTCTGGAATCAAAGCGTTTGGGTTTTTGCGTATGATATCCTCGAGAATGATATGCAACTTTTTGCCGCACCAGTCAGCAGCAAATGAACCAGCATGTCCATCAAAAATAGCGAAATATCCGTTGTCAGACTCCACCATATCTGAGGTACCCAATTCCTGGTCGTCTTTGGTAGACTTGTCCTTTGCAGATGCGTCATTCAGAGCTGGAGTCTGCGCAAAGTTGTACAGAAAGGCATGTGTGTCTTCCATAGTGCGACGGCATTTCTTGTTCCTATCTTCCCAAACGCCAACACGAAATGTGGATTTGGGTCCTGGCGCGGACTCTCCGGCAGAATTGTTGTGTTGGCCTTGAGGCACAGCGAGAGCAGGATCTTGCTTGCCAAGCTTCTGAATAGGTGTTTGGGAACTCGCATCAGAGCCTCCGCTGCGACTGCTCTGAGAGAAGTTGAGCGAGTTTTTGGCCGAGGCTAGAAGACTACTGGCGCGGCTACTAACACTGCTACTCCTGCGTTTCTTGTCGTTCGGGCCGCCAATATCCTGGCGAGTTGGAGGACTTCCATTTCCACTACGCTTTTCACCGCTCGCGGCCTGATCAGTTGACTTGATAGGAGCTGGAGCGCTAGGGCCCGAGCCCGGCTCGGGAGAAGGAGATTTATCGGATTTCGAATCGCTCTCTGATTTGTTTCCCGCTGAGTGGTTAGAATTGCTGCCAAACATCCTATTCAGCAGACTTCCTCCGGTCGAGGAGAGACTGCGACGCTTGTTACTCGCCAGCTTGTGATGGGGACAAGATATTACTATGTGGCGTTGCGCAGGGCGAGGGAAAGGTCAGCAATGGTGATGCTGTAAGTGATGAGATGTTGATTTTCGTTCGTATCGTCTTTGGAGGGCTGAGGACGGTAGGATGGCTACACGCGATCGTTGCGGTAGCTAGGGAAAGATATGTCGTGAAGAGCGGAGAGGCGGGGCGTTGGTCTTCACCAGCTTGGCGTCTATGATTCGTTGGCGCAAGATAAACCTGGAAGTGTTAGAGAAATTGGGCCGGATATATCATTCAATACCGCCAAGAAGGAACAAGATCAATAGATGAGAGAAGTGGCAGGTTGATAAGCGCATGCACGCAGACTGTTGCAGGGCAGACGTCGATGATGTAGCTAACCGCGTAAATCGCCGATAATCTAGCCTTTTTCTGTCGCTTCCAGGTCGGGTGTGACAGTTGACTGGACGGCCACACTTAGACACCTGTGAGCAACGTACGGCAAGAGTAGGAGGCGAAGCTTGCAGGTTCAATGGCTCGCATCAATGATGTAGGGACGCAAGTCTCCAGAATGCATCGTAGGTCAGAAACGTGACGTAAACACCACGAGGGGAAACGGGCTGCACTGGCGGGGACAATGACATCTATCCATACAGCTCGAGACCTGGTAAAGCACGAGCGCAACAAGCAAAGGCTAATAAGTATAGAAAAAAGCAAGCAGCGTAGGAAAAGAGGCAAGCAAACACCCCAATATCCTTCCAGTGCAACAAGGTGAAAACAATCAGCGAACGAACGAACGTACGTACCTGATGATGGATGCGAGAAGAAAGTCTCAGCGTGGGAGAAACAGTAGAAGACTGCGGAGAGGATCCAAGAAGATTCCCTGGAAAGATAAGCGACAAGGTCGAATTAAGTTGCGGCTTGACGCCAGGCAGGTATTTCTACAGAAAGTCGTGTCGTAGTTGATGAAAGAGTTGGTTAGGTTCCCTTGGGACGTTCGTTGGATGAACAGCATGGGCTCAAGTAGGTGTACTCTACCTAGGTAGTCTCTAGTAAACCGAGTGGAGACTCGTGGACAGCTTCCCAGTGCAGTGTGCACCCTGATCAAAGCCAGTGGGGGCGGGGACGTCTAACTGCGGCGCTTACACTGCCTGTTGGCCACTGACGTACCCACGCCGTAGTGACGTTTGCTAGCTTGTGAGCGTTCTGATTAGCGCTGCACAGACAAATGGATCTTGGGCTGAGCTATGATTGTATGTTTTTGGCAGGTAGGGCAGGGTTCCAGTGGATTTGAATGTGTCGATCTTGATAATGAATCAGCTCCAGAAAATGAATCTCAGCTGGACCCTTGAATACAGATCAGATAACTACGTAGTACGTATGAATATGTATGGTTTGCTTCTGCAACATTTGGCTGCTAAAAACTGCAACCTCACCCCGGGACATCCGAAAGGAGTACCTAGTATTACCATCCATGGGTATTTGCTCTCTTGTCGGTCACATGAAGCTAACAGGCTCGGACCTAATTTATCCTGAGATCCAGTTTCTTGAGGCCAGCTTAAAGAGCTGTGACCGCCTGTACACGTGTTACTCCGAGGCTGCCGTTAAAGCCATGCCTGAAGGGGCTCCACATCAATCCAGTTGTTGGAATGCCGTAGGATTTATAATGCTGAATTTGGATGTAGAACCCACGCATGAAATGGGGTGTTCGTTGTAGTGGAAGGATGTTCGATCAAACATCCTTCAGATGTTGAGTTTGTCTAAGCTAAGCAGGATTCGAGAAATAAGGATATAGACTGAGTGGCATTTCAATCGAGCCTCGCCAACTTCACCCCAGTTCTGGCAAAACAGCAAGTATCGTTTTCTATAAAGCACATGAAGGCTGATAAGTTAACGGATTATAACACAATTCTCCAGACACCAATGCACCTTAACAAATATAGCACCACGAAGCCGCCTCTTTGTTCTCACAACCAGGAATCGGTGGTGATATCAAACTATCGCTGGTCCCCGTGACCTAACTGGCCCATATCGGGATGAATATTCCACTTTGGCATAATATGTTGACTTCTTCAAGACTTCCGAGGCGTCTTGAACACTTGACCAACTGGTCTACTTCCGCAAGCTATCAAGTCTTGCTTGAAGGTCATCGTCGACTGGGTCACCACCACCACCGCCACCGCCGCCACCTCCCACTGCCTGAGCAATCTTACCCTCGGGCACTGCTGCAGTTCCCAAGGCAGTAGGTGTTTCGCCAAGCTGTGATTAAGTTAGCGAAATAGTTTGCTGAACGTGGAAATCTTGAGGCTTACCGCCTGGTTAAAGTCCACTCCAATCTCTTCCAAGACTTGCTCTACCACTTCATCACCCTCCTCTTCGATTCCAACATCCATAGCATCGTCAATGGCATCGTCCATCATCTCTTGTCGCTGATCCATAATATCGTTTTCTCGTTCAAATTCCATAGCGATTCGTTGGAGCTGGGGAAGGTTCATCGACTTGTTCATGCTTCCCAAGGCCATAGTAGCACCCTTCATGGCCTGCATCATCTGTTCGTTCGTCCTGTAGGTCTGTAACGTAATCAATTAGTCTCCAATCTCAATCGTTTTACAAGCGCTGTTATTTACCTGAAGACGCAGCGAAATCTTTTGTAGTTGACTACGCATGCTATAAAACTTCTCAACGTATCGTCTCGTACGGACAAGGTCTTTGGCTTGAATCTTGCAGGCTCCCATTTGCCCATTCTTGGCACTTGTCTTGATTTGCTGGATAAGGGTCTTTTCTTGTTTCTCAAGTTTGACACGCATCTGATCGAGTTCGCGGATGGCCTTATCTAGCATGCGCTGATTCTTGCGAAGACGCTCCGCGGGCGTCATGCGCTTTCCGAAAGCCCATTCGAGGATCTAAATCATGAGGGAATTAGCCATCATGGGCGCGCTGTATCGCACGACACCGCTGTTCTTACATTCATGATGTGCGGGGGGTTATCGTAGAGCGAGTAAAGAGGATGGGTTGTAGGAGGAACAGTCGAGGTAGTCGCTATAAAGGAGAGCTGTCGTAGGAAGCAAGATGGAAAGGTTGTAGAATTGCGCGAGGCAGCGAGCAAAAAAAACCAAGACCGTGGTATGAGTTGATTGCGACAGTCACGGGCATCCCGAGACTAGGCTTCTCTATGTCATCGAGCCTTGGAAGTGGTTGCGATAAGATAAAAGCCCGCTTGGTCCAAGCGTCCGCCAATCAGATCGGGAATCGGTACGTAGCAAAATTCATGCAGAGATGGGTCGTTTTCATTGACACTGACTTGTCCGGCAAGGATGAAGTTTCCGCCTCCCACCTTGCAACCCGACCGCCACAATCATATTGGCATCGCTGCTCAGGCATTCATATTTCCCTCCTTCGCTTCCCGCGCAAAACATGCCGTTCTGACGGATACAAACTGATTCAACATGAGCCAAGACTATTTCAGCGGTAACGGCAAGGGCAAGGCCCGACTGCAACAGGAAACCGATTCTGATGGTGACAACCATCATGGCCACGCCAACGCGCCGAACAGCAACCACGCTTCTCCGCCACCCGTAGACTCGTCCTCTTCCAATGTCCAGTACATGACTGTCGGTAATGGCATGGCATCTGAACATGCTGCTCGCCTCCAGAGCATGCTCGAAGTCGACTCCGGCTATGGTGGGAGTGGAGCGGGCGACAAGCAGCATCCCATGGCTTCCGCCGCAGCATGGGACATGGCGATGCATCACGACCGACCTGCCTCGGGTGCTGTACACCAGATGTGGTACAATGCCCATCGTGCAACGCTTGGCCGTTCCATCAACAAAGTGCTCGAATTACTCCAGAAGCTACAAGAGATGAACGCATCCTGGCCCGCACATTATCCCTCTGTTCAACGAGCACGCCAGGACTCATCCGAAAGCTCCTCACGCCCAACCCTTTCTCATGCGCTCACGGGCATGGAAAGCAAAGCTTCGACTTCCTCACACGCTCCCCGAAACCCTGCGTTACGACGATCCATGACGACGGTCGAAGACGGTGCCGCCGAATCGAGCCGAGCTGCCGAGACTCGATCTATACCCGAGCCACGACTGGTCTCGCCCCAGATTGCCCAAGAATTCTCCATATTGAAGTTGGATCTCAAGCTCGGAGCACTTCACCAGACTGAACTTGTGCATTCGCTTGAGAAAAGTTCTATTGCGTCACTACTTGATGGAAAGATTAGCTCCAGCATCAAACATCTTCTTGCTCTGCGCGAACGAATCGAGGATACTGCGAGTAAGGTTTTGATCACTGGAGATCTCAATGCCGGCAAGTCAACTTTCTGTAACGCCCTACTACGCCGAAAGGTTCTACCTGAGGATCAGCAGCCCTGCACTGCTATCTTTTGCGAGGTCCTCGATGCTAGGGAGAACTCCGGTATTGAAGAGGTGCATGCTGTCCATAAGGACGTTCCTTATGACCGAAATGATGAGTCGACCTATGATGTGTTCTCGCTAAAGGAACTGGAGAATATCGTCATCGACAATGAGACTTACACTCAGTGCAAAATCTACGTCAAGGATAGCCGCAGCATTGACGAATCTCTCTTGAACAATGGTGTGGTGGACATTGCCTTGATCGACGCCCCGGGTCTAAACTCTGATACAACCAAGACAACAGCCATCTTTGCCCGGCAGGAGGAAATTGATGTGGTGGTGTTTGTGGTCTCGGCTGCCAATCACTTCACGCAGTCTGCCAAAGAATTCATTTGGGCTGCCGCAGCTGAGAAGGCCTACATTTTTATTGTCGTCAATGGATTTGATGTTATTCGAGACAAGAATCGATGTGAAAAGATGGTCCTTGACCAGGTTGCTGGTCTTAGTCCTCGAACTCACAAGGAACACTCTGAGCTCGTGCATTTCGTGTCTAGCAATGCCATCCCTGTCGGTCCATCTCCCCCAGGCGGCCCTGCTGGTAGCGGCAGCGGAAGTGGAGGTAGTGGTGACCCTGGCGATGGTGACGACAAGGGCAAGGGCAAGGATGCTGAGAAGGTGCGAGACTTTGAGGCGCTTGAGCAGTCATTGCGAAGGTTCGTACTCGAGAAGCGCGCCCGATCGAAGCTTGCACCAGCTCGAACTTACCTACTCAATATTCTCAATGATGTCGGCACTCTTGCAACAGTCAACCGAGATGTGGCAGAGTCGGAGCTGGAGCGAGTGGTTCAGGAGCTAAGGGAGTTAGAGCCTCAACTAGAATCTAGTCGCAGGGCTCGTTCTGAAGTCAGCGAGAAAGTTGACGCCAACCTTGAAGACACATGCAAGGATATCTACGACTACACCCGAAACACCCTCAACTCGGCCATTCTTCACTCCGGGAGCAGCCACTACGACGTGCCTTACCCTGGTATCTGGAATGCTTTCCAGTATGCAGAGGACCTCAAGGAGGCCATGTTCTCTCGCATTGCTGATTCAGTGTCGAACTGCGAGGATTATGCTCGTAGTAAGACTGTTTATGGCGTAAACACCATCAAGCAGCTGGGTATTCTGCACGTTGGCGACGAGTTCCAGAACCTCCAGTTCCGGCCCGACGTCATGTTCCGACGCAAGCGAGACGCTCTTGCTCGTCAAGTCGATATCCCTACAGAGATGACCGACTTTGTCGACTGGACCACCTTGTTGCAACGGCAGGAGAAGTTTGCCGGTACCGGCATGGCCCTTACAGTTGCTGGCGCTGTTGTGCCCAGAATGATGGGTATGAACACATGGATGGATCAAGCCCTCACAGCATCCAAGATATTGGGCAATGACAACCTACGCCAGTTGATTCTTCCTGGTATCCTCGTGGCCGGTAAGTGAAATACATCCACGAATTAATAACGGGTTACTAATTGTGTAATAGCTATTGCCGCCTCTGCCTACGTTCTGCAGCAGATTCCCAACTCTCTTCCTCCTCGCCTTGCTACGAAGATCTCTACTCAACTCGAAGAGATGGACTATGTCCATTCCAACTCTGCCCGCATCTCTTCATCTGTTCGCAAGGTTCTCCGCATCCCTGCTGATAACCTTCGAGTTGGTCTCGACCAAAGTCTTAAGGATCTGAGCGCTAAGCGCGAAGAAACTATCAAGGTCAAGGGCGAGAGCGAGCGCGCTTCTCGTTTCTTCAGCAACCTCGTCCGCCAGAGTGATGGCCAGCGTGTCCAGGTTGAAGGCGTTGACCTTGAGACACCACCGCCAGGCATGCACTGATGAAGAAGCTATGGACGGCTGCTTGAAAGAACACGGTTTGGTTGTATGCGGATGGGGTCCACGTTTCAGGTTGAGACGAAAACACATGAAAAGTACGGCGTTTAACGGGCGGGGTCTTTCCATTTGTAATAGTTGATGGAAGAAGACGAGATGCTCCTGATTTGGCTTGATATCAACTTCTCTCCTCATACCTTGTTAGCGAGTCTTAGCAGTTTGAATTGACTATTGATGCTTAAACCGCTCGATAGCTGTTCATAAAGGTTCATTGCGCCCTGCTACTAAAAGAAGAAAAAAAACACGAATAGATTAGAACAGCTTCTAATAGTTTATGCCTAAATGATAACGCCAATATTGATACCATATACCTTGAACCCTATCGTCATTCTATTTCCCTTGGGCCATGTAAGTCTTCTCAGAAAGAACTACCTTGGATCTTCTGGCATCAGCCTGCGTCGTATATTTCGTATATCAACCCGATAAGGTGCAATCTATACTTAGGACTACTTCTACAAAGGTGTAGACTAGATCCTGCAATGTGGCTTGGTCACTGTCTTCGTAAAATAGGTAGGAAAATCTTCGGGCTATGCTGCATATAAATCTACATGGCTTAGCACAGCCTCTATGGGAATATCAGTCATTCATGGACCTAAGCCCCTACTTCTCGGTTAATGCTGCTCCTATACAATGCTCGCTCTATCACTGTTAATGTGTATAACGGTGGTCTCGGGAATATGATTGTTGCCTGTCACTACTTGGACGACAGACTGCGCAGAAGTGGTATGCCATAATATGCGGAGGTCTTGCAGCTCTCGATCACTAACTGCTTAGTGAAAAGATCCAATCGTGCGCCAACTGTGCCTCGACACAGGATGTCTCTATCGAACCGCGAGTCCACTAGACTCACTCATCTTTTTCTATTATCCTTTCTAATCGACATGCTCGCTGTTGTGATACTCCTGAGTGAACGTTGGCAAGGATGTGTTAGTGAAGCAGGCCTTCATCAATTTCGACTGATGTTGGCATTTGTTGTCGCAGTATTGACTGTTATCGTTGTTCGGGGCTTTCTCAGAAATTACTTGATTTTTGGCCGGGCAAGATAATTGTTCTTGTATTGAATGGTTTATTCTAGCCAGGACTATGCTAGAAGGAACATACCTTATTGGTTCGTATTGAACTTACACATATATAGTAATATCTATCACAGTCATCAGCCCCATTTCAAAGAGTCCACATGATACGTCGTAGCCTCTCCTTCTCCTCTTTGCCTCCAAAGATACCATCGATAGGCTCCTTCGCCAAATCACATATAGCTTGTTTATCGAGGGCAAAGTGCTGCGCAACGAGCCTATACTCGTTGGACAGCGGGCTGCCAAATACACCCACATCGTCAGTCTGTCGTGGCTGTTAGTACTCTCTAAATCGCCAGCATATCATCACATCGGTCGTTAGGACTTACACTGAGGGCGATCTTGGGTCCTTTAATTCCTCTCCAGTGGCCAAAGTGATGCCCCTCAAACCCACCCAACACCATGCCAGCTCGAACATTGCAGCTTAGACATAGCTCCAGACACAGCCCTCTACTTGCAATCTCCTTTTTTGTTGCTTGATCCTCCCAGATTACATGCCCGAGACGACCTGGCTCCCAAGAAAGCAGCGTGTCTAGCTCCTCCTTGGATCCGCTGGCTTCCGCTTCAGCAAAATGCACTGTAATACCTAGACCCTGCTTCTTTGCCTTTTGGAAGATTGATGTAAATAGACTGATCTCACCCCCGGGTCGCGTTGTTGGGTCACCGCAGAGATCTAAACCGACAACCCCTTGATTGCGATATTTCATCGCAAGTTCGAGAGTGGACGTAGCCTGCTCAAGTGTATGTCTCCGGTCGATAGACAGAATTAGTCGAGTATGTAGCTGGGGGTGTTGAGTCTCAAATGTTGAGATTGTATTAACAAGAGTTGCAACATACTGCTCTGCTGAAAGCTGAGGAGTGCTGCGTGGTGTGGTCCGAAGCTCAAGATAGCAGACACCATCATCGCAAAATTCGGTTAGAACAGAGTTGGTGGTATAACGAACAGACTCTTCGTCTGTGATAAGATTGTATATGTAGCTGCTAAAAAGCGGGAAGAAGCTGTTGATGTAGAGCAGGAGAGTCGTCAGTTGTGCATAACTCGCAACGTTGAGTCTGACAGCAGACAAGATACTCACGTTTTCAGATCATAGTCGTGTTTACCTTCAGGCATAACTACCAAGGGATCGTCTAAATCTATACTGCCACTGGCCTTTTTGCGGAGCCATACCTCATGAAGAGCACGGCGAGATATACTCCCAGTCAAATGGGCATGAAGCTTGCATCTTTGTCAGCGATGGAGTAGCACGAGTCAAACTCTGCTCACCTCTATCTTGGGCAAATCAATGTAGTCCATATTCACACTTGTTCTCCCTTCGCGTGATCGTATGCGATCTACTATCAGGCTTGCTGGAGTTGCGTCTAGGTTATGATTGTCATCCTGGGGGGTTGGTGGAGAAGCACCTATTATTAAACCACCTACCCTGAACTGGTCAGGACCCAATGCTCAACCATGTGCTTTCTACGGCCTACACGAAGCCTTTATAAAGCAGATATACCTGTCAGGTCGTACCTATTTTGTTTATTTGAATTCGAAACCGCTTATATCGGCAAGCTCAAAGGCTATCTAAGAGACATGCTCCTATCGACATAAATCACAGTGAAGGCACAACTTAGGTTGTAGCTTGTACAAAGCTCCTCACACATAAAGTCATCAATGATACAGCTCTAATGTGACAAAATACATGTGGAATCGCCTTTCCTGGAGATGAGATCGCAGCCATTACTAAACCCATCATATACTTTACACCGATGCCCCATGCGCCATGGATGCGTTGCGCTCTCGTCCTCCCAGTCCTACCCAATAGCATCCATCATGGGTTTCCGTCGGCCATATACGCCGTAAACAATTATTGTACACATGGAAGGGTCCTACTTTTCGGCCCACTGATGACTGCGCTTAGCAACAAGAGGCGCTGTCTAGAATATCCTCGTACCCAGAAACGTTAGGTCAAGGTTCATGATTTGTTTTGAATACGTGACACCGATTGATTGTTTACAGAGAAGGCTGAGCCTGCTTGCCCTCAAGGGCGGCACCAACTTGGTCGGCGGTGCTCTGCTCGGTGCCAGCAGTCAGAAGCTCACTGCCGCTTTGTCGCATGTTGTACTCTTGCTCCATAGCAGTGAGCTGTTGGTCCTCGGCAAAGGATAGGGCGAAGGGAACGCCGAAGAAGAGGGCAGAGGTGGTGATGACCCAAGCACCCTTGCCGCTGAATGAGAGAACGCTCCAAGCGGCGTTGCCAACGGTGCTGGCCTTGCCGGAGATCCACGAGCGGGTGGTAGGGGGGACGATATCGCGCAGCGCATATAGTCGCTCAGTGAAAGTCTCTTCTGTAGGGTCGTAATCAGACTCGTTGGAAATCTCGGAATCTGCGAATTTAGTTAGTATGCACAATATCGTGGATGCGATTCGGGGTGCGGGGGTAAGTTTTACCAGTATCCGAGTAGTCCTCATCGTCCTCCTCAACATCGGGGCCAGCCTGAGCGTGCTGGAAGTGCTCGTCCTCGACCTCGGTAAGAGTAACCATTTTGATTGATTGGAGTGTGAAGTATGTGGAATTGGTAGGCTTAAGATATCAACGGGGTTGTCGAGGAGCTTGTGGCCAAAAGATAATAGCCCGAATCACGAATTGAGGTGGCTTCGTAAGAAAAAAGGGACAAGTGTATTACTTGGTTTAATAAGCTGATGGTAGTGAATCCCGACGAAAAAGGGAATTCGCTCGATAGCTGGTGATGAGTTGGCGTTGACGTTGGCGTAACGATGTCATCTACGAGTAAATTTTTTGGAGGTTCCTCGCAAGCTCCGCAGCACCATGGTTTAGCCGAAGAAATGACATCGGCCGTCACGTGCTTGGTCTAGCTATATGTGAATGGCTTGATGAACATTGGTAACTACACATAGTCGCTGGACTAGATTTCTCCAGGATAGTAGCAGGCATGTTTGTCTCTGGGTGATGAACGCCTCAATAGCAACAGCATGTTCTGGGTTCCAGAGAGCGCAGGTCTTTAGTAGGACCGAGATGAAAATAGAGCAATGTCATATAAGCCGGAATGAAATAAACATGCTTGGAGTCACAACACTATCAGCTAACGCAGTTCTTCTTAACCAATGGCCGAATCGATCTGGCCATTTGATCTTGGCTCCCTTCAACACCCGACTCGTTATGGACGACTACACCAAAGAGGCCTTTGCAACAGCCGACCCTTGAAAACCAGTAGAGAATTGCTTTAAAATATTTCGTGATACTGATAGTCCAATTACCACTTTGACGAAGCTCTGTGTATCTTATTCATGGCGGAAGCCATCTGCCAAATAGGACTTGCACTTGCAGAACTGTCAATATCTCAGACTCAGGGCCTTAAAGAAAATTGGCCGGATTCACCATGCAGAGGCAAAAGAGGATAGCTCGCCAAGATCTCGGGAATTTATTCAGCCTGTGATCTTTAATTGTAAAGCTCGGCGTAGTCGAGAGGGTTTGGCACTGCGAGGATAATTGAAGTGTTCATTGTACGACATGACAAGTAAACTCAAAGGCCTTCTCCATGATGACTGTTCGTTGATGGTCTTTCACAGATGTCTTTAAGAGAATAAGAAAGGCATGCAATGTATACATACGACGTATCGGGTGTCTGCGACTTCACGACCACCGACGGAGCATAAGCATTGTGGGAGTGGTAGACCATCTGGTGAATATAGGAACCACGGAATCTAGTGAGGAATTGCTCACGTTACAAATGAATGAAAATCGGGTAGCATTTGGGGAAAAAGACAGCCTCCGGACGGCCAAGAACATCGTATTTCTTTGGTTTATTTTCTGCTTGTCTTGTTGTCATCCTTGTCGCCTAATTTAGAGACAATGTTCAGAAGAAAGGGGTAAAGTAATGCATCACGAGGTCATCACGAAATGCAGAAACCCCGGGAGGATCGGAATTGGTAATTTGAGAGCATACTGTTGAGTTGTTGAAGTGGTCAAGTTTGATCTAGCTTCTAGAAGTCCATGAGACGTTGGTTTCGTGGTCCTGTAAGCAGAGCCACTAGTACGTAATTTGTTTGTTCCCCTGCTCCAAGGGGTACGACACATGACCTCTACTGGATCTCGTCAATATTGACGAGGAGCCATTGGAATTAAACACTGGGCATCGTGACCTCTTCAGCCCGTTTCACTGTATCTAGATGCAGGGAGATTACGTATATGCGGCATCGATAGACCCAATTGTCGTGATGAGCGGTAAATATACATCCAAGATGCCAATTTACACAAGGGTCTTGGATTACGAGGCACTGAAAACTAGCTGACCACAGCTGAGCCTCGTGATCTATTCAAAATCATGTATACGATACCAAGGCATGCCGTGTGCTCAGCTTGGTGTAACTTATGGACTCGTCGAGGCCGTGATACTCTATCAAGGAGTAGAGAGACGGGAAACGAAATCGCTGATTGGGTGGTTTGCTCAGACATCGGCTATGCCTAAAAAAAACCAGGCACAACTGCGAGACAAATGGGGGCGTTTGAGGACGTGGGCATCAAGGTGAGCTCTTTGGGTAATAACCAGGACCTGATCTGGGAAACTCAATGGGTGGTGTAGATAGCGTGTAAGCGGCAACCTATCCCAACCATTGTTTACGCCACGATACTATCCTACAATGCATAAGTTGTATACACAAATTCTTTCAGGATTGCATAATTTTAAAAAGTCCTTCCTCAATTGAGTAGCTACATGTCGTCTTCTTGAATTGAACCCTTGCAACAAAAATGCACCAGGTCACATTTGCAACCAGCACGTGTCTGTGCCGTTGGTTTGCGTGTAGTCAACGGGGCAGACCCACGATACGAATTTGAGTAGTAAATAGTAAGAAGATGTGATATGATGCTAGCATAGGGCTCTTTGTACTGTACCTAGATAGCTACGTTCAGTAATATGGGAAGTGCCTTATTGGCCCTCTCTCGGCTCCATTGCTGGAAACCGTGTCCTCCGGATAGTATTTTGGAGCTCCGGTTCGTCTGAGCTAGCTGTCCCCTTCACCGCAAGACGCCAGCGGTTAATAGACCCTGATATTTGTGGCGGGTTGTCACTTATTGAGGAGGGGGACAATGAAGCTATCGTGACCATGCACAGGCGACCCTGATTCTATCCCCGGACATACCAAAGGAGCATGGGTGTTATCCATGTAGGTTATAGCGTTGTTCGCCGATCAGATCCATAACCACAGGCGGCTCAAGTACATGGACGGTACCTGAGGATCTCCGGGGACCGGCAGCACATAGTCGATACCCGCAAACAGGGCAGCGTATGGCCTCGACAGTGGAGTTTAGTCGCTCGAACCGCATTCTGGGGCCCCTCGCTGAGCCACTAGCTGCCGTCGTCGAGGAAAACTCTTCCCCAACATTCCACTTAAAGGTCCAGCCAGACGCCAGCAAGGTACCGTGGGCGTGGGTACTTGTGAGCTACGTACCGGCAAACTGAACGCGAATTGGCATGTCTTTAGAACGCAGGCGTTCTCAATATGGAAACAGAATTGGCTTTTATGCCGAAGCTACCAGTTTGTCCCCAGGCTAGGCTAGCCGAGAGTTGAGCTGATTGGCTCACCTTGCAAGTTTACCTGTTAAGTGTACATGTATTATAAGGTGTATATTTTACATCGGTCAGGTTGAATTTTCGGGCGCAGAAGCACACTGGTCCTCATTAATAATTATAAAAGACAAGATATCACGCGGAAGATATTAAATGAGACTGATTGGTTTGCAACGCGGCCGGAAGAGACGGCTTCGGATAATTGCGAGGATAGTAAACTCAGGTACGAGACAGTTGTGTCTAGAGCAGAGGCAAAAATAGAAACTTCCACGACAAGGTACAGCTCGAATGGAAGCTTGAGATAACGAGGTGGGTACTATGTAACTTATCACTACGGCGCTGTGGTACTTCCACACACTTACGGTGACCCAAAGAGGCAGCAGGGTGGAGACGGCCAAGACGCATCCATCACAACACATAAAGGATTTCGTCCGTCGAGGAGCGGTTGATGGTGGAGGTGCGAAGGACAATGGGGTGTATGTTTGTGGAGTGAATTGTATCGAACATGTTGGGAGTAGGTAATTTGGCATTCCAGATGATGTGATAGCATATTCAATGGCGAAACAGCACGTCAGAAACTGGGGAAATACTTCATTATAAGCGAGATATTGGAAATATACGATTCGAATGTCGCAAGAGTCAATGGTTTGGAAACACAAGTAAGAACAAGTGAGGAACGGTGCCTGGAGCAGGATTCATGGTGATTTGCTACATCAGCCAAACTCTCAGGGCTGATATCCTTCCTCCTAAAGGTTGATACTGGCTTTAGGGTACGTTCTTCGCAAACCACGTATCCTTTTCTATCAGCCACAATAAAATAGACATCCTCCGTACAATCAATTCAAATGACTTACAGTGCAAGTTACCAATGGAAAGATCAATTGGAAGCCCGGGGCGAGGGTCATGAGCAGTGTAGGCACGAGAACTCAATCACGAAACTGTGATCCCAAGGACACAACTCAAGAATTTTTCCATGTCAAACATCGTGACCTTGATCCCTTCGTCCACATTGGCGCCTCACTCAGTTGACCTGGTCCAAGGGGTAGCTAAGATGCACCCCCCAAGAACGAGGATCGATCTATCTCTTTTTCTGCCCACCTCGTGACGCGTTAACAGTGCCCGCCTCCAAGCGCCGGATGCGGGGTGCAGTAAAAAATACATTCAAGGAGCATTTGCTAAGCAAACCAAAGGCACCAGAGGAGCCACGAGACGGCAACAAAACAAGAGCAAAGGCAAAAGCTTGGCCACGGCTCTCGGGGGCACAGGGCAAAGCACGCAACTCGCAAACAACTGTGGCTCTACCGTAATGTAATGGATACCTTTTCCTCTAAAGGTTGGCCAGTTGGTGCAAAAGTGGCCGTCTGTGCCGTGCAGTGGAACAAAGGGAAACGGTGGCTGTCACGAAAACTGCAAGATCAAGTAAACTGGGGGTAATGGAAATGACGGAAGATGAGGAGGAAGCGGGCCGTGGGGAAAGCTTTGAAGTTTTTTCCCTCCCTCTTGACCTTACGCCCAGACTCCCAGTTCCAGATCCAGATCAGACCGGGGGAAGCTGGAGTCGTGGGAAAACCTGGGGGTAATAGAAATACAGATCCAGGTTTAATATGCGCTCTACCAAGTAGCCAAGACCATTCGGTGCTGCCGGCCCTCGGCCGTGTGGGGCTCTCCGGGGGAGTCCGGGGCGTTTCTTGCCCGGCTCCGTTGCTTGTGGGATGGAAACATATTGTCGTATTCTTTTTGCGTAACAGATGGAGGGATGGAAGAGGGGAACATGGTCAAAATCAGTGAGGGGGAAATCAATCTAGTGCCTGAAGTCTGGGGTATTGGAGAAAGATAGTTTCTTGTTCCAGTCAGGTGCACCATGGACTCGTAATTCAAGACCATGTATGAATGATGATGATGATGAGACAGCCAAAAGACAGATAGACCTATGTCCTATAAGGTTTATTATGGTCAGAATGCCACAACATGCAGTGAAACTCTCATCTTATGCCAGGCTTGTTCCTTATTCCTCATTGAATACTCCTCGTGCTGCAGTCAAGTGCTCCTTCGCGAACACTTAAAAACTCAACTATTGTGTCATTGATGGTACCCCGGAGAAGGTACCTGTACGTAAGTACCGAACAAGCGGCCCCGCGTCGGCCGGCGGAACCTTGTCGAGGCCCGGTCCTTCCAGCAAAACGTAGACGTTTGTTCCTTGCAATTGGGCAAATGGGTGGGAAGCTGGAGTGAACTACTAACAATCTAGTAACAACATTGCCAACACATTTTTGTTTTTTGTTTTACTTTAAACTTCATGACCGTGACTGTCACTGGATTCGGTCCGGGGAATGGATCTCTCCCCCAGAAGGCGTAATTATTGCCCCTGGAGATGAAGACTAGTTCCGGGCCCCGTGATCGTCCCCCTTTCGAATCGGTCAAGCGCTCAAGGTCTGGGAGTTTCGGTGAAGACGGGCTTCTTCAGTCAGGTGAGCCAGATTTAGGTCTATCGTCTGGGGTATGGGAGCAATTCAGCTAGCCGCCTGGCATTTTTGGTGCGGTCAGATTCAGCGCCAGCTTCCCGTCTGGGGTAGTGAGTCGTGTATTCAGGTACCGCACCCTTTGAGGCCTGTAAGCAAAAAAATTCGATGGTTTGGACCATGTTTTGCACAAGGTTTCAATGGAAGTGAAGCATTGGTTGTGTTTTGGGTACATGCAGAGATTCAGAACCAACCAACGGGTAATTCTTCTTGGCTGATGCAAAACCCCAGCATAATCTTACACAATGTGAATATTGAGCTGACACGATATAGTTGCTACATGGGTCCATTGAAGTTATTCCTAAATACATGACACTTACTGTATCAAAATGGACCCCGAATGGATATTAAAAAAGAGTCCAGGTTTGAGGCCAACGTGGATATAGTTAGATGCAAGTGCTCCAGTTTTGTGTAAACCTTCACTCTTGCTGGCCTGATTGTTTCGCATGTTGGCGCTGTAAGGTTTGGTACGGCCGGTTCTCTTAGTTGTATGTAATTGCTGTCGTTAGAACATGCATCATGGAGTTATCATTCCAGACTCTTATTGCAACAACGTGACATTCGCACAGTCCAAGACAACGTCGATATGCACCAGGATTTTGGGAGAATGGTATAACGTTGTAATTGCACTTGAAGGCCCAGAAGGAGCAAAAGAAAACATCGGAAAACCTGTATTCAAGGTAGGATCTGCATGTCACCAAGTTGCCATTGACGATGACTCGCAGAGACAAGACGAGCCAACAAACAGGTCCCAGACCGGACCAAGTAAAGGTGGGCAAGGTGAGTAAATTGCACCATCCTTCACACTGTTAAGACGAACGAAACAAGTTAACGGTGGTGCCGTTTTGCTGCATAGCGCATGGATGGTTATGTAGACTTACGTTATCAAAGTCTGAAAATGGAGGCTCTTTATGTCGACTTACAGCAAACCTGTCACCTGCGAAGAGGAGCGTTTGCTTGACCGGACTAGCTCCTGCAAAGTTTTCAAGTCAATTAACAAGCTTTGAACGCGGTGAAGCCATGCTGGCATTGGGTTTGCCAGATTTCACGATCTGAATTGTAGCAGACTTGAAGTCTACCAAACAACTCTCCCACTGGCAATTGATGTGCACTAGTGATGTCAAACGAAAATCTGGAGAAGGCGGGATTCTATGCAAAAACTGCAGAGCCTCGAATAACCGGGCCTTCCCCCACTAACGTAGCAAGCAATTCTGGGCAATTCTGGGGGCGATGTGTGAGCCTCTCAAGTCTTTGAACGACAATCTCACAGAGCACCAGGAACCAGGCGCTTGGTCCAGGTCAGGTTCTTAGAGAAAGGCTGCCTCTTGAGGTTTAGGTCAGAGGCACTATTGGGTAATTGAAATGGGACTTTTCTCTCCCTGTGCAATATGTACAGTAAGTACTCCGTGAGGTCATGATCACGATCGGGGGGCGTTGCTGCAGCCAAACCAAAATTCTTTCTTCTCGACCCTTCTGGCGGGCTTAGCAGGGCTCCGCTCCAGGAGGGGGTGGTACGAATTGAGAGGCCTCAGAACGACCGGGCCGGCGGTGATATATGTTTGTTGTTTGGGTGCTTTTATTTCCTTGTTGTGTAGGTAGGTATATACAGTACGCATACTCAGGTTTTCGATTGAGCTGAGAAAGAGTTGAAATTACAGCAACTGAGCAAACCAAGTAAAAGTTAAGTGAGTGGCCGTTCTGTTGTAAGTCAGATGCTGCAGTTAGACCTTTGTGGCGGGGGTCAGTCTGCTCTCCTCAGTGCATTGTATGGCCTGGGCTGGGCTAATTCTCCGGGGCGGTCTGCCAGGTGTAAAAGTGCGGGCAGGCAAATAAACACCCGTCGGTCTGATGCTCCAGTGAACTCCCAGCAGGGTCTGCCCCACAAGGTTGAAGGGGGTGTGGTCAAGGTGAGCGGGAGACCTTGCAAGGGATGTGTTTTTTTATGGCAGCGTGACAGCTTTTACTCGCTACCTCCAGGCGTGAGGTGACGGTGTAAGAGAATTGGGAGTTGATATGTTGACATCCAATCTAATGCTGGAGACATCAATGCTGGTACGTACTCCATTGTAAAAGACTGGGAGGTAGGTACAAAGTACCATCGTGCACTTGCGACTTACGGGTCAGACACTTTGGCACTGGCAGTATATAAAAGCTTCCATCGCCAGTTCTCAAAGCCTCTGCCTCGAAAGTTGGAGAGACAAGTCACTTGACCTCAAACCTTTTTGTTCTCTAAACCTTTAACCTTTGGCATTGTTTCTGCTTCTCCGACAACCAAAGAAGCTTTCTTCCTTTGCCCTTCCCCTCTTATCACCCCTATTCTCTATTTAAAGGTCCATCCCCGGCACCTTGGCTTGAGCTTTGAATCCTCGTCACCTCAAATCTCGACCTCGACGTATCAAGAGGGCTTCTGTTATCTTTCGTCCAGACCGTCTTCAGTTTCTATTTACGACAGGGCTGACGAATGGCTGCGCTGAGTTCGTCCACACCTGGAACAAATCCTCAACTGAGGTTGGCTGTGCTAACCAGTGTCAGAACTATAACCAACCTTCCTCTCATCTGAGATCAAATAACCTCCTACCTACTCTCTTCACGTTAATCCTTTTTTGGATAACTTCTTTTTGTCATCTTGAACGCCCCTCCATAAGCTCGGCATTTCCGACCTTTGACCTATTTTCAGTGACGAACAAATTGATCGTCACGAACTCCCGCCGGTAAGTAGCGGATAAGTCTTATCTGACTATAGCACTGCCCCATCGTCATTCAGCACAAGGACCCCAGAAATTACCCTTATCGCAAATCCATGGCCCCGTTGATTGGTCTCCCCCTGTTTTACACTACCCAATGATGAGAATACGAGCGCCGGCCCGGGCGGCTTACACCGGGAATTTGGCTGCTCCGTATCAGAGATAAGCTTCCAGTTTGTGAGCTGAAGCGATGGTTTGGCTCGGTTCGCAGCAGCAGCCGCAACCAGCCAGCCTACAGCCCCAGCCTGTGCAGCTGCAGCTGCAGCGCTATTCAGGTCCCGATCTGGTGGCGCCCACTGAACATGGGCACCCCGGACCAGGTCTGGGTTGAGCCTCCCCGGCACGGGTTTCGATGCCACCGCTGGATCACTGAATTTGGCCTTCACGGGCGCAGCTTCAGAATCAGCGGGCCCGTATCAATGGCGGCGGCTTTAGTCCTGTGCCCATCGAGTCACGAGCTCTCACCGAGTCTCGGGTCAAGGTGGTTGTGGTAACGGCTTAGGCAAGAGAACTGTTATCTTCAGCTTCCTTGCTTTGCTTGTTTACACGAGAAGGACCGTCTATATAAGACGCCCGCAGCTCTGCTCTTGATCTCATCTCCTTCCATCTCATCACCGTCATACGTTTCCCCGTTCTTTCCATCTTGTGTTTACACCGTCAAAACTCCACTTTACCATCTGGGCATACCGCCAAGATGGCGCCTATAACAGAATCGCCCACTAACATGGTGTCCTCCCAGACTTTTCCTGAATACACAGATCTTCTTCAGGAATCATCACCCAACATGACTGCCAACGCCAACCCCGTGGCTAACGTCAAGGCCGCTGAGGCCAGCCGTGGTCCTTCTCCCCAGCCTACTCACTTTTCTGTTCCTCTGCCAAATGCCACCGGCGGTAACGGTCACCGCATTCTGCGATCCGCCACCGTTGGCTACATCGCCCCTGAATTCACTGGCAAGGCCGAGCAGAAGCAGACTGTGAAATCCATCATTGAGGCTGCTGGCTTTGTCCCCGAGCCCCAAATTGACGAGCAGATCGAGTGGTTCTATGAGAAGCTTGGTATCGATGATGTCTACTTCCACCTTGAGACCCCTGATGTCATCTCCAGTCACATCACCTCTCTCTACGCCGCCAAGGTTGCTTCCTTCGCTCGCGAGGATAAGCAGGAGGAGATCAGACTCGATATGGAGGCCAACGACCACGCCATCTACATCGACACCAGCGTTGCTGGTAAGACTCACGTCGCCGGCCCTCGCTACGAGGAGCGCCTTGAGGCCAAGTACATCGACCACCCCGGCACCAGCAAATACCGTGTTGAGACTTTCCGATCTCCCGCTCTTCTGAGCCCCGAGTCCAAGGCCACTCTCCGATGCTACTTCGTTTACCAGTGTCAGTTTGCTACTCCTCCTGAGCAGACCGACCCTAAGGAGACCAACCTTGACCTCATCTCCGACAATGGATTCCTCCAGAAGGCCACTGCCAACACCAAGCAGATCTACCAGGACATCATTGAGCTGGCTGTCAACCGAGCTGGTCCTGTTATTGAGGTCTTCGACATTGAGGACACAGACGAGAAGCGAATGGTCGTTGCCTTCCGCTCCCGCACTGCCCAGGGTCTCTTCTCTGCTCTCAGTGATCTCTACCATTACTATGGTGTCACCTCTTCCCGAAAGTACCTCGAGCAGTTCTCCAACGGTATCACTGTCATGAGTGTTTACCTCCGACCTGCCACTGACACCATCGACACTAGGGACCAGTTCCCCTCCATGGAGGAGTCTATTGACCAGATCTCCAAGGAGGTCTCTCTCCTCTACTGTCTTCCCCACAACAAGTTCCACGGACTATTCCTTGATGGCCAGCTCAGTCTTCAGGAGTCCGTCTACGCCCACTCTGCTTGGGTGTTCGTCCAGCACTTCCTCAACCGATTGGGTCCCGAGTACGCCTCTCTCGCTGAGCTATTGGATGTTAAGAACAACGCCCAGCAGGCTCTTCTCTCCAACCTGAAGCGCCGTCTCCGTTCCGAGACCTTCACCCCTGACTACATCTACGAGATTATCCAGAACTACCCTGGTCTCGTTCGCGCGCTCTACGCCTCTTTCGCCAACGTCCACCTCGTCAAGGACCAGGAGGACCCTGTGAAGGTCGTTTCCTCCAGCCTGTCCGTCGAGGTCCTCTCCGATGACGCTCTCAAGGACAAGATCGCCAAGAACGTCAACAACGAGCACGACGAGATGGTTCTCACTGCCTTCCGCGTGTTCAACAATGCCATCCTCAAGACCAACTACTTCACTCCCACCAAGGTTGCCCTGAGCTTCCGTCTTGATCCCTCTTTCCTCCCCGACGTCGAGTACCCCAAGCCCCTCTACGGAATGTTCCTCGTCATCAGCTCCGAGTCCCGCGGCTTCCACCTCCGATTCAAGGATATTTCCCGTGGTGGTATCCGAATTGTCAAGTCTCGTAACAAGGAGGCTTACGGTATCAATGCCCGTAGTCTCTTCGATGAGAACTATGGTCTTGCCAGCACACAGCAGCGCAAGAACAAGGACATCCCTGAGGGTGGCTCCAAGGGTGTCATTCTGTTGGATCCCAAGCAGCAGAACCGTGCCCGCGAGGCTTTCGAGAAGTACATCGATAGTATCCTTGATCTTCTCCTGCCTGCCGAGACCCCTGGCATCAAGAACCCCATTGTCGACCTTTACGGCAAGGAAGAGATCATCTTCATGGGTCCTGACGAGAACACTGCTGAACTGGTCGACTGGGCTACTGAGCACGCTCGCTCCCGTGGCGCCCCTTGGTGGAAGTCTTTCTTCACCGGCAAGTCTCCCAAGCTTGGTGGTATTCCTCACGACGCCTATGGCATGACCACTCTGTCCGTCCGTGAGTATGTCAAGGGTATCTACCGAAAGCTCGAGCTCGACCCCTCAACCATCCGCAAGATGCAAACTGGTGGCCCTGATGGTGATCTGGGCAGCAACGAGATCAAGCTTGGCAACGAGAAGTACACCGCAATTGTCGATGGTTCCGGTGTCCTTGCTGATCCCCAGGGTCTCGACCGTGAGGAGCTCCTGCGCCTCGCCCACGGCCGCAAGATGATCATTGACTACGACATCTCCAAGCTGTCTTCTGAAGGTTACCGAGTCCTGTGCGACGATGTCAACGTTACTCTGCCCACTGGCGAGGTTGTCAACAACGGTACTTCCTTCCGTAACACCTTCCACCTTCGCGACACTGGCAGCGTTGACTGCTTCGTTCCTTGTGGTGGTCGTCCTGCCTCCATTGACCTTATCTCGGTCAATCGCCTCATCAAGGACGGCAAGAGTGTCATCCCTTATCTCGTTGAGGGAGCCAACCTCTTCATTACCCAGGAGGCTAAGCTCCGTCTCGAGTCTGCTGGCTGCATCCTGTTCAAGGATGCCTCTGCTAACAAGGGTGGTGTGACATCATCCTCCCTCGAGGTTCTTGCCTCTCTGTCATTTGACGACCAAGGTTTCGTTGAGAACATGTGCCACAACGCCCAGGGCGAGGCTCCTCAGTTCTATCACGACTATGTCAAGCAGGTGCAACTCAAGATTCAGGACAACGCTCGTCTCGAGTTTGAGGCTATCTGGCGCGAGCATGAGCAAACCGGTACCCCCCGATCTATTCTCTCCGACAAGCTCTCCGTTGCCATCACCGATCTTGATGAGAAGCTCCAGCACTCCGATCTTTGGGACAATGAGAAGATCCGCCGATCTATTTTGCAAGACGCCCTCCCCCGTCTCCTGCTCGAGAAGATTGGTCTCGACACGTTGATCGCCCGCATTCCCGACTCCTACCTCCGAAGCATTTTCGGTTCCTACCTCGCCAGTCGATTCGTCTACGAGTTCGGCAGTAGCCCTAGCCAGTTTGCCTTCTTTGACTTGTAAGTTTTAACCCTTGATACCGCGATACGAACAAGAGATACTAATTAGTGTGACAGCATGTCTAAGCGCATGGCTCAGATTGAGAACTAGAAAGGTTGATTGCCTCAACCATAAAATGGTGTTGAAGCGTGTGATTTGATTTGATTTAAGCATAGCATTATTGTTTTCTATGATGAGGGATGAGCATTTTTACGGTGTCCTTACAACATTGGGACGGCTCTGGCATGGGCCTAATAAATGGGCCACGGTTGGCAAGGTTAAAGAAAAGTCCGAAAAGACTATGTCCCTATAGTCGATAGTAATCACAGATTCTGAAGTTCAAGTATCATTGTCTGAAAAATTGGGTGACGTGTCTGAATGGTTTCATATGAAACTCGTGATGTCTCTATTTACTTCTACCGCGCTGCATACCAAACAAAGTCTTGCGACACATCTTTATCTTGAATGTAATTCCTAAACGACCGTAATCCGACTGCTCAGGGTGATCTATAGAGATGGGGTGTAGACTGGGAACGAGAACACATACATGTTTTGATTACACTGGCCTTGGTTGATGCGACAGCATGTGTGCTTCTGTACTGCATGTATTACGGGAGAGTTCGATAGTTTGTGTGTAAGCGATTTCATGTTGATATCTTTAGGCAAAGCCGCACTGAAGATGTCATCAATGAACGAAGTGAAGAAGGTGAACCTTCCGGCTTTGCCTCTTTAAAGTGAGACCCTTAAGGTTTAATGGCCGTTACAGGATTCGGCCATTGGCCCAATTTGGCTGATTCGTTCGGCCATTAGATAATGGTCAGACCTATACCCGCCTTCCCAAAAGAATTGAAGCTATCGCGAGATCTCTCTTGAAGAAGAAGACCAAGAGGCCCTGAAGGAGGAAGAAGAAGAGGAGGAAGAAGAAGAGGAGGAAGAAGAAGAAGAGGAGGAAGACCAAGAGGAAGACCAAAGGCGAAGGCTTTGCCTTGCCTATGGTGACAGCTTGCTGTTGACATCAGGGTCTTGTATTGGTGAGATAACAGCCTGCATGCATATATCCTTGAGGCGGCATCATGGTCTTCTCAATATGATACATATCATGATCATTAAGATATCGTGGCGATGCATGTATGGATGGACTCTGTTGAATCCGGCAGAGCTGCACGTGATAGGTATATAAAGGCTTGGGATGTCACGTCAATTGTGAATTGTGATGTTACATTCTGTTTCATTGCCATGCTCCACATGAGCAGGATATTTCTATATTTAGGTAGTCTGTATATCCGTAGCGTTTACCTGCACTGTGATATCTCCATTGCCGTCGATTGATCAAATTTCTCACTAACTGTTCTTTCATGTGAACATGACATCGACTCCGGGTAAAGTGGTTAGAGGACTCCTGGTTTGTGTTGCACCCCAGCATGCCTTACATATTCGAGTTTGTGAGGGTTCCACGTGAGGCTGCATGTTGCTGACGGCAGAGGTGACTTTGAGGCCTTTGAGGGTTGTATTCAGTGACAAGAAAAGTATTGTCATATGCAAACCAGTAAGCATGAATTAGTAGAGTACCAGAGTATCTAGACTAGATGGCGATATTGAGTCAAGCAACTTCACTAACATTGAAAGGGTCAATGACCAGACTTCTGATTGATTGAGAGTGGGTTTGAGATAGATGGAACTTTGGCCCAGAACCAATAACGTCAAAGTTCCCCTTAACAAGACCCATTTGGCGTTTGGACGTTTCAGCGCTTGAAGGACCGAGGCGCGGCTGCCCTGGACGATTCCCCGGTTGCGTTAGGGCCAAAGTTTACGCTTTCCTGGGACCGCTAAGCATTTGAGAATCTTGAGAATGTTCAGGGGTTTTAATGGGCAGACGCGCTCCATCCCGTCTAGTCTTTGCTGCGGCATGACCGGGCATGTCATGATCAAGGCCGATTATTTACGGAATATTCGTATATTTTCATGTGCACTTTGTGACTTGCGATAGGTATGTATTACAGTGACACAAAGTCAATTGACTATCCTGATGTAGCTGAGATGTCTTTCTCAATTGACTTGAACCCTACCTAGCTGTGATTGGTAGAATGTTGTAAGGGAGAGTCAGTCGCATTACCCCTGTTGTGTTGTTGAAATCACCGTCTTAGCAAACGCCTCCAACTTCTTTTCTTTTGTGTCCACTTGTCTGCCATTGACCATTGACCATTGACCCTCAGACCCTGAATAATGGTCTGATAGATTAAAGAGTAGTAGAGTAACCATGGCCTCCGCTTTTGTTTCTATGTGTTGGAGACTTACGGAGTACTTGGTGTTTTATTCTCCTTTCTCTTATGTTAAGCTGCATATGCGAAACAAGTAATGCGTGAATCAGCCTGTTCCCCTATATTCCTTTAACACTAGCTCATGTCTTTACAAAGAGATCTGTAAAAGAAATATTGACTAAGAAATATACTCCAGAGCGATCCTAAAAGTAGAATACGTTAGATCTGTTCTTCTTGAATTAGTCGCAGAGGCCTCTTGACTTGAGCACACTAAGTGTAGCCCTTGTTCAGCGCATTGTGCAGGAGCAGTGTCAATTCTCCAGTGTCAGTTTCACTGCGACAGCGGAGTCTTTTTGGTGCCCAGACGCCAGATTTCTCATGGATGCCAATTCCTTGTTCTCAAGCCAATGAACGAGTCCAACTGGCAGAAAACGAAACTTGGACCACCTAAGCTCCGCTGCGCTACCAACGCTGCTCCTGGCTAAAAGTAGCCAGGCCCAGGGCGGCAGGCGGGAGCTCACTTTATTATTACTGCAACCTACCTATGCCAACTTCTCATACAGACACAGACACAGACACAGACACAGACGCAGACACGGCACAAAGATCGTCGCTCTTTCTCTCCAGTTTTTCGTTAATCAGGCCCAGGTCCCGTCCGATCCGCGCGCAACTATTCAGAAGCAGCTTCATTTCATGTTGGACAAGCCTGTGGCTGGCCACTAGGCATATTGACGTTGGCATAGGTGCCTTAGTACCTGTTTATTGCTGCTGCGAGCGCAAACCTATCAAGTGACGAGTACAACAGTCCCCGATATCACACCCCAACGACGAAAGCAAACAAACAAACAAAAGTCAAGATTCAACCAAGAAGAACGCTTGCCGCCCGCGTCCTACGGCAGAGACATTTTAAAGCAATAAAAAAAAACGGCCCCCAGCCCGTCAGCAAACAACATCCCGAATTTAAAATAAGAAAAATCAAGACGACGCTTCTCAAGAGCTAGAGCCAGGGGGTCAAGCATATCCCATCCTTTGGTGCCTCGCGCCTTCAGGCTTCAGGGACAGATTGACTTTCTTGACGGCTACGCCCGTCCTCTCTATCAGTCACGATGACACGACCATCCATTGTCCGCGCCGGTATGTGCCTGCATATTTGCTTTGCTGTCTTGCCTTTTTACCTGGAACGAGATGCCAGCGCCATCGCCAACGCCAATGTCACCCTAAGTCTCAGCCTTTGGGACTGAGATTGGATGTGCATCGCCTCTTACGCAGCCTCATCCTCGTGTCGTTTCGTCTGTTCCTCTCTTACAGTGTGCCCTTTTCTTTCCCCTGCTCCCAACCACCAGGGCTCTTGAATTAGTCTAAAGCCTCCCTTGCCTACTCACCTTTGATTGCTTTCTTTTCCCTAACGTTTCAATCAAATCTCGTCTACCCCTGCCCCCAGACTACCATTCGAGCTGGACATTTTTCTTGTCCTCTGGGATAGCTGGTTGTCACGATACATTCCAACCACTTGCCTTCAACCTTTGTTTCCTCATTTCGCGCCCCCATGCGCTTGTTCTGACGACACACCAAACTAACACATATAATCGTTTCTCTTGAAAATAGACACGATAGATCTTCAAGATCACCACGCTCCATCCGCTCAAGACCACTCCAAGAGCCCTCGTTTGGCTGGTACTGCCAACTCCCTAGGTCCCCACCAAGCTGAGACCATTCGTGAGGTCACACACGACACAGCAGACGAACAGCGCCGTTCTCCTCGAGTATCTCTAGACAACCGCAACAGCCTCGACGAAATCGATTCCTTCGCAGACGAGCTTGTCGCAAACCCATCAGGTGCAAACTCTCGCGCCAAAGGCACTCGCGACAACAACGATAGCACCATGAATCAGGAGGATGCATTGGCCGCTGCGCAGAACGGAGGTATCTCGTCCTCGGACGATGGCGAGCTTGATGGCGACGATGACCTCGACGACGACATGATGGATAAGATATCAAGTTCGCCTTCAATCGAAGATGGTGGGTGCTACCCTGTCACTGCCCCAATGGCATGGCCACGGCGTGTCTCTTCTCTACCCACCTCGCAAAGGAGTAGTTCTCCAAGCATTACTGGTTCAAGCGTTACCAGAGTCTGCTCGCCATATCCCGAACCTCTCAAATTCACACCCAGCCCAAGTGCGATCGCACAGCTCCCACGAGCACTGCCCGCGACAATCCGGAACCATCGTCTTCAGGGTGAGTATGCCGACAACGACAACAACGAAGCCGTACACGATGCCGACGAGAGCTGGGCTACCTTAAACTCTACAGAAGAGTTCCACGAAGCGTACGAGGAGGAAACGCAGATTAAGGAGGCCGATGCTTCACATCAAGAACAGGCGCATGCAAAGTCCAACAGTAACGAAGGCTAGCACCCTTCTTCTGAAGGTTCCAGTGTTGGCGGAAAGAACACCTTGGCCGACAACAGGGATCAGGATATTTTCTACGACTGTGATGCGATGATGGACCTCTCCGATTTGACCGATGACTCTAGTCCCGACTACGACCCCTTACTTACTGTTCCCTACGAGGAATCCTTTGAAGACGATGATTCTACACTCTCCCTTCCTGACGACCCCAATTTTACTGATTCCGGCTGGGCGATCGAGTGCTTACAAGAACTAGAGGATATTGATTTCGAATTCGTTTACGCGCTTCACACGTTTGTAGCTACGGTCGAGGGTCAGGCAAATGCAACCAAGGGTGACACCATGGTTCTGCTTGACGATAGCAACAGTTATTGGTGGCTGGTCCGAGTTGTTAAAGACAGCAGTATTGGTAAGGCTGACTTGCAAACGTTTGTTGCCACAGAGATCTAACAAATTGTTAGGGTACTTACCTGCAGAGCATATTGAGACTCCGACAGAACGACTGGCCCGTCTAAATAAGCACAGGAACGTTGACGTATGTGAAATGCGTATCTGAAAACCCGAGCATTTTACTGACAAGCAGTATAGCTATCTGCCACTATGCTGGGCGATACTGCGGAGAAGAAAGCACAAACTTTCAAGTCACCTATTAGATTCGGGCGGAAAACGGTCACTTTTACGTCGCCAACCTATCATGATTACACAGAAGTCGACGACTATTCCAGCGACGAAGAAGACTTGGATGACTTGTTCGCCAATTCAACCACTGCTGCGAAACAGGATCAGCAAGAAAAGAAGAAGGATACCCGAGAGGCAGCAGCAACAATATCAATTATCGAAGATGATTCGTCAGAGGAGAGTGCCCGGGTCGAGCCTCTCAAGCCTCGTTCGACCAAGGAAGTCAAAATGTCCATGGAGCCGTCCAAGGTTGAAACTGTGGAAGAAGAGGATGAGAGCCGGGACAGCGAGGAACTACTCTTTGATAACAAAGCAGAAGGCCCGAGCCGATCCCGGAATGGTACTGTCAGGAATACCGATTCTTTCTTTAGAGATGAGACTGTCGAGACCAAAAAGATTACCCTCACGCCTAACTTGCTACGAGACGACAATCAACCTCGGCCCTCCCAAGATTCAACCAAAGACGTCAAATCTAGGGGAAGTATGGACAAGTTGGACAAGGAGCTCATGTCTGATAAAGAAAAGAAGAAGCATCAAGACAAGGTCCGGAAAGAGAAGGAGAAGAAACCCAGCGCCATCCGAAGCTTCTTTTCAAGGAAAGACAGGAAGAAGTCAGTTGACGACGACGACGAATCTTTTGGAAAGCGTTCTATGGATATTGTATCGGAACCCCGGGATAGCGAGTCGATCGAGGAGATTGTATCACCACAGCGAAGTGCCAGCAAACTTCAGAAACCAATGGCCCGAACCGAAACATCTCCCGGCAAAGGTGGACAGGGCGAAACCTCATCGGCAATGGAATTGGCAGCTTACTTTGCTGAGTCCCGGGTCAATGATGTGTCAAACGTGCCACCAGCATCGATGCGCATTGTCAATCCTGAGACACAAGAGACACACGAGGTACCATCGAACTCGCAAAGTGGTGGGGACCCCAATAGGGCGCGGGCTTCCTCGGCCACCGCCCAGCACGATGACACGAAGGCGCTGGCCAGGGCACTGGGCCGAAGTTCCAGTACAGGAGACGAGCCTAGGACAGCAAAGAGTGCCAAACCTCGTCAATTGATGGACCTTGACGAACTTTCAAGTTCGGATGAGGATACCACGTCTCAATCGGCTTCTCGAGCGGTACCAGAGCAAACAAGCGAGAAGAAGACTGAAGGCGGACTACGACCACAACTTCCAGGAGCGTTCCCCGACAGCTTTGATGCAAGTGGAAAGCCGAACGGATCCACGGTGGTTGGCAGAGAGCAGCGTGATCGTCTATCAGAATCGCCTGTACAAGTGTCACCTGTCAATACAACACGGCCACCGGCACTAGAGATTGACACGTCCTCTCAAGAAGGTCGGTCGTCATCCGAAGTTCCATCACCGGAGCTTATGCCCGGCGATGAGACACCCAAGGATGGCAGTTCAACGAGGAGCGCAAAGGAGCCTGGTTGGGATGACGAGAAGCTGCGCGCATTCTTCGATGACGGCGAGCACGTCCGAGATCTTCTCATGGTTGTGTACGACAAGACAGACGTGGAGCCAGTGGGCAAGGACCACCCAGTAGTCAGTGGGATGTTTAGGGAACAAAACGCAAAGCTGGCGGAGATTACGACTGTGAGTATTTGATTATGGCCTGGTTAGGCACCACACTCTTTTGACCCAACGCTAACAAGACTACAGCAACTTGACAATATGCTCGGAGACTGGTTGGCTAGAAAGCAACGGCTTCGCGGAACACTATAAACCAAGTGGTAGAAGTATGAGGAGGTTTGGAGTCCAGCAGAGGCTTCGACAGCCAGGCCAATGGCCTCTAGCTCTGTATGAAGGCGAGATCTCTTTCTTGGTTCGTTGAACGACTTGATTATTTAGGGGAATATGGGCACGTCCATGAAGACAGTCCTTTGTGTTATATTATAGGTGGCAGGCGTTTGAGGGACATGGCCTTGACTGGGAGAGGATTGGGACGAATTGAATGAATCCTCGGGCCTTGTTTTGGGCAGTTGACACATTCTAAAAGACCTGCATTACGGAGTGGACTCTGTTGATGAGAGGTATTTGCATATGTATATCATTTGTGGCAGCGATAGTTGGTATATTGGTGAGAGATTGAGCATAAGCATTCTCACGTGAAGGGATCCCCTGCATATGCATACCTTGTTTCTATTGATCCAACCACTCGCTTTTTAACACGTCCCGGCCATGATTACCGAACAGGCTAAGGCGTTTAGGCCACCTCGGTAGTTTCATGTAGTGTCGTGCAGGACAAGCGAGTCAAAGTGCGAGTGAAGAAGGGGCGCTGATGTAGTTTATCAGACGCGACAGACAGTACGGAGATAGCCAAGTTCTGAAGCCATATGTTACCAGCTGGCCGAGGTGAACTTGAAAGAGCAAGGGCCAAGGGATGAGCTGCCCACGGTTGAAATTCGGGGGAGGTTGCTTGCTGTAAGAGGAAGCTCGTTCGTTTTTGCGACCTGCAAGGTTCAGGCCTCGGTCGACCAATTATTACTGGCCTTTGGGCAAGCTCGCCAAATTTGGAGCTGGACCCGCGACAGCTGAAGGCCTGAAGCTGCCGAATGGAGGCATGGCCAGGGGTAAACAATGTTGGAAAGAAGGCTTATGATTGGCTCGATTGTCAATCATTACGGCGGGCCGAGGCATTGTGGATTAGCGGGTGGATGTACTGGGGAGGTAATTTGAGTGCCGTGTAAGCATGCGAAAAATACCTTAACTCTACTTTTCCCAGCCACCGGCTTTGAATGGGTGTTGATGCTGCGTTAGGTTGCGTTGCCCCTGTTCCCGTCCACGTCTCCCCCATCTTACCAACTTCATCTCATCACCATCATCATCACCACTCAACGGCACCGGCGCTTGTAAGTTACCTATTTCTCTCTCTTTCTCTCTTGGCTGTTATCTTCTCCCTCTGTTTACCCTGGACTCTACTCAATCGGATGTACCTCTGGGGAAACAACAACAAAATCAGCATCACCAAGCATCACCAAGCATCATCGACTCTCAGTCGCTTCCTCAATTCCACGTCTTGTTGATCAGACCGAGTAAACAAAGCCATTGGCTAGATATCTCGGGAGAACCTCAATTGACTTTGACCCACCTCCATCCTTACCTTTCCATATCCTCTCATCATCTCGTCGCCATCTCTCTATCACTCACTACCTCTGCACTTCTCATCCCTTGTCATTTCCATCAACTGGTGTTGAGCGCGCACATTCCCTCCGTCCCCATGTCAACGACCGGCCGCGACCACTACGCCCCGCTTGTTCACGTTGAATAGCCTCGCTGACTTTCTAGTCTACGTCTCTCCTGCGCGTCTGACCCTTAATTGATCTTTTGATGACGCCGTCGCGGCCGTGTTGACTTTGACGATAACATCCGACGAGGACGATCATAACGACGACGACGACAAAGACGCCGCGCGCCGCAAAGACGATCCAAGTCTAACAAGACAAAACACAGTACTTAATTGGGAGAAGTTCTAGTTGATTCGAATAAAACAACATCCTCATCTCGATCTCGACCTAGGACGCGCTTCGTAATAATACCATCAACTAACACCATCACACCGTTGGTTAATCGCAATCATGGTCGACATCAAGGGCGACATTCACAAGGCGGCGGAAAAAGTGCACGATGCTACCGAGAAGGTCGGCGGCCTGCTTGATGAGGCAGAGGCTGGTAAAATTCCTGGCACCAAGGGCCATCACCCCATTTCTGCAGTTATCGGCACAGCTTTGACCGGTGGCATGAAGAATGCTGGTACCAAAGGTTATCTGGCGGTAAGTTGGACATGCAGCTCTAAGGTCATTGGATCACGATGCGCATAAGCTATTACACAAGCTATGTAGCTACAACTGTCCAAAAGCCTATAGAGAAACAAGCAAGCTTGATCAGAACTAACGAATTTATAGGCCTACATCAAGGAGCTTGAGGACAACCCTCTGCGCACTAAGATGCTGACTGCCGGTACGCTTGCTGGTACACAGGAACTTGTCGCCTCGTGGCTCGCCAAGGACCGCAACAAGCACGGCAACTACTTCACCGCTCGTGTCCCCAAGATGGCCGCCTATGGCTCTCTTGTGAGCGCTCCTCTAGGCCACTTCCTCATCTGGGCGCTCCAGAAGGCTTTCAAGGGCCGCACCAGCCTGCGCTCCAAGATCCTGCAGATCCTGGTCAGCAATCTCATTGTAAGTAATATAAAAAAACACCCTTTTCGTGAGTTCAGAGGTTGCGCATAAGAAACGGAAATTACTGGTGTGCGACACGAAGCAATATCAGATTGTAACACCGGTCGTGGGTGCTCATTACAGAGTCACCATGCTTTGAGGATGTGGAGAAGCGTAATTTGATCGACAACCGAAGAAACTAGAGTTATGGTATCATTCGCTAACATAATATCCGCAGATTGCTCCTATCCAGAACAGCGTCTACCTTGTCGCCATGGCTCTTATTGCTGGAGCTCGCACCTATCACCAGGTCCGCGCTACTGTCAAGGTTGGCTTCTGGAAGGTGATGCGTGTTTCGTGGATCACATCACCCATCTGCCTGGCTTTCGCCCAGAAGTTCCTCCCTGACCAGCTCTGGATTCCTTTCTTCAACATTGTGTCCTTCATCATTGGCACTTACATCAACACCATCACTAAGAAGAAGCGTCTTGCTGCTCTCCGCAAGAAGCACTTCGGTGACGACCGTCGATCCAACGCCGGCGATATGCGACCTGGTCGCCCTGACGACTACCCTCCTCCTGGCATGGGTGGTAACCCTCCTTACTAAGCGACTCAATCTCAGACGCCAACCCGAGCTCAACTACACCAAGAAGATGACGAGAATGAGGCGACATTAGCGGCCAAAGCATGTGAAAGAGACGGAGATGCCATGACGACAGAGGAAGCGAGCGATGACTTCTTGATGACAAGTGGATGAAAACAAAGCCATGCTCGGGTTGGCTGTGTCGCTTGACAAGTATATACCCGAGATGAGGGGGTGAGTAGGACCGGTGCCCGTCCTGAACTCAAGCTGTTGAATATGTATCTACAAGAGAATCTTTTCGGCGAAGGACGATGTGGAAGAAGGTAGAGTGGCAAGATGTGTGTATGTTTGTATGTGCGAGTTGCTGGTTAATGAAACGAACTAGTATTTTATCCTTTTTATATACCTTCTATGGTGGAACCACATGGGTGGTTTCGCTCGAGTCTAATCTAAATCTGTGTAGATGATGTTTCTAATGCGTAAAGGATGCCAACTCCTTGTGATGTAAGAAAATGGATACCAACTTTATGCTTGGTGGCTGTGCTTTGTGAACATGTCAGTCTTAATGCACCTCCCCAAGACATTGTTGTATAGGGCTCGGACTTTCTCGCTGCAGTTACCGTATGTTTGAAATTGTAGATTGCTTTGCAGGTGCCATTGAGGTTTGTGGGTATGGTGATGGAGGAAGTTCGGTCCCGGATATAGGGCTGTTGAGGGCTTGCTTGGGAGATCGAATTGGAGTAGATCCGTCGTGGCTGGGTAGTGTTGAGAGTATTTTGAGCAGAAAACCTCGAGGTGGGCATATCTCAACCTCCTTCCTCTGGGCCAGCAACCTCGGCCATAAACCCTGGGCTCCAGTACTCCCATTCGCCTTTTGTCTGCTTGTCCAGCCACAGCATACCGCCCGCGACAAGATCGTCTATCACGGTACGGGCGCGAGCCCTGTCCCAGCCCAGATTATCGCTCAACATGCCTACGCTCACGTAGCCCAGCACTTGCGCTGCCTCAACGACAGATACCTGGTCGTCGTTGAGTTCACGGGGTACGCTCCGCACATATTCCTTGCGACCAACACGCAAAACAGCGTATGCGCCGCCGAGAGGAGCAAGCGTCTGCACCGCACGCCGAATGTCGTCGTCGGCGATAGGATCGGCGCCATCCATGCGTCCCGCGGCAACACGTTCTCTCAACTCAGCAAGGCCGATAAGACCACCGTTCTCTCCACGGGTAGCGCCGCAGACCTCGACGATACGCACAGCAAGCTCAAAGTAGAAGTCGTTGACCGTCTTTCCCAGCAACTGCGCCCATATCGAGCTCCCGTCTGCGCTGCTGTTGCTATTGCTACTGGCAAGGGGATCGACGCCGATGGCAGCGCACATGCGAGCGAACTGGGCGCGGAAAGCTGGATCGGAGCGAATGTCGCGGGCGTGTGTGTTTGCGAATTGTTGTAGGAGGGAGCGGAAGACGGCGAGTTGGGTCTCGAGAGCCTGTGCGTTGTTGGCGCGGAGGGAGGAGCCGTGAGAAGCGAATTGCGCGGATGTGATACGCGAACGGTCAAAGGCCGCGAGACCCACGCCTTTGCGAGACATTGTGAGAGGTAAAGGTTTGAGGTTTGAGGTTTGACGGTATCAAGAGGTTGTTGTAGATGGTTGGAGAAGTTGGGTTGATGGCTGATGGGAGGTTTGAGATTACGTCAAATGGCGGGGGTGGGGTCTATCTAACTGAGTCCCAGATGCATGCCGTGTTTGGTAGACTTTGGCTTTGAAATATGTGTTTATGTTTTGACAAGATAGACATGAGGCTCTGTGGGGGAATGCTTATTATTAAGTGTACTTGTTTTGTGGCTTTGTAAACTCTATAGACAGCCCTTAAGCTCATGACAACGTTGTATTGTGGCATCTGGCGGATGCGGCCAGGTGGAAAGAGGCATTTAGGTTGAAGTTATCGTTGCCGCCTTCAACCGCTGCTCAAAGCAAAGGAAGTGATCGACTTTCAAGTTAGACAATCGGTGTAAGTTGATTTGACTGAAGAAGTGCCCAAAGAGGTGGGGGTCCACAATCCGCACCAACCTGATCTTTGTACGGAAACTGTACCTACCAAGGTAATTTCCCACGGCTTCGCTCCTTTGTCCTCTTTCACTTTTACACAACACTTTGCAGAGTCACTTCACCTATTCATACAACTTAAACGCTTTTATGCATCAATGCCTGTCTATCATTTATCTATCTCCTGCAGTGGCATCTCTCGCCCCCCAAAGCGGCACTCTTCCCCCCTTGACTCCAGGAGTGGTTTTGCGTGACATGGTATGGTATCGGGTGTAATGTTATCCATGAATGCTTATGTCCAAACGAGCAAGCCTCAGCCGTCTCTCCTTTTGGCGAATCCCTTGGTACCATCTGGCTCTGGCTCCGACCTTGACTCCGTAGGTCAGGACACTATCATCGCCGTGGTAGATCCTGACCCAACCCCCTGATCCTAAAATAGTCGTCGCTTCATTAACCCAGGGTAGAAATTCCTCTCCCTCGCTTGTTCTATCTTTATCTCTGATGAAAACAAGTCGTCGATCACTGCGTCTGGCACTGAGCCTGGCCATCGCCCATGTCGTCGTCGTCATCCTCCCATTCACCGCCAAATCGGCCATCGCCTGAGTTCTCGCCCATCTATTATCAAGTCAGCTATTGTCTCGGGTTCAGTCACGCACGCGTATGCTTACCTTTTCAATGTCGGCATCGTCTTCGTACTCGACCTCATCAACCTCCTCGACCTCAACGTTCGCAGGAGCAGCAGGGAGCATCTTCTGCAGAGTCCCATACTCTGACTCGCTCTTCAACCAGCCGTCCTCGGGGAACTCAACCTTGACAAGCAGGTAGAGATCGCCCTTGGCCTCACCTCGCTTCATAGGCATACCCTCGCCAGCAATCTTGAGGCAATCACCTGGTCGCAGGATCTTGCCCTGGGGTCGCTCGATATGGATGCCTCGTCCGTCAAGATGCTTGAACACTGTTCGCGAGAAACCTGATAGAGCCTCCCCAAGCGACACAGTCAGCTCAGCAGACAAATCATGTCCGATGCGAGTGAAAAAGTCATGGGGCTCCTCCACCAGGGTAAAGACAATGTCGCCTGGCGTTTGATCCGGGTATTGGTCGGCCTCGCCCTCGAGAAGGATACGCTCACCCTGCATGGAGCCTCGGGGGATGTAAATCTCAAGAACCTTCTTCTCCTGCGTTGTTCGCTTGCCCTTGCACTTCTTGCATCGATCCTTCTCCTTATAGACTTGGCCGGCACCTGAGCAGTGATCGCAAATAACAGTCTCACGTCGCATCATGCCAGGACCAATCTGGCGGAAGGCCTCGACGATACCGTTACCCTTGCAGCGCTCGCAGGACGCAGACTTGGCCTTCTCCTTGCCACCAGAGCCCTTGCACTGGCCGCAAAGAACCTGCTTGTTGGCGGCAAACTTGACAGTCTTGCCACGGTAGAGCTCCTCGAGGGTGACCTTGTACTCTTGCTCCTCATCAGGGCCGCGTCTAGGTCGGCGAGGGCCACCTGGGCCCCCGGGACCGCCAGGGCCGCCAGGACCCATGCCGAAGCCGAACATCTGGGAAAGGATATCGTTGAGGTCGACCTCGGGACCGCCAGGACCGCCGCGGGACTTGTCGAAGGCGGCCATGCCGTGAACATCGTAGAGCTCGCGCTTCTGCTCATCGCTAAGAATTTCGTATGCTTGTGTGACTTCCTTGAACTTGACTTCGGACTCTTCTCGATGCTCTTCGGCGACCTTGTCTGGATGGTACTTTAGGGCAGCCTGTTTGGGGATTGTAAGAACATGATTGTAGGGTTCACTCCGATATGCGATCACATACCTTTCGGTAGGCCTTCTTGATCTGCTCTGGTGTCGCAGATTTCTCGATCTCGAGTAGTTCTGGCAGCCGAGTTAGCCAGACCGTGCTTATCAACCATCACCACTGCCGCCAGCACCATTTTGACGATGGTAAATTCCAGAATAAATTCTAGGGTTTTTCAAAACTTACCGTAAAGATCGACCTCCTCCGCGCCCGGAGAGCCAGCGTTGAAAGGGTTCTCATCCATCTTCAAAAATCGGAGGTTATGTACTGCAGGCTACAGTACTGTAATGCAAGATGAAGAATTGGTCCGCTGTCGATCAACTCTGTTCTGTTGGTTGGGCAGGGGGCCCGTAGAAAATCTTTTGGCGTGTGGTAGCGCGGGGTACTTGCACCTACAATATTGTCATAAATATAGGCTATCTTTTAGTAGGTAGTGATGGATAATATGGAAGAAAAGATAAATTTTTGTATTTGTATGTGGTCTTTGGTTTTTGCTTATGAAGTAAACCCAAACAAACGAGAATTATGCTGACTTGATGGGCAAGCGGTTATTGCTATTTGTGTTGTTTGAACTTGCACGTTGAATGCGTCATGTTCGTTGACGCCTATTATCCATTCTTACACCTGTGCCTTCCACCGACCTGCCAGACTGTTTGGTACAAAACATTAGTACTCTCATAGTAGTAGAAATACTAGTGGAGGAGAACAGACATTGGAGAGTGCCGTATTATGGAGTGACCGTCCTATAATCAAATGCCCCTCCATTGCTCATACAACAAAAGCTCGCTTTCGTTTGAAACTTCAGGGTCTCATCTACTGATAAGAAAATTTAACTCTTATCGTCCGTTTGACTAGGTACCTAGGTAAGGTATCTACCGCCGATGGATGTGGCTGTACCACGTTGTGGCGTACGCCCTATCTTGATGCACCGCCGCAACATCATCGTCTCATAAGAGAGGTACCGACTACCTCAGTCAAATTCAAGTAGCTTGTGATAAGTGTCACGTCCTCATTTACCATGAGACTCTTACTAAACCGCTCAACGCGGCTATCGAGTCGAATTATACAAGCTCAATTATTCCGTCGCTCAACACCGTCAATTTATAGAGGCTTTGCAAACTCAGTTATTCGGCAAAATGACCAAAACTCTGACATAGCGGCAACAGCTTCATCAGCTGAAAATACACCGGAGCTATCTGTTGACCAGGCAAATGAGGAGAACCGATCTACCGGGAAGCCTTCGAGGCTAGCAGCTTTGAAGAAACGGCAGAAACCCAGAAATCATGATGACGGGAGAAGTAAGAAAGAGGAAGCTGGCCAGCAATACATCCTTGGACAATCACGCGATCAGCCAATTCGAACCCGTTTTGCACCATCACCTACCGGATATCTGCACTTGGGGTCTCTCAGGACGGCTTTGTTTAACAATTTGGTGTCTAAAGCAACAAAGGGTGGCGAGTTCATTGTGCGAATCGAGGATACTGACCAGGCAAGTATAACACAGTCTCATATGCGAAATACCCATTAGAGGAGTAATTTGACTAACCTGTTTAAAGAGCCGTCTGGTACCGGATGCTGAAGAGCGTATTTTCAAAGACCTAGAATGGGCTGGTCTCTCGTGGAGTGAAGGTCCTGATAAAGGAGGTCCATTCGGACCCTATCGTCAGGTAAATACGTCTTCATTTTCATAATAACACGAGTTCAACCTAACATAAAACTATTCAGTCAGAACGTCTTGACATCTACAAGGAACATACTAAAACTCTCCTTAACAACGGCTCCGCATACCGCTGCTTCTGTAAACAAGAAGATCTTGAAAGTCAGAAGCGTGCTGCCCATGACGCCGGAAAGTCTACCGCTTACCCTGGTACTTGTCGCTCTATCCCTCGTGCTGAGTCCGATGAACGAGCTGCTCAAGGCGAAACGCATGTTGTGCGACTTGACTCGGGTCGCTTTGGAACACCAAACTTCAGGGACGCCATATACGGACCTTTCCAGAAGAAGGACCCTGAAGAAGACTTTGTGCTTATGAAGTCTGATGGATATCCAGTGTACCATCTTGCGAACGTGGTTGACGACCATCTCATGAACATAACACATGTCATCCGTGGGGAAGTAAGTCTACTCAGAAGTCCCATTCCCGAAGCTAGTGCTTACAATTACCCAGGAATGGCTCATCTCTACACCCAAGCACCTGGCCCTCTACAAGGCTTTCGGTTGGGAACCCCCTACTTTTGCTCATCTGGGTCTTCTTGTGAACGATGATGGAACAAAACTCAGCAAGCGCCACGACAGTGTCAATCTATCTACATATAGAGACAACCACGTCCCTCCCATGGCTCTGCAATCCTGGCTTGCCAACCTAGGCGCCTCGTTCAAAAGAGACGCCCCAACACCGCGTACTCTTGAGGATGTTGCAGAAAACGTATGTGATTCTTCCAATGCTTCTCTTAAATGACCAACTTATAGTATGTGTTACTGACCCATGACACAGCTGACTTACAAGTTCACCCGAGGTGGTATTAAACTCAACCCAGGGAAGCTTGATTTCTTCCGGCACCAATATCGAAACCTCATCTTCAACACACCGGCTGCTGAACAGACACCTACCGAACAAGCTTTCATCCGAGATGGTCTTCTGGATCCCCTTATTGACCAAGTCCACGCCATCACTGCCTCTTCTCAATCTGATGCCAGTGACTACGAGCCCATCCGACCACAGAGAACTACTCTTGATTGGCCTCAGCCATTGGATCTTGTTCCAACCATGAATGCATCCAAATCGTCTCAGCAATCATATGTCTATCAAATACTGCTTCATGAAACCNCAGCAATCATATGTCTATCAAATACTGCTTCATGAAACCTCGCGGTATCTCTCCGTCCGTGAAATCGCCCGTCGACTTCCGTACTTTTTCTGGCGTCCTCCCGCTTCCATCTACCGCGCAGCTCTCGCAACCGCGATTCCACCAAAGGAATTGATCGAATTCATACACAATACTGTCGATATGATGGATGACTGGGAAGTCGCCCTTGACCGCCTTGTTGATTGTGTTCCCGAGGATCAACGACTCGATCTACACAGTACAATTCGCTTAATTGCTATTGGCAGCCCAAACGCGTACGGCAAAGCATCCCGTATCCTATTCAACATATTGGGTCAAGAGGAGTGGCAAGCTCGCACGACCCTTGTGCGTTCTTTGATTGATGAATTGAACTCTGGAGGAGAAAGTCTCCGTCAACAATGGTTAGAGGAGGCTGCCGTGATACCTTCAAAGCCTGTTAACACTCCTCATGAGTAAGGCCTAGTTATGAGGACAACAGTTGGCTACGATATTTGGGCTATAGCCGCCTCTGAGTTAAGGGATGTATTGTATTATAACTGTAACATCATATACCATTACAATAAGCTGTGTTAGTATCCATACAGTTCAACGACAAAGATGTAGCGATTCTCATGAACTTCACTTTCAGTTGGCCATGATTCATCATGTGTTCTCATAAAGTCATCATTGATGTAAAATATGAACTCTTGGGTCCTCCCGTGTTCTTTTCTTTGCCTTCCCTCTCATGATGATTAGATACATAGCAATAAAAGACCCCAGACTCCGGCTACCCTCTCTCTCAGGAATCCTTGGTATGCTGGCCATTGTGACATGCCTTTAAAAAGTACAAGATTAAGAAAATGTTAAGAATGCCGTGAAACAAATAAATGGTTGTTTAGATGAAGGTTCCTTTGTCACCTCACGGGCCACCGCTCCGTGATATAAATTCGTAAATGTCCAAAATGCAAACGCGCGCTGTGAGGGTATATGTCTAAAGCTCGTAGATCCAAATCTGTGTAGATGTTAGTAAGGAAATGCAAAGTGTGCAGAGGGAATGTCAACATACCTCCATCTTTCCTGTCTCTGCTCGCTGCTTCCTTGCATCTTCCTTGACGCTATCGATCACCATCTCCAAATCGTCTTGATCGCCCACAGTTATCATGTCTCCATTGGGCATGTCCTCATCCTTGACCTTGATCTTGAAACGGCGTCGAATGTTGAACTTGTCGCGAACCTTGTCGCTCAATGTGTTGAACTGGGTGTCAGGGGTGATCATGATGAGCTTGACCTCTTCGGCATGGACCTTGACTCGGATCTTTGTGATCTCTGGTCGGCGAGCATTCCGTTGGCCTGAAACAGAGCCGGGACCTCGGCGCTGGCCAATCATTTCGAAATCATTCTCGTTGATGGTTCCCTCATAGTCCGAGGCGTCTTCCTCCTCGGAATACTGTGCTTGTCTTGGGCGTCGGCTACTATTTGACCCTCTGGAGTTTCGGTAACCATCATTTCTCTGATACATAGCGTATAAATCTTCTGGTGACCCTGTTTCCTCTGGAATTTGCTTAGGCCGCATCTGCAATGGCTGAGGCTCCCTGAGCGGCGTCCTGGTTGTCGACGCTGATCTTGAGGGCGACGGCCGGTAACGGCCGTCTGGAGGCGAACCTGCTTTCTCGTAGCGGCGATTCGGCTCGGCCTGTTGAATGTTGAGTTTAGCCAACTGGGGCTTTTGGTTGCGCACGGAGGCAGCACGCGATGGGCGCTCATTCTCGGGTGGGGGTGTTGGCGGAAATACATTTCGGTTGTTGGGAGGTTCTGATTGTTGCCTCCGAGACTGAAGGCCGGGCTTGACGAGGTTTGTGGCGGCAAAGGAGATGTTATCAGCAGGTCGGTCGTCCTTGACTTCCAGCTTTCCAGCCTAAGAGGTGTTAGTTAATGGCCCTTCAGTATATAGTAACAACTGACATTCTTAATCTCAGAACCAGCAAACCCTGTGAAGGCATTGGCTCGGTCTGAAGCAGCTACAAGTCGGGCCTTGCCTAGATAATCCTTCGTCTTCAGGTTTCGTACTTTGGCTTCGTTAGGCCTGTAGACGACCCCTACAGGGATGGAGAAGACTGTGTAACCCTAAAAGAGAGTTAGGCAATTATCCAACGCATGAGATTTAGGATTTACAAACCTCTGCCTGCTCTCTGATGGCATCATCAATGACATTGTGGTCTTCTACCACCTTCTCCTTAACGGCATATGTAAGATCCTGCATACCGGCATCCATCTGTTGTAGGTAGATGTAGCAGAGACCTCGGTTGAAAAGCACCTCACAAGAGTAGAGCTTGAAGAGGAGACCTAGTTGGGCGTAGTCGATCATGGCATTGCCACGGAGGTAAAGGAGAGTATCGTTGAAGTTGGCAAGAGCCTCTTCAAAGTCGCCGAGGAGGAAGTTCGAGACGCCTTGCTGGAAATAGGCAACGGCGAGGTATTGGTCAAGTCGAATTGCCCGTTGGTAGCTTTCCACCTGGGTAATATGGTCAGTAAATGAAAAGCTATATGACTGTGCAAAGATTGACATACTGCTTTCTCGTGCTCACCAAGTGTAGCATGAATAACACCCATGTTGAAGAGAATCTTACTTGTGTCGCCAATCTTTCCAAACTCGCCGAGGGCATCTTCGAATTCGTTGTTATCGTAGCGACCTAGGGCTGCTACCCAGGTTTCGATTTCCTGTTGGAAGCAAACGAGTTAGTGGGCGATTTGCAAGACATGGCAGCCAGTCTCTGCTATATCCGTACCTGTTTTAACGACATGGTTGTCGCTGCGGTGCAAAGGCCGACAGTAGAGTCAAGTTGGTGTTAGAGTCGACGGTATAGACAACAACAGAATAATCGGAAATAAAGTGAAGAATAGGGAGGATATTCGGGGTAAATAGAGGATTTGAAGAGTCAAAGGAGAGATGGAGGGGGCATGGACCTTGGACTGGGCGCTTAGAAGTGTGAGGGCTGTCCCGACTTATTATTCGGCGGGCAGCACCTGTGACCTGAGGTAAAGTGCGGCGGTCCCAGGCCGGGTTGACTGGCGGGGACAGGTACGCTAGGCACGGTACGGGGGTAACAGGGGTGAGCCAAGTACAAATGGAAGCTACGGGCAGGGCAGGGGGGCAAGGGGCACTCAGGCCGCAGGGGTAGGAGCGGTGTTGCTAGCGGATGGAGTACCTATGGAGTGCAACAGGTGGTCTCTCCCTGCCTGAAGCAAACAATTGGTGCAGTTAGTTACAGTCTCGATGGCTTGGCGACCGAGCCAGTGGCGTTGGCTAGAGGGAGAAAGAGGCAAGTGACAAAAAGACAAGATGTTGAGGGGATTGGCTAGTTTTGTGATATAGAAAATTGGCAAGAGATTACGGGTATTAGCTTGGATCGTAACTATATCGATCCTTGGTTTGTGTTTCCATATTCTCAGATCTGGAGGTTACTAGTGTTAACTCAAATTGACGAGCCTGCCATCGGTTCTAAGCAACCCGCGTATAGAAAGAAGCTCGCTACACTACAGATACTTTGGTGTAGATATGTTGGAGCCAACGACAAATCGATACTGATCGATGAACTACTATACATAGGAAACGGTATTGCCGATGCTTTAAGGAAACAATCCAGAGCAATCCTTTCAAGTAGGCCAAGAAATTATTCATGTAAGTGGAATGTTTCTCTCCAGTTCAGCTGCAAACACATGGCACAAATCGGACAATCGGACTCGGCAAATGGAGGAAACCATCGTAATTACTGTTTCTTACAGAATAGCGCATGACATTAATGCGAGCCAAGAGTCAACGGCGCAGTGATTGAAGTGATTTGAATGCAGCAGTGCTTAAAATGACATACAGGCCACAGGGCGACAATCGATGAGTGGCTGGTACTCTGCACAGCTACTGTAGACTCAGCGCGTAGAGAGGATGGGAATTGGCCGAGTTCCTGGACACGAAATGGGTTATCACTTGTCACACAGGGCAGGGACCTACCTGACCTTCTACAGCCACACTCTGGATGTACGGTAACTGTAAACTACCTACCTACCTACGTATACACTATATAGACTGTATATTATAGACTGCAGACTCTTGTTGGCGGGCCGGGGGGATGTGCAACAAGGGTTTGCACGTTTTCCTTTATTCTTTTCTCTGCTGCAGTAATGTTTCCGACGGTATCTGAGATCTCAAATGTTTGACTTCCCTCAGTGCATGTGCAACGTCTGATCGACAGCTAGCCTGATGTAAGAGAATCGCACTCTTATACCGGCCCGGGTTTGAGCTGGCAACCTAAAATCCGCATATTGTTTGGAGTCCGGCATTATAATGGATATTGACGATTTCACAGAAGAAAACATTGACTTGGTAATTAACCTAAACCAAGATCATGGAGTGAGACTGGCTGCATATCATCACCATGACTGCCATCCCAGTAGATGCAAGATGTGATTAGTCCCCAAATAGGTAGATATCAAAGATGTCCGTACTTCTCCAGATGCCAACTCATGAAACCTGCTCTCACGTTGAATCGAACCACTGTATTTCTCAGCCTCGTCAGATGCCTCGAGATAATCGAAAGGTTCCCGCCGGTTTGATGCGAACTGTGATCGGTGGCTTTGGGCCATACCAGGGTTTGCTTGGACCGGACGACGGGGCATTTCACGAACCTGCTGCAGCGATTGTCACAGGTGCTGGTCACTTCCATGCGCAACTTGTGATTGGCTCATACCCTGGCTTCAGGGTCTTGGCCTTGGGGGCCTGTACCTCGGCGCCTACTCCAATTTCTCCCTTTTCACAATGCAACAGGCATTGGAGCCATGGAAATCTCTAATTACCGCCAACGTTAACTCACCAACTGCAGTCTGCATGTAAACCCTGATAACCCTGCTACCCTGGTCGAGCAACTGACTAACTAACGTAGAACTACCTTGGGGAGCTGGCCGCACGTCCAAGCTGCTGGTGTCGAATGACGTGCGTTCCATCCTCTCGATCGACTCTAACCTAGCTTTAAGCGCTCTGCTATGATCAGATTAGAGTGATGGACCCTGCAGGCCCAAATAGAAGGGCAAGCAGACATGCAACATAGCTGACGATGACTAGTGTTCACACTTCGGTCCCAAAGGCACGAGGTAAAGAGGAGCTTTCTAAGTGGTACTCAGTTTTGCCAAGATACGAGGGCCAGTGGATATACGGTGAGAGAAACACGAGAGGTATTATGCCTTTGTCCGAGATTCAACCTTAACGGTCGGTTACGATGCCTGTCAGGAAGGGATTCAAGCGATCTTGGCGTCTGTACGGATACTCCGTTGCTAACGAGGAAACCGGCACAAACAGTCTTCTGGAAAAGTGCCCGACATGGCATGCGCTGAAATGACTGACCGCCAGGTGCTCTTTGCTCTCGCGATTTTCATCTTCATCTTGGAGAATTCCTGGCCTATCCCTTGGCTCGATTGCCGCCCGCGTTCTACGCTAATGCGCCCACTCAACACGCATCTAGCTGCGTGATACAGCGATGCTGCTGCAGATTAAGTTACTAGTCAGACTAACTAGTACCGCCAGCCTGGGCTCTTCGTCTTGTCTCCCAGCAGCCCAGGCATGGTTCTGGGAATATTGACTCCTGATGCTGCCAACTCCTGCTGGACTTTCAGCTGGCCGACGATATAGGCCTACTCCCTATGTCTGAGGCCGCCCCGAAACTGCGGCAGTGCATGTTGCATTATCCTCTTCGGCACATGGTGATCCGGAGCCCCACGGAGTCAAGTGTCAAACTGTCAGGCCAGGGGTGCCAGCTGGTTACAGCCCGAGACCTGGGGACGTAGCAGAAAGTTTCTCAACGTCATGATTTCCAGGCACGAGATATCTGAGACACGCTCTTACCGGGAGGTATTTACTGAGATTCAATATTCCTTTTAGCGCGGATTAAGTCCCTGCATGGAGAGCACTCAGGGCAACTTGCTTCTTGAAGATATGTGAAGCCTGTTAGTCTTGGAAAACTCGCTCGATTAGGAAATCGTTACTCACAATGAAAGGCCTTCGGCTACAAGGAATGATGTTCGAATTAAAAGGAAATTCTGTCCATAGGCGATATTATAAGCACCCTGAATATACAAGGTAATTCTACCAGCCTGGCCGTTCTTGTTGAAGTGGATATTTCTACGACGGTTTAATATCGATACCTCCACTATCAAACCTCTCATTGTGGTCCTATATGCCGGTTCTCTGTAAATCACCAATCAGTTTCTTGTTTTTCATCTTGCCTTGTTTCTCATCGTCACATCAGATCTCGAGTTTATCTGTAGGACCAGGAGGAAAGTTTGGGCTAACAGCTAGCCTTGTTCTCACTTCCGGTTGTCCTTGTCATTCCTCGTCTCATATCACTTACATGGAATTTGCCTTGGTTCATGAGACTCTACCAGCTTCGAATCGGTAGATCTGCTGCTAATCACAGCCCCTTTCATCGCCAGGTCACCGTGACAGATGTCAAGTTAGAGAGCAGTGCAACATACCGTGTAGCTGTCACTTGGTATTACACCACTGTTTCGCATAATGCCCTATGATTCTGTGGCTCATCGAGAAGTTTCATCTTCATCCCAGCAAGATACGAATCTCAATGCCCTGAGGCCCTGGATCTCAGATTCCACCTACCCTTTATGCCTTGGTCTCAGACCTGCGTCAGCCGTTTGTCAAAATTTATCGTGAGGATCTCTAACCGCCATAATATCTCCGAAGTTTCTGCAATTTCCGGCTATAGTAATCAATCCTCTCATAAGGCCTAACTGTACACAGCCTTCTGTATCCTCTAGATTATTCTCGAATCATGATCATGGCAGACGCCCATGCCCGATCTCGTCCCCAGGGAATATGGCACCACATATCGCCGCAGCACAGTCGCCACGTTACAGACCCTCCACATGTCACTCTTAAACCGGACTCTGGTGGCAAGGGCTCTGTTTCATGTTACGGGGAGGCTATCAACTGGTAGACAACTCTCGATAACGTGTTAGCGTGTGTATATCATGCCACAAGTCATGCTTCATCAACTTTTTAGCACCATTGAGCGTCAATGTTCATGGCTCGAGGGCCTATTCAAATTCGGCATATGGCTCGTTATCACAACATTCCCTTCTCAACCTCATCCTTACGTTCCTCCCAGAGCGTTTTGCCAGTGCAGGAACACACTGTCTTGTCATTGTCCCACATGCCGGCGCTTCGTGCGATAATGCCGACAACTGTGTCCTTGTCGTTCTTCAGTGACTCGTTCTTTTCTTCTTGCTTTGTCAAAACCATAGCATGTCCAATAACCTCCCAGATTTGGAAAGCATGGTCCACGAATGTTGCTCCCCGGCCATCTTTGCCAACTTCGACAAGACCGAGGTCACCTCGGGGTTTGCCATCGTCTCCTGACCACACCGGTCCTGTTGAGGTTGCGCCGTTCTTTAAATCCCCATATGCGCGGACTGAAGCTCGATAGGTTCCTGGCGATACACCACGAATAGTTAGGTCGACAAGTGTTCGCCCTGAGCTGACTTGCACCATTCTCGCCAATCCTCTCACATCTCGGCTTGGCTCTTCATACCAGCCATCAACGGGATCTTCGAATGTCTCGAGGATACTAACAGCGGCACCTAGGAGGTTGCAAGGTTAGTTATGTAAGGTACTACGTCGACCAACAACATGTCGCAGCTTGGATTGGTAAGGAGTTGCTTGATACGTACTATCTGAGGCTCCTGATCCACGCAAGATAGCGTCTCTACCAGTTGCCTGGATAGCTTCCACGATAGCCGAAGGAGCAGCTGGAAAGTTGGCACAGTTAGCCTAAACTAGCATCGAGAAAGGCATCTTGGCTTACCAGAGCCCTTGACTGATATCAACTGGTCCTTCAAGTTGCCTTCAACATTGTTGATACCGCCGAGCTTATACAAAGAGTCTGAAACCGCCTTGATACAGCCGTCACATGACAGCGGAACAGCAAAGAGGGTCTGTTTTCAGGATGTTTCATCAGTATACTTGGTTTTGTGAGGATTCTCAACAACTCTCCTCGTCCCCTATTCACAGCTATGACTCATTGATCTGAGTTTTTATGCGCACCTCAAACGAGTTATCAACAGTCATCTTGCTAGGTGCTGTGCAGATCCGTTAGTTCCATACTTGTAGTGTAAGAGAAGTCCACGAAGCTGGGGAACTTACACGTGGGGGGCGTGGTTTTAGAGGTGACACGAAAACTTCTGTATTGATATGCTGAATAGCCAGCTACTGCAAAGATAGATGTAGTTGTAAGAAATCTAGCAGCTGTAAATTTAGGAGGCATCTGCTAGAGGAGGAGGTTGTAGCACGACGTGGGCGGGTTTTGTTCGCTGCTTTGAAATCCACAATCGAGTGATAACATCGGGGTCCGGTGTTGCTCACATCTCCACCTCCCGAGAGAGCGGGTCCAGCGACTTCGGGAACCGTAGCGATTAAGCTCGTCGCACGTGACTGACGATTATCCTGAGTCAGCAAATGATCCTTGGCATCTGGTTCCAAACTTTCTGGTCTGGTTGAGGGTCTGGTGTGAGAGATCTCGCGATACAGCACAACGCAGCAGCTACGGCAATTCGACCCATCCTTCACCGGATTTGTGACGATTGAATACAATTGGAGGTACTTCATGAGAGATTGATCTCTCCGAGCCTTCAACATGTCACAAGTCCTCGGTCTGGTGAGCAATTTCGATATATCCTCAAAGCATTCTCTATTCTAACCAATATCGAATAGACTAAACTGGCCTACTCTCGGGTATGGCACGGTGTCTCTGCTTCCGCCCCTCATGCCACTCTCTCGACTCAGCCCGGCGTAACACCGCCTTCACTGGGCCGCCTCGCATCACGCATCGCCGTTCTTCTCATGGGCAAGCACAAGCCCGTCTTCGATCCCTCAAACGACTGCGGCGACTACGTTGTCGTGACAAACTGCGCTGCACTACACACAACCGGCCGCAAGATGTGGCAAAAGCCTTACTACCGACACTCGACCCGACCGGGTAAGCTCAAAGAGGTGACCATGGATGTGCTCATGGAGCAGCATGGAGGCAGCGAGGTGTTGCGCAAGGCTGTGCGCGGCATGCTGCCCAAGAACAGACTACGAGACAAGCGATTGGCGAGACTTAAAGCTTTTGAGGGAGATGCCCACCCGTACAAACAGAACTTGATACGGTTTAGTGGTGTGCAAGTGGGCAAGCCAGGTTGGGAGAAGGCTGTCGAGAAGGTCCGTGAGGGTGACAAGAAGCGATTATAAGGACAACACAGGCTGTGTTGTAGAAATAGTGTGGACGGACTAAAAGTCCTTGTACTATCTGTACCAATATCTTGGGCATGTTTATGACCTAGCATCAAGCAATTATCAACGTTTTCATGCTGTGATCTCTCACACGGTAATATTAGAATTGGCGGGTCTCTGCTTGTGCATATCATCCGCCTTACATGGCACGTTTGTTGTATCCGATTTCATGGTATTCGATGTTCACTTGGCCAGATTTTATCATCACACTATGAGACCATGTATACAACTCATGCGTATAAATTTACCATATACCTCAGCTTTACCAATCGAGGATCACATCAAATATAGGAGAAGAATATGGCTAGTTAACTTAATTAATAATATCATGCTTAGCGCTCGAATCTAAATACGTCGCTTGGTATAAATTCTTATCCAGGTTCGTCACATCTTGTTGTATATATCCCGACATCTATCGCCTCGAAATACACTGTACAAGCCTATAGTTTTGCCTGCAGAGTGTCCCGAGACACTTCGCACTTGATAAGACCGTTAGGGCTGGACTGAGGGGCGTAAACCTCGGCGTCCTTGCCTGTGTTCTTGAGTCCTTTGTGCCAGCTAAGGTCTGGATAGTTGTTAGTATTGATATTACAAAGAGGGTAGCAGTCCCAAACTTACCAATCTCGAAGTAATGCTTGTTGGGCAGTGAATAAGTGACAGTAGCAATCTCTGGCACCGTCTCAAGAATCTGATCACACATCTTGTACATGGTGGCTTGCACACTAGCGCTCTCATCTTCAGCGAAGATCTTGAGAGTGGTGTTGCGTGCTGCCTCCCGAGCACTGTCGAACTTGGGCGCAAAGTCCTTAACGGAAGCTAGGGTGTTGAACTTCTTCCACTTCCATGTTGCGTCCACGTCGGTTGAGAAGATACGGTCCCAAGTCTCAGGGAGCGTTGTGTACTCATCGCGAACAAATCCGTGGAAGGCAGAACCAGTGCTCTTGAGAACAGTCAAGCCAACAAGGTTACTCTTGATCTCGATACCGTCTTGTCGGCTCACACGGACCTCGACATTTCGGGTTTCATCGCCATCCTTCACAAAGCTGTGGGGATGAGGCTTTCCGTCGACCTCAAGACGCGACCAGCGAACAGTCTTGACGTTGACGTTGGCGGCATGAATGTGGCTGTACTTCTCAATGAAGTGACTTCCGAGGATAGAGGCGAATAGCTCAGGAGGGTTGACGGGGTTCTGCTTGGCGGTGATATGGATGGTGTTCTTGATAGAATCGGTGGCAACAATAACACTGTTATCGGCCTTGGTGTAGGATGTATCAATATCTCCTTCCAGGAGACAACAGACGGTCATTTCTGTGACAGTCTGGACACCAGTGGCGGCATCGCGATCAACCTTGCAGACGCGGACATTGTCCTTGCCATAGCGAGCAGCAGATACGTAAGGCATTGTGATGGACTAGAAGAGTTGGTGTGGTGTGTAGTGAGTGGTGAGTTTGGGAGCGCGTGGTAGATAGATATGGGAGATGAGCAGATAAGAAAGGTCTCAACTACACAGAACGGAAGGATAAAGTTGTGATTAGGGATCCGTAAACTGTCACTGATGGTAAAGTTTTCAAGAAGTAAAGTCAAACACGACAAGACCTCCAAGGGAGGGAATAGCTTTTAATATATACAGAATGGTTGGGATGTCAGCCCCCCTTCCTACTCTCGGGCGATAATGGCAGCTCCTAATTTAGGACCCAAGCAACACCACCTCAAGCGGCTCAACGGACGGAGACGGACGTTGGCGATCAAGAACAAGCGCCTGCGGCCGAAGAGTCAAGGCGCGCAGATGTTGCAATTGGTACCTAGGTAGCGAATTGAAGCTTTCCTCTCTCATGGGGCCATGGGGGACGGTGCCGGGCTGCGGAGGACGCCGATGCCCTGGACCCCGTGTATCGGGGCCCGCCTGGAAGCTAAGGTGTACCTAGAAGTCAGTGGCTCGGGGTCCTTATCTCGACTTATGTTGTCTCTCTTATCGCGATGCGACTTTGAATCGCATGATTCTTGCGAGAACTGCATGTCTTGGGTTCTACAAGAGATTATGCAGATACATGACCGTGCGGAGAGAATACCAGCTGATGTTGAATGTGTGGCTCAACGATACCCGTGTTGTAAGTCAACGAAGATGGAAGGATACCAGACCTAAAGCAGTGCTTATCAAGTGTAAGCAAAACTACTTCCATGACTACTGATCTTTATAAGTGATATATAGACTGTTGTTTGTGTCAATGTCTTTTTTGAATGATTGTGTTGAAAACCATTCAAAAGCCTGAGTACTTTCTCTGTAGCCATGCCAATGAATGAATAATACATAAAAACAGGCCCGTCAATTATACAAGAAAATGAACAGCACAGAGAGGTTATTTGGAAGCGTCAATTGAAGTCAACTCTCAGATGTAGACGAGATGATCACAACATACTTCCGCTTCTTTGAGACTGGGCTGTTGTGCAACCCTCAAAATCCAATTTCAACGGTATATGTGATAGAGTCTCACAGGTTCAAGAATTATTCGGCTTCATCGCCCGGGCTTGCAGCATATCCATATCCCCAGGTCCCCGCCCATTAATGAAGTAGCTCATAGCGACTATAGCACGCTACTGTACCAGATCTATGAAACTTTCTAGTTGAAAGGCCTGCAGCTACAGCGCATTTTTACTCGAGATAAGGCTATCCTTAGTGCCCGTAGATGGAATGCATCACCATCTGGCTGGGTCTGCCTCCACTTTAGGCCCTGGCTGCCCGCAACTCAACAGCCTCTGTTCTCGATCCTCCAATCACCCGCCCCCTCGACTCTCGAAACCCTGTCAAGCTGCTCCTCGAACCTCTTTCGTTTTGCTCTGACATTGGCCTATCTACGCTACGTCCTGTACAGGCATCGATCTGGCACTTGCTTCTGTCGGCGACCCCAGCTTTCAACATATTCCATATTCTCGCGACCGCCTCATTTGCTTGCTTGTGCACGAAGCGTCGCATCCACCTCCACGCGAGTAGCGCACCTCCCTCTCGAAACTCCAGCTCGAACCACGACTTTGCTGTCAACATACAGCTTCATCGGCAGCGCAATCGACGAAAACGCGGCTGGCAAATTCTATCTACACGTCATACCACTGTCGCCCTCGTCATATCGTGAACGAATTGTCCCTCTACCAAACGCTATAACCGCACCGCATTCGAACACTGAACACCGACCGAGATCGCATTATTCGCACTCGATTCAACTGAGATCTGCTTGATCGACGAATGCACCTCCACCACCTTCGGGCCCAGTCCCAACCGGTGGGCTGCTCGCCGTCGTCATGCTGAGCTCCTCTGCTTCAGCACAAAAGGGCATGACCCCTCCGAGCCAGCCTTCCCAGCATAACCTCCCTCAGCAATTGTCAGGCCGCACGAGCTTTGATCGGGGTGATTCCGGCCTCCAGCCTCCCAATGGCGCCAATACCCGTAACTTATCAGCTTCGGCTGTCTCCTTCGGGGCCAGGGGAAGTAATCTCAATGTCGCTCCCGGCAGCTTCAGCTCAGAATTGCGCAGTCGGGCTGGAAGTAAGACTGATGCGGGGTCAATATACCCGAGCAGCTTCATGGACAAGGTGGATGAGGACGACTCGGAGACAATAGCGGAACAAGCTCTGGCTAATCTCAAAGAACGACTCAACCGTGAGATGAAAATCAAGGAGGGTAGCGAGAACATGCTCGAGGCGCTGAACTCTAAGAAAGCGAAGCAGACCAAGGAGCAACGGCAAAAGGTTGAGGCAGAACTCAATGCCAGTAACTTGCGGATCAAAGACCTTCGACAAAAGATTTCCGATGTTCAACGAACGCGACAAATTCCGCCAGCCACGCCGCAGAGAAACCGTACCCAAAGTAATGTTGTCGAATCTGCAAGGCCTGTTGGGCTACGCTCACCACAAAGCGTGGCGCGATCTGTTGTAGACTCTGACGCTGAGGAGCCAACAGAAAGCCCTACCTTTGCGCTCACAGAGCTCCTTCAAGCTTTGGAGGTTGAGGGCATGATGCCCGAGCATTATGTGTCACGGGGGAATCAGCTGGTTGATCTTCTCAAGCGATATCCGACTCTCAAATATGACTTGGTCTGGTCAATCTTTGGGCTCCGCATGCAGGTCATGCTTCTGAGCGAAAGCCGCGAGGTTGTGGCAGCTGGCTATCGAATGATTAGATATGCCATTTCAGATGTGGCATCCCTTAAGAAGATACGTAATCTGAACACTGATTATCTGGTTATACGGTACGTGTCATAACTAGGGTGGCTTCACCTTGACTAACATTTCCAGCTCGTTGAACAACTATCGAAAAGCGGATGTCGAACGTGAGCAGGCTCTCAAGTTCGTCCGCGCATTCCTCGATGTCAAAGGCGGAGTGAAGGAGATATCTCGAGCAGTCGTACGCACAATCGTTGCAGTTGCTGAGCATGGAGAAGACCGACGGGCAAATCCTCAACCGGCTGAGGGGGATGTAGACCGCTTGCGACCTATCTGCATCGAGACACTAGCAGAAATCGTGGTGCAAGATCCAGCACTCTTAGTGGCATCTGGTGGTTTGGGACCGTTGACTGAGGCTCTTTCAGAGGGCGTTTATAAGGCTCCTGAGAGTTTGACCTCTGCGTTCTTGTACTTGCTCGATTCACCTCGGAAACGCAAGTACATACAGCCCGGATATGGTCTGGAAGTGTTGTTTACTGTCTTTACCGACCACCTGCTTACCAATGAGAGCGTCATGAAGCAAAACGCTAAAGCCATCGCGACAGCTATGAAATCATGGCCGGGGCTGATGGCTTTATGCATGTATGACCTACGAACAATCCGATCATTGGTCACGAGTATGCTGTTACCCAGCGATGTTGTTCGTGAGACTATCCTTGATCTCATCTTTTCCCTATTACGAATTAAGCCACCAGCTTGGGCAACATCATTCCTTGCTGGCAGAAGACTGACGACGTATGGCAGAGTAGCCAATCTGAAATCTACCCAGAAGGACAGGAGTCACTCGCAGTTCACTGAAGAGGACAGTGGTGAACAGAACTTTGTCGAGCACTACACGGCACTATTACTCGCCGTCCTTATCCGGGCAGATCTTCTTCCAGTCCTGTTGAAAATTGCTCAAGAAGATAGCAACCCAACACTACAGCGCAAGACCACTTTACTGATTAGTGAGGTACTTAAGCTTGCGAGCCGTCTCTTGCCTCCATCCTGGAGTTCTGAACTTCACCTCTTGCCGGAGCTCTTCTCTTCAGCAGCGAACATCGGCAACAATGATCACTGGGTCGCATCAGGGATTGTTTACCAAATAAGCAGTGTCAGTCGTACACTATACAGAAGCACGCCATCTGGTGCTTTGTCCGGTGCGTTCTCGTCGGGTAACAACTCGACTGAGCTGTCCGCGATCGACGAGGCGCCTAAATCACATCAATCTTTGGTCTTCGATGATGCTACGTTCAGGCAACTGCTGATCGACAGCAACGTACTAAATAGTTCTAACTATGCCAAATGGAATTGGGACACGATCATTAAGATCATCGACGGGCCTTTGCAGAGCGGCAAGCGACTTGAAGAGGCTATCAAGGCTTCCAAGTTCATGAAGAGAATCATCAGCTTTTACCGACCTTTCAAATACAGATTTGCGGAGGTCAAAAACACACGAGCCACCCAAAAATATGTGCGGGCTGGATGTGCCCTTATGCACTCGTTGCTCCAATCTCCTGAAGGAGTCAAGTTCCTGGCAGACAGCAAATTACTCAGACAAATCGCGGAATGCCTAGCACAATGCGACCCGGTAAGATACATGTTCCATTATCTTTATGCTCATTACTAACTGCTCGCACAGACAAGTGGACTTACAGCTCAATTCCCAATGTTCTCAAGAGACCGAGTAACCGATACACTAAGTGCGGGTTACTTCTCGATGCTCGGCGTCCTAAGCGGCGATCCCAAGGGACTCCAACTGATAGAGCGGTGGAGGATGTTCAATATGATGTATCACATCGTGGACCTGAAGCAGAGACCTGACCTTATCAAGCTACTTCTCTCCAGTTTTGACTACAGTATTCAGGGTCATCCTCGCGTCTTGGTTTCAAAGGCCTTGACAGCAGGTACGAAGGATATTCGTATTCATGCGACCAATGCTCTTCGAAAATACGCTATTCGTCCTGTGCCATCGGCCAATGGACAAGGCGGAGTTGGTGACTCTAAATGGGCCATTCAGCTTTTGGTTACACAACTTTATGATCCTGAGATTGAAGTGTGTGCAACAGCTGTCAAGATCCTGGAGAAAGCTTGTAATCGCAAGACCTACTTGGAGTACATTGTCGAATGCAGGCCCGCTCTTGACCACCTGGGCGAAATTGGAGCACCTTTACTACTCCGCTTCTTGTCAACATCCATCGGATACCATTACCTTGATGGGTTGGACTACATCAGCAACGAAATGGACGACTGGTTTTTGGGACGGAACGACACGTACGTCAGGGTTATTGAGGCAAGCTTGGCAAGGGCTTTTCTCATTGACCCAGATGAAAACAATCCTCGGATGAGCTTGTTCGACGACGGAGAGATGGATGGGGACTACCATGATAGTCACGTGCCACCACACTTCTATCGAGAGTTAACTCGTACCCAAGAGGGATGCAGACTTCTCAGTGACAAGGGCCACTTTGAGGATTTTGCAGCTACGATCCGCGAGCATGGGATGGAAAAGGGAGATGCAGAGATTCTTACCAAGGTGAAGGGATGTCTTTGGGCAGTTGGTAACGTCGGATCGATGGAGCTTGGAGCCCCCTTTCTGGAATCAAGCGACGTGGTTGAGCACATCATCCAGATTGCTGAGCACCACGAAGTGATGAGTTTGCGTGGCACTGCATTCTTCGTACTCGGATTGATATCCCGCTCTACGCACGGTCTAGAGATTCTGTCTGAGCATGGTTGGGATGCCAACACGACACCTATGGGCACTTCACTGGGATTCTGCATTCCCAACAAGTTATCCAAGCTACTATCACTAACTCCGTGGAAGCAAAAAACAGTGACATCGATTACTTTGCCGCCGAGTCAGCGTACAGCCCAAGAGCCGCCGCCTCGTCGTGCTGCTCGGCCACCTCTTGAACCAGCCGAACTACCAGCTCTGTTGAGCGAAGCAGATGTCAACAGGAGAGTCTTGGAGCTCATTGTGGATCTAGGAAATATGGTTCTTTATAAGAAAGCTCTCACAGATCTTCAGAAGTTGCGATCACGTAAGCCAAGCGCCTTCCGAAGTACACAGTTCTTCAAGGAGGTGATGAGCGCAATGGAGTGGAATCACTACCGGTTAGGTGTGAGGAGGATGGTCATAGACCTATTTGATAAGAACGTGATGCGACAAATCGTTTTTGACGATGATGAGGAAGACGATGATGATAGCAGTGACGACGATAGTCAGGAGGACAGCGAAGAAAGCGGCGAAGGCGAGAACAGTTCTGGTGATGATAGGACAGAGAGGCAGCGCAGTATCAGTGAGCCTCTGGCACCCCCACCAGATCTTACACCAGCGCCTCTTAGGTTGAGACGATAAGATGATGGCGAGGACAGCTCGAGATGACTACATAGCCAAAAGCAAGATGAAGTTGGAAAGTTTCAACTGTACGATACCAATGACAACAATGATGATGGCGCGTGCGTTCAAGGGCGAGGGGGCTGGCGAATCTCGAGCTATAGATACCTATGTATGCCAAGCAGTGGATATAAGAGAATTGGTGTCCGGGCAGGGACTTGGGTTAAGGAGTTTCGGACAAAAAGGTCAGGGAAGGGAGGCTGTTCAATTATGAGCTGTTTTTAGGAGTAAGAGACCTAGTAGAGTTGAGCATCTTGAGAAGATTTACTAGAGCATAGTCCATTTGCTTCAGAAACTATCTACCAAGGAGTTTTAAGTTATTGGTAGACTTTATGAAGTGACTATGAGATATATGAATAACATCATGAACTGATAAGTTATGGAACGACCTATGATGACAGTGAGTTGCTGGGCCCCACCAATGCCCGGAGCGGCCAAACGCGGGATTAAGAGTGTCATAATATCTGATGATGTTGTTTAGTTGTTTCCTGCACACTATATATCTCGTCACGCGGGCCATTCATTCAATCATTATCCCAGAGCACAAAGCTTTTTCGCAAGCAAGGCAGTATTGTCATCATGGGACAAGGACGAGTGCTCGTTATCGCGGGGTCGGACAGTTCGGGCGGAGCGTAAGTTGACCCCCGTATATCCTTGAAGCGACATGATATATACAGTTGGTTTATAGCATTTGCAGTGGAGTCTTGTTCTGAGTAGAGTTTGTAATTATAATACTGATGTGTTTGTGGTTAGTGGCCTCGAGGCGGACCAGAAAGTCATCGCCGCTCATGGCTGCTACGCCATGACAGCTACCACGGCTCTCACTGCGCAAAATACGCAGGGCGTGAAGGGCATTCATGTCATTCCCACTGAGTTTGTCTCACAACAGATTGACGCTTGTGTTGAGGATGTTGGTGTCGATGTCGTAAAGACTGGTGAGTTGATCAATCAATGGCTTACTTACCATAATGTGAAGTGGGCTAACATATCTTGGTAGGCATGCTGGCTTCTGAAGAGACCATAGAGATGGTAGCAAAAGCTGTTGTGAAGCATAACATCTTATCTCTTGTTGTAGACCCTGTAAGTCTCACCATCATCTACCTTGAACACATACGATAGCACTTCTCTTATGCTCATCCTTGCATCACAGGTCATGGTTTCGACTTCTGGAGCCACACTCCTCCCCAATGAAGCCATTCAGTATCTATGCAGGCATATTCTGCCGCATACTACAGTTCTCACACCAAACATCCCCGAGGCAATCCTAATTCTTTCTCAAACCGGCCTGAAAGCCCCCGATGTTCGCGGTGTCAAAGACCTTGAGGCCATAGCGCAGCAGATTCAGGCCCTAGGTCCCAAGTGGGTGCTCGTCAAAGGTGGACACTGTCCTATGAAGGAAGATCTGACCGTGGCTGAGAACGAGGACGACAAAGCTGTTGTTGTCGATGTGCTTGTGGGAGGTAATGGAGAGATTGTCAGGGTTAAAAGCCCATACCAAGCAAGCTCGAGCACCCATGGCACGGGATGTTCTCTGGCGTGTAAGTAGCATGCTGGCTTGAGCGACTATTAAGGCATACTAACGACCAAACCAGCTGCTATTGCATCCAACTTGGCCAAGGGACTTGATACGCCCCTAGCTGTTCGCTCAGCCTGTCGATACATTGAAGCTGCGATTCGAACAGCCCCTGGGCTGGGCAAGGGGCATGGTCCTCTGAACCACTTTCATTCGATATACTCCCTTCCATTCGCTCCGTACGTTCAAAGTCCTCATTTTATGATTCGTCTATCAATTACTAACGCTAAAACAACAGTGGCTACTTTATTGAGTGGCTTCTCGAGCGCCCTGATGTTCGGGATGTCTGGAAGGAGTTTGTATACCACCCCTTCGTCATGGCCATGGGTGACGGGACTTTGCCTCTCGAGTCATTCAAAGGCTACATCATACAAGATTATCTCTACTTGGTCAGACTTCGGCTCTCCGAATATCTTAATGCTAGGCTAATCGATGTCCATAGATTCATTTCTCGCGTGCTAACGCTCTTGCCGCCTACAAAGCACAAAACATCGAGGATATTTCCAGGGTATGTTCTCTTATCTCGACATGAAACGTTCTCTTATCAGACTAGGCGACGGAAATTGTCCAGCACATCATGCACGAGCTAAAACTCCATACATCATACTGCGAGAGTTTTGGAGTCTCCATCGATCAGATCCGTGCCACACCAGAAAAGCAGGGTAAGTCAACGCACTTTATATCATATTAATTTCTAACCCGAACGCTACTCTCAGCCTGCACCGCATACACCCGCTATGTTCTCGATGTTGGCCAAAACGGCGACTGGCTCGGCCTTCAGATGGCCCTTGCCCCGTGCCTGCTTGGCTATGGCGCAGCTGCCAAGATGTTACAGGACCATGAGAAGACTGTGCGTGAAGGAAACACATATTGGGCATGGATCAAGAACTACAATGAAGAGGATTACACCGATGCCGTGAAACTGGGCTCTGGTAAGTCTTGAACAAGGCCTGTTAGAGATTCCAACAGTTAACCGTTGCACAGCCCTGCTCGAAAAGCATATTCAGCTGCAGTCTCCTTCGCGTATCGAGGAGCTTGTGCAGATCTTTATCCATGCTCTCGAGGTTTGCATACCCCTGATATTTCCGGAAATGGGGGCATTTACTAACACAACACAGATGGAGATTGGGTTCTGGGAGATGTTTCCTTCCAAGCAGACCTAAGTTTACACGGGTATCAAAAAAGGGGTCCTTGTATGGATCGATCAATTAATAGACATAGAATCTTGAGTATACACTTGGTCTTATATGCTTCCGTGAATATGTCACAAACTCCAACGTAAATATTTACCCGACCATGGTATGCCGAACCCGTTTCACCAGCGCCTATAAACCTATTTCCTGAATCAAATTTAGACCATCTCCACTGGACGTGGTCTCTCGTCATCAGGCAACATGTATCTAAAGTCCTGGTCTGGAGGGAAAGCCAGAGCGGGAACTGGGGGAGCGTCGCTATCATAGCCGTTCTCTTGTTGCTTCTGGGCTCGTCTTAATTGACCATTCTGCTGCTTTACCCATGAGTTGACAGAGCGGAATCGTGGCCGAGCATCTACGGAAGCCATGGTGGATGTAGTATCGCGACGGCTGGAGGCAGAAGACTTCCACGTGGGTTGGCGAGAAGGTTCGGGGCGTGAAGGGACACTTTGGATGGTCTGGTAGGTCGGTGTCACGACGATGTCGTAGTCGCCGAAACCAGAAGAGATGGAGGATAGCTCACTGACGCCAGTCTGGCGGCGCGTGACATCGTATGGCAACGGTATCGCAGAAGGGACTCGCTTGTGCTGCGGCTTGTCGGCTGATGAGAGACCTTCTTTGGGATCGTGACGAGCAATGACCTGGACAGCGGTGGCGCTCTCAACGAACGTTGTGCTTGTAGGGCTGATAGCGTCGATGTCGTAGTTTGTTCGTGTGGTCCTGCTGCTCATGCGATAAGCACCCCAAGGCTTAGTAGGCACGGCAAGATGAGAGTTGGATTGCTTAGGAAGAGGTGGCATTGGTAGAGGTGAGAGGATTGTGGGTGAAGGTGAGAGGGGCTGCATCTTTTCGGCACTATATGAGGGAGGAGGGGTAGGAGCCTCGATTGTGTACCAGCCTTGGTGGCCGAAGCGTGATCCGAGGAAGGGGACTTTGGAGACGAGGGTCTCGAAACGACTGGGCTTATCGAAAGACATGTCGTCGACGGGAACGGTCTTCTTTGGTGAGTCTCGCTTTGAATAGAACTTCCAGATGAGAAAACCAAGACCAAGTAAGAGTAGAAAGCCACCTGGATTGAATGTACAGTTAGGAGATGTAGCTGATATGATTTGAGAGTGGGCAGCAACATACCGACTGATCCTACACCCAAGAGGATCTTGTGGACATTTGAATGTATGCCATCGCTTCCAGCAACCTTATAAGGAGTTAGCAAGTCCAAGCTCTCAATGCAAGTAAAGTAAGGCAAGATGACATGTCGTTCAATGTAAAACACCATGTCACGCGATCAGCGGGTCAAAGAGTCAGACTTACCAGGCCTCCAGAATCCGCTGCACTTCCCTCCGCCGATGGAGCGGCCACTGACGGGTTGTTTGTTGATGATGCTGGCAACTTGATGTTGATGGGGTCCGTTGAGTCGGCGTCTGCGGTGTCTTGTTCGGTCCCGTCCTCTTCCTTCTCACTTTCACCCCCGTCCTCTTTATCATCTTCACTATCGGAGTCACTGCCACTTTTGCCGTCCTCTCCGCTTTCGCTATCACTTTCGCCCTCAAGCTTGTCGTCGTATGTGGTTGGCTTCTCGTTTTCCATAGTCGTCTCCTTGGTTGCCTTGTCTTCTGTTCGCTTGTTGAAAGGTTCCCTCAGAATAGAAATCATCACCTCAGGCTCCTTGGATGCAACTCTGCTGTTGTCGCGCCTGGTTCTCGATCTCCTCGAGGGTGTCTTCATAATGTGAACATCATAGTCGTCGTTGTCGTCGGCAACAGTCCAAGCCGGCAGAGTCGCTCCAAATGCCCTCTTTGCCTCGTTCTGCCATCGTATGTGATGAGGCTCAGTGAAGGGTGCCATCGTAGTATTTTTTGTTGTTGTTTTTCTGAATGAGATATTGCTTATATAAGAATAAAAGTATTAATGAACCCAATCGAGAGGTTCTTCAAAAATGTCTTGATGCGAAATACCCAAGGCTATGTGTGGGTTAGGGGGGGTTTATTAGGGAAATGAGTGTCGCAACGATCAAAGTCACTGACTTGAATCAGGTAAATGAGAGTAATTCAAACGAAGGTCCAGCCTTAATCAAGAGCAAAAAAAGGAAGAGAAGGACAAAGGAAAGTTTGGGGGCTTGGCAGTTTATGGCATGCGAGAAAACAGAGATGGTGTTTCTGCTGTTTGAAGAAAAAGGAAAATGAGAGGACGAGAGAGAAAGAGGAAGAGTAACTCCGTATAGAGAGAGAGAGGCTCAAGTCTCAGAAGAATTGGTCCGTGAGATGAAACACGATCAACGGTCACGGATACATTACATTACATGCATTCGATGCAATACGATACGGATACACAGCCAGGGTCTATTAACCCCCCATATCCATATAATCAGGTCGATCTGAGGGAAGGGAAGGGAAGGGTTCAGGGGGGAGGTCGTTAGATGATGGTTTGAGCTTTCAAGGCTAGCAAGGCTATAGCTTCCTATGGCTTCCCAAACCACGGATATCGACGACAAAGCGGGAGATAAACATTGGGTGGCCAAAAAGGAATAATCAAATTGATTAATCTTGTTTGACTCTGCTATTATTTGGGCTGGACTGGGCTGGGCTGGTACGACCTGAACGGCACCGCCAGAGTCGGTTTTGTAACGCTGGGGCTCCATTGGTGTCGCTTATTCACCGCGAGCTAGGTACCTTACCTAAGGTTCAGGCCAGGGCCGTGGGACACTACCTTAGTACCTAGGGCCTGTCCTTTTACAGCTGCTGAACAGTAACAAGGCTGCTGCAGAAATGGCGGCAGCTGAGTTAGAGGCAGTTGGCCTCAGCGCGTCCGTCGTTAATAACAGGGCAGGGATCTCTTATTCGTCTCGAAATAAGGCTCCTCCTGTTTCAGCCCATCCTCGGTCTCGCCAGAGACAAATGATGGTATTAATGCAGGGGGGGCATAACACGGTCATTTTCAATGGTTTTTGAATAGTTGCGTTTTTCGTACAAGATTGGATATTAAAGAAGGGTTCTTTCCATATTATCGCTTATGGCTTAACCATACTGCAGGAACTTGAATTCCACAGGTTGGCATTGAATTGTTCTCCAGTCTTTCGTTATGCTTAACTGATCGACATATGGTTTGCTTCTCCTGCTTCAGATGAGCCAATCCGAGACAAACTCCGTAGTAATCTGAAGCTCCTTTGGTATCAAACCCTCCGCAACCTTGAACATGCCGAGTCGCATCCCATCTTGCCCGACGCCTCAGATCGTATCCCACGCTTCCTAACCAGCCTCATCTGGGGCAAATTCCATCATCCATCGTCAATTGCCGGTCCCCACCAGCCGGAAAAAATCCTGCGCGTGAAGACGGTCCGATATCCAACAGCCTGAGTCGTCAAGTGGGTGTTTGATGTTAAATCATGGTGGATAAAATCTTCCTTAAGATGGACCCTGGAAAAGCTTTTGCGTCAGCTGTGGGGGGCAATAATCGTCGACGCTTCACCAGTGATGATCACAGATGATGAACTAAGTACTCCCGACTCCGTAGGCAAGATCGGAATGCATGTCGTCAGATGGTGTTTGGTGAAACGCAGAAGTTGTATCAAGATCTATCTAGTATCTAGGTATCTATCGGTCGAGAAGACAAGAGAGGAAAGGCATCACACGACACTAATCGTACCAACCCAATCGTTTCATGCATGCTTCCAAATACTACGGGAAACAAATGGCGTTAATCAATGGCAATAAGTGTTAGCATGTTATGTCTAGAGGTCATTCCTTGAAATAACTAGTGACCTTGCCTCCATCACCATCTTCTCGATGCAACACAAAGAAGATAAAGGTTGGAGTTGAAATTGAAATTGAAGTTAATAGAGCAGGCATGGTTTTAGGCTCTCTCACTGAAAACCTCAAGGAATGCGCTCCAATCATGCAGCTCGCCTACAATTTCACGTCTAGCTTTCATTCTCATCATGAATAAACGAAGCCCAGAAGCGCGGATCCGTCATTAGCGCGCCTGTGGACATAGACGTTGACTTTCTGAAGCTCCACGATAAGATCCACCCGGTCTAATGGAAGCAAGCGGAACGGGTACTATACGGAAAGGAGGAAAAGGCCTTGTTGGAGATTTAGGTTCGGGTTAGATTATCACGACCTATGATCATATGATGCACAGTGAACCTTCCTGCGCATCTACGGATACAGGGTTGAGAAAAGGCTTGAGTTGATTGCGGCTCCGATATGCACTATCAAGGATACGTACAGACCTTTAATGTTACCTAGTTTTACCTGGACCTGGGGTATAGTACAAATAAAGTAAGCTTCAAAATCTGGGGACGGCAGTTTATCACGCAGCTTCCAATGGCTAGATGTAAAATGGTGTTGCGAGACTGATGGGAGGCTGACAGAAATATAGATTGTGAAGCATATGGCAGATCGAGGACGCAGGTTTAGTGCCTCTAGTCGTCCAGCATGGGGTGATAGATAGAGAGCAATTGCTTCTGTCACAAATTGCAATTCAATTACAACTACTATTGTGCCATTCGCTTATTGTTCGCAACAACCGTAGTATACATCTGGGCAATACCCTGTACCTCGAACATGAGGTTATTTAGCGACATGTGAATGCGCTAGGAGTTTCCCAAAAGAGTCCAAATCGCGCATGCTAAGTTACTTGCTACGTCTCAGATTATCCGCGTTCTAGATCTACCTAGTTTATATGAGTATTTTCAACGTTGTGAATATCAATTCGTCCGGTTTACATGGTGGACCGGTACACTCACCGACACACCGCGGTGTTACCATATGCAGAGATACGTGTGGAGTATTTCAGAATACTACTTGATATTATGTGACAGCCATGTTAACCCTCAGGGTCGCGGTTTTCACCCAAAACGTCTTACCAAATCCCTATCCACAGAATGGGAACACAGGGTCGGCATCGAGTTTGATTGGCAGGATGTAAAATCACGGGGCGTAAAAAGCAAGATCTCCAATGTGTGCCGGTGTGTCCAGTATTCCACGACAAGGCTGTCGAAGTGCTCAGTGAATATGCGCGGTTATGAGAAAGCCCACGCTTTCCACACTCCTACGGCTAAAAACTCCGAGGATCGAGTAGTCCACAATGGATCAATGTCACATTCATCGTATTAAACACCGGACGTCCGGAAACGGAGAGACACCGAGTTTCTTGTGAAAGTGACCACAGTCTATGTCTATCGCAACAAGCATGTGGTAGTGGGTGACGAAATCATGCACATTTGTTCAAGATAATAACGACAGACAGACAAGTCAATCAAGCAATGAAAGAGGATGGGTGCCTGCTCAGTTACCAGGCACTTGTCATGAATAGAATGGAGAATGGTAATAGCCTATACATACCTACACAAGGGGTTTGCTCGGTAAGTTAGTGGAGTTTCGCTGATTTCATGGACGGCGCCAAGGGCAAAGAAGCCCAGCTATATGAGTTTTTTTTTCTTCTTGTTTCTCTCCGAATTGAGTGCAGCACTGCAGTTAACCCCCGTTTTTCACTGCTCAAAGAGGTGATTGAACCAGAGCTACGGATCGGGGCCAAAGCCCGGTCCGATACATTGGATTGGACTGAGATTGGAGAAAGAATTTGGAGATGAAATATGATAAGCGACTATCACGGGGGGCGAGGGGTCACAAAAGAGAATGGTAAATCGAGGGTTTATTACTCCAATGAAAGGTCACAAAGTAGTAACTGCGACCCCAATCAAATATTGCCAACTCCGAGATCCCATCTTTCGGCCGTGCAAATCAATTCAATCGAGTCCATGATATTATGGATGTCGTTCAGTGGGCGTCATATCAAAAGCTGAGAGGATGGAAAGCCCATTGGTATGCCCACGCTGACCCGCTCCGCTAAGCTTGAACTTTTTAGTGGAGCTCAAGCACAAGCAAGAAATGGACGAGATGCCGTGTCTTATCTCAAGGAGAGCACGAAATAAATCAAGCACATGCTAATAGAATTATGCCATCATCTTTTTTTACACCCCATTCTCCTCTACTACCTTGTGTCCGGCCAGCCGACCTAACCTAAAGGCCCTGAAGTACCTTTACCTTACGGATACCTTAAACTAAATTCTCTCGCCCAGTTTCGTGGGTTGTGACTGATCCTCCTTCGACTCACCTCCCTCCGTCACCAGCTCCATCCACTTGCGACGCCGTCGACTGGTCCAGAGACTCTTAGTCCTGTGTCTCCTATTCTCCTACTCTTCTCTTTTCCTCCTTACTCCCCACCGATTGCTCCCAATTGAGCTTCTTCCTATCAGACCCTTCACAATGGCTTCCTCTGCGCGAGCCATGACGGCCCTCTCCCGGGTCGGCCAGATGGCCCCCAGCAGTCGCATTGCGACCCGCGCCCTCTCTACTGTTTCCAAGACCTCTGCTCGACCTTCTGTCGCCATGAAGCTGAACAACACCGGCCGTATCGCCTTCCGAAGAGCCTACGCTGATGAAGCCCCAAAGCCCAAGCCCAAGATTGGCAAGATTCGACGTACCCTGCGATGGACCTGGAGAATCACATACCTCTCTGTCGGTGCCCTCGTCGGTTACACATGTTATGTTATCTACGACGACCGCAACCCTCTAGAGCAGGTCCAACCCGACCCTTCCAAGAAGACACTCGTTGTTCTGGGTAAGTAAATTGGCGCGCATAGCTATGAGCTCCTCTTATATACCAGATCAAGTTACTGACGCAGTACACTTCCTTAGGATCCGGCTGGGGCTCTGTTGGTCTCCTCAAGAACCTCGACACCGAGAACTACAACGTCATCGTCGTCTCCCCTCGCAACTACTTCCTCTTTACCCCCCTGTTGCCCTCATGCACAACAGGTCTTATCGAGCACCGCTCCATCATGGAGCCTGTTCGCAGCATTCTCCGCCACAAGAAGGGTGCTGTCAAGTACTACGAAGCTGAGGCTTCCTCCGTTGACCCTGATCGCAAGGTTATCAAGATCAAGGACAACACCGAGGGCAAGGGTCCCCAATCCGAGACTGAGATCCCCTATGACCTGCTTGTCATTGGTGTCGGTGCCGAGAACGCCACTTTCGGTATTCCTGGTGTTCGTGAGAACAGCTGTTTCCTCAAGGAGATTGGTGACGCCCAGCGAATTCGCAAGAAGATTATGGACTGTGTCGAGCGTGCTTCTTTCAAGGGCCAGTCCCAGGAGGAGATCGACCGTCTGATGCACATGGTCGTTGTTGGTGGTGGTCCTACCGGTGTCGAGTTCGCCGGAGAGCTTCGCGACTTCTTCGAGGAAGACATCAAGAAGCTGATCCCCGAGATCAGCCACCGCTTCAAGGTCACTCTTATCGAGGCCCTTCCCAACGTCCTCCCCTCTTTCTCCAAGCAGCTCATCGAGTACACCGAGAACACCCTGCGTGAGGAGAACATCGATATCAAGCTCAAGACCATGGTCAAGAGGGTGACAGAGGACTTTGTTGAGGCCGAGTTCGCTGGGCCCGATGGTAGCAAGCAGACTCTCCGCATCCCCTACGGTCTGCTTGTCTGGGCCACTGGTAACGCTATCCGTCCTATTGTCCGTGATCTTATGGGCAAGGTTCCCGCTCAGAAGGACTCTCGTCGTGGTCTTGCCGTCAACGAGTACCTCGTTGTCCAGGGAACTCGCGACATCTGGGCTGTCGGTGACTGCGCCGTCGCTGGTTACGCCCCTACCGCTCAGGTCGCTTCCCAGGAGGGTTCTTTCCTGGCTCGTCTATTCAACAACATGGCCAAGACTGACTCCCAGGAGGCTCGCATCAAGGAGCTTAGCAGCAGCCTGAACCTCAAGCAGGGCAACTCTGCCGAGATCGCCGCTGAGATTGAGACCCTCGAGAGACAGCTCCGCCGAATCAAGGATGTCAAGCCTTTCCGTTACTCTCACCAGGGCTCTCTCGCCTACATTGGTAGCGAGAAGGCTGTCGCTGATGTTCCTTGGTTCAACGGCAACATTGCCAGTGGTGGTGGCTTGACCTACCTTTTCTGGCGAAGTGCCTACCTCTCCATGTGCTTCAGCAGTAAGTTTCCAAAAGTACCTGATCCAGACATGACAGCCATACTAACAAATTCTCTTTAGCCCGAAACCGTGTCCTGGTCGCTGTTGACTGGCTCAAGTCCAAGGCTTTCGGCCGTGACGTTTCTCGCGAGTAAACCCTCGATCCAACAAAAAACCTTTTACGCAACAAGGTTCGATACCCTGATATGAGCTGCGATTAGCCAAGGACATCGAACTGTCCATGGATTTCAGCTTACGATCATCTGTTCTTGGGAGGGTGTACTTGGAGCATTGTGTGTTGGTCCATGGAACCCAACTGGACCGGACTAATATAGAATCGGGCCGGGGCTGGAATGCTTCATTCTTGTAAACTTCGAGTTGGTCTTTCTTTTTTTTGTTCTGTAATTTTTCTTTGTTCACGGATATAGACGGGAGAGGCAGGCCCCTTGTATGACATAGCTAGAGCGCGCAGAAAAGCAGGGAGAGTTGTATGGGGTTGGTGGAAAACGAATGAACAAAACTTGACATCGTGAATAAAGACTCAAGGTGCATCTGTCAGTGACAATGCCTCAGTCTTTTGTATATGCACACAACATGTGATAGATCAAGTGATTATGACGTGACTGTCCCAGCAAGAATATCAATAGATGACTAGCGCATGGAACAACACAGATCCAATAAGTCTTCTCCATACTTCGGTCCCTGGAAGCATGCACTCTATGTAATCTGCACGCCCGGGTTTCGTCTGGCCTGTTCCCCATGTGGATATCAAATGGATTTCTAGCATCCCACGATCGAAGCTCGAGTGCGGGGCACAGGAGCTCCCCGCGTTGAGCCGATGTGCGGAGCTTGTCATATTTGTTCTCAAGGAACGACGTGGGGAAGAGGAGCACTCGTTCATTGCCTCATACCGGTATTCAGTAGGCCGCATATCTCGCTATTAATAAGTCGATATATCTGCTCCTGGCCATGGGTGACTCGTCCAATGCTTCCGGTCGGGACCGCGCCGTTGAGCTTGACTCCAATGACACTCTCAGACATACTCGTGACGAGTTCAATATCCCATCCAAAGCTGACGTAGCGAGCAAGACTCTCCTCTCAAATGACACCACAGGTAGTAATTACTATGCGCTCTCTGTCCTTTCGTGCTAATTTTCATAGGTGCCGACGATAAAGCTATCTATCTCGTGGGCAATTCATTGGGCCTCCAACCCAAGCGCACAGTAGAACGCATCCAACAATACCTCACGACATGGCGCACGCAGGGTGTTCAGGGCCACTTCAAGCCCCTTGACGACTCCCCTTTGCCAACTTGGCTAGATGTCGATGCTCACGCGGCCGAAATGATTGCGCCCATCGTGGGTGGCAAGGTCAGCGAAGTGGCTGTCATGCAGACTCTCACAGCGAATCTACACTTTTTGATGGCAGCGTTCTACAAGCCCAATACAAAGGGACGCCATAAGATTATCCTGGAGAGCAAGGCGTTCCCAAGTGACCATGTGGGTGACCGAACCCAGCATTGGACTTTAGCATGCTAACACCCGACTAGTATGCTGTCGAGACGCAGATACGCCATCACGGACTACGCCCAGAAGACTCGATGATCACCCTCGAACCTCCCAATAACGAGGATATCCTTCCTACCGAATATGTCGAGTCCGTTATCGATACGCACGCTTCCACGACTGCCGTGCTCCTCCTTCCTGGTATCCAATACTACTCGGGCCAGCTCCTCGATATCCCACGCTTGACTGCCTTCGCTCGCAAGCGTGGCATATTTGTTATCTGGGACCTCGCTCACGCGGTAGGCAATGTGCCTCTGTCGCTGCACGACTGGGATGTGGACGCTGCGGCTTGGTGCACTTACAAATATCTTAACGGTGGACCAGGCTGCATTGGTGGCCTATTTGTCCACGAGCGACACACACAGGTTGGGGATGATGGATCACATAATGTGAGACTTGCTGGATGGTGGGGAAACGATAAGAAGAATCGCTTCGCCATGCGACCCAGCTTTGTCCCCGTTCCCGGCGCAGCAGGATTCCAGCTCAGCAACCCATCCGTCCTTGACATAACCTCTCTCTGCGCATCTCTAGAGATATTCCAGCTTGCTGGCGGAATGACTCCCCTACGCGCCAAGAGCACGAAATTAACAGCATATCTTGTCTCAGAACTGCAGAAGTTACCAGAGGACATGAGCGCCTACTGGCAGATCATCACACCTGGCGAAGTAGAACGCCGCGGGGCGCAGGTGAGTATCCTTCTGGCCGACGGGCTGCTGGACGAGGTCATGGCTGGTCTAGAGAGGAGAGGTGTTTTAGTTGATGAGCGTAGACCGAACGTGATTAGAGTCGCCCCTGCACCACTATATAACACATACTTAGACTGCTGGGAGTTTGTAGGTGCATTCAGGAAAGCCATGGAGGAGGCCCTGGATGCCAAATGGAAAAGGGAACAGATGGACGAATAGTGCATCAAAAAGCATTAAGATCATGCGCAGAGTTGTTAGTTTCTGTTCTTTGTGAATTTCGCAGGCTCGCCCTACACAGTTCCCAGGACTGTCGCGTAATCGTAAAAGTTTCACCATTTCGTGCAGGAACATTTAAACTAGTAGATTGTGCTTCAGACCCGGTGTAAGCTCCAATTTGAGTTTTGATAAGCATTGAGGTTGCTTGGCAGAATCGTGGTAACCTTCACAATCTGCGTGTCAAAAACTTCTCGACATGAAAAATCAACCTTATCATGTGGCCACAAGCTGCTACAATACGTAGATATACAGCCGCAGTCACCTGAGCATAAATATATATAAACTCACTGCCAACTATAAGTACGCACAATGATACAGGAACATCTCAACAAGGAGAGCCAACCAATATCGAGCCATTCAAGTTACCATGCTCGGTACGAGGCGCAATATTGCGATGTCAGAGTATAGGGTAGCTGCGGATACAAAATCCCCACAGGTCCCTGACTACCTAAGGTGGCGGCTTTTCTTCCAGGCTTCAAAGGGTTCTTTCCAGTGGACCGGCCTGAACCAATGAAATCTCGTAAGTGGAGCCACTAGGCGGACATGCCGCAGGCAAGGTGCATCAACTTTTTTTGTTAGCGGCGAAAAAAATAAAATAAACCAAGCGCGCAGGAATCTCAGGCTCACTTAAAACTTCCACTCATCCTCACCATTCATCTCCTTTCCCTTCCGACATCATCTCAACCCTCGGGCGCGCACTCTCTTTCCATCAAAAAGACGAGCCAATCTCGTTACTTGAAAATAATACACCGCGTTTCCCACGACTCTCTTTGTTCTAACAACACTTTATCCCCCTTTCCTCGACGGGTCAATTCCAAAAGACTCCGTCTCATCCTTCTCTCTCTACAATAATGTCCGGCTACGACGGCGGATACAGCGGCGGTGGTGGCCGCGGAGGCGGTGGCTACGGCGGCGGTGGTTATGGCCGTGATCGCGGTGGTGATCGTGGTGACCGCAACGGCGGTGACCGTGGTGGTTTCGGAGGGTAAGTCAACTTTTCTTTGTGGTCCGCGCGAGTTGGTGACGGTCAACCTTGCCCAACGGCAACGTGTCAACCCATCAACCACAGCGCAACAACACCAGTTTCATCATCGTCAGTTTCTAACATGCTATATAGTCGAAGCAACGGAGGCGGCTACGGCGGCGGCGGCGGTGGTTTCGGAGGTGGTGGCTACGGAGGTGGTGGTGGTTACGGCGGCGGAGGTGGTTTCGGAGGAGGTGCCGGTGGTGACCGCATGGGCGCTCTCGGTGCTGGCCTCAAGAACCAAGACTTCGGTATGTGTTTTGTTCATCAGTCAATATTCCTTCTTTTGCTAACCGTTGTGCAGATCTCAGCACCCTCCCCAAGTTCGAGAAGTCCTTCTACAAGGAGCACCCCGACGTTTCTGGCCGATCTGATGTTGATGTGGAAGCCTTCCGCCGCAAGCACCAGATGACCATTGCTGGCAAGGATATCCCCCGTCCCGTTGAGACCTTCGACGAGGCTGGCTTCCCTCGATATGTTATGGATGAGGTCAAGGCCCAAGGCTTCCCTGCTCCTACCGCCATTCAATCTCAAGGTTGGCCCATGGCCCTTTCCGGTCGCGACGTCGTCGGTATTGCCGAGACTGGTTCCGGAAAGACCCTCACATACTGTCTTCCCTCCATCGTCCACATCAACGCCCAGCCTCTCCTCGCTCCTGGCGATGGCCCCATTGTCCTCGTCCTCGCTCCTACCCGTGAGCTTGCTGTTCAAATTCAAGAGGAGATGAAGAAGTTCGGCCGATCTTCTCGCATCCGCAACACCTGTGTCTACGGTGGTGTCCCCAAGGGTCCCCAAATCCGTGATCTCTCTCGTGGAGTCGAAGTGTGCATTGCCACTCCCGGTCGTCTGATCGATATGCTTGAGGCTGGCAAGACAAACCTCCGCCGTGTCACATACCTTGTCCTCGATGAGGCTGACCGCATGCTTGACATGGGTTTCGAGCCCCAAATCCGCAAGATCATTGGCCAGATTCGACCCGACCGACAGACTCTGATGTGGTCCGCTACATGGCCCAAGGAGGTCCGTGCCCTGGCATCTGACTTCCTCCAGGAGTTCATCCAGGTCAACATCGGTTCCATGGAGCTTGCTGCCAACCACCGAATCACTCAGATTGTCGAGGTTGTCACAGACATGGAGAAGCGTGATCGCATGATCAAGCATCTTGAGAAGGTTATGGAGAACAAGGAGAACAAAATCCTCATTTTTGTCGGCACAAAGCGAATTGCTGATGAGATTACTCGATTCCTCCGCCAAGATGGATGGCCTGCGCTTTGTCAGTATACCCTCATCACAACACTTATGAACGATTGCTAACCTTTACCAGCCATCCACGGTGACAAGCAACAGAACGAGCGTGATTGGGTGCTCGACCAGTTCAAGACTGGAAAGTCTCCCATCATGGTGGCTACTGACGTGGCCTCGCGTGGTATCGGTATGTATCATTCCTCCCTCCCCTCCCTCATGGCAACTTCCAGCTACAGCATATGCTGTGCTTTACTCTCGTGTTTAGGGGCTCTCTTGACTGTGCGAATCTGCCTGATAATTATCGTGTCCAATTGGTTCTCAACCAACGGGGTCTTGATCCGTTGTGTAGCCTTCACTTTGCTATACTCACGTGTTTCCACTCTTGTACCGTTTTCACTCCCGTGGTACGAGTGTGGAGTTGGCATATCACTGCCTTTGATCAAGCTGCTGGCCAAGGTTCTCTTGTTTCCAGGACCCAGTGACCCGCATACTCCAGGATGGCATTTTGACGCACTTTCTATTGCCCTATCTCCGCCAGGAGTGAAGTACAGATGGCTTGCCAATTCGCATAGCCGTCGATCTTCATCTTCCGTGCTGGAACGTTGCTATACAAACCCCTTCTTCGCCTGCTAACCATTCTCGCTAAAGATGTGCGCAACATCACCCACGTGTTGAACTACGATTACCCCAACAACTCGGAGGACTACATTCACCGAATTGGTCGTACCGGTCGTGCTGGTGCCATGGGTACCGCCATTACCCTCTTCACCACTGATAGTAAGTGTCCATCGTTCGCTGTCTTTTCCGCCAACATACTAATCCGTTCTCCAGACCAGAAGCAGGCTCGTGATCTCGTCAATGTTCTCCAGGAGGCCAAGCAGCAGATTGATCCTCGTCTTGCTGAGATGACTCGATACGGTGGCGGCGGCGGCGGTCGCGGCTACGGCGGATGGGGTCGTGGCCGTGGCGGTGGCAGAGGTGGGTTCCGCCGACGCTGAATCAGCTAAACACCTCTCGAGCTGACTCGACCTCCAGCCAGCAACTCCAACAACATGCCCATCGGTAACCGTCGATGGTAAGGCGATCCTGCATCTGGGGGTTTGAACCAACAACCCTTTCGTGACATGGACTAGACAGCCTCGCATTCGGAGTTTCCGGATTTCTAAAAGTACTTGACATCCAAGGCGTTTGTTTGTTTGTTAGAGGACAGGTGGCTCGATTAGACTTGACTCGCTATTCCTGAGTCTGGATTATGATTTGATTGCGGACCTGTTTGGCCACGCGTTTTTACTGGCACTTTTCTCTTTTTACATGTATTCGAAATAATGGCTTTAGATTGGGATGATGGGACCGTGTCGAGTGGTATGGGAAACACTCGACGACGATGACGCGGAGAAAATATCCTTCCCTTATTGGAGGCCTCGAGTTTTGGAGGTCGATGACAATGTTCACCATAGGAACCCAATATTCAATAGACTTTTGTCGTTCCTTATTCCTCAGCGCTGTCTGATATCTTGTGAAATTATTGTGTTATGCTGTACTTTAGTCCTTGTCCATGTGTAACACGGTTAATAACGTGTTTTGAAATAGTCTAAGAGTTATCTCATAGCCGAGACCCTACTCATAAATCCACAACACAAAATGATGGATGTATCGATATGTTAGGTTCATGTGTCGACGTGTCACTTTTATGTGGCTCATAGAGGTTGCAAGGCCTGTGGTACTATGAAGCCTACCATATATATACGAATAATTGCTATCATTTCAAAGCCTGTCTTGACATACAGGCTTGTCAGATGTGTACATTAAATCGTTCTGGCTTCCAAGTCTTTGTTATCGGTCAAATATGATAATGGTATGTATGTGTTACCTTTCTTACTCACACTGCTGTCTCGTTATAACCATATGATCGAGGGATGATCCTTATATATCGCGAGAGCGTCCGACAATGGAGTATATCCTGTCGAGTTGTCTTTTCGAGCTACTCGTCACTTGAACCATCGACACTCCGTATACCTAATCTCATGCAGTTGGTTGTTAAGCGTACCTAACGTCCACCACTTCTTTGTCGTAAAGACATCTGACATCAATATCCCGAGTCTCACTGCTAGCAGGGTAGTAATTGACATGTTCAAATCATGCCATAGCTTCAGCTTTTGTCATCTGTTGCCTGTTCCTTACACAAAGACGTTCCGACCTCCCCCGCTCGTCGTTGACAAGTCTCTGCACAATCTGCCTGATATGGATTCTCTGATAGGAACCGACGCATCCGGTCAGCTTACTTGAAGGCGAACTTGCTTCCACTCTCTCGATGTTCTCATGACGAGAGTTTAAGCTAAGGCCATGACTTGAGCAGTAGAGACGGCTAGAAATCCATGACATGGAAACATGAAGCTGAGCATTATATATCTTTTGAATCACAGTCCTGGGACTCTGGGTGCTCACGTTGGACAAGGCAGTGTCAGCTGCAGCTTATATACTCGTGTTTTCGGGAATGGTTATGCCTCAACCTATATAGTGACGTGAGCAATTCTATGTCAGTTCGATCATGTGTTTACCTCTGTGTCTTTTCGCCGCAAGTCAAGGGCAGACGTTGATTTTTGGTAGCTTCTCAGCCCAGGCGCTCCTTAAGCCTGCCCGTCTGCAGGCTATCGTTCGACTTGTGGCAGGTATGATATCGATAGACCTTTGTTTCACGGTCTTAACATTCTTATGCTCCATGCTCGACTAGGAGGTTTCGTTATTCACATGGCAATGGCCTGCCACCGCAGCATCCATCTAATGTCAGCCCAACCGGTCCGTAGTCGAGATTTAATGCAGATGATAGTGGGCAGCAAGTGTTTCACCCGGTGGATTCAATTCTGCCCAACTTCGACAACCATTGATGATCCGCACCCAGTTTCGGATCCCTTTTGCCATATCAAGGAGTAGCGTCTTGACGATCATCATTAAACGCAAGCAGAAGATAACACGGTAGTCTGAGTGTGCCTTTGACAATCAGAGTGACTGTTGTAACTGGTATGTGTGTGCTAATATCCCGATATTGATATGATACATGCAGGCAAATCCGCACACAATGTGTTAATGATATGTCAAGACTTCCAATGAACTGCCATTGACTATGGAATATCATCTCACCATGCTCAGTAGCCAACCGTTAATAAGCACAGATGGTAGTTAGATTCAAAGTAACACATTAACTATCATGCTAGAAAGATAGAGTGTTAAAGTCCTACAACCATATAGTCGAAGATGATAGGGAAAAAATATTCATCATCAAAATAACTACAGGGTAGAGTACACGCTGTGATGATCAAGGTCAGCGGATGTAGACCCATTTTGCCTCTAGGCAAAATATGGAAATTGTTCAAGATGAATATCAAATTCAAATGCCCAGAAACGCAGTTGCATCATCGGAACGGCACTAATGTCGATTGAAATTCGTCAGTGACGCACTTGGAATCCTGAGCTTGAATAACATTGTTTCAATAAATAAGACAAATACAATAGCGCCATATGGTATGGTCTATCGGGGCGAGAATGACATGACACGACAAGGCGGCGCAAATTGGCCGAGTCAGTGAAGGCTGAGTGGTGCTGACCAAGGCGGTTTCGCCGAGCTCAATTCAATGAGAGACACCCTGAGCTAAGCAGCAAAGTAAAGTTCCAGAACAGCCCAAGATGGCTTCTTCTTTCCATTCAAATTTCGCTCTAAGACACGGCGCCAGGTTTCGGAGCCCGCCCCCCAAACTTGACAATGTTGCCGGAAGTCAGTCAGCCTCGTTCGGCAGTGGTTGAAGCAACTCGGATGGGCCATGTTTGCAATCATGGGTCATAGATTGGAGCTCGATCTAGCACCGAAAATATTCGGGAGGGGACCATGCAAACGGGAACTCAACGCCTCGCAGTGGGAAGGCAAAAGACAGATGGAAATGAATTGTCAATCATAGACTACGTATCCATACGATAAAGGTCCATAGAGAGGCAGTTCAGTTTCCACCATTTGCAGGGATGACAGGAAACGACGGCCACCACTGACTGGCTGAGCGACAGGGGCCACAAGTCGAAGTTGAAGTCGAAGGCGAAGGCGAAGGCGAAGGCTGAGAAAGAGAGTTGCGCGGATCGGCCAAGAGACTGAGATAGGTATACAGTGAGTGAATGTCCAAGTGCCCCAGGAATGAAGGCGAGAGCTTGACACTCCGGTGTGGCTCCGGCTTGACTTGTATGGCACGGTATTGTACTGTACGGTACAGTATGGCGTGGCATTTCCCGGAAGCTTGGTGCTCCATTGCACAATTGCTCTGGCATGGCTCCTCCTCCCCCCTGTGTCTATCCCTTGGTCCTTGTAGGTCCAAGCTTTCTCCAGACGCGACGGGACTGTCGATTCCATGCAGCCCGGGCCACCATGAAGTCAGTGTGAATGTCGCGTCGTGCCGTGCGTGATCAACTCTCCCATTTGCTTGTACATAATATGTACGGAGTATACATGGATGATAACAGCATCTTTCTCAGCTGTTGTTTATACTTGATATCGTAAATATGACATCTGATGGTACTCAATCCCCATTTGTCGCTTGCCGCGGCGGTGTCCCGACCGAGACAGAGCAATAATACAGAGCAAGACGCATCTGTCGGTGTGTCTGCCCGTCATTGTGTTGTATGTTTGCCGCATACGACTTCCCCTTTCCGCTCAAAGTTCCGTTGGCAGACATTAACCTGGGGAGTGAAGCCCCTCCCTCTTTTTGGTAATCCCTAGATAGCCCTGCAGCTGCTTCAGCACCCAGTCATGAGAGTCTCCTGGATGTCACCGTCAATATACCAATATCCGCTTCCCCGACCAAGTATTTGATTAGTTATCGCACCCCCATATGCGGCAAACTTTCCTAACTCAATGGCGGCATGTTTGTCTGTCATGACAAGAAGACAAGAAGTACAATTATGCTACGTCACTGTTCGTAGAAATGAAAAGACGCCTCGTCGTCGAATAAAACTGGTAACAGAATTAGGCGCTTGATAATGCAACGCAGCGTGGGCGCAACACAACAGGGGATGAGAGATAATCAGCCGTACAGCACACACATGCGAGCCGCGATAGCCTGGCCTTGCCGTTGGGAACCATCACGGGGACGCTAGAGGAAACATCCCCTGGTCTCAGTGTTTCTCCTGCTTCATGGATGCTGTGAGGGATCCACAGCCTCTAGTGAGAGAGCCCCGTGCTGCTGGGACTGCACCGTTGTATTCGGCCTACCAGCACGGAGTACAGTCAGCACATTATCTACTTCCTGCTTGGAAGCTCCACGTTTTCTCTCCATAGCCAGCCTCCGTTCATTGGAGCTTTCCGGTTGAGATATCTTAGACAGACAGACCATGGTAGAAATGCTACCACAGAACATGCAATTTCAGTATCAGTTCGTGGTTACGTCGGTGGCGGTCTAAGATTCTGGATGGATACTGCCGACGGCATCGTGCTCTGCTGTCCTGCAATCTTCCTCATTTCCCTCCACTCTGTAGGTTTTAACTTCGAATGTCGGATAAGGTACCGAATCACGCCAGGGCTCCGGTCTGTCTAACCTTGACCTTGTTTGTAGATAGTGTACATAACGAGGTTGGGGATGAGTAGTTCTGGCCCGTATCATGCCTTGAAAACAAGTCGCAGAGTTCAACATGAGTGAACAGACGCGGCTGGGCCATCGCGTCTTGTTAGCCTTAGCCTTAGGCTAGCTGCGTCAAGAAACAATTTCAACCGCGCAGCGTGGCAGGGGAGCCCCCAGTATCATATCTTTGCGTTTACGGAGTACAGAGTATTCACATCCAACCCATCAGGGCCAAGAGCCAATCGATGCTTTAGACACACGCTGTCTTCAGTCACAGACGAATAACGTGTCTTCTGTTTTCAGTTTCGAGGTCAAGTTCCAGACCACACCGGACAGCAGGATTTCATGTGTCGTTCATATGTGTCAAACCCGTCCATACAATGCAGTTCATGACATGTAGTTATGCACGGCTCGTAATCAGCTCGGTACCGAAAATTGTCGTAGTACGTAGCTTTGCTCGTTCCCCATTCCGGTCTCTACCGAACCCAGGGGACCAGGTATACCATGCGGTAAATGGGCTCAGTATGATGCTGTATCTCATTCTCCCACATGATGGAGTAGAAGTACGGAGTATCCGCACATTGATTGTTATTAGTGAAGGCCACCCTGAATCGCCAAGTGTGTACTAGGGCAATCCACGAAGAAAACTCCCAAGACTCTCAATTGCACTTGTGTATCCGTACCACGCCCAATTCGACGTGCGCTAGTGAGCTGAGTCGGATGGCTCTGTGCCCACCGTTCTGCAGATCGTTAGCGTCGCTCAGCCCACCAAGATCTAAATGTTCTCACAGTGTGGTGGGCCCTCATTCAATCATCCAGAAGAAATGAGATTGGACCGTAGATCAGCAAGATGACTGGTCACCTGTAGCAGCGTCTCTCGTCCATCAGCGAACAGTGCTGAAGCCCGACGCTGTGAGGTGCCTTTAAACAAAGTTAACCGGTGCTGTCTGTTCCGTTCGCCAACTTTGTTTGACGTTGCACATGACAAGACGCCGGCGTGCGGGAGATTCCCAGGACCACGGGAAGCTGTGAGATCGTGGTCGACCGGCTTCTCACTAGCCCACGTTTGCTGAGAATCAAAGACACCGTCTACCGTCAACGTGGACTAGGTTGACTGCCGTCCACCGTCACACTCGATGGCTTGCCGTAGCCTCACACGTTCCTGAATATGCAAGTGACATCCACCGACTCATGAGCCCTAGCGCTTGGGTGGTTGAAGATCTGTCTAGCCACCTGGAATCTAGGTGGTTGTTAAAGGTCCTGCTGCGTGTTTTCCCCTTGTACACGGAGTGGATGAAGCCCGGCTTGTTGTGTTTCCGAGATGTCGGTATCTGTGCAACACGGGGCACCATGGTCACAATACAGTGTGAACGTGCGGGCACTCCGTAAAATCCGAAATACTGGAAAGTGGGCGACTTCATACCCGGATGTACCCAGGCATCAAATTTATCCAAGGCGATAGACTGGTTTGTGTGCAGTAAAGCTAGGTAATATACGCAGCACTAGGCCTTGAAATAGGTTATTAGCGAACAGTCCAGCAGAGTTAAGCACTGATCTTACTGCACTATACCCCTGCTAATAGCTTGCCCATCAGATTAGATGCATCTGCATATACTCCGTAGAGGATTGACAGTTGTGGTATTTACGAGCGACCAATGTACCCCATACTCTGGACAACGATTTGCAATAAACGCCATGCTAAGCTTACACACGCGGACGTATCTATCAAGCTTGCGAGGCCTCAGTCTTGTGGCATGGTCCGCGGCCACACATCAAAACTGACTGCCTGGACATAGAGTTTTCAATGCTGATGGACTTCCCTTTCTGGGTACTACTGGTCCTCGTATCGGCTCTTACTCGCTCAAATACTCATTGCCAACAGTCATGATGTATTGGACTAGCTGAGCCAACTGGACGTATCAGTTTCTCTTTGAATTGACACAAACTCATCGTCCACCAGATTGACTTCAGTGCTTGTGGGGATGCCTGAGCCGAAAGGCTGTCCGTTTCTCTATACACACCCCACGATTTGGCTTCGTGCTGCAGCTTAGCCCGTTTCCAGTTAGCTGCCAGAGTAGCGTTGTCGTGCGTCTCTGAGTTTCTCGCTGCAATTGAAGATTTCAATTCCGCAACAACTGCTTGTTGCTGTCATGCTGTGATGGTGTAGCTGGGGCAGGGCAATTGGCTGTGATGCTCACCGCCTTAATGCTGTGGGCGTTTTTTCAATCAAGAATTCGAGAGTTGTGGGCCAAAACGGAGGGGAGTGATGAGCGTTGAATATCAGTTTTGGTCTGTCTGCGTTTTGTGCTCATCCCTGATATAAGGTAGGTCTAGACAACTGCTCCCCTGCAGACTTTGAAAAAGTGCGCATCAATATGAAAGGTCTCTGTCCCGTTTGTGCGGACCCATGTCCAAAGTAATGTCGCAGAAGGTATCAAGCATGCTTGTTTGATCATATTTGTCTGCAAGTTCGCCTTGCGTAACAATTGGACGTTCGGATGAATGCATCGAAGGCGGTCAGAGAACCTAGGAGGGGTTGCATTCACCAAGTATTCAAGAGGGTACACTCAATCTGTACCCCACACGAGATCATTCAGACCTTTTGCTGGTACTTTGTACAGAAAGTCCAACAATGTATGTTGCTTTATGCCGGTAGTCGGTTGCCGCCATGAATGCGCAACAGTAACTCCAGTTCCCCGCAACTTGGAAAGAGCACTAACTGGTACTCAAACTGCCCTAATCAAGCCAAAGAAGATTCGTATGCCGATGGAGATGCAGTGCGTATCAGAAACGAGTCAGGACTGAGATGACAATTCTGTCGCGACATGACAGGGGAGCTAGGGGAGCTGGACGCACTTGGGCTGCCCCTCATGTGCGGGCGCGCGAACTGGCGCCCAAGTGACCCAGCCGCACCATCTGTTCCCCACAAGGTGATCTCGGTCGCCATGTCTTTTTGTCTTTGACGAGCTGGGGGGTATTGCAACTCTGCGTAGAGTAACAGTTGCAAAACAGCACAATGTCGTTAAGTATACAGAAGGGAAGGAAGCATGTAGACACTGATATCAGATGGGAATGAGAATTTGCATCGGTGATGGGCTTATACTTTCATGCATGCTTGCAAAGACGGAAAAGAGAAGTTGTTCCGCTCGCATTTGAAGCGCACGGACAAAACTGCTGATTTTGATGGTCGGCCTTGGAGGTGTGAGTTCTTCGAGCACAGTGCCTAGGGGAGCATTAAACGATCTCGACGTTCCGAATCCGGTCACTGGTCGCTGATGTGAAAACCGACCAACGGCGGTGGATGACTCTGTCTGATGTCGCGGAGAAGCTGTTCGTGAAGGTCGCACAGGGCCAGCCCAGCCACCTCAATGTAAGGGCTAGAATCGGGCATGGGTTGCGCATCAGTGGATGCTCCACGTGAGTATCAGTTGAGACTGTCTTGCAGGCTCAAGGAAACACAGAACCAAGTCAACACGTGGAGCCTTCTTGAATATTTCCAATCGATTTGTGCAACAGCAAGGGTCTCATATTGTGGTCCAAATTAGGTGAAAAGACCAAGCAATGAACAGACTCTGGTTGATGGAGCTTGGGCCAGATGAATCGATATCGACGCTCAGCTTTGTGATGATGAAAGGTCATCCTTGGTAAATGAGACAGTTTTATCAAAGCTCCCCTGTTCGACCAGTAACATTCTAGCTCACGGCCCAGTCGCTTGGTTGGGCGATGCTGGGCGTCTATTGGTCCAGCAATTGAAGCATCTGCATGTGTTGTCAGACACCGTATTGATGCGTTATGGTGCGGTGCGGTGCGGTAGAAACGACAATCCTTAATGGTGCAGAGTTGTTGAGCTTTGAGTCGTATTGGCTCCCTGCAATTGAGTGTTTTGTTGCGTTGACGAGCAGGTTGGCTGAGATCCTGTTAGTCTGTACCTGGCTAAGAAAGTGAGGGAATCCACTAATTACCGTAGAAAGACACCATCTGGCTAAGGCCTACTGTGCCTCTTTGGGGCATTTGGGCCCTTTAGTTCATCCCAGACGTTCGGGTCGCTTATTAGGATCTTGTTTAACTAGACCCTGAAGTTTCTAGCACAGATCATTCCACTAGAAAAGTACCAATCGTGCCGGGATGTTAAAATGTGTGGCTAGATCACCCACACTGGAGAAGTCAGCCAAGAGGAGGCTCATATTTGCGAACTACGCCATACAAATAAGTGCGCCAATAAATGGTGGTGAGATATCCGATAGTGATAGATGGATTTGTGTAGACTCGGTTGATGACAGATCAAGGTGGTGATGGGGATGGTATGGTGTAGAAGGAGGAACGACGTTCTAGGTTTCCCCACTCGTTGTTTCTGTCCTGGTCAAAAAGGTGTTCTTTCCACATTTTGAACAGCCATTATTATACTGTCAACCATATTTTACCACCATGTCGATAAATGTTGATTATGATAGTTCTAAATGGGAGATTTGCACAGAGAGAAATAATATAATTGCTCAGTACCTATCCGTATCTATCAAGTGTATGTCCACGCTCACAAGGTTCTATTGGCTTGGCTTGTTTTCAAAGCATCTATCTGTACTTCGACTTCTATTGGAAGCCTGTACTCCGTATGTGTAAAGTCGTGAACTACAGTCGTGATTATAAAATTGAGTTACACTCATGCACAAAGTTTAAACAAGAATAAAAAGGAGCAAGCTACGTGTCCAACTGACTAAAATATTTCCTTCACAAATAATTGTTTGTGTTTCCTCTTTACTCTTCGTCCCTCCATCCTTCTACGATTACCTGCAGATAGGACCTCTGCGCCCTCTTACGGTCTATCACGCGCCCTGCTTCTCATACAGTTGCAGTAAGGATTCCCTGATAACGTAACGCTGCTCCTGGTACAGTATCAGCCACATTTATGCCATTGGATGGCATGCCAACAGAGCAAATAAGACACTATTCAACACTGGCGGATTGTGGTGTCGCTTCCGACACCGTTTCACCCTTCTCCAAATTGCTGGATCCTACAGCAATCATGATAGCGCCATTCAGCCCAAACCCCCAATTAATGGCAGCCACCTCTAGGGCTGAACTAGAATCTAGGGGCAGAGCTATGGACTGCCATCCCCTGGAGCCAGCTCGATCATGGCGGATACAGAAACTACCTTAGTTCGATCAACGGCGCCGGCTCCAAAGCTTTGCTAGAGGGCCATGACCTGCACGTCAGAAACTCGTGGATTCCCACATACGACATACTATCCGACGCTGGCACGTCGACACAAGGTTGCCATCATGGTAGGCAATATCGCGTGTGTTGCGCCGTGTTGTTACACAACCGTGTCGCGGAGAATATTCTGATCCATCCTTGAGCTTGGCTTGCGCGCGACTACAACTAGCGTGTGCTGGGAACCACGACGTCGGGCTCGCCCACACCCATCGCGGTATCGCCGCCACGTTCGGAAGGCCTCGACATCTGGCCGTTCTCCATCTTGATTGATTGCAAAAGTCTCGGTAATGCTAATACGTACTCCGTAGGCCTGAGTCAGTTGAGGTCACAAGAGGATTCCGCAATCTCTCCTCAATCGGTCGTGGCAATCCGCGTGCCCGCTGACCCCGTTCTCTTTGATCGATGACCTCGTCCATTGGCACCCTGTTGACAAGCTGGAAAATCGGCAACCAAACTGCCTAATCCCTGTTTGGGAATTCTTAGCCAAGCCCCAGGCTGCTTTCAACATAAATCCTGGACGCCTCCTCTGGCTGTGGTACCAGCCATTGCATGTTCTAATTGGTTATGGTATAGGAAAGGCCGCAGATCTGCTGCAAAGAGCAGGGATTATCTTGCGCACTGTACTCAGCGAAAGAGACCCTCCGTTATGGCAGGGTGGGCATTCCTTGGGCCCTTGATCCAGTATGGAGTTGTTTCCTGGGTGGAACTTGGAACCAAGAGCGCAGGGCACGAGGTGGCTACCCCCTACCATGCTCTTTTCACCCCTTGTCGACCTCACCATCATGCCGGGCGTCGTGATGGATCATGACCCTCAACCGCTACAGCTCGCGTTGCAGTCGCGCTCTCAAGGTTGTACCTCTCCGGAGCAGAGAACAACACTCTATTGTGACCATGAGGGCAAGAGAGTACGGGTACAGAGCCCATCGTCAGGCGCCTTGTCAACATTGGAGATGTCGAGGCAACTGACAATGCAATTGCCACATTTTGTTTTTGACTGCTTTTCTTCTTCTTTTACGAGCAGCCTCCAGCAACTTTGCTTGCACACTCAAACTCCGCCACAATTTATGAGTCCTGGCCTGGCGACTGGCGACTGGCGACTGGCGACTGGCGTGTGTGATATGAACCTAGCCAGGGGGGATTGATGGGCAAAGCAAAGACCACCTCCTAGGTAGCTCCCAGCTTCCAGCTCCCCTCCCAACCAGCAGGTTGCAGTACGCAGGAGCAGCAGGGGGTTATCAGGCAAGGGACATGGGTTCCATTCGTCTGCCTCTTCCTTTTATGAGGTCCATATTCTATTTTTTTGTGTTTCGGTTTGACAGGAATACGCAGGCAGGACTGAGCGGTAGAAGGACATTATTGGATCTTCTTATCACTATAACCACGTCACCTGCGCATCCCCCGAAACTCAACCTCTCCTTCCTTCTCTACGCATATCATAGCATATTATCTGCAACGAATACTCGCACCACACCCTCGTTTATCAAACTCAAGGTGGTCTGGAAGCTTCGCATCCCCTGGAAGCACGCTTGGTCTTTCTCGTAATTACTCGCTGCTTTCGCTCAACAGCCACGAGTCAGCGGCACATCCGGCACCGCTCGCGACGTGGGGTATCCTCGGCAGAGCGATCGACCTCGACCCAAAGATTTTCTGGTCTGGCCTGTGAGCCAAGTCTAGTCCGGTCCATACAGTCTGTCTGTCTATCGTCTGCTCGCGCTACGACGGAAATATCCCGACTTGGTATTCATTCGCTACGCTACGCCGTACGTTGTGCTGTGTCGTGCTGTGCTGTGCTGTGCTGTGGTGCCTTTTCGGTGTCGTCTTTTTGCTGAGGTGCTGTAAAAATTGCGTTGAAAAATTCGCACGCCCCTCTTATTCGAACCAAACCACGCTATCCACCAAGCTCGATAAGCGCAGAATCCCACTGCCACTGCCCTGGGTTAGGACTGGACTGCTCGTTGTATGGTACCGTACCGCACCGCGGGCACCATACCAACTGTTTCGCATCGCTCCGTTACGGTTCGGTATCTTCCAGTCTAGCAAACACCACTCACCGGCTTACGGCCCTTCACATATCATCCAAAACTCGACGCGCATACTTCCTAGATACGCAAAGATTCTTCGACTTTTCTGTCGGCTTGTCCCACTGCAACATACACTCCTTTTTGCCTCGAGGCTCTAGATGAGTGCGTCCTGTACCCATCGCTTCCGTCATTCATTTTCTGCTCTGGGCCCTATAAAATTCTTTCGGTCCCGCACCTCTCTCCAAGTTTCCGTCATTACAGAGGCTTTCTTGTGTAGGTACAGGCATCCACACTACTGCCGCCGCCAACAACATATACTGCCGCGCCGCCGCAAGTCTCTTTGCAAGCGCTCAGCCATTGCCTTTCTTTCCCCCTGTTACCGGCAAACATCAACTTGACGCGGGTCTGAGCTAAATCTCGCCGGTCATTTCTTTATCATCAGCCCCGTGGAGCTGTAGCATGTCTCTGGTGCCAACACATCAACCTCGTACTTTTGTTGACCACCACCCATCGTTGCACACTTCTTCCAACATCGCGAAACTTGGTTCCGAAGCGACCCTAGACACGCTCCTCAGCTCTCCCAACTCTATGGAACGAACTGCAACGGAGTACTCGCAGTCAGGTTTGCCTTCGCCCTATCCAAGCAACTTCGGCGACACCAATTCTGAAGGTTCGAGGGCAGATCACGCATCTGCTGCGCAATACCCTGTCAAGCAGGAAGTCAACTACTCGACATCGGCCACTCCCACCTCCGAGTACGGTGTCTATCCTCAATCAGCCCGATCAGGATCATTCCCAGAGCACGTCCAGCGTTCATACCATCCTGCCAGCAGCACAAGCAGTGGCGGTATGGCGCAACAACAGAACAGTCCGTCAATGCCCCAGCAGGATGGGCGTAGCCATCAGACCCATCCGGTCAAATCTGACAACGATGTACCTATAGATCCGTCCATCGCCGCACCGAGCCCTACCTACGCATCCTATGGGCAGCATTCGCCCTATGCGGCCAACCCAGACATGACACACAGCTATCCTCATCCCGGTGGCGGCATGTATCACCAGCCTCGGCCAGACTGGTCTGGCTACGGGCAACATGGCGGTGCGCCTTTGACACCCGGCCATCCAGTCTATGCTCAGAATCCCGCTTCAGCGCCGCCCCCCCAGAGGCCGAACCAAGTATGTCAAGTCTTGCGCAGGCAGACATGAGACGAATTGAAACTAGGATGAGTGGAATGCGCGTTTATTTGAAATTTTCGCGACGCGTTTGATTCTTCTACGATCAATTTAGTTTTGTGCCTTTTCTGTCTCTCCCATTTGCTTCCTTGTCTAACGCGTTGATTTCCTAGGTTTACTCTTTTGTACCCATCCCAGGTGCTCAGCAGCACAAGCGACCTCGACGACGATACGAAGAGATTGAGCGCATGTACAAGTGTGGATGGAATGGCTGTGAAAAGGCCTACGGCACGCTGAACCATCTTAACGCCCACGTTACCATGCAGTCCCACGGACAGAAGCGAACACCTGAAGGTAATTATAGCCAGGATTTATGCCAAGCACGGACTTACATGACTGACTTGTGTTTCAGAGTTCAAGGAAATTCGCAAGGAGTGGAAGCAAAGGAAGAAGGAAGAAGAGGCCAACCGCAAGGCTGAAGAGGAGCGACAGCGCCAGGCTGCTGCTGCTGCTGCGGCTCAGAATGGAGGCGGCGATCCTCAAGGACCAGATGGCACTCCTACTTCCTCCTACCCTGGCTCACGGCCTGTTCAGCTGCCCCCCATCGGATACCAGCCTGCTCAGTACCCACCACCTCCTCCCGGAGTTCCTCAACAGCAGCTTCAGGATTACAACAACAGCCATATGTACTCCAATTATCCACCTCATTCACCATATGCCCAGTCCAACCAGGGTATCCCTTACCAAAGTATGTCGCAAAAGCAGAGGGTGGCTTAGTTGATGAACTAACCAGGCTTAGCAAACGGTGGTCAACCCCCAAGCCACTAATATGGATGGGCAAAACACGGGTCGGAGCATTAGAGGAGGAAACTCACCAAAGTCAGGAATGAAAAAAAGACCAGAACAAAAAGAAAGCCGCTGTACTATAATGGAACTGACGTCGCGCCTCCGATTTGTCAATCAACGAAAACTTGTAGAGAGTTTGGAGAGCGCAGCGGAAGTTGGGCGAAGGGATCGTTACGATCTCTCTGTCCGGTAATTACGTCTACATTTCGACTCTCATGGCCCCTTGAGATGGCGCAAGTGTTCTCAGATCATACTTCTGATGGTCGAATCGCTTTGCTTCTCGGTTTTGGATTTTTTTTGGAGTTTACGCATACATACACGAGATGAGGTTGCGGAGTTGACGATTTCTATTCATGAGGATCAGGGTGACGGCCAAAGGTGGTCCCGGAGGTTCGGCGTGGTTCTATGTGCATTTTCAATGACTTCTCGTTATCATGATTCGGGTCACAGCTCGTCAATCAGCTGTTGACACTCGAGTGCGGCATGGAGAAGGGGGTCTTCGTTTTTTTTCTTTCTTTTTTCATCTCGTTTATTTCAGAGACGGTCGAGGATGTTTATTCACATGAAAGCCGAGTTTACCGGGTGATGTGGCGCCAATTAGGTTGATGGAAAGGCGCACATAGATGTATACGGATGGCACTTTATGATGATGGTGGTCTGGGTTTGTGGACCGAGGGTTCAGTGTTTTTTGGACCTGGCCTGGCCAAGCAAATATTATACTTGTATAACATAAAATTTGTCTTTGCCGTGTTAGCAATTGAGTTTTGGACCGTTACTGTGGTCTGATGTGATAGGGAGCGCATGATTATATGGAAATACGTTACATGTTGGAGCGATATTAGATGCCTGCCGTTAAGTGAGGTCTTTGGAGCAAGACAGTATACTTCGTAAATATATATACATAGTTTCTCACGTTAGACCGCGGCAAAAGACTTAGTGAACCAGTCTATTGGGACATGCCAAGGCAGCCCTATGTCTTTTGTAGATGAGATGAGAAATGATGATTAACCTGGTCAAACATGGGTGGCGTGCGGCAGGTAGGGTCGCGTTGCGCATTGCAGCGAGGAGAATATGTGTATGGGGGCGGGGTGGTTGTGTTACCATGCTAGGTCTCAGAGAATTCAGTTGGCAATCAAGGGTGGGAATAACAAAAGAACCAGAAAAGCAAGGATGGATGGGATGGTGCTGATAGACAAGGCAGACGAGCAGAGAAGGGAAAGGTCGGGTAACACAAAGACATGGAAGAGCCTGACGTACATATATAGTGCACATTAGTTTAGCATGGGAAGCGACGTGGTCTGATACTGTATGTATCGTTTGGGCTTAACCAAAGCCAGCGCCAAGTGGAGGGGGGCGAAGTGAGTGATGTGATGTGATGTGATGCGAGGCAAATAACTGGAGTGAGATAGATCGATCTATCCGTAATGCTTGCTATGAGATTGGCGAGAGTCGATGTGTAGCTTGCAGTGAGTGTATGGTGTGTGCGTATGTAGTAGTATGTATGTAGGTAGGTGTATGCAATGCGGTTGGTGATAAAGGCAACACAGTAGAAACAGGATGTCGGGACCCGGAACAGGAATGCGAACGGATCTACACCTGGGATTGTGCAGAAAGGAGAAGGAGAATATGAGAAGCGATGAGCGAAGGTTGTATTCTACGGCGTTGTTGATCGTGCGTGCATGCGCCTACATATATATATGGATACAGACTATTTCAGATAAAGTTTTGTGATATAGACAAGGATTGAGGAATGGAACATGATTAATGGGATAATGGCGTAGGTATGAAACTGTTTAAACATACAATATAGTCTGTCCTCAATTAAACGCAATAATTACACGATGCATTCAATAAATCGCATGTTGACAAGGGCAGCCTTACGACTTAAACATCCATATCGCTTGCTTGCTTGCATGCATGCATGTAAGCTGTTGCTGTAACGTCTCATCCAAAGGGAAAACCACTAAACAAGGGGGGCGTGTACAGCAAAGCAGAAGCCTAAAATAAAAAAGAGGATATAACTAACAGAAACAACCGAACCAGCTAACTCGTACCAAGGCTACAGCTGTAAACAAGGCGAGTGGGAAGAAGCGCGTGCGTAGCGTAGCGTGCAGCAACAAGTGCAAGTTTTAGAGCGTGTGTGACTGACGCCGTTGCGGATGAGCAAGGGGGGGACCTTGCGGCGCTAGGAGAATTTAGCCGCTCCTTTGTAGGTAACACAGAAACAGAGACGAGACAGTGGATGGAAAGGAAGCACAACATCACAAGACACAGGCGGCCTCTTGGTACAGTTGATGGCTTGGTACAGTGTAGAAATTAAGCTTACCTGGTGCGAAAACTCTCTCCTGGCAGGTATCGTTCGTTCCATTGTCCCGGGACACAACTAAACTAAGGTAGTTTATATCTCGAACGGGAACGGGAATGGCTGAACCGTTGAGCTGACTATAGTTTCTCAACGGCGTGGAGAGCTCCAGTCTGAGACGGGTGTGAAGAGCGGAGTGTCCAAAAGAGAAACGTGAGGTGATACCGACATATTTGGAACCACTGTCTCAGAGGTTGCCGTATGACATGCGGTGGTTTAAATGTTGTGTTACGGGCGAGGCTGAGGGTACGGAACACACGGTTAAATAGAGCTATAGGAATGCAGAGTGAGCATAACGTTAGTTGTAAGTAGTTGTTATATCGAGACTATGTAGTGCACTATGTATTTCTCCTGGTCTTGTTCCACTGACTCGCTTCAACGATGAACAGTGGCATGCCGAGATAAATAAACACACCCCACAACAAGGGTCTTTGGCACTTCAAGTCACTTGTCTATTCACATTCCCAGCAGCAGCCCAGCCTCAGAGCTTCTATGGCCCCTGCCTTGTGCAGAGAAAGTTTAAACAGCCCTGCTCAACAGTCAAAGCCCAATGGAGTGGTTCACGGACGGCCCGTACCCGACCCGAGCTACTATATCCAGGGGTTGTGCATAATCGTCGCACAGTTACAGTTATCCCGGCACTTGCTTGACTAGCCGCGAAGGACACGAAGGTTCCATAGTACTTAGTGGGTGTGTTGGGTTCTATTCACCTGTATACCTGGTGTCGATGTATATCAGGGCTCTTCGGGGCACCTATTGCTGTCACGGTGGTAGCATTGCAGGAGAAGCATCCATGACAACGGATACCAAGACAGGGTGTGTGCAGTTGAGGAACTCTGTCATAGTCATTGGCACAAGTGACTCCCCCCTGACCCTAGAAAAGTCTAAAATTGTCATAAATTAGGATAGCATTTTCTCTAAACTACATAAGAATTCATTCTTACATGTGATGTTCCAATCAGGACCTGGAAACTTCGAGTTCTAGACTGGTTAGGATTCAGAAAACATGCAGAGACTTTCCTCTCATGGGTAGTTGAATTAGAATGTACTTGTCTTGGACCACGCAATCTGTATATCATGTATATACTTGAGTGTAGATGGTCAGGAAAACTGAAGCGTTCAATCGTAAAGTAAGGCTTGCCGGCATACAACTCTCATCGGACCAGAATGCAGCCAGAAAACTAATTGTGCATTTACGCAAAAGATCACTCAACTGAGTTTATATATTGCGCCGATTAGAGGCCGAATGTTTATTTATTATCTTGTGATGATCATGTGGTTGGAACGACCAGATTTTAGATTATCCATGACTCCAAGACTCGAGGAAGTGTGCGCATATTGGTGGAATTATCACGAGAGATACAGAGTCAATCATGAATAAGATTCTGACTTGCCCCATGAATAAGAGAGATACGGTATAAAGTCAATGCCCAACACTGGTATCTTCAATGTTAAGCAAGTTTTATTGTCTACCTGGATGACACTATGATCGATATTGAAAACTATCGGCTGCTGCTTGTTATTTTCGCCAAAGTTAGTAAACAACATATATGTGAACAAATGGAATGACCTCTGAAAATGAGCTGATTTCATATATGCTTGTTGGTTTCCTTGATCCTTTGTTTCAGAACGTCATTCAAGACTCTTGAATGCTCTCTGCTGATGACGTGCACTCTGAGCGCTCCACGCGGTAAAATAAATGCATGGATATCAAGAGAGAACAAGACAGTATTATCTGGCAGCGACCAATATCTAGGGACTGTTGGACCAAATTTCGCATTCGTCAAGAGGTAGAAATCTACTCAGAACAGATACGGACACATTTAATCGTGTATAGGACTTATCTGAAACCACGCTTGATCTCACGCTCCTGACGCAGTGTGTCTTGGATTTTTTTGCTACCCCGCCATCCAAACGAGTCTCTGTGTGTAACGACCAACACCACCCATCCCTATATCTCCTGCTCTTATCAACACCATTTGAGCTCTACGGTTGCCAAATAGAAGAAACGACAGAAGCAAGCGCTCTTGATTCATAATAGTAATAACTATTTGCGTGCCTCAAGACAGCTCCGCCCTCGCCGTCTTATCAAGATGGAGGGTGATCTTCCGCCCTTCCCACTGCGCCCCAAGGGCTTGACAAAATCAGACTCCGGCGCATCCTTTGGCGGAGGTTCCGCAAAGTCGGTTTCCGTCGTAGGCACACATCCTCTAGGGACTCTTCATGTTCATCGAGTCAGCGAGACACCTCAGGAGGATGAAGACATGGATGGCCCTCCACCTCTTGATCCTCCCTCGAGACAGAGCCAGAATGCAGATAGCTCTGCTTATAAAACCTCTCAACATGGCTCTTCAAAATCCTTCCATAGTCCAGTCTGGGGACCTTTGACACACAGATTGGGAGGCGGTGATGTGGTTCTCATCCTCGATCTTCCCGAGGTCTTTACTGTTGGTTACGACTCTATATCGTTCACAGCCAAGCACTTTGGCGGCGTCAGGGACATACCCCCAGGTGCTCACTTCTTCTGGGTTGCCCATCCTGGAGGTCTCTCTGCCCGATGTGGTTTCTGGATTGTCACAAACGGTGTCGACACTGTTCACGTTATGCAATGGGACCGCTTCAACGAGGTTCTTGGCGACTCGGCCCGTGCTGAAGCACGCATCCAAGCTGACAACCTCGAAACCATCCACTCCAAGCTTGTCCCTTATCAGGATCCAAGCGCAGTCAACTCTCCCAGGGGTGAGTTGACTCAAGGTGCTTCAGAGAGGAACTTCAACATGTGGGGGCAGTTGACTGGCAAAGTCACCGAGAACCTTCTCAACCGTGTGACGGGACAGCAGTTGGATAACTGGACGGTTCATACGGGCGATCGCGTCAAAGGGTCGATACTCATGGCAGGCGAGATGGAACTCGACCAGTCAATTTCAAATCCACTCCTCCAAGCTCGCGAGCTCAACTTTGCTTTCGGCCAGCGGACAAAGACGTATTCAACAGAAAACACTGGTGCTGATCGGACACTGGAGGCTACCGACGCGAGTCCTTACATCTTATCACTAGTCGATGCGCCAGGTAACGATCTTGGCTCTGACGGCATTGTCGGCGAATTCCAGTTCTCCTTTGTGGTGGGTGTACACCTGGGCAACGATTCTTGTATCCAACAGTGGTGGCACATGCTTCTCAAGATATTCTTACGAGCTCATATCCTTCCCGCCCGCCGACCGTCTCTGGCTGCCGCCTTCATCCGAACTTTGGCAGCACAGCTTACATACAGTGCTTCTTGGCTCGAGGGTTCGATTTTTGATACCGCCGAATCACAAAGTCGGGACTTGCGACTTGCCCTCACTGTCTACAAGCGTCGCCTCGATGAGATTATACAAGGCTTGGGTGGCCATGCCACACCTGAGCAGCTGGATGTGGCTACAGCTTTTGCGGGACTTGAGGCGGTCGCCACCGAGACACTGGATTGGGATTTACGTGGAGACTATCTGCGACGGGGCAATGTCATGATGGAGGATGGCGAGCAAGTTGAACTAGAAGTTGCGGACTTGGCAGCTGAAGATGAGCGTGGAGAATGGGCACCGGAGGTTGTTGACCTCGATGAATCTGGACGACAGCGCGATCTTGTCTCGTGGAATGACTAAGGATGCTATGCTTCGAGGATACTTTGCGTCCCATGACATCAGGGAAGGATAGCCGAGAGAACAACCGTGAAAAGGTTTAGACAAGTGCGGAAACATGGTGAAAGCATAAGAGGTTGTTTTCAGGCTTTAATGGGTTTGCATAAATGGATGAATTGATGGAGAGATGCAGCGTCTGGAGTGGCATAAAAAGCTTTGCCTTTGGGGAGAGCTGGGAGTCGGGAGTCAGGAGTCTCTTACAACGGCAACAAAGTAATATGGATAGGCTTGGGTTTGACATCATCGATACATCAATTGGACTGTATTAGACATTCGGTAGTTGAAGAGTAACTCGTTCTGCTTGTGATGCTAGAGATTGACCTTGCAATCAATGTGTTAATTGGTTGTGGGCCAGCAACTATTGGAGCCGATGAAACCTGCCATTTCATCTGCGTGTACATGCAGACGTCACAAGCTAAGAGACACAGGAACCATATATCGGAGCCAGTCCAGCGAGAAAGACAGTTCATTGACATCACATTTCGTAGCAGCGCGTGAGGCCGCATCTTTGACTTTGAAGATTTCATTTGCCTGCCAGATCCTTTAAAATCCGCCAAAAGCAAGCACATGCAAATGCCAACGTGAAACCCATTCCCAGACCAGGGAAATTGTGACTCCGGTTCCTTTTCCGCACTGCTCGTAATATCCTCCACTGCACCAACGCTCCGGCTCGACGCTTTTGTGCTCCTCTTCGACAACCATCTTGAACCGTTTAACGGTAAGACTTCTGGAAGCGAGAGCGGGCACCCTTACCACCGAACTTCTTGGGCTCGCAACGACGGTTGTCGGCAACGAGGAGGGTACGGTCGAACTGGACGAGGGCCTGCTTGAGGAGGTTCTTGGAGTGCTCGTCGACGAACTTCTGGTAGTAGGCGATGAGAGACTTGGAGATAGCCTGTCGAATGGCGTAAACCTAGGACTCATTAGTATCGAATGTGCCGGTTGTTGCGAAACACGACGGACCTGGGAAACATGGCCACCGCCATTCACTCTCACGCGGATGTCCACATTGGCGAACTTGTCGAGGCCGACAACGAGGAGAGGCTCGTAGACCTATCAACACAACATTAGTTCCTGGTCGAATTCGACATGTGTGGGGAAGACATGTTGGTAAATCACAGAAGGGCAGAACATACCTTGAATCGCAGAATCTCGGGCTGGACGAGCTGGAGAGGACGTCCGTTGACCTTGATGAGACCGCGGCCAGCCTGGAAATTTCACATCATGTTAGTCTCCTGGCTCAAGTATCGTATGTCGTCTGGATCTGGGTTTCGCGAACCTTGCAGTGGGCAACGGCGGTGGCGGTCTTCTTCTTGCCAAAGCACTGGACGGAGTTGCTGGTCGACATGATTGCGGTTGTCGTGATGCCGGAGGATAGAGCGGTCGACCGTGTTGTGTTGGTGTTGATCTTGCGTATCTCAAATTCTGCGAGGTAAGGGTTGTGCCCAAGCCGGAGGCCAATCAGAAGTGGGGCCCGGTCTCTTTTTTTTTCTGTGGGAAAGAGCGCCCCACTTTCTAGCCGACCCAACTTAGGGCAAGACCCGTGGAAGGAAGGTGCCCGCTTGCTTTTGCTGTTTGACAAATTTTCGTGCGATTTCCAACGACAGCGTCAACCCACTACTAACGAAACCGCAGCCAACCGTCAAGGTCAGTAGAACCTCATCGACGCTCAATCAAACAACCACGAAGACTGACATTATCGATTCAAGATGGTTTCCGCCAAGAAGCACGTTCCCATCGTCAAGAAGCGTATGTCCACCGAATCCGACTCCGAGAAGCGACCTTTGTTGTGGAGGATGAAAATGCAAATGCAGATATTGACTGTTGTGTCTAGGCACGAAGCGCTTCGAGAGGCATCAGTCTGATCGCTTCAAGTGCGTGGACCCCAGCTGGCGCAAGCCCAAGGGTATCGACAGCAGAGTCCGACGACGATTCCGCGGTACCATTGCTATGCCCTCTGTACGTTGAACCTTGGCGAGGCCCGACCGGAATGATCAACTTTCTGGCGGGCAACGAAATCGAGAACACTTGTACTGACGCCTCACGACTTCAGATCGGATATGGTTCCAACCGAAAGACCCGCTTCATGGCTCCTTCCGGCCACAAGGCTTTCCTCGTCAGCAACGTTGGCGATGTTGAGCTTCTCCTGATGCACAACCGAACCCACGCCGCCGAGTACGCTTCTCCCTTTTACCCACACGACCAACGGTTACTAACAAGTTATGCAGGATTGCCCACAACGTCTCCTCCCGAAAGCGAGTTGACATCATTGCCCGTGCTAAGCAACTGGGTGTCAAGGTCACCAACCCCAAGGCGAAGGTTACCACTGAGGTTTAAAAGGGAATTGATCGGTTTTTGGGCTGCTTTACGGTTATGCATCGGAAAGGGGTTTGCGTTGCTTGCGGTTCTAGCAAATAGAATGCTAGAAAATAAAAACGCGCCGTTGAACGACAACAAAACTGGCATCAACCGTTTTGACAGCAAGAATCCCTTAGAGTCGGAAGGTCGCATAAGATATCCGCCTTGCCTGTACTCAGCCGATGAGGGCGCTAAGGAGGGGTTAGGTGAAAGCCTTGTCGATTGTGGACGAGGCCATAAAAATAGACAAAACCCCTTTGAGGGCCCCATCTGGTTGCCGCATTGCACTCCATGTTGCCTGAAGCTGTGTTGTGGGTGACTGTGATTGAAACCTGGTCGCGTATGTAACTTCAATTGCTATTATATACCTAGCCAAGTAACTATTCTCCCAAAAAGTCCCGCTAGGTTATCACCATCTACTTATTTGCCGCCGAGATGTAGATCAAGGCTAAAGTTTATTCGCCTGATGCTCGGGTTTTGTGGCTATTATTGGATGTCGACCATAAGATAAATATTGGCGTTGCGAGGCAAGTGTCATACATCGCGACCATAAGCAACACTAATGCTCAACGCACGCTTGAAAGAGCATACGATAGTTCACACACTCTTTTCATCTTGGCTGTGTACTCATATATGATTCATTCACATCGACTGTGCTATTGCAAAATCTGTTTGCGTGGTGCTTGACGACCCATGGTAAGGTTACGGTCCACAGGTGAAAGCCACTTGCTTTGCACTTGCCAGCACTGGCGGGCACTGGTTGGTACTATATGTATGGCAGCTGGCTATGGAACAAAGATCTATCATCTTCATATGAGAACGGCATTCTTCTGTTATTCATTTCATCTTTTCAACCGTTTGTTTTGGGTCGCGTTGCTATTTGAGCTCCCCCCAAATCATGATTTATACACTACATTGTTTATAATCGGTTTTCAATCGCGGCCTGGTATTGGCCTTTGCTTTCTACCAGCTTGTTGACATCACCTACCTAAGAAGCAGTTACTCGAGGACCTGCATTGACAGAGATATTCATTGGATTCTGCCTCAGACTCGATAGCTTCATGATGGCGTTTCTACCAACATCTCGGCGAGCGCATCAACCAGTTTTTAAGCCGCAATGTACGCATCTTACCATGACTCGGGTTTATGACACAAGTTTGAAGTGCTCCTCTTGTCATGAACACGGCCCCTTTGGATGGTTGTATCAGTGCTCGCAGGATCGTGAAGAGATGATTGAAGAGAAGCTGGTAAGAGGCCGTCTACAAAGTAACATCACAGCGTGTTGAGAAGCTAATATGGCAGCAGTCTTACATGGATTATCTGGATTACTCCTTTCGTAAGAATATGGGTATTCGAAAAGGCAGTGCAGAAGCTCGGCGAGACAAGCTCAGTTTCCTTGATGGGCTCACTCCTAAACAAATGGCTTCATACCGACCGGATCAGATCGCAACCATCTTGAGACAGCGCGAAGAGGTAGATCATCCTAGCCTTAGCAGCAGCATATACATGCTATCCTGTATTTGACGTGAGCTAAAGAAGGGCAGTTGAAAAACGTCATTGCGAAGGAGGAGTTTCGAAAAAGCAGCTCAGCTTTGTTCAGTACTGTTTCTCCACCCCCCGGCTTCGACGTTTCATTAAACAACAATCCCTCTGCTGGGCGCTGGATATATGACGCGGAACCTGAATGCCACTACAAAATCTGCCCAAGGTGCCGCCCTATATGCGCTGATCGCGCATTCCTGAGTCTCAACGCAGTCGCCAACGGAGAGATACCCCCAACTGCAGCCGCCGGCTATGGATTTGAATCCTTACACGGAAGGCCGGTTATTGCCAAAGTTGTTATTAAGCATATCAACGAGCATCGGCCAAAAGTAAGTAAAACTGTTCTAATATTTATTCTGTGACAAGACTGACCGACATATACAGCCACAAGTTGGCAGTCGTCGAATGATGGAGCTGCTTGATGGGAAAATCGCCCGTATGCTTATTCACCACAGCCAGGACCAAGACCGACATTTTCGGAACGTGCTTAGGAGTACGGTCTTGACACCTAGCCCGGCAAGGCAGATACCCACTGCGAGAAACGTTGCGGCTGCGAGCCAACGTATCCGTGAAGAGGAAGAGGTCCTGTCTAACGCTGCCCGAGATGAGCAGAAAGCCGTGGACGCAAAGGCCTCTGGCTTGCTAGGAAGTCCTTGGCCATGGCTAGCTGCGTTTGACAATTCGAATATACCTGACTTTCCTGAGGAGGAGCAGACTCCGAGGCAGTCCTCACGACAAAGGTCGCGAGCCACACGTATTCCACGGTAAGTTGTTTTATGGATTCACAACTCATTTTTATTGACCGGCATGGTGCAGTCCGACTACTCCCGGTTCGAGATCTACACGGCGTCGCCTGACTGATCAACTGTTGTTTAGTACATCTTACATTCTTCCTTCCGAAGGAAATCCCTGGCGTCTTCTTATCGATGATGAGAATGCCGAAACGACGTCATCTACCCATCCCCACAGTTCACAGAACACCGACTCCCAAGGAAAGGAGAATGAGAGCGATTTTCAAGAGCGTTCATCCACGTCCCCAACTTTAAAGGATGGTGTGGCTTTGACGGAGGAGAGCATTGAGATTAGAGTTCCTGATGTGGTAACACAGGTGTGAAGTTGTATGGGAGCAGTGTATTGGAGGCTCAGTAGGGCACCTTGAGTCTGCCTACTCAGAATAGGGTTGTACTTTACACGGAGTCTGGAGTGGCTGTTTGTTGGTCGAGCCAGAGCTTGTTTAGAGTCTTTAGGCACATAGTTATTTATATAGAGTATTGCTTGATTGTTAGGCTTTTGTACCTATGGATGATCCAGCTCTTCTAATTAATTATCCTTTGAGTTTTCTAGAATTTTCTTCATCATTTGGTTGCCCACCACCTTGGCTTCCTCGAACCGTGGCTGGAAGAACTCTTGAGTACTGACAAAACGCTTCTCCCACGTCTCGAAGTGTCCCAGATTAACACACTCAGCCCAAGCCCTCGCTGCAAATGTGAACTCGAGATCATCACTGCGGTAGGTATTGTCGTCGATAGCTGTCTCAATTGCAGCATCGAGCACATCTCCATTTCGGAACAGGTACTCGGTTACACCAAGACGTAAGCGGAAGAGAGGGGTGCTGCAAAGCATGTGATCATACGGTACGATGTTGAGCGCTGCCCAGCAGTCCACCATTGCAAGGATGGACAGATGATTGTTGGGCCGGGGTTCATCAGTAGGAGTGCCGAGCGAGAAGGACGACAGAATCGAGGGCTCAAGCAATGGGCGTGTTTCCCAGGATGTTGACGGACCAAAGACCTTGTCGCGTGCACGATAGACTCGCTCCCTGAAGCCATCACGGTTGCCCTCAAGCATGAGCTTGTACAGATCCGTGACACTTCGTGCATATTGAGAGATCTGCTCTCTGGCCTCGGGGTTGAGGATAGCAAGGCCAGCGTAGACATGCCACTTTTGACTGTAGATACGCAGCATCAGGTTGACCTTGACATTCTCGATACCACCGACGTAGCGGCTCAACTCCCATGGGAACTGCTTATTGGCGTGCCAAGCCTTACCCATGGAAAGAAAGGCTGCATGGGTAACGGCTTGCGTATCGGCGGTAATGCGGTCATGTTCGCGAGCTGAGAGATGGACAAACTTAGATCGAAGACAGCTAAGGACAGTCTCGACTTTGCGGAGGGCCGAGTCTGGGGCACGGTGCTGGATGAGGACGAGGGGTTGATTGTACGGGTCGACGTTAGGGCCGTGGAGCGAGTGGCAGGAGATAATATCGACATCGGAAGGGAGGTGAGCCTCGAAGGCGGCAATCTCGGGAGATTTGCAAGAGGTTTGGCCTCCAACGATGGCACCGAGTTTTGTGGCTGTACGTTGCCAGTCAGTCTTTATCTCAACTGTTTAAAGCCTCTAGGGACATAATGTTCCAGAGCCAAACGCATTTACAAGGTATACGAGATGAGGGCGCGTACATGGTCCATACTGAGCAATCACACGGTCAATGACGGCGGCTTCGACGCTGTAGATGATATAATCGCTTGCGCGGGATACAAAGTGTCCATTTCGACATATTTCTATATTTTTCTATTCGATAGCTTCAGCGACTAGAGCGAGGCAGAACAGAGCAGGAATCACCAAGCCATACATTTTCAGAGTATTCTTTCTGAAGGCTCTCCTGGTTTTCTTCTCGATCGCATGCCAAAATTCTATTGTAATCCGCCATTAGCCACTCGGCATCCGGTTCGGGGGTTTGCAATCACGAGTAAAGGGTATCTGTTCTTGTTCATGTTAGCTTTTGTGTCAAGCAAGTCGTGCTAACAAAAAGAGGTATGAGGGTGAAAATTCAGACAGTTGAAAATTAAGGTAGCAAGCGTTTACATCAGTGAGAGCTCAGGTCCGGATCTGGCGGCCATAACGGATACCAGGCGTCCAAGAACAGTACTCGAGCCAAATGCGCTCTAGTCATCATGAAAGAGGGGAGGGGAGAGTGAGTAAAGGGTTTGCTTACCATTGAGGAAAAAGAAGCCGGTGGAAGTGCGAATCTTGATTGATTCCAGACTTACCTCCAGCCAGCGGCAGATAGCCTTTCGGCATACATCTTGCCCATATCGCCCATACCAATCAGGCCGACGACGAATTTCTCCATCCCCTCGGGAACAGATTGCGGTTGTGAAGCCATATTGTCTGCTGCGCGATGATAACAAGAGCAGAAAACACGTCTCACATCCTCTCAAGCGAGTGTCTTGTTGAAGCTTTGTGCGAGAAAGCCCAAAAGAGTGTGAGTGTGAGTGAAGAAAGGAATGAAGAGAAAAAAAAGTTCGCGACCTTCTTTATGGTGGAGATTTGATGGGCTTTACGTAAGCCGGCGGGATTTCGCGATATAGCGATGGGTGGGTCTGTCTATGAAGCTATCCACTGCAGGGCAGAGAAGAAGCACGCAGAATCTCAAGAGGAGCTTTACAACTGGGTTCCAGGTAGTTTAGACTGCACGAATTTTTTACCATCATTTCGCTTCTTTTAGACCATGGAGGCCGTATTCGCTTTAGGTTCAAACGGCTCTGGTCAACTCGGTATTGGCCACAAGGAGGACGTTTCAGTACCAAAGCAGGTCCTTTTCCATCCTGAAGAGCCAGCCTCCCCAATTATACAAGTCGCGGCTGGTGGAAACCAGACACTGCTCCTCACAAAAACTGGCCAACTCTACGGGAGTGGTGACCCTACGCCCGGGGCTTGCGGTTTGAAGACTGGTCCAGATGCAGCTGTTTTTCGAGAGCTTCAACTTACCAAGAGTGGAGAACCTTCAATTGGTAAAATTGCCTTGATCACAGCGACCTGGGAAGCATCTATCATCGTAGCCAAAGATGCAGACGGCAAAAACAATCGAGTCTTCAGTTTTGGTGCAGGCTTGAAAGGCGAGCTGGGCTTGGGTGATCTCATCGTTCGGACGCCGTCAGCATCGCAGATTAGAGACTTTCCTCCTCCGGGGACACAAGTTGTTGATTTGGCTGCTTGTATGGGCCATGCTATTGCAGTTCTTGACAATGGCGAAGCCTACGGCTGGGGTAATGGGAGAAAGGCCCAAGCTGGCGAGCCGGGCCAAGTTCTACACGCACCACGGAAGATTGAGGGCATCGACTTCAAGATTGCACGAGCTGTTTGTGGTAGAGAGTTTACTTGTCTATTCGGCGATCCACGAAGTGGAAACATCAAAGTCCTGGGTTCCGATAAATGGGAAATTCAATCAAGTGCGCCCACGACATGTCCAGAGTGGAAGGACGTAGGAGCCAGTTGGGGAAACGTCTTTATCCTGACGAAAGAGGGTTCTCTACAAGGCTGGGGCCGAGACGACCACGGACAACTACCTCCACCAAACCTACCAGAATTGAACAAGATCGCGATTGGTAGCGAACATGTCGTTGCTCTTTCTGCTGCGGGCGATGTTCTTACATGGGGATGGGGTGAGCACGGAAACTGTGGACCTCAAGTTGAGAACAACGACGTCAAAGGTCGATGGAATGTCATTGCTTCGTCCAAATTTATCCCTCCTGGCTCTAAGATAGGAGAAATCGGGGCAGGTTGTGCCACCAGTTGGGTATTTATTACAGCTGAGTAAACCTCGCCCAAGTAACATTCGTCCGTCCTACATAAACCGTTCTTAATCTGGGAAAAGAGCCAGATTTTCAACATCTGCCAGCTTCTGCGTTGGTTCAAGGTATGTTGATTCAGCGTCCGTGGGCTGAGGATGCGGTTGTTCGACTTCAGGTTCAGGAGGAGCAGGATCTTCCGCGAAGCGGCTCATATTCAGAGCAGAAGCATTCTACTATAGTCAGTATTGGACAATGTTGGGGATTTGTTCAGCTTACCGGGTCGATACTATGGTCCCATCCCAACTTGGCATTGTCTTCTACAGGCTCCTCATCTTCGTAGTTGATGGGCTCCCAGCCTTCATCCTCAACAAACAAACTCTCAGATCTGTTTGTTGCAGGCGGCTGGGGTTTCTGCGAGGGCCGGAGGTCAAAAGCCCCTGCACGAGATGCGCTGGCTCTAGCAGCGCTCAACTGTGGTGTCGGGTTATGTGGAGGTATTGAGGGAGGAGGGGCTGGCTGAGGAACGGGTTGTGATTCTGGAGGAGCCATACTCGGCCTACGTGAAGTGGCCTCGAGACGCGGCCCGGTACTCTGTGGTGCGTTTTTGCGGCCTTTCTTAGTCCTTTGGCCAGTATTGGTTCCACGCTCACCAACTGTCATGACGAGAAACTCGCATGACATGGCATCGCCGGTATAAGAAAGCTGTATGGGCTGTGTAGGAATTGAGTAGCGAGCCGACACGTCGTTCCCTGTCATGCCAGCATGCTGTACAATGGCTCGGAAATCTTTGACAGCAATCACAATATGAAGCTTGTCTTCCACGTCAATGTCGTCAAATTCATCAGCCTCGACGGCGATTGATGTTTGGAGTGGCTTCTTTAGAACCGCTTTTAAGTGTTAGCACACGAATATTAGACTGGCCAGGATATACGCACCATCCTCGCTAACTGTTTTTTCGCTGAAACAAGTAAAATTGACATGATCACCATCGGTATTGATGTCAAGAAATTCGATACCAGGACCAAAGTGATCCATCAGCTGCCGCAACGTCCGTGAGGAAATGGTCCAGTGATGGGGTGCATCTTGTCTGTTGAACTTGGCGTGGACAGGTACTGCAACTTCAAAGGGGAGACGATGTGTGGATGTCAGTCCATTTCGAAAGATGAGGCGTGCGATGAAACGACTTTGAACTCCTTCGCCGTCTTCAATGGCGACATCACATCTCTCGATGAGTGTTTGTTTCTCTGTATCTCTTTGTGAGTCGGGCGCTGTGCGAGCACGAAACAAAGAGATTAAGGCCTGACTTGTTTAGTCTCATGATATCGGAATCAAGTGTGAAGAGACTCACGCGTATGTAGAGGGTGCAGTAGAAACGGTCCCGGAATTGGCGACTCCCTTGGTATTGATAACGGGAGAAGAACTTTGTCGTGGCAAATCTAACACTTGCGTAGGCAGATTTGGAGGTATTAAGGGTCGTGAGAACAAACTATTGACATGTCAGTAGGATGTTGATGTGAAGTTCGTCAGTTCAATGATCGACGTACTGAATCCTTGCGTGCCTCGATTGAAACGTCGTCACTGAACTTGTTTAGGCAGATGAGAGCGTCACGAAAGGCTGCAACGCCCTCCTCACTGAGGGTAAAGTTGAGAAGCGCCATGGGTAATTTTCCACGCAAAAAGTCTCATGAGAAGTTCATCGTGAAAAGTTGGAGTCAGTTGTGAGAAGTAGAAGTAATTCTTACTACAATATTGATTGTTATGCTCACGATTGCTCTGCGTGAAAGCGTGCACGCCAAATGGCAGGAGCGGAATGTGGACACAAACCCCACCATAAACTACCCTACACCATAAACACCAAAAATCACATCGTCATCACGGTATGAGGCCAAGTCAAATGGTTTAAAAGTAAAATTGAATTATCAGAGAGCATTAATTGCTAATCTTTGTCCCTTGTCGAATACCAAACTCCTCAGAGCCCATTCATTATTGTCGTATCATCGTGCCCACGCCCTATAAGGCGCGGTTTTCCGTTTCTCCAGATAGTGTGGTAGCCAAGCCGTCAGATGATTTAGCGACGGAAGCAGCTAAACTTTCCGAGAGAGAATCGCCAAGGACCCCGTCGGACGCCATTCTTGTCGACATGGACGCTGGTGCCGAAGTGGCGACCACCGACACCCTTTGACCAGAAAAGACCCATGATGTTGTTTGTTTGTAGGAAGTTGTAGGTGAAGGTGTAAGTTTAGGTATAGGTTATCTAGGTGGGCTCTGTTAGCTTGTTATACTTCCCAATATGAATGAAGGTTTGGGGTATTCACCTTTGACTGAGTTGATAGGTGAGATGTCGTTGAAAGAAGCTTGTTTGAGTTGCAAATAAGGTGTTTGGGGGGGTTGGCGATCAGCTTTATACAAGATCTTGCTTCCTGTTGGCACAGGCACAGGCACGTCAGTCCAATCGAAATCTTGGCAGGGACCATGGAGGGAGTGAGAGGCCTCTGTCATTCGATCATGCAGTGACATGCTGTGGCGTCACAATAGTGACGTAGCACGCGGTTATGTAGGGAAAGACAAACCAGCCTAAAACTGTTCAATTTGTCTAAGAAAAGGAGCAAAAATACAGGGAAATCTCCAGAACTAGCATAGTTGGGATTAAAGATTAGGCTGTTCAAACGTTTATCGCATTTTACCTTTGCCTCTCCATACTGATACTGGACAGGTTCCGTCACCGCATAACCCTAAATCTTACTATTTCCCGAGCTGCATGCGTAGTACGTACCTACCTAGATAGGCAGGTGGCTGTGCAATGCAAACGCCACACCTGATCACCACTGCAATTGGACGATCGAGAAGTAGAGAACTTCACTATAACATGGTTGTCCCAGAATCAAGGCTTGAAATGAACCCTTGCAAATCTTGTCTAATTATGTCCAAGTGAAACATCACGAACGAGATCAGAGCAAGGAAGCCACGATGATCTCGCTTGCAGCCTCAAAATATACGCGTCAACAATCGTCGATACTGCCACATAAACGAGAATGCACTACCCTCAACTTAACAAAGATTGGGTAGGATACTTCTTTTATCAAAGTGAATATCCACCTGTGCATGGAAAGATTTCACAGATAGAAAGTTACGGACACAACCCCCTAAGATACCCGCATCAATGGGCCGAGTCTGTATTGCTTTGATCCAACATTCAATGCCTTCTTACCCATTTCTTTTCATCTTGCAAGTGTGGGTGAAGCTCTTGTTGTTTGACAAACATCGCTAAATAATGTAATATGGAGCTTCATGTTCAGACAATGCTATTCAGGAACTTATCATTCACTTCGTCGGAAGATGTCATCGCAGTGTTGAATAAGCTATGTGCCAAATGTACAACACCAAGAACAACATAACAATGTATTCACCTCACGGCCAAGAGAACAAAAGAACAGCAAGAACCATGGGATATATAACACACGATTTGAAACACATCTGGATCTTCCTCATCACCCACAAATTACTTGCAAACCGAACCGTACGTACAGAGTAAGTCCCACCGCGAAAATGTCTGACACTAACAAAGCTAACTCTTCCAAGAATCAGCAGATTCGCCGTCGATCTACTCGATCGACTCGTGGACAGCCAGGCCCTTTCTTACAGTCCCACTACGTTATGGGAGAAGCAGCCACTCGCCCACCACCAACACGCAGACGTCGCCGTGCCGCCAGGAACAACATCCCGGCCTCTGGTTCCGCGGTAAAACGTGATGACGAAGAAGAAGAGGAGGAGGAGGATGGTGATGAGGAGATGCAGGACTGCATTCATGTGGCCGCTCAGGTTCCCCAGCCGAACCCCTTTCAGCAACCTGCTCCTCAGCAGCCACAGGCGTTTCCACAGCAAGTTCCTGCACAACAGGCCCAGCCAGCCTCTCCGATCAAGATGCAACAGGCGGCCCCTCAGGCACCTGCTCATCAGCCTGTGGAATTGCAATCAACGCCAATGATGCCTCAGATGGTTCCTGGCCCCATCGCCTATGGAAATAACGGAAACCAGCCAGCTTTGCGCACCGCCAACGGGCAGCTGGTTGACAATTTTGAGCTGAACTCAATGATTCTAGATGATGACCCATTGTTCAACTCCTTTCCCCAGGGGCCTGCTATGGCGGACCAAGATGACCAGGAGATCGATGTGATGGAGCAGTATCGTCTCACCATGGATCAAGGTCTTGCAGAAGCGCGCTTGATCGCAGAAAGAGAGAAACTGGCAGAGAAAGAGCTGGCCGAAGCCGCTGCAAACGACGACGCAATGTTTGATCAGTTCATCAACTTCAATCCTAACTAAGTAACAGCAGGACTGTTGAGAAGGTAAGCCCTCAGTTGGGACTGAAGGTTACTAACATTTCTTTTCTAGGTGTGTATGTATTTGGACATCAAACTGCCTGGCTAGAGCTGGCTGTGTTTTCGCCTGGCGCCAAGGTATTTATTTCATCAAGCGGTAGGTGGTCACTAGAACTATCTCATCGGTAAGACAGTAAGAACAATAGGTAAACTAAACAAATAAAACTAAGGAATCTTAGACCAAACTTTGACCCTGACTGTGTATAATGTGAAATGTCGTATGCTAAATATACATATAATCTGCTGTTCATGGTACAATCATGCTAGTCAGTGATGTTGGAGAGCCATCCATCCTGCAGCGACTAAGCTCTCACGGCCCATCCGGTCGCCAGCACCTGTCCAATAGAACAGACCCCCAAGTCCCATTGCCTTAGCATAGCTTGCTTTGATGTCAACTGTGCTAGGAACATCGAAGGAGACAAAGCCCTTATCCCCTTTTTTATCAACGAAGGATGCCGCTGCGATGTTCTTATCGACGTTTGCACACTGAACCCATTCATCTGGCAAGTCGCAGTAGTCAATCTCACCTGCGCCCTTAAAAGGATGACCTGGCCCACGCGCCTGACCAAAGTATCTGGCGTATACTGGAATACCGAGAACGATCTTGCGGCTAGGAAAGCCGTTGGCAGTGAGGAAGTCGACTCCACGCTGGCAGGACTTGCGAAGAGTAGGATATACCTCGTTGAGGTTCTGGCTCGGAGGAAGAAGCTGCGCATGGTGGCCGCAGACATCAGTCCAGCTACCCGTGAAGTCATAACCCATGAGGTTGAGAAAGTCGAGCACTCGGGACACAGCTGGCAAGTTGAGGTGCTTAAGACAGTATTCGCCTGTGGGAAGAGCGCTTGTCAACAGGTACCTGGGAGCCGGCATGGTCTCGCGAATGGCTTGAAGGAACAGAAGATAGTCCCGTCCCGCTTCTGGAGTCTGAGGGTGCTCCCAATCAACTATCATAGAGAGTTAACTTTGCTACAATGAGATAGAAGTCCACGTACTGTCAACACCGTCGAAACAATGAGCTACGCAAAACTCCTTGATTTGTTGCGCAAACGTTTGCCTCGCCCTTTTGCTCGCAGCAAGCGCAGGGAACTCTTTGCTGCTGGAGCCACCACCAATTGAGACGAGTGTCTTGATATGCGGGTGTTGGCTCTTCAACTTGGCAATCGCTGCAAGACAGCCTTTCTCGCCATCGACTACCTTGTCATTGTCGGCCCAGTCATCAATAGCCTAGCGGTAGCAGTGTGCAAGTCAGTGCATAATATTCATGGATTTGAAGGTGTTTACTGACTCGTAGTGTACCGTTTTCATTGACGCTGTAGGAGTTAGAATGAATTTGCACAGTTGTATTTTAGGAGTCGTCTTACCCAACAAAGGCGTAGAATATGTGTGTGATAGACGCAGTATCCAAGCAGGACGGAGGACGTTCTTTGTAGCAGCGCCACGAGGGATAGTACACGGCGTTGATGTATTGATCAGGCATTTTGGAACCGAGGAATAATGAGGAGTAAAGACAAGTTCAAGATGAAGAAATTAATAAGAAGAGCTGAGAGGCCTTGGCTGTTGACTATTGATATGTTTCTCGCGTTGTACAAAGTCTCAGCCCAATGATGGCCCCACAAGCTGGGATTGCTTGGATGAGTAGAAAGGTGATTGGATATGTCCTCGTGTTGATCAAAAGCAAATAAAGGTATATGTAAGCATTGGGATACGACTGGGAACTATATTTGCGAGAATAGAGTGAATTGAAGGCGAGATAAAATGAGTTAAGAGTTGGAAAAGGGATGGGAGAGTGCCTTCTTATAGCACTTCACTCTTGAGGTAAGACGAGATGAGCCGGAACTCGGAAGGGCTTGCTACAAATCTAATTGCCACTGACATATGAGTTGGTTCATTTCTCTTACTTGGACAAGCATGTCAAAAATGAATAAAAGTTCCTTGAATTACTACTACATATTGAGACTGTTACACTAACCCATGGGAATCCAGTTTGACCTCATCGAATTAGAATACTCTTTTGTCATATCGTTCAATTTTCCCGTCATTGACACCATCTTTCAATCTGAACACCCTCTAACTCATCAAGAATATCAAAGTCCATGCCGGGCTGCCTTGAGGCTACAATAATGATATCGAATTTCACCAAGACATCTGCTCGCCAGTCTTCGTTGGGCAGACGACGCACCTGAGGAAATGCCGCTTGCTTAACCAAAGCATCGGTCCAGCAGGCATCGACCTCGCGCGAAATAGCCAGACTCTTGACGAGCTCTGCTCCGGGGGAGTTATCGATCTGCGACTGGCCTGCCTTAAAGCCCACGCCGACCACTAGCACGCGCGGAGTTCTATGATTGACCCTCTGTCGCAGTGTCTTGAGCATTTTCTCAGCAAGCCTAGATGGTCGAGAGTGCATCGCTCGTGTGGCGCACTCTAACAAAGGGAAGTGGCTGTTGGAAAGAAGGTAGAAGGGATTGACGGGGATGCAATGCCCGCCTACGCCAACGCCAGGGGCATACGGCATATACCCGAATGGCTTTGTAGAGGCAGCGTCGCAGACTTCATACGGATCAATGCCGTGTGGGACACATGCGTCTGCCATTTCGTTGGCATAGGCGATACAGACCATTCTTTGGCAGTTCTCGTAGAGCTTCATCATCTCAGCTACTTCTGGCTTCGAAACGGGGACGACCGTGTCGAATACAGTAGAGTATACTCGGTGGATGGCGTCGAGGGAGCCGGGGATGATGTCGTCCAGGCCTGAGATGATCTTTGGAATGGATTGAACAGGAGTTTCAACTCGGCCAGGATCGACTCGCTATAAAATATGAGTTTATAAGTCTATAGAAGGACGCATAGAGAAACATACCTCTGGGGACATTCCAGCAAAGAACTTGCGACTTGCAGCAAGAGGACCGAGAAGTTGACGGGTCATGCCAACAGCCACAGAGCTCTCAATAACAACTGTAGACCCAGAACGAGCAACTTCACCCACAGTCTTCAGCGCCTCGCGAAGATACGAAGAGTCGATCGTCTTATCAGGTCGAAGCAGCGTTGGGACCGAGATTAAGAAGTGCGTAGCCCTGCAAAGGTCTTGCGAATCTCTTGAGAACGACACATGATGTATATCCTGATACTCTGCACTGAGATCCTTGACTCTCTTGGCAAAGACGTCAAAGCCAATGACTTGATATCTCGAGGAGAACGAGCTGACTAGGTGTGTTCCAACGTAGCCAACGCCAATGACTGCGATAACTGGCTCATCGTGCTGGCTGACTTGAGTTGAGTGATATAGAGACTGGTCGATGGCAAAGCCCGTGTCTGAGGACGAGGAGCTGAGGGGAGGAGTGTCAGGATAGAAGGCAAAGCTGCCATCCGTACAGCTCCATGATGAAGTGCCTTGGGGAGTCAATGGAGGTCTCTTTTTCTCATCCAAGTTCAACGAAACCGGAGTTGAAAGAGACTTCAGGGGCATTACTTGAGCCATTGTGTTGAGTTAGGCTGAGTATGATGTAGTAATTATGAGTTAAGAGTGATTGAATGAACGATATGGATGAGTATTCCGTGAAAACAGATCTGGTTATATGCTCACAGGCATTGCACTTCCACAGACAAAGCTACCCTATTCAAGATCCATGGCTTTCGGCTGGTGCTTGAAGATCACTATGATTTCTGAGTTTTCCCTACTGTGAGCAAGTACTCTGTACAGTACAATGAGCCGTGCCGTCTCGGTCCACGGCGTTACCATCATGAGATCATCGCTATCATGAAACATTATCCCCACTCTCCCGGCTTTTCTAATCACGATGCTGATCTAGACTATTTCAGAAAGTTCCCAATCACTAGCACCGGCCATCTTAGTCTCGATATCGGTACTCCAGGCGCCCGGTTTGGTCTCCTCCCCCTGGCTCCGCATTCCAGTCACGGCGTCGATCATCCCCATGAGGAAGCAAGACAAAATCGATCCTCCCGATATGGTAAAACGCCTGGCCTAAAAGATGCATGACCGTTGCCGCGGGGACTTCTGCAGGGGTAAAAGCAGCTAGACTGCAATAACCTTGACGCCTCCCGACCCGAAAAGCTGGGTAGCTTTGTTGGCAGAAGAAGGCATCTTCTTACTCTAGCACATCAGCGGCTTTAAACTCTGCTGGTCCAAACCGAGCTTTTAGGTCCGTATCCACTACTGCCTGGTGTGTTTGCTTGTTAGTCGGGGAAGCATCACCATTCGAGGTTTTTGTTGTTGAGGCGTTTTGACTTCTGAGGCAAAGCTTTTTTGAATTATAAGCATGAAATTACAGTGGCTATTGCACAATAAACTCGCATTAGTTGTATGAAAGGCCTGAAGCCATTGCTCTCTGATGTCGGTGGTCCTCTGGCCATAAAAAAGTACCTCGTGTATGTTTGCTCAGAGTATAGGACTAGCACCAGCACCGGAGACACTCCGGAAATTCGCCATATTCACGATATCCATGATATTGATATTTAGTGATTTGAAATCTTCGGATGTTAATATTTTCTATGGATTGTTCCCTGAGTCGTTCCATCACCGATATGGCTTATAACATCGGAGTTCCACTTAGTAGAAAGCGTGGAGATATGGGGCAGTGGAACATCTGTAGTCACGATATCAAGCAGTATCGGCGAAACGGATTGCTTTGCTGATCCTAAAATGGCGTATAGAACTATTGAGTCATGTTTAGAAAGCTAACTGACCCTTTCCACTTGCTCTGGATCGAGCTGGGAAACCTGTTTGCCATGTGCTCAACAGCTAAGGACCCAAACTGGCCTCATCGGAGCAAGGTTTTCAAACACTATGACGCCTCATGAGACCATAGGAAGAAACAAATTATTCAAAATGCTGTCTGAGCTTACGGAGATCTTTAAGGTTGATTGGTTTCCCGATCTCGGCCGTGTCTATATGGCGTTTGGCTCATGAACGCTCATGCTAAAGGTTCCAGTCACGGCTAAATCTTGGTGTAGCGACTAAAGAAATACGATCACATCGAATGTTTGTGACAGAGAACATCCTTGCTACATTAGCCAGCCGCTCAACGGTTTAGGTATGGCTGAACAGAGAGAATCTCTTGGTCAGCACACCCTCACTCGTCTGCTTGTACGCTTGAAAGTCAAACCCCAGTTAGTTCGTGCATGTAAGCGACCCGGACCAGCGTTCCGTAGATGTCGTGATAGCTTGTTTGGTTCAAGAAGCCCGGGTGACAAGCATTAGTTTGCCTATGAAGGCTGCGTTGGGTGCTCCGTTCAGATGGAGGTGCTGGGAGGGTTAGCCCTTTGTCCTATGCATGTACTTCTGACAAGCTGTCAATTCATTGTTTAGCGCTGTAACTACTTGGAAGAATAACTACAATGATCAAACAAGGCAAAGCGAGTCGTTATTGAACTGACATAGATGGCTTTTCTCACTTAAACGTTTCATGGCTTGGATATTACATCGTAGAAGCTGACTAGACGACTTATCGCATTCCTGCAAAACCCACGACACTGGGACCCAAGAAACCGTTGTAAAATTAACTCTCAACTGCCGGACGTTTTGGAAAATCCGAATTCTGATTTTGTATTCTGGAGTCTTCCGCAAGGGGCAGTTCAGACGTGGTTCTTAGCCTACCGAGTCTAACGCCGAACTACAAACATACATCCACCCCCTTCTTTAGTAGCGTTCGACGGTGGCACCAAAGCCAACACCAACTGTTTTCTGTTTTTAATTCTGCTTAGTTAAGGACCGTTTGTGTGGTCCGTAAGCTAAACGTTAGCTTTCCTCTTTAGATCGTGTTTCGCAAGGCTTCAAGCCCCGGCTGTACCGATATGGCTAGGATTAACGTCGCGATGTGTTTCGGACATCCCATTTCAACGTTCGTCTAAGTCGCCATGATAGGGGAGATGTACCAAAAGAGCAAACAAGTAACTCCGTCTGAGCCATTTAGGAACGAAAAATCTGATTCATACAAGATCGTGATCGACGTCAGTGGAAGGTAGTTTAGTTTGTGATAGCGTCAAAGCCGATGGGGACGAGTTGACGACGATGGGGGCTGTATGGAGCTTGGCCATGTACGTAGCAAAGAAACGGAGTGTTTACTCATGGTTAGGAGTAAGAGAAGGGGTAAGAATGGAAGTTCGAGATGGAATAAATGATGCTTATGTTAAGCTTATACTCTGTATAACTCTTTCTGAAGTTATCATCTACACTTTGCTTCCAGCTCCTGAACCTCACCTCTTTCACTCGTTCCGCATCCATTGCTTTTGTCTCTTACATACTCTCTACAATGTTGTCTTCACGCGTTGCAGAAGCCCGAGAGGGTAAGAAGACAGTCAGTCAACCCCTTCCGATCTTTCACATCTCTCTAACATGTCGTAGAAGCACTCTGGGCTAAGTTCAGCTTCACTTCAAGAGAAGAGCCATCCGCCTCTGCCCTCCTTCTTCACCAAAGGGGCAAACAACAAGTTCACTCTCAGAGACATCGATGGTCACTTCCACGATGTTGCTTTGGGAGAAATCCTGGAGAGAACCAGCCAAGATGAGACGAGGTCATCAGATGAGAGCATTGGCCCTTCACTATTCACTGTCTCTCCCTCATACAAATCTTCCTTTGCCCAAACACCACTCTCCCCGCTTTCAGTCCGCACAAACTCCAAGCACGATAGCCCTTCAATTTCAGGATCTTCAGGGTATAGAGATCTTGTCGTTCCTCATCCCAGACTTCCTGATCCTGTGGCTCGACGTCGCGATAGTGGTTCAGAGTACAGCGAGGACGACGTCCCAGTTCAAACTACTAGATACGCTGTGACTGCCACTCAAACTTCACCTCGAAACTCTGTTCTGAAAGATACTGCTTCACCTCCTGCACCCAAGGTTGAGATCGATTCTGAGTCTCAGAACTTGGATGCGTATCTCCAGAAGTTTGGTCAGAGAAAGGTTACCCGACAGAAGTGGATAATGACGGGCTTTCTCATTTCTGTCAAGTAAGTCTCATTATTCTTCGATCAACTGAAAAGTGTCTAACATGATGCAGCTTTATGTTTATCTTTGCATCTTGGTGGTGGCCCCGGTACTATTATATCTACATCCCCTTCATTTCATTCCCGCTGGTCCTCAACTGTATCATGATCGCCTCTATTATCGTCATCACCCTCAAGAATCTCATGTTCTCTGAGAAGGTCATTGAACCTGACCACGTTGAGAACCTAGTAATGATCATGCCTTGTTACAACGAGACTCTCGAGGAATGCACCAAGTCACTTGATTCTCTTGTTGACCAAGTTGGCATTGACAATCACAAGAGGGGCATCATGGTTATTTGCGACGGCCGTGTTCGTGGACCTGGGATGGAAAAGACGACAGCCGCGTACCTTAATGAGGACATCTTCGTCGAGCAGCTTCACCGCGAGAAGATCACTAGAGCTTATCGAGCCTGGGACGGTCAAGTCATGGATGTCGAGATCTCTTGGGGCTACTACAAGGGCGTTCCATTCTACTGCATCGTCAAAGAGCAGAACCAGGGCAAACGCGATAGTCTCATTGTCGTCCGCTCATTCCTGTACAAGTTTAATGTCCGAAACACAAACCCAACGACCATCTTCTCTTCCCGGTTTCTGCTCTCAATGACCGACTGGCTTACCCAAGAGGTCAAAATTAACTCAGTCGACCATCTGATAGGCATGGATGCAGACACCGTCTTCGATAAGGTCTGCATCTCCGAGCTCCTTAAGGAATCAAAGTATCCAAATACAGTTGGTGTTTGTGGTTATGTTGCAGTTGATTTCAAGGACGGCAATTGGAACTTGTGGTCTGTCTATCAGAATGCCGAATACACAATTGCCCAAGGACTACGACGTCTACATCAATCCATTGCCACTAAGAAGGTGTCCTGTCTTCCTGGATGCTGTCAACTGCTCAAGATTTGCGACATGACTTGTGGTGACAAGGTACTCATTGAGCTCTTTGGATACTATCCCAGGCCCCTGGATGGCATGATCACACGCATTCGAGCTACCGCCTCCGAAGACCGAAACCATATCTGCCAGCTCCTCACAACATTCCCTGAAGCACAAACTCGTCAAGCTTTACGAGCAAGAGCTTACACGGATGTTCCTCATTCGTGGAGCGTTTTCCTCTCTCAGCGCCGTCGTTGGACACTTGGAGCTACAAGCAACGATCTGCTGCTTACCACAGCAAGACACTGTCAGTGGTGGGAGCGCATCCTGGCCTTTTCCAACGTTCTCACTTGGTGTCTCAACGTCTTTGTCATTGCCTCTATTGGCTGCATGATTGTAGCATTTATGCACCAGCCCTGGTGGATTATCATGGCCTTTGCAGGCATCATGATCATTCCTCTAGTCTACTACATTATCATGGCTATTTGGCTCCCTCAGTCTATGCTGGAGAGATTCCAGTACCTTCTTGGCTTATTCATATTTGTGGTTCTAGGACCCTTTCTGAACATAGCAGTTATGGTATTTGCAGTTTTTAATATGGATAGTTTTGGCTGGGGCAAGACTAGGAAGGTAGTTACTGAAACTCCCAAGGAACAAGTCCAGGAGAAGCAAACGATTGAGGGCAATGGAACTGGCTCGAACTCATCGCAAGGCTATCATAGCAGCTCTGTAAACGAGGAGGTGGCAACAGGAGCAGCCGTTAGGAGACCCACGGTGGTATACGTGCCTCCAACAACTACTCGCCAACCATAACTCAGGATAGTTAATTGTAGCCTTGTTTGCGTTAAAGTAACGTTATCATAGTAATAAACTTAAAGGTCTTAATTCACTAATCGAAAGCCCCTGTTGAGGGCGTTTAGCAAAAGAGCCTAAAAAGTCCCGATACTTGTGATGGTGTCGTGAAACTGTGATATATGCCAGACGCCCACCCTCACGTCATTTTCAACTCGATCATGCTCGTTTCTCAATTCTCACGCCCCTGCCGATCCCGATAACGCCGTTTTTCAACGTTCCATCCTCGGACTCTTTAGCCCCGCCATCGCCTAGAGAAAACTGGCGTTTACATTTCAGATAGCTCGAAGTATATCTCCATTGCACTAGACCGCGGGAGTGGCACTCTAAAACACTCCCTCTTGAAACAAATGTGTCGATCATGCACGTTTACGGTCTAAGAAAAGCAGGGCTATTATCAGGCACAGGCACCACGCGTTGAAAAACGCCATTGAAACAGCCATAGCCTTGCCTAGTCTAGCAGTTCCATGTGGACCAGTTTGTTTGCTGAGGGTGTCTTGAGTTCCAAGTTTGGGATACTCTCGGTGGAGTTTACAACGGCCTAGTGACCTGAATCGCTCAATCTAGATGTCATATAGACCTTTTCGGTCGTTGATCGGTGTGGTGGGTTCCCAAATCTGGATGGTCGACCATCTGTGACTGTGACCACCAGGAGGAGTAGTTCTAAAGGGTGGGTTGCTGTAAGATGCGTGAACGCTTGCTAGTTGGCCTTGTATTTCTTCTAGCAAGATTCAACGACACTAGATGGTGTTTATGACAACAATTTTGCTATCCTTCTCCACAAGCGGCGAAGGTGGTCCGAGGATGAACGCAATCATCGTCATCAGGAACCATTCAGCCGAACCTAGTAACGGTCTTAGGGATACCTAAGGACTATTGAGGGACCAAGATAACCAATAGTGCGTTTGAAAGGACCTGTCAAGTCCGTACCTTACATATATCTAGCAGTTCCGACGTGCTCATCTGCTGATCCTCACTTCTTTCACTACTCTCAAATCATCAACTCTTCATCAAGACATATATTCATTGTATAGTTATTAGATCACTTCGAAATGAAGTCTCTATCCCTCTTATCTCTGGCAGCTCTGCCAAGCATGGTGTTTGCGGATGGCTTCATTGCCAGACGCAGAGGGGCCGAAGTCAACGTCGCTGCCCGCCATGCTCACGATGCCTCAATCCAGCCTGAAGGACTGACCAAGCGAGCCACTTGCGGAAAAGGTGTTGGCTCGTGTCCCAAGGGACAGTGTTGCTCTGCTTCAGGTAACTGTGGCACTACGTCGAGTTACTGCACCTCACCTCAGTGTCAGATGGCATATAGCAATGGTAACTGTGATGGCAGGTATGTATATCTTTCTGTCCAGGTTATACGCCAGCTAATACTTCAATCAGCAAGAAACCCAAGGGAGAGACTACAGCCAATATCCCTAGGTCAAATTCTGGCAAAGCCCCTTATAGTGAGTTCTTAACACCAACGCCTTTTAGCAACTATTTCTAACCAGGTTCTAGACATCTATATCACCAATTGCAGCACCCCCGGGACCGTCGCTCTCACTTTTGACGACGGTCCTTACAAGTACACTGACCAGGTCTTGGATGTCCTCAAGAAGAATGACATGAAGGCAACATTCTTCATTGTCGGAAACAACCTCGGCAAGGGTCAAATCGACGATGAGTCTAAAGGCTGGCCTAAGATCCTCCGACGGATGCACTCTGAAGGCCATCAGCTCGCTTCCCACAGTTGGTCCCACGAGGATCTCTCTGCTGCATCTGATGAGATCCGCAAGCAGCAGGTCATATACAACGAGATGGCCTTCCGCAACATCTTTGGCTTCTTCCCCAAGTATATGCGTCCTCCGTACGGAACCTGTTCGCGAGTTTCTGGCTGTCTAGACTACGTAAACAAGCTTGGTTACCACGTCGTGAACTGGAATCTTGATACTAAGGATTACGAGAATGACTCGCCGGTTAAGATTCAGACCAGCAAGAACACCTTCTCAGATGGTGTCTCAACTGATGCTAAGAAGCACAGCTACATTGAGCTCAGCCATGATACACACGAGCAGACAGCTTATAACTTGACTGCTTTCATGATCAAGACTCTCAAGGCTCGGGGATACCGCTCTGTTCCTGTGGGTGAGTGTCTCGGAGATGATTCTAAGAACTGGTATGTCGATGCCAAGAGTACCAAATCTGGCACTACAGACTTCACTGGCAGTAGCAGTTACAGTAAGAACTCACCTCTCCTCTTCCCCCATCCCATCAAGATGAATGCCGATGTATTACAGATGCTCTCCAAGCATCTGGTACCACTCGGCTGTTTCGGAACTTTCTCCAGCCATACAATCTCTGTTGAACATCTTACTAAGTACATCACCACAGGTCCTCCTCCATATGATCCGCTCACTACTAAGGACGGTACTTGCGGTGCCAAGAATGGCGGCCTCAAGTGCACAGGATCCAAGTGGGGAGATTGCTGCTCCTACAACAACTTCTGGTAAGTCTATCTTGAACACCACCCTGCCCAACCTCTCACCCAGACAAACAACTAATCAACCATTTTTTTTCTCTCACAGCGGCTCATCATCTGGATACTGTGACGGCGGATGTCAGTCCAGTTTCGGAAAGTGCAACACATGGAAGGCTGGCAGCCCGCTGATTGTCTCGGATAATGGGCTCTGCGGCGACAAGTATCACCAGACCTGCAAGGGTTCTCGTTATGGCAACTGCTGCTCCAAGTATGGGTTCTGGTAAGTTTCGTCTAGTTACTCCTGCGTTGTCTCGATATTAACAATGTATCTAGCGGTAAAACGAGCGCATACTGTGAGGGTGGATGCCAGAGTGGCTTCGGAACTTGTCCTTATGCGTAAGATGGTGCAGTTGAAGTCATCTCGAAACGGCTTGTTGCATGATCCAGTAGGCATTATATAAATCTACTTCCTGTATATCGACGGTATTGGGAGTTTGTCGGACGGTTATCATGAGGTACCTATAATGAGGTTGTTGTTTAGTTCCAGTTCTTATCAAAATGCTACATCCAAGTGGATTGTCCTTTCGATAAAACCCTGATCTTTACAGAATGTCAACACAATTCTTTTTAATACCAACCTATGTATGGAAGATTTCTGAGTGATGGTTGAGATAAACCCTGTCCATTGTTAAACAACCCTGGTAAGACTCGATTTTGAGTCCAAACTTGCCCACACGGCCTGGGCCTGGAGTCTCTTCTCCCACAGATCTCAGTTGACGCCACTATGTAGCACCAAAATCTCGTCTACGTCCTCGTGCCGGCCGGGGCGTACAATCAATCGGGGGTTGTTGCTCTCACAGCATCTCGTCTTAGCCCCGGCAACTCGACATGTCGCGGATCTAGCCACCACGCGTTGAGACTGCATGTAGCCGCCTTATCGTGCGCTTACACACTAGATGTAACCAGACTCTCTCAGCATGAAAGATGCAGTAGTACAGCGTTCGACACCTAAAGCAGGCGGGAATACGGAGTAGGTAGTGGTAGAACGTGTCAACTCCGACTATACACTCCCTTTATCCGTCATACTTGGCACATAAGCTCAGCCTGACCATGTGGCGGGTGTTGGCTAAGTCAAGTTGGTAGTTTGTGTACCTGCCACCAACTTTGACAAGTCCATCTTGGCAACGCCCGCGAATATTCTCTTAGCCTCCACGTTTCTGAGGTGTCAGCTGTAACGTGAACCAACAGCCTATCTACACTCCACCCTATTTGGGTTCAAGTTGGACAATACCTGACTGTCCGTAACTGTTTGTTCGACGCCTGTCTGCCACTGGTTGAAAAGAAGTCATTCACAGCTCAATACATTATTCTTGAAGCCACCTTCGTATCGATAGCGCGTATTGGTCTCCAACACGTGTTGGTGATAGAAAAGTCCATGTCAACCAATGTCTCATTCATCAGTAGCATATCGCCGCGACCAACACTCAAAGAAATCAACTGTATTCTGTACGTACAATCGCAGAAATACTAGTTGCATGAGTTTGCAATAAAATTGCCAACTCCTTCGGGATGTTGTCGAGTTCAGTCCGTCAGTCATGCTGCTTATTGAAGTTTGTAGAGGTGAGGTCACTAGAGAATAATAACCCTCGACCAACATTAGAACAAAGGGCGATCGTAACGTTCCTGGATTTTGCCTAGATCTTGATTGATCCTCCGTGCATTCGATCACATCTCGCACCCTTCCATGTTTCCTGTGTCACACAGCGTTGGGGCCTGCAGCACTAGACCAACACCATACGCCTCCTGTTACAAACACCAGAACCAACACTCACCAATATGTCATATGTGACCTTTACAGCTGCCATTGTTAGCTCGGGACCGAGTTAAGCGCCGTATAAATAAGCTCGCCATCGACACTTTGACACCCTCTTGCAGGTCGTTTAATTGTAGGTGTTTGAGTGCGTGGGGCCGGTGTGGTCAGAAGAAAGCTGTTTGCTTCGTATCCACGGAGCCTCGTACCTATTGTACAGTGTGGGAGACGCCAACAACGATGTCAAGAAGCGCCTCTCGAATAATGCCACATGGAAACCTGTCTTGGAGGGAGGTCCAAGCTTGACGGCGTTTCCAGCTGTTGTATGACCAAAATCAGACGTTTCAAGGGACTCAAGACCGAAATCGCGACATATCTTCTCTGTTTTCACATCACCGTAGATCTTTGAGATGCTTAACCCTAAAGCGCAGGCCAAGCTCTCATATATATATGTCACTTGAATGGCTTGACCAAGAAATGACTTGTAGTTTGGTAGAAGTATTACACTTAGACCTAGTTGCGGTTCCCTACCGTACCACTAACGGGTAACGACATGTTGTTGACCGAGTCATTAATCACAAGGTAAAGTTTTTGGATGCAAACCCGTGAATCTTCAGTTTTTTGTCATTGGGGATAGTAATATGTCAATCCCAGCAGTAGCTCTTTGGCAATCTGCAGATACACACAAGAGGTGTGACGATAATAGCAGGCATATACACGTTTTAGCGATTCTATCGCAGCCTCTCAATACACTCACTGTACACACCCTTAGATGATACGTCCAGAGTCTCTGAAAAGACTATCCGGCAATCCACATAGCTCCGTCTACTCGACAAAAGCTCTCTGATAACCGTAGTCGCCACACAAATACCAGTTATCTTATCGATGTCAATCGGCTCCGTCTCGCCGCAATAGAAGCCCGTGCCCTCGGTCAAAGAAATAGAGACAGGAATGGTAGAAAGAAAAAAGATAACAACATAATGAACACAAAAAAATCCCTTTGCACGCACTTCGTAGATGGGCAGTAGTAATCTCACAGAGCCCTCAGCTTTGCCGGCTCCTTTCCCTGAACGCCCTGAACAATCCCGTCCTTTGTCATTAACAAGAAGCCTCGAAACCACAAACAACCACAAGGCCATAAGTAGCCATTTCGTCAGAAACCGCTTTTTTGATATGTTTATGGGTGAACGTTCCAAATCCGTGAAACATGCACTTTAGCGCTTGCACCTCCATGCTGAGCCAAACGCGGTAACAAAACCAGTGATGTGCGGAAGTTTGCCATCTTCATTCATCCCAAAGAGGTGGCTATTCTCCTCGCCTGGAGGAAGATGGAGAGCCGAAGCCTCCTGGATGCGGTTGCTGGCGTTCGTGGGGCTCTAAGGCATGGTCCTACATAACCGTCGAGGCTAGAAGGCGCGATTCAACATCGTCCATACCCATACCATCCATGCGAGGGCCCTCCATTCCCTGAAGCCTTTGCTCGATTGCCTGGAATCGTGGTTCGTAGCCTCCAGCTCGGGCTTCTAGATTCTCCATCCGCTTCTCAATGTTGTCGAGGCGCTGTTCAATGCGCATCAGACCCTGAGCCATGTCGTGATTTAACCGGTCGAGTTTGTTGGTGAATGATCGGATAGATGTAGCCAGAGGCGCGTTTTCCTGGCCAGGCGTGCCAGCGGGAACTCGCGGCTCATGGTTATGACGTCCCTCTTGGATAGCAAAGCGCCATTGGTTCCCAAGCTGAACTTCGCAAACAGCTTTGGCGCGGAAAGGACAATCAATCTTGCGCGTTGAAGGATTGCGCTTCTTGGCAGTACTGTTATACTTGACACCTCCGCGGTCGCAAACAAGATCGTAACGGGTAGGCTTGCCGTCGCGGTAGTTGGAAGCACGCAGCTTGACAATACCGTAGCCCTGGTCCTTGGCCACGCGCTGAACGGATGCCATCAGGTCATCGAAGGTCCTGAATATCCCTTCCGGCGGGGGTAATAGCGCTGGAGGTGGTGTATTCGGCATGACGAGTGATTGAGCCAGGGTGGCGGTTGTAACGGGGAAGTTAGGGTAAAGTGGGGAGGGCAAGTAGTTTGCCCAAGAAAAACGGCTTCGAAGCGGTATAAGAGGTCTTGGTACGAGGCGCAAAGTGATATCGCGAATAGGCGAGATGTGCTGTTGGTCGTGGTCGTGGTCGCGGTGGTGTAGTATGTATGCAAGAGGCTGGGCTGTGAGGACTTTTCCAATCCGCACTGTCGAACAAGTAGGTGCACTAAGAAGGTTTAGTGTTGATCCGGTCCGGGCGAGGCGGGCCACTGAGAGACCAGACCTGCACAAGGGAGGGGCACTAGGGGTGGAGTTACGTACCGTTTGCTGCGGGAGTCTCTTTTCGCGCGGCTTCGTGCAGTTGGGGGAACAAGCAAGGGCAAGGTAGCTCACACTGCTCACGTAGATTGAGGTGAGGTCAGGTACCGGACTCAACTCAGACTGTACGGAGCAAGTACAGATAGTGTTGGTTCAATAGGTATGGGGGTGTGGAGGGGTTCAACAACGTGGTGAGAGATCAAGACGGGGCGCTTGTGTAGCTTCAGAAGATGCGATTAAGAGAATGGGGACTTTATGACAGGAATTAGTTCGTGTTCAGTGATGAAAAACGGAGAATCGTGGTTGTTTTTGCTGGAAGTCCTGGTCTGATATAAATCAAGTTCTCAAAATGGACGCTAGGAAAGTAGGGGTGTGAAGCTTCACGGCTGATGGCAGGACCATGCAAGCCAAGCACGTGATGAACTGAAGGAAGCGTTCCAGGTTAGCAGTAGCAGTCAACACAGCGGACAGACGCAGCAGCGCAGGCTTTGTAAAGCGAAAAGGTGTTGCGAGTTGTTTCATAGGTAATTAGACATTGGGTGCGTTCTGGCTCTATCTCGATCCACGATAACCATCTGATGTTTATTAAACAAAGGGAGCTGCCAGACCTACCTAAGTTACGTATCAAATCGACACGGTGCGGGCTCCCCAAAACAAGCTCCAGTGCCAGTGCCAATCCCAGTCCCAATATCCGGGTTCGTTCCTGGTCCCTTGCCGTGCTTGCTTAATCAAGGCTCGTTCTCTGGTAGCGACCTTCAACTGCCTTGCCTGTATCCGTAACGGTACCTGACAGCCCAGCAAAACAACCCGAGAGGCCTGAGTGTGGTCACGGTAGCACCGCACCAGCAAAAACGTCCAAGCTTCTATCCTTCCCCTTGAAGTCCGCCCCACGTCGCGCAAGACGACAAGACGCAGTCAACCTCCTAAACTCTATGTGTGTACGCCATAGGCTTCTATTTCTAGCTTCCAGAACAATTCCCTGAATCAACAGGGCTTACGGAGTACAAGCGCTGATAATCCTGTCTTTTTCCCCTACAGTAGGGTAAAAGTAGAGCCTTGCTCCCTCTCACCAGTGTGATCCTTTCCCAATCACTCACACGGGGCTTTTTCATTTGCTCATCAGGCCCATTGTACTTCGGCCACCCGCAATCTCGTATTGCTGCTCAACACCCTCACCTCAAGTCTTGGATACCCTACCTCTGACCGGTGATATTGCCATATTCGCAACCATGAACCAGCAGCCTGCCGCTCAAAATAAGGCTCAGTCTCAAGCCCAAGATGCAGCCGGGCAAGAGGTCTGGGATGAGGCACGCCTCGAGGAAGCCATGAAACGGCTCAAGCTTCTACATATCAAGGTAATGTAGTTTACACAATGGAGAAGATACAAACATGCTCATCAGGCTCTTGTTTCAGGTCCGACGATTGAACGACACCATCCCGAAGATGATCAAACCGCTCGTGCAGAAGCAACCTTCACGTAGGCTACCTAATCTATCCGCGCTATGTGATGCTCTAAACTGATTTGCTTTATCTAGCCGATGTTATGTTTGCGGCTTTCATGACTTCAGTCAACGAAGCGCAGACCAACATAAAGGAAGTCACCAACTTGATGCGTGATGAGACCAGCCAAGAGATATTTGACCATGCCAACAAGAGAAGAGAAGAAGAGCCATTAGGAATCAAAACCTGGGAGTACTATGACGACCCTAACTGGTTCAAAATGGACGAGGAGTAGCGTCCCATGCATGGCGGTTATGGATGGATGGGTTTGCTTAGGAGTACTGGTGATAGGCGTTCTTCTTGTTTCGAGGTCGGATCTACGTATGTGGACAGTAGAACTACAGCACTGGGTGTGCTATCTTGCCAGGCGTAATTGAGCACGGTTTTGGATGTGTTTGAAGTCCTTTCTTGATGCGATTCACTGTCTCTCCTTAATATATCATTCCTTCTGCGATAGATTACCACGGGTGTTGCCAAACTGATAAAATATGAGCCCGCTTTTTAACACAGATGGATCAACAATCCACGTCTCATGTCTCTACCGTCAAATCAAGGCTACAAAATCAATTCGTATAAAAAGAGCCTGAGCACGACTCGAACTTGCAGCCAATACCAAAAGCCGAATATCAGTATCAAGATCACGTGCCCGGGCTGATCCACCAACCCTAGCTGATTGGCTAGCGGGGCAAGTGGGCAAGCGCACAGCGTCGTCTCTTTCCCACAAAATCAAAACTGGTGAAATTCCTCATTTTGCACCTCGACCAGACATCCCAAGTATCAACACCAAAGCCGCAGTCATGGTTTCGCAGAGAGTGACTTACCGCCGCCGCAATGGGTACGTCCTCACTTTGATGAGCTCGAAATAACCAGTCGAGCTATTGTTTTTCGCCGAACTGCTGTAACTGACAATCTCTTGCGCAGCTACAACACCACCTCCAACCGAACCCGAGTGATCAAGACTCCCGGTGGTGATATCCGTCTGCTTCACATCAAGAAGCGCGGCACTGTCCCCAAGTGTGGTGACTGCGGTGACAAGCTGTCTGGCGTAAGTCGACCTGCAACGACGAATCTTTTTTTGCGACGTGAAGGATGGGACGAGACAAACACGAAGCACGCACACTGGTTGGCTCAGGCCTGGCGACGAATACATACAACACCTTGATCGACGGCCACTACATCCCCTGATAATCGAATACTCTGCGGGCCCCTTCAACCAGCTAGCCGATCGTGTCGTCTCGTCCTGATCCCCTATCGCAAAAGAAAATTCGGACCTACCATGGAACATGTAAAACTAACTTGACCTTCCTATAGATCCCCGCCCTCCGACCCCGCGAGTACTCTCAGATCTCCAAGCCCAAGAAGACCGTCCAGCGTGCCTACGGTGGTTCTCGATGTGGCAACTGTGTCCGCGACCGCATCGTCCGAGCTTTCCTCATTGAGGAGCAGAAGATCGTCAAGAAGGTGCTGAAGGAGCAGGAGCAGAGCCAGAAGAAGAAATAAATGCAATTTCCATTGCCGGATTTGGCTTTGCGTGGGAGCAAGGGACTCTGAGGACTCGGTTCATTGCTTTGGTGTTCATTAGGGCAAAAGGGACTGCATGATATATCGGGCCGGTGCCAGAATGGTAGGCCGTCTGCCGTCTTAGGACTGCTACTATCCTCTTGGTGCTTTGAATGAGAAAAAGAACATCAAGCTGGCGTGGACCGTGCTATCGTCTATATGAGTGATATGACATCTCTGCACTTGGCGAACATGTGTCAAAAAGTACTCGTGGATGTGAAATAAAAGTTACTGGCGCCTAACGGTTGATATTACACTCACTTGTATCATATGTATGTGTGCTGGGATATCAACTATGATTTAATTCTAAATTATCCGAAGATTGGCCCAAGTACAATGTTGATGCGTAGACTCGAAATTCTACCACCAAGATGACGTGCAAGACCCGAAAAAATATCCCCCACGTTAGACAAGAATCTCATAATTCCAACATCGAAATAAACGCAATTCTTGCATCAACCACGAATTCTGTACTTCTGACATTTCACACTCTCCCAACTACCACATAACTATGGCATCAAGAGGTTTAATTCAGCCATGCAGCGCGCAGCGTGCCATACGCCAGGCTTTCTCCCAGGCTACCCGACCTAGCACTCAGTCTTCGATCGCAGCTACAAGGACCGCCGTTTCGACAGTCTCGCCTCCCTTCCAGGCTTCTGTCTCAAGTCGCCGACTTTTCCACGACGTTCCGAGCCGGAGAAGAGACCAGCAGCCGCCAGCGCAGCCTCCCCCGACCGACTTTAGCGAGCTCGACGTACTCGGCAATACTCCAGCGCCCTCCACTTCGGTTGACGTGTGCATGTACGATGGATTTGGGCTTAACAGTGGTCTCACGATCACGGGCGGTAATGGCGTTTTGCTGATTGATGGAGAGGTTTTCAACTGGCGCCCGTGGGAGGCCAAGGGTTCGCTGAATCTCGTCAACAAGAAGGGCCAGTTTGAGCTACCTCCGAACGCATTTTCGCTATTTGACTTGATATGGCCTCGACCCGGTATGTGGAATCGCCTTACTCGCTGTTCCTCACATGCGTGGTGGTTCTGAAAGAGTACCCTTTGCTAACTCAATTGCAGATCTTCTGGTGATCGGAGTTGGCCCATCGATCATGCCACTGGCTCCCGCAACGAGACGGATGATCTCTGAGCTCGGCATGCGAATCGAGCTTCTGGACACAAGGAACGCAGCAGCACAGTTCAACCTGTTGGCGACAGAACGAGGTGTTTCAAACGTAGCGGCCGCTTTGATACCGATTGGATGGAAGGATGGCGTTGGGGCGCAATGATTATCATACAACGGCAGTATGATGTGGATGTTGTTTGAGTATTGTAACAATATAAATGGGGAGATTGCGGTGTATTCTCCACGACCATTACCTGAAGAAGCGATAATCCCGAGAACAAATGTATAGACGAGGAACTATGTGTGTTCAGAAGCCATTTGAAGCTTTCTTTTACACGAATTAAAACTGCCAGCTGGTATCACTCGCCATTGTCCATCATCTATTCGAAAGCTGGTGTTTTTATCACAACCTTCACCAACCGTTTTCAACCCAAAACACTTGCTTTTGAAGGCTAGTGTGTGTTTGATACAACACACTGGGGTCTGCCACGATGAGTCCATTACAAGTTCCCTTCAATGCCGCATGTAGGTACAGCCGGTCCTCAACACGGTGGGGATTAGGTTGTGTCTCTCCACCTTGGACAAAACCATCCAGGTTCAAATGGCCTTTGGTGTCTCCATGAGCTTATCACAGTTTAACAACACCCGACCCCATATTTGGGAAATTTATAGTCTTTAAAGTGGTATTTGAATGGACAGCCAAGGCTCAGAATGGTCAATAACGAAATCAAGAGAATTTGGATTCAAAGAAATTGCCTTAAATAACAAATTTAAAACTGACATATCTTCAGGGTAGCTGTCCCCGCATCAAAATCTGCGAGATGCAAGAATGCCCCATGTCTTTCCTGCAGATTCGCTTCAGACATTCTTCCAATGGCGCTCATCCCCAAGGCAGGAGGAATGATGCAATACTCCAATTGGTTACTGCTCAGTAACCGACTCAAACCAAGATCTCGCAATACATCATCGCCCATCAATCATCACTTCAGCACAGTCAAACAATACCCACTTCTTGACTTAATCGAATTCAGTTTCGAATTTTGACATTTTAGGTCATCCTTAATTCATATTCTTCTTCTTTGTGGCGCGTCTGGACCGCGATTCACGTGGGCCACATAAAGTCGAGAAACTTCAAAATCTTGGCTGGGCCCTGAGCTGCAACCCAACCGACCCTTCTTTTGGCGTCTGAGTTTCTACTTCAGATTGGATTCTTGGCCCTGGTGTTGCAGTGCCACTCGCTTTGAATCCCTAGTGGAGAAAGATTGGTTACGGCCGTCGGAGAGACACGCGAATTTGGTGTTACTGCTGTAGTACCTTTCTTTGTTGGTGACTCAACAGCTGCAATCTCTGATACAGCTAGTGCTATTAACCAAGCTTCAAATTGGTTCAGCAAGTTACGGCCCAAGCACGACTCAACTATACGCATCCAAACCCATATATTTTGTCAAAAACTTTACAAAACAAGTTCAACTACCACCTTTGACCCATCCCTTGACACACAATGGCCTCTCCCGAAGTCGCCGTCCAACAGGACGTTTTCGACTCCACTGACCCTCATCTCACGGACCCTGCTCTTCTTAAAGACCATTCAGAGTTCAAGTCCTACAAAACAAGCCGCTATGAATATTCTGGCATTCGAGTTTTCTACCGACAACATGCCAAGGCTGATCAACTGCCCAAAGACCCTGCTCCATTGCCGTTATTGGTGTTTCTACATGGATTGGGAGGTTCTGTTGCTCAATTTCACCCTTTGCTAAGTAGTCTTGTCGATGAGGCCCCTTGTCTGGCGATCGACTACCCTGGTTGTGGACGCTCCGACTTCTCGGTCACCAGTTGGGACGCTTACAAGACAGACGCCCTGGTAGAACTCCTGGAGACCATAATTGAAGATTACCGAGACAAGGATGCAGGCCAACGTGTAGTTCTGATCGGTCATAGCATGGGAACAGCTCTCGCTGCCAGGTTGGCCAACACAAAGCTTGCTCATACAACAAGTCTAGCAGAGTATGTGGTAGGATTGGTGGCCATCTGCCCTGTGTCGAACCCTCCCGATGAGTCGAAAACAAAATTGTACAGGAGAGAAATGTGGATTCCAGGTTGGCTTTTTAACTTGTGGCGAACCTGGGATAGCTGGGGCGGCGCTGAAAGCCCCAGTGTCAAGCGTTTTGTTGGCGAAGGCGCCGATGAAGCTACTCGAAAACTACAGTATCGGTTCAATAAGCAGAGCCGTACACCAGTTTGGAGGCGCATGGCTAATGGTGCTCTGCCTGTCTATAATAATGGCAAGGCTGTAGGTGGCATCCCGACGTTGGAAACGTGGGCAGGACTGGATATTCCCGTCTACCTCATTGCTGGCGAGAAGGACAGTGTCACACCACCAAAGGAAGCCGATAAGATTGTCAAGGCACTTGACCCTGAGAAGACCCTTTCAGAATCACACGCTGGGGAAGAGACGCACGAGCCTATTGTTGATGCTGCCGCTCCCGTCAACACCTCGACACGACCACAGGATCATATACCTCAAGCTATTGTCGACCTTCGCGATGAACACTTTGTCAAGGTCAAGAATCCAGTGGATGAGAGTTCGGGAGAAGATAGTACCAACGATCCCTCTACTCCTAACGAGACCGTGGCAGAATTGCCTGCGCAGCCAAACCACCCAAAGAAGGTCGTCAAATCCGTCGTGATGCCCGCACCCGCAACACATGCTGTTTTATATACACCTTGCTCGGTTCGCGCTGTTGCCGGACTGATATCTGAATTTCTTGCCGAGCACGTTACTGGTAGGCTGTCCCTTGCCTGGCAGTTGCAATACCTTTCCCGTGAGGGGAAATGGGACGTCAAGAATCTCAACAAATGGAAGTCAGTGAACCCTGTGTCTGAGCCGATCGGACTCTATGGAAAACCTGTTTTCCGTGCCCTCAAGACACTCCGCGAAGCAGATGATGTCCACTGCCCCCCCAAGTTTGTTGCGAGGTGGGGTTCCATTGTGAAAGATGTCATTGACATCTCGAAAGACCAGCCTGTCTACGACCCCCGAGGCCTCGACCGTGCTGGGATTCACTATCACAAGTTCCCGACAGTTTCAAAGATCCCACCACAGCCACATGAGGTTGAGAAATTCATCAACTTAGTTGATGAGCTCCGCAAGAAGCAGACTGAGCGTGCCGTCACTGAGAAGTGGGCCGACCCCGATCAATGTGTCATTGGAGTTCACTGCCATTATGGCTTCAACCGCACGGGATACTTTATTGTATGCTATCTCGTTGAGCGTTGTGGTTTTGGTGTGAAGGAAGCCATCGACACATTTGCACAGGCAAGGCCGAATGGGATCCGACACTCTCACTTTCTGGACCGGCTGTATGTGCGGTATAATGTGGATTCTGTTCCTGCAAGTCAGACATGAGGCACCACTACTAAAAATGCGTTTGAGTTGGAGCAAAATGAGATGCGCAAGGGATCATTGGTTTCAATTTGGCTTCTTGTCATGAGCAACTCAAGTCAGGCGTTTGGATGGAGACTTTGTACTAAGACGGCGTATAATAGACGGGGACAGCGTGTGGATTTCATGTCTTTATTGTCACAAAGCGAAGGGAACGGCGTTAACAGGAACATGTAGACAATACCAGTCATTTCTGAGGGCACACATACAGGTCTAAAGCGATACCACTAGCAAACACAGCATTTCAAGCCCTCCACATATTATCAAGCGGGATAGTACTAATCAGTTCCATTGCACAGCAGATCAAACCTAGTGGAGCGATGTATATTGGCTGGAATTAAGATCGACATTTCACAACAGTACCAATCAACATTGTTACAGTCCAAATGAAATTCTATATCTGGGTATAGTACTCTCCATATCTCGACTAGAATCTAGCTATCCGCCTCTTTCCTCAATCCGTGTCATCATTCTGTCGGACGCCGTAGCATACATCAGACATTAATAGCGTGGTACTTGTCTCCAAGAGCCCACACTTCATCAAGGGCCTCCATACCGGCCTCCTGGACGTTGACCTTGCTCATCTTCTCCATGAGCTCCTCAGTAATGGCATCGACATCAACCTCGAGATACTCGCGGAGATACTTGCCAACATCTGTGTTCTCGACATTGCCGCGGATGTTCTCCGTTCGGGGACCGCCGGAGCTGTAGATGTTGACGTCGACGGCGGTGTGGCCGTGGGTGCTCCAGCCAACGTGGGCGCGCAGGGAAATAAGAGCAGAGAAGAGAACCAATGCGACCGCAGGGTTCTCGGCAATAGTGGTGATCTCCTTGTCGGAGGCGTCAGAAATACCGAGACCCTTGACAATGAGTTCCTCATTGATATACTTCTTGAGCTTCTCCTTGTCCTTCTTGGAGTTAGAGTTGGATGCGATGTGGGCATTCAGCTTGGCTTGGAGCCACTCGGCCGAAGCAGTTGCGTTGGCAAGGACCTTGGGGTACCAGTTATAGACAGGGAGGTGGCCAGGTTCCTGAATCGCAGTGGCGAGACCTCCGGTTTCATGATCGCTGGTTGCGACAAGAACAGTCTCAGTCTTGCTCTGCTTGATGAAGTCGAGAACAGCCTGGAAGGTCTTGTCGTACTCAAGAACCTCATGGACCTGAGCGGCAGGGTCGTTGATGTGGCCAGCATGGTCGATTCGGCTACCCTCAATCATGATGAAGAAGCCCTTGTCACTCTTCTCAGTGGCTTTCTCCAGAGCACGAAGAGCAGTCTTGGCCATCTCGCTCAGTGAAGGGTAGACGTCGTTGTGGTTTCGGCGGTCAATCTCGAAGGGCATGTCACTTGAGGCAAACAGTCCGAGGAAAGGGAGCTTGACGTTGTTACCGCCCCTGAGAGCGTCAAAACCAGCGCGGTTGTCGGTGTAAGACCAGTTGTGCTTCTCCTTTGCGATCTTGACCACGTCTGTGTCATCGGCGCGGCAGCTGCCCTCTGTGCTGTTGGGCAGGAAGTTGCAGCGGCCACCACCAAGCATGAGGTCCACGGTTCGGCCCAAAACGCCCTCTCCGATCTGCTGAAGAGCGATCTCGTCTTCCATTTCTCGGAGAATAACGTGCGAGTTGAAACAGGCAGGGGTGGCATCCTGTAGTCTTGATTAGTCTCGCTATAGTTTGTACTCGCCTAAATCATGCATACCTCAATCTTTGTTGTGACGACAAGACCAGTGTGATATCCAGCGCGCTTGGCAGCTTCTAGGACAGTTCCGCAAGGATCGTGGTTTGGTAGGGTAGAAATAGCACCGTTGTAGGTCTTCTTGCCGCAGGAGAAAGCAGTGGCACCAGCAGCGCTGTCTGTGACGAGGGAGCTGTTGGAGCGAGTCCTGCTTGAGCCCCAGAAGTGCTTGTCGAGAGTGAGGGTATCGCCAAAGGGAAGATCTTCAACGTGTTGTCTAAAGCTGCGCGTCAAAGACAGAGGCGCAGGACCCATGCCGTCAGACACCATAAAGACGAGATTTCGCTTCGCCGCAGGTGTGTTATGGTCATGCTTGGTCTGCTGCGCATGCTGAGTCCAAATCGCAATGACAATAACAGCTGCAGTAGCGATCAAAGCCCAAACAAAAAGGCCGATTTCGCGCAGTCGCGAGTTCCGGGCGGCCTTGCTATGAGCATGGTCTTCGGAGCGGTCGTGACCAGACCCGGACAAGAGAGGATCGTTTTCGTTGGCCTGAGGAGAAGGCATCGTTAGCTAAGGAAGCAGAACTGGGGTTTGACAGTCTTGAAGCTTGAGGAGGAAGCTCAAGCTGAAGCTGGAGCTGGGGGGAGACAAACCATTGTATCTGGCCGCGTAAGGAGGGAGGTGTTGTGCAAGGGAGAAGTGCACACTTGAAATCGGTTGGATGGCTGATCACGGCTTTGTAGCACCTCACATGAGACACTGCCTGTTGGAGCTGTCTGCCGGGAGCTTTAGTTAGTATATAGTATATACAGGGGGTTGGCGTTCCATTATCAGTGGAGTGTGTGACATCAGTGATAGGCGGGTTGTCATAAAGTTCGCACACCGCGATAAACAAGGTATTTTTAAAGGCCCAACTCTATTTCATGATAACAGATTTGTTATATGAAATTTGTATTATGAAGAGGCCACCATCTGTTTCTGTAAATCAAAGTCCTGATGCAGCTTGCAAACCATGACATTACCTTCTCAAGCTTCTCATGATCCCTACCTGCATATTGTTTCTGCTCGTATTTTATTGCCCAGCTGAGGAGCTGAAGTGGGTGGGACGGGATAATGTCTTATTGCCTGCGACAATCTGTCTCGGGATATAGCACAGCCAATGGCGTTATCTTATCTTGACCACGCGAGCATGATCTTGGCACCTTCTTGAGATCATGAGGTGCTCCATCAGATGGTTTTCACGGTCAGTGTAAAAAGCTATCACGTGCACCATTAAGTCAACTCTATGAAGAAACTTCCAGCTAATGACTCATGTTTTAACCTTACTCATTCTTCTTTCAACGAAGGAGGTGGTAAAGCAGCCAACCTCCGTAACGCACGTTTCAACAGGCTATGACGGCTCGTAACAACCCGTCCGATACTTTAACTCAGAAGGCTGCTTATAGCAGAACATCAACCGATCATGCCGTTCGCTCAAGCCTATTGTGCTGCTATAACACATGGCCGATGAAGAAAATATGTCCCAAATCCCAATGTCTAAGAAACATTAACGTTGCTTTCACTGCCTGGACGGCCAAGCGGCCATTCTACAACCTCTTATCGAGCTGCGATCCAACTCGACATGATGGATCCAATGGGCTCTGGAATAAGAGTGAAAGCTTGGTATCACAGAGGTGTTTGTGGCCAAGCCGCATGTTTGAGTAACCAAATGCACGTTGCTTCTTCGGAACGAGTGATGACGGTTGTCAAACCAGTTCGCTAGGCAAGAGTTGCTACACATAAGCGTAGGTGCTCACGATGGGCCATCAAACAGACCGAAGCGCGAACCGTTTAAACAGCCAGCAATCTTGCAATTGCCAGTCGAGCCATAACAACAAACCTCTGTCTCCGCCAGCAAGTGCCATATGATGCTGATCATGATATGTCTCGAGCTCTCTCGGACGACTTGCCTCAAACTCAATTTCCAGGATCATCGTTATGCTTCTCAATCTCTGGCACCGCTCATGTTACTCGACGAGCGAAGCGCGCAACAGACCAAAAGACCTGGAACAATGTCCGAAAAGCCCACATGTGTGGCTACGTTTTATTTCTTAACCTGTGTGGATGTTATGGCGAGCTCCAATTCGAGACCTTATGTGCTCAAATATACCAAGAACTTCACCGGATCAACGAGCCAGAGGCATGGACTTCAGAAGCGATGGACGAGCTACCCTTTACTCTTTCCGATGACTGTGTCCCTGGTTGGCACAACACACGATTGATTCAAACATGTGAAGTTTGCTGCGCCCAGTGGTGGTTCGACTGCCCTTCTGTTTCAGTACCAGGCTATCCGCATTACTACCATACTACCAACGGAAGCTGAAGGCCCGGGAGAACATATTGTACGATAAGCCGAAGACGATTTAGAGAGGTGCAGCCCAAGCTGACAGTGGAGGATATTGTGACTGCAGATGGAGCGCGTTGTTGAGGGTGATCATCAAGTTTTTGTTGGATATTGTCATGGCTCTTAATACCTGCACAATCGATATATTTACCAACTGGAGACCAAGGTTCTTGCGATACATTTTGTAGGAGTTGTCTCCCGGGTTCTGAAAGACTGCGACGAAAACCATGTGCAGCATCTGCAGCGAACATTTGGAGCTCTGTGCCTCCGTAGATTGTATAACACCTTTTGAGGGTTACGGTACCTCGTGAGACAGGACTTACATTGATTGGCTCTCGCGATACCAGATGTATTCTCCCTATCTTGAACCCAATGGTATACTTTTCTTATAGTCAGACCGAAGCTGCGCCTTGGTGACTCCGAGTACCTTGGGTAACAGCCTTCAGCGCAGGTGAAAAGATTTCTTGAGCGTTAAGCCAGTGGTACTCGAAAGCAACAGAGACAGGAAGACAACATGCCGTGGTTGTGAGATACCTAGCATCTAACACGCTTGGTGCTAGCGTAAAATTCGAAAATTCGTATTGAAGTCGAGATATGGGACCTCTCGATGCCTTCCGACTGGCTGCTTTCTCTACTTAGAGAGTCCAGACCCCTGTTTATTCGGAACTGTAGCCGGCAATCATACAAAAGGGGAAATTCTTCCTGAAACCATCAATCTAGTGAAAACTCACCTTGCTTGTTGATGGAGTGAGGAACAAGACATCAATATCAACATATGAGATGAAGTTGTATTTTGCGTTATCCGCCGAGGCGGGATAATTGTGGATAAGAAGCTTGTTATGAAAGCTTGGCTCTGGGCAGTGACAGAGCATGAGACTGCGCATCGGCGATTGGCGTGGAGTTTTGGCATTGATTGACATCGTCAGAAACGTCACAGTAGGTAGAGAATTGGACTAGGGACGGGTAATCGGCTTCAAAAGTTCAGCTCATCCCAGCCTGGACCGCATATTGACGCCGGAAATACACTAATAGCAGTGGCTGCGAAATTGTCAATTCGATAGCGAGACGAAGGCGCCCCCTAAATTGCCAAATTCTTTCCACTGAAACCCTTTCCCCCTTGGTGGTTGGTGGCCGCTGACGGGCTGAGTTCCCCTGCATCGCAAGACAAGCACCCTTGGATTTATTTTTATTCGAGGCCCGCAAGGCGAGGGTGTCTTATCCTCTTATGTAACTCGACCTTGAACTCGACTTGATCCTCTTCGCTTCAGCTGGGCTGATGGATCTCTCCAACTTCCAGGCCCTTTCTTTTATCCTGCTTTTTCCTCTGCTTAGAGGATCAAGTTGTTCGTCTTCCCCCCCTTTCCCCCGCGTCGAGCATAATTACCTGCGCCATGTCGACTTCACGAGACTTCGCTATCCCAGCGGAGCGCGATAATCCGCCGCAGGACAATATAGAGATGGAGAGTCGTCAAAGCCATTCGTCAAACACCAACGTCTCTGACGAAAAGGACGAGCAACATGTTCGGTATAACCTCACTCTCAACACCCAGAATCTCTCCCCGCCCAGGGCCGAACCCATACGGCCAGTGCGATCCGATACCGAGGTCCATCGCGAGATGAACTTTTCGCCCTCGATACTGCGACGTCGAATAACTCGCGTTCCAACGTTCAAAACCATTGAAGATTACGATGACTTCGAGACCAACTTTGGCGATCGGCCAGGCTGGCAACCTGGGTCTGAACCTGGCTACGACCCTATGCTCCCCGATGGAGGCCATGCTTCGATGCCCACGCTTCAAGCGCCCTGCCAGATTTCTGTCATCGATTTCGCGCAGGATAATATGGTCAAGCGCCACTTCGATAACGCAAGTTTCATAAGCTTCCTTGATCAACCAAAGGAAGAGTGGGCAAAGTGCCGGTGGATCAACGTCAATGGGCTTAGTTGGGATGTCATCCAGGCTATTGGAAGTAAGAAGGGTCTGCACAAGCTGGCCTTGGAGGATTTAATGCAGATTCGAAACAGAACCAAGGCCGATTGGTACCCAAACCATGCTTTTATCGTCATGACTTTACAGAAGCTCGTTCACTTGGTTGATGATGAGGATGATTCCTCGGATACTAGCAGCACATACTCGACCAAGACACTGAGCGCGTTGAGAGGATCAGTAAGACAACTTTGGAAGAGCCGCAGGACGGCCGACCCCGAGAAGGACTTCACAAGTTCTTTGAGGCCACATGATCCTACATCAGACTTGCAGGAGACTGGCATGATACGGACATTACAGCGATATCACGCCTCTGGAAACGAGGCGCGAACAGAATTCATGGAAAGCCACTCATCTCTTACACCCTATCAGATGGCTGTGTCGGCAGAGCAGGTCTCTATCTTTCTGACTTCTGATAATACTGTCATCTCCTTCTTTGAGGTTTCGGCTGGCGACATTGAGCGCCCTATCGTGACCCGTCTTAGCACACCTGGCACGATTTTGCGCGAGTCAAACGATGCATCTTTGCTATGCCAGGGAATCATAGATGCTATTATCGATCTTGCGATCCCTTTGACGGCTATCTATACTGACATTATTGCCGATATCGAGTTGGATGTCCTTACATCCCCTAGCATCAGTCAAAGCAAGAAGCTCTACGTTTGCATCAGCGAGATCAACAAGATGCTCAGCTTCCTGAACCCGATCGACAATCTGGTTAATGTCCTTCGCGATCACAAAACGTCCATGACTCATGACCAATCCATGAAAGAACTAGAGAATCCTTTGTCTGGTGTTATTGTCACTCCCATGACACACACTTATCTTGGTGATGTTCTTGATCACTGTATCATGATCACCGAAGCTCTCCAACAGCTGAAGCAATCATCTGATAACCTTATCAACCTCATTTTCAACACCATCTCAGCTCACCAGAACGAGTCTATGAAGCAACTCACTACGGTGACCATTATTTTCCTGCCCCTTACGTTTATTACTGGATTTTTCGGACAGAATTTTGCCGAGGAGGGATTTCCCGAGATTCACCACGGCATCTGGTACTTGTAAGTCTACTCACATACCTATCCTCTACATGATTCGCGATGCTAACAACTCTCAGCTGGGCTTGCGCTGTCCCAACCGTCGTGGCTACAATCCTGATTCTCATGAGAGAAATGATCTACAACTGGCTCGTGAGCATGGTGCAGAGAAGACATATCCTTACACTCAGAAAGAAGAAGAAGAAGACCAAGCAGCAAAAGATCAAGCTCAAAGTGTAAGAGTGCGATTGTATAGGTTGAACGGCCATAGCATTTAGATTTGATGATACCCACGCATTATTAAACGGAGTAGGAGTAATGTTCATCGATGAGAAGCATTGAAGTTTTCGTACAGTATTCTGAAGTAGAGTCACTGATCAATGCTATTATAATAGCAAATAACATTATTTATTGAGACTTCGATTGATGATACTACATCTATTGAATGATTGCTTCTAGAATTTGAGTGTCAGTTCAAATGCTGACATAAGGGTTTTTTTTAGGGGTGTGCACACTTAAGGTGGGCCCCTGGAGCCTAAGTTACAGGCAGCAACGACCTGTGCCACCCCAGTTGAAGCTCAATCCATTGCTCACGGTGCTTGTATTTATCTGACCTCAGCCCAGACAAGAAAGGACAGAAGAATCTAAGATGAGCCATCTCTCAAATTGAAAAGAATCCAGACTCACAATTTTTTGAACCGATGATTTCCTCTGTCTCGTCTTTCTTCTTATATCTCGGAAAGCTTTGAATCGATCTTCACCACTGCGCGTTCCCTGCTGCATCACAGCTGGCTAGTCTACGCCTCAAAGTAAACAAAGCAATATGTCGCAGACCGACGACGCCAAACATGAAGATGATATTCAGTATGGCTCAGTGGGGGTGATCCGAGAAGAGTTGGAAGAAAAGTAAGCACCTACAATCCATAAAGAACAATCTCCCTAATTAACATCATCAAAGATATCCCAATCGTCCGAGGAACCACTCGAAGACGCTTGTATTCTCTGAACTCTTTCGAGAAGTCTTTAACCCGCTCAGCGAGAACAAGAAGCAGAATGCCACAGGCACAGGCCCTAGAAAGGCCTTCCGTGGTGTAAACAAGCTTTCTCCGCATGAACAGCGTCGACACATTATCGAGCGCTTCATCATTCGATGGCGCAAAGAAGTTGGTCCTGACTTCTATCCTGCTTTGCGCTTGATTCTCCCAGACAAGGATCGCGACCGTGGAGTTTATGGCCTCAAAGAAAACACAATTGGGAAATTGCTCGTTAAACTTATGAAGATCGACAAAAACTCAGAAGATGGATACAATCTGCTGCATTGGAAGTTACCTGGTCAGACCTCAGCATTGCGTCTGGCGGGTGACTTTGCTGGACGTTGCTTTGAAGTCATCTCCAAGCGGCCAATGCGGACCCGGGTCGGAAGCATGACGATTGCCGAAGTAAATGAGCAACTGGATAAGCTGGCTGCATCAGCGGGAGAAGCAGAGAATCTGCGTGTCTTTGAGACTTTCTACAATCGCATGAACTCCGAAGAGCTCATGTGGCTCATCCGAATCGTCCTCAAGCAAATGAAGGTTGGTGCTACAGAGAAGACTTTCCTGGATCTCTGGCACCCTGATGGTGATGCCCTGTTCAGTGTATCATCGAGTTTGAGACGTGTGTGCTGGGAATTGCACGACCCAGAAATCCGTCTTGAGCAGGATGAGACAGGTGTTGCTCTAATGCAATGTTTCCAACCGCAGCTCGCTCAATTTCAGATGCCCGCATCTTTCCAGACAATGATTGAGCTTCTTCGACCGACCGAAGAAGATCCAGAATTTTGGATCGAGGAAAAGCTGGACGGTGAGCGTATGCAAGTGCATATGGTCCAGGACAAGAGCCATCCTGGTGGCAGGAGATTCTGTTTCTGGTCAAGGAAAGCCAAAGATTACACATACCTTTACGGCGATGGCCTTCAGGATGAAAACTCAAGTCTTACAAGGCATCTCAAGGACGCCTTCAAATCGGGTGTCAAGAACTTAATTCTGGACGGTGAGATGATCACTTGGGATATGGGTGTCGACAAGATAGTGCCTTTTGGCACCCTCAAAACAGCCGCAATCTCAGAACAGCAAAACAAGTCGGATACGGATTCAGCTGGTCATCGCCCACTGTTCCGAGTCTTCGATATTCTTTACCTTAATGGTAAACCTCTAACGCAGTACACTTTGAGAGATCGACACCGAGCTTTGGAAAAGGCCATAAAGCCTGTTTACCGTCGACTTGAGATCCATAACTACACCAGCGCAACAAGTTGCGACGCCATAGAGCCTCTTCTACGTGAAGTTGTTGCCAATGCGTCTGAAGGCCTCGTGCTGAAGAATCCACGATCCATGTACCGCCTCAATAGCCGAAACGACGACTGGCTCAAGGTGAAGCCTGAATACATGTCCGAGTTTGGCGAGTCTCTGGACTGTGTCATTATTGGTGGCTACTATGGTTCGGGAAAACGAGGTGGCGGATTGTCGAGTTTTCTTTGTGGGTTGCGTGTTACTCAGAATCACATCCAAGCCGGCGCCAATCCTGAGAAGTGCTTCAGTTTCTTCAAAGTAGGTGGTGGTTTCCGGGGAGAAGATTATGCAGAGATCCGACACAGAACAGAAGGAAAATGGATGGAGTGGGATCAGAAAAACCCGCCCTCAGAATACATTGAGCTTGGAGGAGGTGAACAGAGGCAATATGAGCGACCTGATGTTTGGATCCGACCCAAGGACTCTGTTGTTGTTTCTGTCAAAGCTGCCAGTGTTGGACCTTCAGATCAATTTGCTCGTGGTTTTACCCTGCGTTTTCCACGATTCCGACGTCTTCGATTGGATCGAACATGGAATACCGCTCTCTCGCTTGAAGAGTTTCAGGAGTTGAAGCAAAAAGTTGACGAGGAATCAAAAGAGAAAGCAATGACTGTCGAGGACAGGAAGCGGCGCAATCCTAAACGAATCAAGAGAGAACTCACAATTGCCGGAGAAGATACGACAGCGGCAGAATTTGTTGGTGAAACGACCAAGCTGTTTGAGGGTCTGGAATTCTGTGTCCTTTCTGAATCACTTAAGCCCTACAAGAAAACAAAAACCCAGCTTGAGGCCATCATCAAGGAGAATGGTGGTACAGTCTCTCAAAGAGCTGCACCTGGAACTAATATGGTTCTTCTTGCAGACAAAAAGGTGGTGAAGGCTGCAAGTCTCATCAAAGGAGGAAACGTCGACATCATCCGTCCCAAATGGCTTAGAGACTGCTTGGAGCAGGACTTGGGAGCGTTTCTTTTGCCATTTGAGCACTCGCACCTGTTTCACGCTACTGATGCGTTGAAGCGGGCGGCGGAAGCAAATACAGATCAGTTTGGAGATAGCTACGCGCGGGACCTATCCATCGAAGAACTCAAACAAGTCATGGATGATATCCCCAAGATAGAGGACGGCATTCCCTTCGACAAAAGCGGATTTCTGCAACAACTTGAGGAACACGGTAAAGACCTAACAAATCTGAGAGGCTTTACTTTCCGACGCTGTGTTGTACTATTTCATCCTGTGGAAGCCGGCGATAAGAATGTCTTGAGGCTGAAGCATTTGGTGAAATACGCTGGAGGAAGTGTTACGGATGACGCAAATGATCTGTCTGTAACACATGTGGTAATCGAAGGCGACGACCCGATGCAGGTGGGCGAGGCGGCTGATATGGTACGCAAGGAGCTGAGCTCGAGGCGCATACAGCCAAGAGTCGTGACCGGGAAATGGATTGACGAGTGCTGGAAAGAAAGTACATTACTCGATGAGGAGCAGTTTGTGATTCCTTGAGTAATAATGGGGTATTTATAACATGTGTATACTACCTAGCCTTTATGTTTTATGTATGTAATGACATTCAACGCTCAAAAGGAGTCGTTGACGCAGACTTATTTACCAATAGTCAAGAATAGTCTGTCGCCCACGTCCCCGAGTCCTGGCTTCAGCATGCCACCACTGGTTAGCTCCTTGTCCACTCCTGCGATCCAAACCTCACATCCTTCGGGCCATTCGGCCGCGACTCTCTGAACACCCTCCTCAGCTCCAATGATAGCGAGAACAATGATTCGCTTGGCGCCCCATTCACGAAGAGTCTGGATGGCGGCAGCGCAGGTTCCACCGGTTGCGATGACGGGGTCAACCAAGATGGCGAGACTGCTGGCGCTGTTGCCGGAGGACTGATCCTGCTGGGGGAGATTGTTGTAATACTCAACAGGGTCGAGGGTTGCAGGCTCGCGATACATGCCCAGATGGTGAACTGGGACTGGTATAGGGAGCATAGTTTGAACAGCTGGAGATGTTAGTTATGAATCGGTGAGTAATTGGATGAAACGAACCATCAACCATGCCGAGACCTGATCGTAGAATGGGAACTAGAGATACTGTGCTTGGCTGGACAGTTGTGGAAGTGAACTGAAAGCCCAAAGGCGTTTCATCCTGTTCATGAGGATTAGTGAAGCTCAGTCTATATAGTCGATATGCTTCTTACCTGAGATCCTTCTGTTGCTTCCAAAGATGAAGCCAGAGCCTCGCATGAGACAATCAGAGAAATCTCATGGATCAGAGACTTGACATCTCTTGGGCTGTTGGTCTTTGAGCGAAGCTGAGCCAGCTTTGCCTTGAGACAAGGATGCTGAGAGACATGGACGTTTGAAGGCAACGAAGACATGGTAGCGGTTGAGTACACGGATTATTTTACAAGAAGTAAGAAATCTACGAGGAGATGATTAAGCACCCGTTTCACTGAGTGAGAGATGCTGGGACGAAGCCAAGGAGAAAGAGAAGAAGGAGAAAGAGAGAGAGAGAGAGAGAGAGAGAGAGAAGAGAGAGGAGAGAGGGATGGGGGGGGTTTTGTATGTATTTTTGGAGACAGTACTAGGGGTCATGCATCTACTGTAAGAATGACAGGACAGGACAGGAGAGAGACGAGGAGACGAGAGACACGTAACAAGACAGGACAAGACAAGACAAGAGAAGAGACGGGTCAACGTTATCAGCGCGTTCGTGTTGGTGCTACCACTAATACTTTGCAGTGAGATAATCCAATCGACGTTCTAATAGAGATCACAAGGCACGTCCGCGGCCGGTAGTCGGCGGGGTAGCTTGGTACTACAAGCCCTGGAGGACAGGGGGCTGAGGCCCGTGAGGGGATGCGGCGGAGGAGGGCGGGGTGCGATAAGATAAGAAGCGGTGAGCTCCGTGAGTGTTTCAGCACCTATCAACCAAATATTAGAATGTTAGAATGTTATCGAAACGAAACGCGGTGAGAGAGGAGTCGGGTCTTGACATTGGATATTCACCTGACACTGACACTCTTCTCTTGGTATTGGTATGATCAGTTCTCTAGAGAACCCTTGCTTAGGCATCAATTCGATACTATTGGATCATATAAACACTATACTTTTGCTCTAAAGTCTGTTATCTCATATCTCCTCATTCGTATATACCTAGGTAGACCCTTGAGACTCCACAAATACCAGAAACGCCAGTCATCATTTCGATAGCAGATGGATTCTCTGCTCGGCTTGTTTCTCACAGTATGATAATGCCGTCATATCCGCCGTTCCTACTCTAGCCGCAAAGTATCGCATCGCGTTCCCCATTGACAGCCTCAGACATTTTAATTTAACATCAAATATTAACTAGAAAGATTCTCCACTCAACAAAATGATTCTTTCCCTTCAATCTCTTTGTTATGCCACGCCGAAATCTTTGACTTGATGTGATTGTTTGACTATTTTCGCGACGACGCGATATTGAAGTTATGGCTGCTGAGTTTGAAAAGCAAATGCAATACTCGGCTTCTGGAGCCCACAACACGCCAGGCGACGATATAGAACTTGAGGGGGTGACTCAGAAGCCCATTGGCGATGGGATCGTAAGCCAACGCAATGAGAACACCACGGCTCAAATGCCATCGCAGTTAGAGCAACGCGATTCAGGGGCATACAACGCCCCAAAGGCCTATAGCAATCTTGACGAGACGTTGCCTCACTCTCAGCTCGATGAACTCTCACCAAGGCCGACGCAGGACCAATCAAGACGACAAAGCAACGTCGTCCGCCCTGAAAACTATGTCGAAGAGCCAAAGAGAAAGATGGAGAGCACATCCAAGCTCCTGACGGCGATATACACACTCTTATCTTATCTTCTTCGCCATTCTGGGAACACTGGCGCGTGTGGGCTTGACGGCATTGACGCGCTACAGTGGCACGCCTGTCATTTTTAACACATTATGGGCGAATTTCAGTGGAAGTCTTGTGATGGGGTTTCTCGCCGAGGACCGAAAACTCTTTCTGAATGAATGGGGCACTGCGACCTACGATCAAGCGATCAAGCGCGCCGAGCAGAAGGACGGAGATGAAGAGAATGACTCTGGACTGAACCAGGGGGATATATATTTGGCGGCAGCAAAAAAGGCTCACCTGGCGACGAAGAAGACGATTCCACTGTACATCGGACTTGCCACAGGGTTTTGCGGGAGTTTTATCAAGGATGTATTTTTGGCTTTGTCCAACGAGTTAAAAACACCGGGTTGGCCAGAGTCACCTACGAGCCGCAATGGAGGATACTCCTTTATGGCCATGCTGGCAGTAATTATCACGACTCTTTCGTTGTCGCTATCAGGTCTGTTCGTGGGGGGTCACCTAGCCATCGGCCTCCAACGCGTCACTCCATCGATCCCCTTTTCACTAAGTCGACGAGTTCTTGATCCCCTCGGCGTGCTCCTCGGCGTCGGCTGCTGGCTTGGGGCAGTCATACTCGCCATCTTCCCACCTCACGATGCCTGGCGGGGCCAAACTCTCTTTGCTCTCGTTTTTGGGCCGCTCGGCTGTCTTTTACGCTTTTATCTGTCACTCTATCTCAATGGTAAGAGGACAAGCTTTCCTATAGGAACATTCGTGGCAAATGTATTGGGTACGGTGGTTCTAGGCATGTCGTGGGATCTTGCGCATGTACCTCTAGGTGGAGTCGTCGGTTGCCAGGTACTTGAGGGTATCGAGGATGGATTCTGCGGATGCTTGACCACTATCTCGACATTTGTTGCTGAACTTTCGAGTTTACGACGACGAAGCTCATGGATCTATGGTACGACGAGTGTGGTTGTTTCTCTGGTATTAATGATCGCAGTGATGGGAGGACTGCGATGGAGCGAGGGCTACAGCAAGCTCTTGTGTACTGTATAGGTAAGTAGAGGTATAGAGCTCGGCTCAATAGAGAATTACCTTTGAGATTCGCATCGCCACATCTGATGAGTGGATACCATCAAGGACTCGATGCAAGGGCAAAGTCAAGCCATGAGAGCTTTTTTAATGAGTATAAAATGGCATATGCGAGGGCTTTCTGAGGCCTTTTCTGGGGAGACATCTAGCCATGGCGATTTACATACGACCGGAACCTTTGCTCACATTGTAATTATATGTGACAATAACCATTTATTGCATCCAGCGAAATCGATGGATTTTCCTAAGGAAAGAGGTCATCAACAACCTGTATTACCACCAGGCCCAACGCCTTTACCAACACCGCCAGAATCGCGACATCCATCGCTAGACCTGTCGCAAGAAGCATTGCAAGAAGCATTGCAAGAAGCATTGCAAGAAGCATCGCAAGGACCGTCACAAAAACCGTCACAAGAACCGTCGCAAAAACCGTCGCAAGAACCTTTGGCATCGGCAACGAGGAAGCAACTGCGCGATAGCCATCGCATGACCCAGTACAACAATCGGAAGAAGGCGGATAGACGCGCCAAGCAGGAGAAGAAAAGACTTGCTGGTAAGTCGATTGATAACATGCAAGACTTATCTGATGCCGACTCTGACCTTCCAAAAGCCTTTCCCTTGTCCTGGGTCCCGGTCGAGAACTGGGACAGGCCCAAAGTTCACCTCCGACAGTGGACTGGGTTTCTTCGAACCTCTAATGAGGACACCCATAGCGACAACGAGCCGCCAATGTCTAATAGGCTGAGCAAAAGCAAGTTCGTCGACGCCGAGTTCTTTGAAGACAAAAAGAAAATAAATACATGACCATCCATCGGCACCTTTTCGGTAGTTGGTGTATTATAGCCTTTTTCTTATTCCTTAGTCCCCGTTTGAGGCTCCCTAGCTCCTTAGGCTCCGACTGCTTTTGCTCTGCTCACATCAGCCGCTTCCTTGTTATTATGCAGGTGTTGTCTCAGCTTGGATGGACCAACGAGATAGATTAAACCCCTGTCGTTGGATTCAGCCCTACATGCGGTTAACGCTACTAGGAGACTCAGCCCGGCGCCGCTCGTTTGACGCTTCTAACCAGGAGCCAATTGTGATTGAGGAGCTTGCATTACGGATACACTGTCAGCATATCCCCACCATGCGGGTATGGGCTATGCTGAGTTATGCGTCCTTGGTTGTTCTGTTTATATCCAGTTTGGGGTCCTTTTGAGGCTGGGGCCACCCTTGCTTGTCGTATTGTTCTCGATGTATTATAGCTCACACGATATTCTTCTTTTTAGTACAATCTCTTTCTTGTTTTCTTCCTTCATTTCTTCTCCCATGTATTGATCCTTTAATCGTTCCCTTTCACAAAGGAATGGTTCCAGTGCCCTCGTCGCCATGTACTCAAACCAGGCTGGCATCAACGCCCGCTATGAGCCTCAAGCCACCGACGATGATTCTTGGGACAACCGTTCAGACAAATTCCCTTCTGACAACGGCAAGAAGAAGACCTTTTATCGACCGACAGCTTTGCGATGGTACTTCATACTCGGCCAGATCGCCTTTTTAATGGCTGTCATGGGACTCACTATCTGGGCCTTGATAGAGATGCCCAACTCGGACGGGACAGCCAAAATCATCCACAAGAGGAACCGCAACGATAACCCTAACTTTCCTCGAGATGACTCAGTTATGACTCCAGAAATGCGCAAGCAGACAAGACTTGCCACTACTGTCATCGTGAGCGATGTATCTACTGTTGTTACGGTACCAGGCACCACTGGCAAATACACCACCCACATCCCAACTACGGAATACAGCACACACTGGGGTCTTACAACGACAGTCAAGGATGGCTCAACAATAACAAGCGTTGATTACACTGTTATTCCAACAAAGGTCATCACCGAGGTTGTCACCACTAAGCCGGGCGAAGCAACAAAATCCGCCATCACGAGTATCAGTGTAGGCTACTCTACAGTATACCCTTCGGGAACCGCTTCTGGTGAACCTAGTACTGTGAGCTACACGCAAGCAGTCACAATTACCATGGGATATTCACTCCCTGGTGTGATAACTACGTACACTTCTACTTTAGATGCAGACAGAACCGAGACGGTGTACACTACAATTGTCGAGGATGGAGAAACCAAGACCATCTCGCATCTCATTACTGAAGCAGCTCCAACCGTATACGAGAGTGTGGGAGAGACAACTGCATCAGCAAGTACCTATGTTTCTTATGGCAAGATCACGATTACTTCTATTTACACCGATCCAAATCCGGCACAGGAACCCATGGCGAAGCCTAAACCAACGCATAAAGCCAAACCTACCGTCATTGACGTTGTTACTGTCGATCCTGATCAAACGGTTAAAAAGGTTGAGAAACTGGACCCAACAACATACGTTACCAAAGTCAATAAGGTTGAGACGGTAGCGGTGGTCGTCACTGACGCGGTCGAGACAGTAGTTAGCGTGGTTGAAGCTGCTGAGACCACACTCGATGTTGTTGAAACTGGTGCAGATGGTTTACTTACAACTAAGCAAGTTGTTTCAACGAACGCTGCTTCGTTGGCAACTATTACAAGATCCGCTGCGCCTACAACTATCATTTCAGCAAAGTCTACCGACAAACTAAAGACAGTAACCTCTGACCGAACAGATTCCTCGACTTTCATCTCAACTGTCAAAGGCACCACAAGGACATATGAAAAGACCACGACTATTCTCCCAACTGCCACCGACGATGCATCTGAAGCCGAGGCCACTGGCGCAGTAGTCAAGGCGGTGATTACAGTATATGAGCTGCATGCTGCAAACTACTTCTTGGGCAAGTTTGTTCCTCCTATGTTAGCAGTCATGCTATCGATTCCTGCTCGAGTCATCGACTACAACGCACAGCTATTCCAACCCTTCTACGCCATGAACCAAGTCAATGGTGCCATGGGTCCAGAGTCGATGAACCTACACTTTAGTGGCTGGGCGGGTATAATGGAGCCCTTCAACATCTTGCTCGAGGGCCATCCAGTGCCTTTTATCACTATGCTCATCGTCTGGTTTTCAGCCCTTCTTGCGCCTATAGCATCTGAAGCCGTCGGTTTTAAAATGCATGGTCAGTGCAAGATCAACGCTTACGAAGGCTGTGCACCAGCATTGGGTGTCTCTCCGCTATCATCACGCATCCTTCTCGCGATCCTAGGTCTGACCATTATCCTTCTCTGTGCACTGTTGTTCTTCCTAAGGAAGTTCAACACTGGCCTATACGCAAACCCATGGAGTGTCGCGGGAATTGCATCACTGGCGTCGAATAGAGACATCAGGCCTCAGAAGGACTCGGAGCGCAAGATTGAAAAGGAAATGGCCGAGAAGCGATACGGGTTTGGCTTCTTCGAAAACCGCGCGGGTAAGACCGAGTACGGCATTGTCCTCTATGACGACGCGGGAGAGAACCTACAGCATGAGAATTTCTTGTCGGACCCGAATTCTGTAGATATAGAGGCTGTAGTTACAGGGCGAAGGAACCCTTTCGCCGTGCTCGGTCTTGCATGGCGTTTGGTGTTTCTCCTGTTCCTGCTGGGATTGATGGTGTTTCTGCTATACTACCACCTCACCATCGACAAGTCGTCGTCGTTCAAGAACTTCATGAACAGTCAGACGTTTGGTGTTCGGTTCTTGTTTGCTGCTTTCGGAGTCATAATCTCATTTTGCTGGACAGCATTCTTTATAAGTAAGTTCCCTCAAACATTGTCTCATTGAATCATCACTAACACCATCTAGCCATTGCTATGGTCGTCCCATACCAGGTCATGTCACACAGTCCCCAGTCAGCATCCAACTCGGTATTACTTACTCGTCCGACAAATCCCTTCTCTGGGTTCTGGTCAGCCATCAAGCACCAACAAGTCTTCTCTGGCCTGGTGGCTCTCATGGCAATCTTTTCCGAGTTCATGCCTATTCTCCTCGCCAACATCCCCTATTCTCTCTCTCAAGTCCGTATTTCGCATGACATTTGTGCGCGTCTCTCGGTTGGCATCCTGGCACTCATGGCCTTCACGATTCTGCTCAGCTTTGTCATTCGCTGGCCAGACATGCCCGTCGATCCGCGTTCCATAGCGGGAGCGATGTACTACGTCAGTGAGAGTAACATGGTGGATCACTTCAGTGGCATGGTAGCCATGGACGGTGACGATCGTAAGAAACGTATTAAAGAATTGGGAGGAACCTATCTATATGGTGAGTTGACAACCAGAGAAGGCGAGAGGAGGCCTGCGGTGGAGTGGGACGACCATACGCTGAGCGTTGGTCATGTGGTTTCGCAGCAAAGGAAGGATAATGTACACGTCAGACACGAAAACGTTGATACCGGTTATTACGGGCATCAACCATGATTTATGAAAGCCTTTTGAATTTGGAAATATACTATACATGGGTCCATGGCATGACTTGAAAACAATCGAGGCAATTTGTATACCACTGGGCAGCATTCTGGAGTTTGGCTTAGTTAGTAATAAAAGTATCGCGGTATTCTTTTTATAATCACGACACTATCAGTTGATGACGTCTTGAGGTTGGAGTATTCTGAAACGGTGCTGCTCTATTCTTCCTCCAACTCAGGGTAGTGTCGCCAAACTCCTTCCGAGTAGGGTATGCGCCTGTCACTCTGGAGATATTTGCTGATGTTTGGCCTCTCCTTGACAGCGTCGTACAGCTTGAACACACCATCGTACTTGCCAGACTGTTTCAGTGCCTCAATAGACTTGGGAAATGCAAACTTGGTTCCGTCTACAGCCTGAAGATTTATCAGCACACTGGAAGTAAGAGAGCATCTTGAGGGTGTTACTCACTTGGAACAGCACAAGGTCGGCGTAGGTCAAGCTATCTCCATATAGCCACGGCCCTTCACCACTGGTCTTGGCATCAAGAACTCGCTGCATGTAAGCGAAATACTTGGGAAGCCGATCCTTGATGAAATATTTGGACTTTTTCTTGGACTCCTCCTTCTGATCGTCGTAGTACAGGCTAATGGCGATGGGATGGTGAGTGTCGTGAAGTTCATTGACCAGACCATCGACGATAGTCAAGACGATTCCATTGAGATGGTACAAGCCATTTCCCCCCTTGGGAGCCAGGCCGATTCTCGGAGCAAGGTAGAGCATGATGTTGGGCGACTGGGAGATAAGAAGATCGCCATGTCTGAGTGCTGGAGGAGCTAGAGCTGGGGGGTTGTTATCGTCGCCGATGTTGTCGCTGGCAGTGAGACTCTTGACTGCAGCGAAGCCCTTTTCAGTATCCTGTGCGACGTCTGAGTAGGGAACACCAGCTTCCTCGAAAAGTAGGCGGACGAATTCGCCGCGACCGGGAATGGTAGGCCAGTAGATGAGCTCGTAGGGAGCATCATCATCAATCTTGACACGCTTGGATTCAGGGTGAGACATCGTGAGTTGCGAGATTGGAAGAGTTTTCAGGTGCTGTGGATGATGAGATGCGAGAGGGAAAATGAGGAGAAGAAGTGGCAAGTGAATGCTTATATTAAATCTGAGACTACATTCATAGTCTGGGAAGGAACCTCATATCACCTTACTCTCAATGCGCACGAGTGGGGTTGATCCTTCCTGAGCCGTCTTTCAGCATTCAGTCAATCACAATGTATTTCGTCATGACTAATCTTTCTATACCGTGTCAATCTACGCTACAAATAGTGCAGTGACTTTAGTGCTGAGATTAATGTTACAGTCAAACCTCAAAGGATGCTTATTGCATTGAAGCCGAACCTCGAGTCTGTCGGCCGCGGAGCGGGATAGAGCTGAGGTGGGGTCAAGCCTCATGATGAAATCATAAGCTCAGAGTTTACGTACCTTATGCAAAGGTGGGATAGAAATGTGTAATGACTGTTTGCTGACGAGAGCACTTCTGACTCACTATCTAGCTGTATTCATCAATCGTTGAATTATTGGTTAGGAGAATTATGTAGGATATATGCCATGTACTCCACCGGTATTGAAATGGGGTCTAAGTCGACAAGAGTCCAGATGACTACGTCGGTTTATACCGATACTAGAACGAACATGTATGAAGTGCAAGCCAATCGTGAATTAAGTAACTAAGCATAGGTCAATCTCTGAGTGAAACGGAAATTCTGCTCACACCAATACTCAAACTCCTTGCCATCAAATCTCGCCCTTCCAGCCTCATACACCACAGTGCCATCATTGAAGACACAAGCATACGAGCGTCCATCCGTCACATTCAACGCCAGGGCATTGATCGAGACTTCTTCGTCCTTCTTCTTCCGCATGACCTTCTCCAGGCTCTTATACTGACCTTTGAGGTCAAATCTAAAGCGAGTGTCTCGGTACTGCGCAACCCATGCACCTTCAACGCCAAGCCAGAGACTCTCCACGGCAGACCGGACCGCGTTGGATATGACCTGCAAGCCATTACATGTGATCTCGTTCGATAGCTTCCATTTCTCGGTGCCATCGGCTACGCGAGTATAGAAAGTCTTGTTGGGGCCGAGGTAGAGGAATGGAGGACGCTCGACGTCGTGCTCGGTAAAGAGATCAGTGACGTCTTCGTAATCTTCAAAGTCACTATTGTCTTTAAGTTTATTGTTAGTGCAGCGACCAAATAGATTAGGCAGTGACATTACTCTGAGCAGCGACGTATCCTTTCCAGTTACGACTGCATCGAAAGAAGCGAAGGTTAGGACCGAGAATGATGTACTCGGAGTTTCGGTCTCCATGTGTGTGGTCAAAGTCAAGCTTCGTGGTCGAAGAGATTTCTTTATGAACAACTCTAACCAACCAAGTTAAAATCAGGGATCACAGTATATCATGGGTCTGAATACATACCCGTAACTCCTTTTAGGGCCACTGAAGAAGTAGTATGACCCCGCAAGGCTTACGGTAGGAGGTTCATGGGAGAAATCTTCCGCCCCATTCGGACGACCGACTGTTGTTTCAGGACAAGATAGAACAAGACCAGACATTTTGCTGAGTTGAATTGTAGATTTGGGAAGTCTTCACTAAGATCGTTTAAAGTTGCGATTGATCAGAAAGATTGTCACTAAACATCGTTCCTACTTGGATGGCCTCATACATTTATTTATAGCTTGTTAAATACTAACAGAAGAAGCATGCTTACTTGGTAGCTTTCTTCTCATCACTGTTCTCGTTTCATGAAGCTAAGAGATAGCTAGGCTTTGAGCACAATGGTGCCACAAGAGGTTTGTTTGTGAAGGACGAAGTTTCTCTGAATAGGGGTACCTTGTCATTTGAACCACAGGATGACAAGACATCCCCTAGTATTTTCTCAAGTATCACCGTTTGGTATCAATGCTACCAGACTAGACTTTCACTAACATGTGGGTATCTCATGATATTGTAGTATTTAGTATCACTCTTACTATGAGTGAGATTGTATCTCAAGGGTATCTAATGCAAGCTCGCTACTATAAGCTGACCATCTGTAACACGCAGCTTCCCAGCCCATCGCCTGACCTTTCCAGCCCACTTTCATTATCATAACGAGATGTTACCAACGATGTGCAATTGTGACAATCCTCAGCGTCACTCCACATCCTTATAAGTACACAGACAACAGCAAAACTTCTGGACGACATGGAAAACAAACAATCCCTTAAGTGGGGATGAACTTCTGAGAGTCCTTCTCCTGCTGCTCGAACGACTGTGAAAATGCTGCCAAACCAGCAACAATGCCAGCAGCCATGAAAAGGACCGAAATGATGGACCAGATGACACCCCAGCACTGCGAGGAGCCGCCGTATCGCTTCGCAAAGACACTGGCGTCGGACGAGTTGACTTTCCGCAGGATCAGATCGTCGCAGATATCCCACACGCTGTACAGCGACGACATGACACCGATGAAGAGGACGACAAAGCGCAGAGCCTGGGCGTGCGAGATGAACCAGCAGGCGATGAGCAGCCCGACGGCGAGAAGGATGGTCATGATCGTGAGCCAGTCTCGCTTTCCCCACCAGAGAGTCAGGAGGAAGCACACGGCGAGGACGATGCTGGCTACTTTGCTGGCAACGATGTTGAAGCCGCAAAACGTGAGCAGGGCGCCGATGATGGAAGAGCCCAGATAGCCGGCGGGCAGTGTGAAGGCGCTTTTGCCGCCGACCATGTGAGTGACACCGCCCTCGTTGGGGTCAAGACTTATGGACTTGACGCGGCCTCCGGTGAGAACAGCAGTGATGGCGTGACCAAACTCGTGGAAGGCGATGACCAGCATCTGTAAGGACTTAGTATTCGGATTGGTTTGGTGGTCAACGAGCTTTCATACCTTGAAGGGCCAGAGGACCATGCGGATATAGGGAACGTTCCATAGGATGGCGATAACAACGACATAGACGGCGATGATGCCCAACGTGATTTGTTGTGTACGATTTGGGTTCTGAAGATCGCGCCTTGTCAAAGTGTCAAATGCGTCTTTGGCTGCGTATTCTACAGCCATATTGTAGGGATCTGGATGCGGAGCAGGCACCATGTTGTTTGTTTGTCTGTTTCTTCGCAAGGATTGAGTTTTATGTGAGAGTCTATCCGGCAGTTTGAGAGTTGCGGAGGTGGAGATGCCGTTTAATTAGCAAACGGCGCTGTTTACTCAGATCACCAAGTCAGTAAACGAAAGAAGAGACTCTTGCAGAGCAAAAAGCCAATAACGTCAAGTTGTGGTTATGGTTATAAAGAAGAAGAAATTTTAACAGTCAAGGTCTTTTCAGTAGAATTAAACGCCTCGTAAGCCGCCTCCTCTCGGATTGTCTTGGCTCGAATGCAATTCCTTGGTGTTGACGCGGCATTCCGAGGCGGAGCTGAAACAGCGCCTCGCTATAGAATGTGGCTGGGAGAGGTTTTATTGGCTGGTATTAATAGGGCTGGGGTTGCTAGGGCAGTCCCCCTGTCCATCACCAATTAAAGCTACGTCATCTTGTTCTTCAAACGGTCCAAGAAAGAAGAAGGGTCCTCAAATTTATGAAGTTGGGTTAAACTCTTTGATCTAACAATGAAAGGCCTGTTTAATTCCGACTTGATCCCATTCTATCAAAAGGCCTGGGCCGCGGTCTTTGGACCCTTATATGGTCAACATTGCCAAGAGAATGCCACTCAACTGAGTGATAATGTTCATGAGTATCAGGTATATCTCATCATCTCAGCCATAAACAACATGCTGTTCTCGCTTGATACTTCACTCACCACTTACTCGTTTGCGCGCACGTCCGGTAGGTATGCGTGGTGTTTGAAGCTATGATACCCTCTTCTCAGAGACAAGCGATCAATGAGCAACAATAGCCATCATGGCAGGAACTGACAAACACTGTCACTCGTCTGTCCATCATCAACTTACCGCATGTTCACACTCATCTTGTTCACAGGAAAAACCCAACATCATGAACCCTCCAACTCCTTCTGGGCCGCCCCATACATCAACACCAATAATCCTAGTTCGGTGGGCCCTGATAACGAACCAACTGCCAGGATTTTCCATTCTCGTGATACCCAGCAGAAGCAGGGACCTCGTTGGCCGTGAGAATTCAATCTAAACGACCGGCCCTACACTAAAAAAAATACTACGTTATAAAATGGCTTCCGCGCCACAGATCCCGCTCATGCCGTTCTCGCCAACCTTCGGAACCACGCACAACGTCCTCGACGCCATCATGGCTGCCGATTTCGAGAAACAGAGCTACTGGCACGAACGCTTCTCGACCGAGAAGGTCTTCGAGTGGCTTCTTCCGTCGGTTGAGTTCATGTCGTTGATCAAACCCGTCCTCGATCGGCTCGACCCGGCCACGGCCCGCATCCTCCACATCGGCTTCGGCACAAGCGATCTCCAAAATCACTTCCGCTCCCGGGGTTTCCGCAACGTCTTGAACGTCGACTATGAACCGCTTGCTATAAAGCGAGGACGCGAGCTCGAAGAAAAAGCTTTCGGGGATGTCCAGATGCGTTATGATGTTCAAGACGCTACTCAGCTGGATCTGAGTGAAAGATTTGACCTCATAATCGATAAAAGCACGGTCGATGCTATTTGTTGTGGTGGTGTAACTGCGCTGCGCCGTATGATTGCCGGCATTAGAAGCTGCCTTGCAGATGGTGGTATTTGGATCTCGTTAAGCTTTTCAGAGTTCAGATTCAATCTCGGTGATTTACCATTCGACGTGCAGGTCCTTGCCAAAGTTCTAACGGCTAAAATACACCCAAATGACCCAGACATTTACCACTGGTGTTATCTTCTACGGCCGAAATACGATACGCCCATGGGTTCGCCGTCGGACATGAACGAGAAGCCTCCTGAAGAAGGCTAAAGCGCCGGCGCACACAATGCTACCTACTGCACGGATACAGAGAACAGAGTAGCAGCCGGGTAATTAATAAAGATGCATGTGTCAGACGGGCGGGAAACTCAATCCTTCGTCTTAGCGCATTCCGGCTGAATGGTTGACGTTCAAGGAATTAATCTACCCATTATGGACGTGCGGCATGAGACATTCGACAGTGTTGAGCATAGCGCCATCGTCACGTTGTTGATCGCGTGTCAAATATGATCACCTTTCAACCCCTCTCGCACATCATCAAGGAAAAGCGGGAGTACAGACTTCACTCCCTTGTGGAAGGACAATGTTCTGGCAAGAATAGAGATAGACAAAATAATTTTACTTTAGTTATACTATATTAAAAGAATCGCTGCTATGTTAAGTCATTTTATATGCAGATAGTTATCCTTCGTACCTGCCTGTGCTTCATGAGGTTTATTCCAACCACCCAGTTTCCATAACGCCAATATATAGGTATCAAATCATCATGCCTCGTGGCCTCATGAGTTCGCAGGCCAAGATCTAGGCTTTGGCTTTGGTGGCCAAGTGTCCATTTCCAGCGACGACACCCCACTGTCTGTGCTCTGGTGTCGTGCCGGTTCATTAAAGCCCTCTTCGACATCGATCTCGTCGTGTATTCTCACTCCTTTCGTCCCCCGCTGGAAACTATTGGCCCATACTCGCGAGTTCTTCTTGTTGCTGGAGATAACTGTGACGACCCCTGGAGCCGAGCCGGGTGGGTAAGCGTGTGATTGAGTATTGTTGTAGTAGCTGCTGCTCTTGGATCGGAACATGTTTCTGAATAGTGGTCGTAGTGCTGGCACGCTGCCGCAGATGACTCCCAGGTTTGCTTCGACGGCGGTCCAAATCCAAAGATGGAATCCTTCCCAGGTAACATCGTAGGTTTCGTCGGTGACATAGTGGGTGTAGTAGGCGCGCATGGAGGCTGCAAAGACGACAACCAGGCCGAGGGAGAAAACTACCATGAGGGCGACGCGTTGCGACATGGGAAGTTTGAGTTGGAAGAGTGTTTGTAGAGGTAGAGCGCAGACAAGGAGATCAGTGAGAACAGTGGTGATAGCTTGGCTCCTATAAATGACTTCATTAGTGACGGTCATGATAAAGTGAAACTTTGACTTACAGCACGGGAGGTCCTTCAGCGATGCAGCTATCACCTCCGGTCAAAGACCAATAGGCAGAAATAGGTCTATAAGTGGTCAGTAAATCATGTTCCTTTTTTGCCGAGTCTTGCAACAACTTACTTGCATTGTGTCCAAAGGACTACAAGAAAGATGAAGATCAGAGCAGTCACAATGAAAAGCGAGACATATGTCAACCGTCGAAGCCAAGAATGAGCAGGGGCAATGCGCAGGTAAGACACAAGGATAGAGTTCTTTGCAAGGCCTGAGGAGAAGAGGAATAGTGTCTGAGCAGCGAGTGACACTTTTCGGCCAGTTTCGGCCTGGGACATCCTAAGGTCCCAGACATGGATGTTCCATCCGTACAGTTGAGATGCAAGAATCACACAAACAGTGACACCAATACCAAAGACCTAGAGTTCCGGAGAGTCAGCACCAGGGACTGATCGTCGGTTGTTGCACATGCAGCCGAGGTAAGGGGAGGGGAGGGTGTTCTCTTACCATGGCGGCCAACATAAGCCAGTCGTCGAGTCCATGCTTGTTGACTTTGAAGATACGGACGTACAGACGAGCCATGAGGGTGAGAATGGCGACGGACATGATGGTGACTTCGACGATAAGCAAAGTAGGCCCACGATGCTCGGGGTTATCGTAGTTTGGCCGTGGCCATTGGGCCACCACCTCGAGAGGCGGATTGCGCATGATGATGCTGCTGTTCCTGGAGTTACTGTATGATTATGGCATATGATAAGACCGCAGCTCTTTAAAACTCCAAATCAAGAACATGAAGAGAGGATCCGCGGCGGCAGCGGGGGGTGGTACGAGGCAGCGGGAGCATCATTATAACTACTAAATTTACTCTCTTTCTACCTCGATGGACATTGAACTGATATCCAATGCGGTGGTCCGCCGCGTGCGCAGACCCGCCTCCACCCTCCCTCCTCCCTCCGCCCTCCACACACCAGAGAGAGGAAGAGTTGATATTGGACAACATCCTCGTCGTGCTAAAGAGATTCCTTGCAATTACTTGCCTCGGGGGGCGGTCCTCTCGCGTGACGGACGGCGGGTTCCTGGTGAAGGCTTACTTACAGGACGTAGGAGGTCCCCGCAGGTTTTCAACGCTAGAAGGCAACGCCATTGTCAGTGGTTGACATGCACCTACAAGGGACACCCTAGCCTAGTTGGGAGGAGAAAGAAAAAAAACTGCGTGTATACCGTAAGAAAGAGAGAGAAAAAATCTCCAGAGGGCTAGAGGACAAGGGAGCACTAACACGGACGGTATGTGACGCTAGTAGCCGCGTCGGAGGAGATCTACGGATTCTGACATTGGATTGCCACCTCGGGACTAAGCTGCGAGGTCTACGTGGAGGGTTAGGGGCTGAAGGGGTTGCCTGGGTGCTTGGGTGCTTGGGGCTTTGCTGCAATGAGGTTTGACCCGAAGACCAGACTCCACAGAGCAGCCGAGGCGTGTCGCGCTATTGTTGTAGGTGTGTCTTGGTGCCCTTCCTTTAACTTACAGAGCAGGACAAGCCTGGAAGTTTCCCGTAAACTAATTAGTTAACCCGTCTTCGGGCCTTGCTAGACTAAGCTGCAACTGCTCTAGAGCATGTCAACTGGGCGTTGCGATTGAACGATCAGAGTCTAGGATACATGCCCAGGGCACCCAGAGCGCCCAGGGGTTCACTACAAGCCTCAACCAACGGGCAACTGGAAACAGCTCTGGTTTCGTATCCCAAGAGGTTTAGTAAAGGAAAACGGACCGACACGTGGAAATCATTGGGTATCGCTTTGACAAGTCGATCTCTTAAGACAGGTCTATTATGACTTTCTTTTTCTTAGCCGTTATTTGTCTCGATCCAACATGGACGTTGAATGATGATCACTTTCGGTACTTGAAATAGGTAATATCTATGTATTAGTTACTTGCCTAGGTACTTGCCCGCGTGCCTGAATGCGCATGTCAAAGCGCCACTAGACTAACATGTAGCACGTCCCGAGGTATTGCGTAAGAGTAAAATTAACACCAAGATATTAGAAAAAGCCATGAACGCCATGAGTGAATTTGTTAGAAACAGTATATACACAATAGGCAGGTGGTGCACCAGGGGAGCGAAATTCCAGAGCAATTGTTAAACGCCACCGCATGATTAAACTCCATGTGTTCTTGTCTTGCCATATTCTGCACAATCTGCAGATATCGGCAGGGATAAATCTTGGGGCTTTGCCAGGGTTCCAAAGAGGGATAAAAAAACGTCAGAACACTTGGACCACGCCCTCATGAGTTCCATTCCGTACGGTACCCATTTCTTAGAATCTCTTGATTATTCGCTCGGGTCGTAGCCGCGCCTCATGCTCTTCAACTTGGCCTTGCTCGAGCGTGTCCAATGAGAAGTTATTCCAGGTCCTTTTTCGGATATTCAAAAGACGGCTGTTGCTTACGGGAGAATTATCACGGTGAGACTTTTCTCTCGTTCTTGGTTCCTGGTCCTTGCTTGAAAACTCAGTATCAAAGCTTATACCTTCCGCTTCCACCATGGATGTCATCGCAATTCGAGTTATTTGGAACTATTAAAAGATGACTAATTTGACACTTGAGAGTTGAAACTTGTCTAGGCGAGACGCGAAACTAAACTTGATCTAGAAGCTCGTTTTGGAAGCGTTGTACATCTCAATAGAGTTTCGATAGATATATATCCACAAAAACCGGACTTGCTCAAGTGTACGGTGGGCTCAACTTAATGCGCACGCTATTATAACGATCAGATTGGGGGAATAATATGCGCACAGCAAGAACAAGAACTCAAAACGTTGAGATAAAAAAGACTTGTTTTAGAGGACCAGGTTTTCAGTTTATGACAACTTAGGTAATATTTCGTTGCGGAATAGACAGATCACTTACATGCTGTGTTACCGTTACCTGGTGGGTGGGTTTTCATCGCGGCATGTCTATCCGACTATCACCAACTACCAGGAAAATGCTTCATCTAAAAAAACGACGGCGCGACTTAGTGGATTGTTCCTCACAATCTGAACAATTTCCCTACGCACATCATCAGCCATGCTTTGAGGTCCACAGAGTACAACAGCCAAAGCGTCACCATCACCATCACCACGGTCAAGGTCCTTGTTCACCGTCCCCACCATTTCTCTAATCAAGATGCCCCTTAGATCCATACGCTCCCCCACAACTGTTTCGACATGGAGACTTCTCGGCAGAGCGGCCAAGACTGGTCTTAGGGCTGCGATCAGGCCCATCTTGCGGCTGGACCAGAAGAGCTTCGTACTTCCGGGAGCTCCGTGTTGGATATATGGTAGACAGGCTGTGATGCCTACACCTCCTGCGATGCACAACATGTCTTTACACTGAGCGAGTTGAGGTGAGATATGACCTGAATGATGATATGGACCTTCTACCAGGACACGAAGTTGGAATGTTTGGCTGCTTTGTTGGCCGCATACGCGCGATGCGAGTTTCTTGGTGATACCTGTCCGAGTGCGGGCGAGAAAGACTGTAGACTTTCTTTCAGTTGCACTAGCCAATGTCATCTGACCTGCGGTGGTGGCTTTTTCGACGTCATTCTCAGAAATTGGTGAAAGATTCACACCATTTCCTTCTAAAGGAGCAGGTGTTGATGGTTGCGGGCTGCGTTGACTAACTAGCGATCCCGAATATGCGACAGAAAAGGGGTGAGTCTCCCAGAAACGCCACGAAAGGGTCGGGAAGGCAAGGTACGCAACACCACCCTCAAGAGGCTTCCCGTCTATTTCGATACGAATGTACTCTCCATCGACATCAGGAATAGCTGAGATGGTAGCCTTTCGACTACTTTGCCAGCCCATGCGAGCCAGGCGTAGGACTCGATCGAGACCCCAGATGCCACCGGCGACAAAGATCCAGATCTCGTAACCCCAGTTGTACTCATACACATACCAGATGTGGTAGTAGTACCCAATTATGAAGAGAAGCGAAAGTATGATGTGCGACGCTAGGAAGAACTCGTACATCTTCTGCCTGACTATCAGGAGAGAGAAGGGCAGTATCGTACAGGCTGCGACTGTGCCCACGATACCCCATATCCAATACTTGCGCACCAGCTCATCTTGATACGTGCCCTGTAGGGCATAGTTGGCCAGAAGCATGGCAGAGTACACGACTGTGTGGAATATAGCCCAGTACCCGAGCCATCTATGCAGCAGCAGATAAGTACTATAGCTCCAGTCTGTGACGTGAAGGAGAAAGCTGTTGCGAGCTGCAAAGAGAAACAACACCACGACGTTACCCATGGCCATGACGCCCGCGCGATTGCCCACGATGCTAATTGTCTGCATCTTCAGTGAGGTGAAGCTGGCTTGTGGTTGATGGATGGCGTACGGTCCAAGCCAAAGCAAGATGTTAAGAAGACTGATGACGAAAATGTATAATGCTTGGCCACGGTTGGGGACGCTTCCAATCAAAACAGGCTCGCGGTGACGTTTGCCGAACGCAGCAGGGTATATCAGCAATGACTTCCAGTAGGTCCACCCGCGACTCTTCGTCAGAGCGGGGAAGAACCTGACGAGCGAGAGCATAACTGGGAGAAAGATGGCAACGATGACGATGATGATTGCCATGGTCGAGTGGCCTGCTTCATTGGTCTCGAAGTCGTACATGTAGTTGTATTGTAGCTGCCAATTTTCGGGACTGACAAAGCTGGTTTCGTTGAGAGGATTGGTGCCACCAGCTGCGAAAGGCAAAGGGCTTGAGACGTTGAAAGTGACGAGGCCTTCGTTCGTTGAAGTACCATGACTACCATGGCGTCGCGAAAGAGTAGTTCTCTTCATGTGGTGGCTACCGCTCTTCGGACTTGAGTTTCGGGATGCATTGGACTCATCTTCTCGAGCTGCTTTCAAAGCATCCTCATACGACATGGCAGGAGTATACTGATAATTCCCAAGCGTACCCGTTCCAAGATGAGATGCCCAGTAGTCCTTTATAAGACTCATAGAAGGCTTCTCTGTAAGAGGACAGTACGTATCGATACAGTGAGCCATAGTTTTGAGAAAGACATCATCTTCAACAAAACATCCGGGAGGTGTCGTAACAGGGTTATGTGCCGTCCCGTGGTTCTCGTTTGACTCGGCCGGAGTGCAAGAGAGCGGTGGTTTTCGAACGACGTTGCGGCAGGCGAAAGAGCATGTTGGGTTGTATAATGTCTTTCCCCTACCGATGAGGCCTATGCCATCGGCTTGAGCGCTGGTAACACATAGGGCCAAAAGGGCTGCTAGGGCTACCTGTGGATGAGGCATGGCTTAGAGAACTGAGGCTTGGAGTGTAAATTGGGTAGTAGTTGGAGAGGTGGATATCAACAATCTTTATATCTTGAGTGAGTGATGGATATGCAGAGTGTAGCACGCCACAGTGAGCAAGTTTTCTCTAAGCTAGGGTGTGACATGGACCTGATCATTGAAGGGCTGAATCTCAGACAACTACATAGGTATCATTCGTTTGGTTGACCGCTAGCCAAGGGTAGGAATTTCGTTTGAGTTGCGGTCATAAACAAGGTTGAGGTTGAACAGGATCAGGAGCCCATTTATGAGACGGAGTCGCTTTTGTATCGAGACCCCGAAATGCCATGGCGATATAAGGACAATAGCATTCGACCTGAACAACTGATTGTCTTAGGTAGTCTCCTAAAATCAATAAATAGTATTAAGCATAAAATTAGCTCATGTTTAAGCTCGTTGCCCACCCTGTAGCAAATGTAGAGTCTTGATGCGTAAGGGTCTATCAACCATTGTGTGATAGGTTCATCTGTGGTCTTGGCAAAGCTGATGAGCATGTTTGAGAAGATTTCCCTATTTGGAATGCGATCCTTGAACATTGTGGTATCATCGTGTTGCTGATTGTATCTTGGCACTGCCTGTTTACTTCCCTGTGCCTGACGATGAGGGCATCGTGATAACTTGTTTATGTAAGTTGAGCAAAGTGTAATTTGTGATCATTATTGAATAGATAAGTGCCCTGTCTTGCAAAAAGATTTAATTATAGATTTGATTACTCCATAAACAGTTATAGATTCATCTCGCTTATCGTCTCGTTCTTTAGCTTCCTGATATAGCTCCGAAGTGGATTCGAAATGCTAGCAATCGAGAGACTATCTATTAACTCAATCCAGCCAAGGCTTTCAAGATCAACTGATAAGCAAATGTGGGCATTACGGAGTTCAATATCCTCTACGTTCATAAGTAAGAATAACAGGTACAAAAGCGGAAGACGTCCCGTCTCACTTTTTGTCTTGTGTGGAAGGGTTCATTTGGCGGCTTACTCCGCGGAGTGTAAGCTGTGTAAGCTGCGTATCTGACGGACGATCCTATATAAAAAGATCATCCAACTCATCAAGTAAATTGTGTATTCCAAGCAAAATCTGACTGAATGGCTTCTACTAAAACAATCTTCCAACTCCCTTCCAAACCATCATGGTTCGAAAACATCACTATGAGGCCTAACGGCATCGTCTTGGCAACTCGTTTGGATCACCCTGAACTCTGGGCCGTTGATCCAACCACGTCTTCAGGATCTCAGATCTTGCGGATCACCCTCCCTGAGGATATTCGTAATCAGGCACTTACTGGCATCTGCCCTCTCAAACCAGATGTCTTCGCCATAGGTGTGGGGTCCTATGACTTACTCGGGGGCACGCAGTCAAAGCCTGGGTCGTGGAGTATTTGGCTCGCTGACCTCACGGGTGAGCAGCCCAAAGTGACAAAGGTAGCCGATATACCTGAGATTGGCATGATCAATGGCATCGCTACGTGGGACGAGAATACCGTCCTTGTTACGGATTGTCTCTATGGGAAGATTTACAGGCTTGATGTTGCCGCTGGATCATACAGTCTTGCACTTGAAGACGAGACCATGACGGTCCCAGCAGATGCTCCTTTCCAGTTTGGTATCAACGGCATTAAGGTCCATCACTTTTCAGAGCAGACTTACGTCTACTACTCAACCACAATGCGCTATTCTGTCTACCGTATGCCCGTCACAGAAGAACTACAGGCTGCTGGCCCCATTGAGACACTGACATCAGGAGTTGTGGTGGATGATTTCGTTGTAGCCCGCGATGGTAACATCTTCGTATGCACCATGGTCTCCAACACTATAGCACGAATCCCCGCGGCTGGTGGAGAATCTGTGACGGTGGCAGGTGAGGAAAAGAGTATGGTGGTTGCTGGCGCAACAGCTTGCGTGTTTAATGAGGATGAGACTGTCCTTTACGTTTCTACATCTGGGGCGCATGTCATGCCGGTAGATGGAGTGTCTGAACCAGCAAAGGTTGTTGAAGTTAAGTTGAACTAGATATGTGGGTATGGTATACGAGCAGAATGCAATTTCAAGAGGTGTCTATTCAATTCTGCACCTCAACTGATAACTCTCGCTTTGAAGTAGCCCTTGTAGTGAGCCAATCTATCATGGTCCCATGCCTATCGGCAAAATCCCCAACGCCAGGTTCTCCCATTAACATATCGACAAAGCCTGTCCATCGGGTTAACCCTCTGGCTTATGGCACCCAGGACGAGTAGTACGTGCAGAGGCGGTGCTCCGGAGACGCAGCTACCATCTTCCACGACGCCCACGACCTCCAAACCCACCGCGTCCTCCGCCGCCCCCAGACATATTTTGATCGTATCCAAAACCGCCTTGATTACCACCAAAGCCTCCGCCAAAGTTGCCTGCTTGACCACCCTGTCCACCTTGGCCGGCGGCTCCTCCACCATTTTGCATACCAGCAAACATGGCGTTCATTTGACTGGGGTCCATCTGACTTGGGTCCATGCCTGATGCCATCATCTGTTGCATCATGGCCTGCATCTCAGGAGGCATACCGTCCATCCCCCCAGACATGCCCCCTTGCTGAGCAGCCGCATTACCGCCGCCTCCTGGCATACCCATACCACCCATCATCATCATGTTGAAGTCTTCCATCATCTTCTTGTTGTTCTGGGCAAAGACGTCGGCCCCAAACTCGCCCCGGACTGTCTCTTGCTTGGAAGCGTAAAGAGCCCATGTAAACTCGTCGAAGCCGTAGTTGAAGTAATCGCTGATATCTGTACCGGGTTTGCGCCATGGCTTATCGTTCTCTGGGAGATCTTCCGGTCATGTTAGTTTTCGAACGCCAAAGCTAGCTAGGGTACTACTGACCTTCGTCAATATTGACCTGAGTGATAGGCTTTCCAGTTCCAGCATGAATTGGGTTTGCGTTCACATCGATAGTCGATTTTGACGCCGCGGCCGACGTCTTGTCGGCGCTAGGCGCAGCAACATTAAGTGAAGTCTGTGATTCGGATTCCTTTTTTACCGGCGCTGGTTGCGCTGGCATATCATTTGAAGCTGTTCTTTGGGGAATATTTCGAATGTCACTGTATTTGGCCTGCCTAGAAAAGAAAAGACTAGTTAGTATCCATGAGACTACAGGCGCATAGAGGAATCGCGTACGGTGGAGGTGCTGGTTTGGTGCCATCTTTGCGTTCTGTGATAATGTCGATATCCTGCGGTCAAGGTTAGTTGGTGTGTTAAGACGTGTCGCAAGTCAAGTCGCATACTGAATCGTCGTCGTCATCGTCATCCTCGTCCATGGCCGCACCCTCATCCTCTTCTTCGCCTTCTTCGAGATCCTCTGCTTTGGGCTTCTCTTCTAGAGGTGCGCTTTCGATTTTGGGCTCATCTGGCTGGTAAAGATCATCATCCTCGTCGATATCCATATTGGCGATTGTGGAGAAAAAGGATTGAGTCGTGTTATATTGAAAGATTGGGCTTTTGAGTAATGTTAGATCTGGAGATACATGTACAAAGACGTCGAGCTCAAGCTCTCGCAATACCAATAGCTATTGGCTGTTCGGCGGCCGTGTTTCTCCGGGTAGGCTGCTTACCGCTGCTCCAGGCACTCAGCGAAGCTCACCGAGACTGACCGCAGCCCAAATTAGCACTAGCGCCAGCTTCTCCAAGAAGCTTGGAGACATTTTTATCGTGTCGCGGCGTCAAAACACGGTCATATCGCGCGAAATTAACTTTGAAACCATTGTCGCATTCAGTCAAAGGGCTTTGTTTTTGCCCTGAGTATGTCATTGATCCGATCAGCAAGTGGCCCAGCAGGTGGTTTAAGCATCAACACCGGCACTGCTAACGCCTTGTAAGCTCCACACTCTTAACAAACAAATCATTCATTGCCCAACCAGACCGACCTACCTAGTCCAGCCTATTTACTTGCATACCTGCCTTTGATAGCCTCAACCTCAACCACAATCACAATCTCAACCCCTTCAATCTTCCTCTCACTAACCCGCGCGACTTTATCTACAGCGGCGCCACTGCTTCTAAACCTTCAGCTTCTGGCAGTCTCTTTGGTTCATCTGCCTCTGCCACTCCCACAGCCAACACCAACACAACAGCAGCTCCTGGCGCAACGGGCAACATGTCTCTCTTTGGCGCAGCGAAGCCGGCGACGGGGGGTCTTTTTGGACAATCGACTACGGCAAGCACAGCTGCACCTTCAACTGGCGGTCTATTTGGAAACGCCGGCGCTACAAACACTCAGCAGACACAGAGCACTGGTGGAGGACTTTTTGGCAACACCGCCAACAACAACACCCAACAAGGTCAACAGCAGACCAGCACCGGTGGCGGACTCTTCGGTAATACTGCTGCCAACAACACTCAGCAGCAGGGCCAACAACAGACTGGAGGCGGTCTTTTTGGACAATCGACCCAGAATCAAAACCAACAACAGCAACAACCTCAGCAAACAGGAGGTCTTTTCGGCCAATCTACAGCAACAAATACTCAGAGCAATACAGGCGGTCTCTTCGGCCAATCCCAAGCAAAGCCTGCGGCGAGCAACGGTCTATTGTAGGTTCTCTGTAGCTCTTCTCGATGTCGGACACTAATCTTTTAAAGCGGCCAAGCTCAGCCTCAACAAAACAACACACTGGGTCAATCGACAAACCAAGTCTCGGCCGTCCAAATTAACTACGACAACATTCGCCCACGATCCCGCTTCGATGATCTCGCCAAGCCTGTACAAGACGAAATTGCGCTGCTGGACAAGGGTATCCAGCGGGTTATCAAGATGCGAGACGAGATTGGCGAATTCATGCCTCAGCACGAGAAGGATATCGAGCAGCTTGGTCTCGACGTAAAATTTGTCGAGTCCAAATTCCGAACTGTCCAAGTCGCCCTTAACAACGATATCCAGACCGTGAAAGCTCTCCAGGATCAAACCCGAAAGAACGCCGCCGATGCTCGACTTTGCTTCCGAGGCGCCGACAATCTGAAGCTTCCGACACATTACCACCAGACTGGTCTGTTTGCCAGCCAGGCACCCGCTGCCGACACCAACGGCGCAGACGCTGCATCTACACACGCAGATGCGCAGGATTTGATCACCTACTTTAATCGCATCTGTGATGATATTGAGAAGTACAAGACCCGCCTCGATGAGTACCGCGGCGATATTGAGCGAGATATGCCCGGCGTTGAGAACGGTCTGTACGAACAGATTCGGGCCCTGCGTGACCGTAGCGCGGGCAGCGGAGTCGTACAGGATCAACTTAACGAGGTGCTGTTGGCGTTGAGAGATACGGGAAGTGCGATTGTTGCTCAGGCTGGACAAATTGCCGACACCCGAGAACGACTATCGCGCCTTCAGGCTGGAATCGTGGACAGTGGCGTGTATGCCATGGGTATGAATGCCTAGACGATTTCGACGAAAGGCATTGGTGACAAGGAGAGGCTGGGTTAAGGTTGTTGAGTGGTAATACCAGAATGTTGGATCGCAAGAGTTCATTTCTTGTTTGGGAGACAACGGGTTATAAAGTCATTATTTAGGAGAAACAGCAGCATGATATGATGTTGCAGCTGTACCGGGAGACCTTAGTGAGGGCATACCCTTACGACATGTACGAATATCATTTGACATAAAAACTACAATATCATCAAGGCTCAGGAGGGCAAGGAGTAGGGACAATTGGGAAATACTGAACATAAAGCTTTTGAGTATGGAAAACTGGCTAGTCGCCATGCTTCGACTACTCAGCAATACCAGACCAGCCAGCAATGTGAGGTTGATCGAAATATCCTTAAGTTCATTATCTTGCCTCGCGACCATGAAAATCGTGGGCTCCCTGGGTATCAAGCCAATGCTGTGCCGTGATATGTATATACAAGTAATCGCTGAAGCTCCTTTATCCAACTCCTTTTTTTTTTCTCTTGTGCTTATGGGAATATTTTGGGGTGTACTAGAAGGTCCCTTCTCCGTCACCGTCGTCGCCATATTCCTCACCGAAGTCATCGCCGTTTTCAAAGTAGTTCTCGGCGTCGTAATCACCCGCATCTTCGTCGTCGTAGACCTCATCCTGCTCTTCCTCTTCCATACCCTCCTCATCTTCAAGTTCGCCGGCTTCGTCGCCCTCCTCTTCCTTGAGCGCCTGCAAACGCTCGAGCAGATTGCGGCCCTGCATTTCGTCTTCGCCTTCTTCTGCCATGCCGAAAGCCTCCTCTGCGCTGGGAAGGGCACTGACACTGCTGAGCTCAAGCTTTCTGCGCTTGAAACCACCGGGAAGACCGGTGTTGTTGGTAGACGCAGCGTCGATGGTTTCGTACAGCTCGCTGGGGAAGAGCTCGCGGCATACTGGACGATTGGACCAATCGGGAAGAGCACGCTCTTCTCGAACGAACTTGTGGGAGTAGGTGGGCACAGCGGTGAAAGGGTCTAGAGAGGCCCTGCTCTTGGTCCCGAAGCCGGCATTCTTCTGTGCCTGGCCGTAGTGTTTGCGTGGTGCCGTTGGGTCGTTAAGTGCTGTGCGCTTGGATGTGTATAGAGGAGAAGCGTGGATCTGGTGCCGTAGGAGAAGAAGATGTTGTACGGCTGCTTTTTCGTGTTTGGCGAGTTCTCGGGGGGTTGGGACTAGGTAGGGCTGTTTGTTGTATTAGCGATGTGTCACACGTCGAGTCACAGTCCTTGCGCCTGGCGACGACAACAGAAGAAACAGGACAAGAACATACGGGAAACAGCTCAGAGGGTCGCGCATCAGGTTCATCGCCTGTGTCCCAGGACACATTAGGCCTTCCACCTCTTCCACCACCCCGTCCGCCACGGCCACCTCCTCTTCCACCTCGAGACATTGAAGTGCGCGCGTTAAATGTGGCAGCGCTCACTTTAGCCAAGAAGATCCGAAGCTTAGGTGGGTAATCTGCAGAGAGATTGAGTCGATTTGAGGCTGATTATAGCTGTAGAGCAGGTGACACTATTCGCGATCTAGGTTTGTCGAAGTATGGATTTTTGCGGGGTGAACTCTGTAGGTTCTGAATGCGCCGAAGCAGAAAAAAAAGAGGGAGCGGAATTTAGTCCGTCATGACGATACCCCGCCGACGGTTTGTGGTATTACACCTTAATGGGGTGAAGACAAACATAACTATCGGTATGTGATTCTAGCTACAATAAATTCGAGGATAAGGAGGAATGAAGAGAGATCCGGAGAATGCATGAAACTTTGTTACAAATATACGTAATCGAAGATCTATAAAGTATTTAATATAATTAGAATAAACTATAAATAACCTTGGGATAGGTAGGATTGTATGAGATTTTATAAAATAGGAGGGTTTATTATAATTTACATTATCTCACATAACGTTATATTTTAGAAGGAAGGATGCTGTCAGAACTTTTGCCCACCCACTGTAGAAAGCCTGTGGCCTCTATTGTTTCTCTTCTTTAGGCAGCTGGAATGTATTGCTTGTCCCAACTTCAGGCTTCTTAGACCACGTACCCCTCTAGCTCCAGTGACCTTGCAGCTTCCATCCGCCCATCACTAACCTCACAAGTCTCAACTACAACCACGCAATCTGCATCTCTCCAATTCTCACAGATTTACTGATTAGCTTTCGAAATGTCTGGTCGAGTAGTTCCTCAGCATGAGGCCACCGTCCCTGTCACTGGCCTTGCGGAATTACAGGCCCATCTTGCTGAACTTCATCAACCTGGCAATGAATCAGCACCGTTGGACCACAAGCTCTTTGACGATGTTGAGCTTCAACTCACACGTAAATCACTATCTCCCATCAAACGATCGTATACTAACTCAACGAAGCTTCCAATATTCCCATCATTCAGCCAACTCTTCTTCCCCCGCTCATGTCTCTCCTCAAAACAACCACACAGGATCCAACCGTCGTCTTCACTCTCACCACCAAGATCCTTTCCCCCCTCTCATTCACCCAGTGTCTATCGCTCGGAGGCGCCGAGTCTCTCATCTCAGCTCTCCAGTCACCACTCCCTGGCGCAAATCTTCTCGCTCTAAACATCATCCAGAAGGCCGCCACTAGTCCTGCAGAGGTCGATTCCCTAGCTGCTTCACCCGGCCTCGTTGAGGAGCTTCTTCGGACTTGGCTGAGTTCTCCAGATGCAGACGTTGGAGGACGTGCTACACGGGTTTTGGGCAGTTTGCTTGAGACGGACTGCGATATCATTCCCGAAACTTCAGCCACGACTAACGGCGTCAACGGCACCGGCTCATCAGAAACAGAGCTGGTCAAGCGTCATATCCCTGGCCATGCTAGTCTCTGGCGTCTAGTCATCTGGGACCGTCATTACCTCGAAATCATCGTCTCACTCTGTCGTCCCGCGATTATCAACCGCCAAGCAACATTTGCTCAAGACCGCCTTCTTCGGGTCATTCCCCGTCTCACTGCTCTTCATCCCCGCGCCATGGCCATATCCCCCTTCCCGGAATTGTTTCCCCTACCTGAGTACGCCGATGACTCTATCGGCCATGGACTACTTCAGTGGGCATCATTGAGCATGGTTGATACAAGCGACGTACTCATGCACCAGACCCTCATTGTTTTCTATGAGTCGTTTGTAAGCATCATGAGAATCGCTGGAGAGTCGGCAGACAAGGATGCCATTGTCCGCAACGTAGTCAAAACAGCTACATCACAGGATCAGGAGCTTTTGCAGTCTCTAAAGACGCTTCCTGATCGGACGGTGCAGGAGGAGGCAGAGCCACTGGCCAAGTACATCAGCCGAATACTGGACTAAGAAAGGATGTAGTGGGATGACTTGCAACAGTCAATTGCAACAGAGCATTACCTGTAAAGCAAGTGAATAGCTCTCTAAATAATGAAATAACGAACTAGAAGAACTTTTGATCCAATCATGCCTGTTAGCAATTATATGCGCTTAGTGCTCAATTGTAGGTCGTATACGTCCGAGTAACACCCAGAGAGATGGCCGGCATCGATTTAAAGGGCACATAAACATGCATCTATTGCTACAATCCGTACAACTCGTAATACAAATTCCCAGGCAGGCCTATCGCCGTATCGCATGACCGGGAGTATCTAGGACAACGTCATGAAAACCAACATTCTCTATTATTCCATCCAACGCCCTGCTCCTCTTCACCGTTAGCAACCGTGGAGGAAGCCCATCCTAAAGCATTCTCCTCGCGTCTGCCTCTCGGTCGCCCATTGGTTCAGTTGTCGCTCGGCTGGCCTCACTATCTCGCCGTTGACCCGCCAGAGTCATACCTTCGATACCCAGTCCAACCTCTCCAACTCGTCGCAGCACCACCAGGAGTGAGCCTCGCAGCTCTGCTGTGAGATCCTTTGTAAGGAGCTCAACGGCAAGAGGGTAAAAGTCAGGGATGTGTTGTTTGAAGGCATCCTCGGGGAACGTGGCGAACCCTTCGAGAACGTCAACGACCACGGGCCGCCATGCAACGATGTTTCGATGCTGACTCTCCTCCTCCAAGGTAGTGTAGCCGTGGACGATGTCCTTGCAAAGCGGCACCAGCGCATCCTCCACGGCGGGTCGGCTTTCCAATCTCTCCGGTGCATTGTCAGCAAACATGCGGAAAAGAATAGAGATATAAGTCGCAGCCGATCCACTCTCCTGCTTCAGAAGGTTGGGCGGTTGCTTCATGAAACCCTCGCGCCAAAGTCTCATTCGCAATTCCTTATCCTCGTTAAAGCGACGGGCGAACTGGAAAGACCGTTTGAGTAATCCCATGAGTCGCAGAAGCTCTGGTGAAGGAATGTGTGCATAGACAGTGTCGTTGCTGAACAGCTCGTTAACCGTCTCGATCATCAGCAGCTGCAAGACACAGCGAGAGATGATTCGGTTAAAGAATCGTCGTCGAGCGGCTGTCACCACTACGGGCTGCTGCTGAAGATTTGAAGACGGCTTGAACTCCTCAAGCGGAACGTGAGGGTGATCAGTGGTAGGCGTCTGCAGTTCGTCTTCAGCTGAGGGTGCGATAGACTCATCATCTTCGTCTTCTCGGCCGTTGATCTTAAGAGAAGTCTCATCGACAGGTTCGGCCCCAGCTGTAGTTGACGAAAACTCGAGGCCATTGGGTGGTGGTGATATCGATGCAGTATTGTTAATAGCAGTAGCCGTGAAGAGCTGGTATGCGGTAGTTCGTTCAAACAATTCGCAGAAAGCACCAACAAGTTTGTTCCAATGTTCTGGCTTGAATTTGGTGACATTCTTGAGAATCAACTGTTGCAAGCAGTTGCTGCCGATTCGCGAGATGGTGTCATTCTCCTGGCAGATACAGAGCGCGAGAAGCTCTAGGAATCTGTCCAACATGTACTCCAACGCATCGAAGTAATGTGTGAATAAAGTGATCATATTCCGTAGCGCCTGAATCATGGTGGTCGAAAGCCAAACTGACAGCTCTTCATGGTTAAGAACATTGGACATCTCTGGACGAGACCTCAAAACCATAAAGATGGGGTAGAGTTGCTGGCGCCACAGGATGTCCCAGAATTCTGATGGAAAGCTACCACCATACCTGAGCAGTGTGTCGAAGAAATACTCGAGAGCATTCGATCGCACTTCCAAGTCTTCGCCAGTCATGAGAACATCGTGGAAGGCAAAGAGAACAGGGAACCAGTAGCCCTCCTCGACCGAGGTATTTGACCGTGATCGTTTCTCGGAAGTTTGAGTAGCTCCATCAGGAGGTGGGATGTTGTTGTACTTCTGCGATAGAGGGCATTCGGGTGTTTTGAGCATAGTAGGAATCAAGGACTTCAATAGCTCCAAAGCTGCCAGACTCTTCTTCTGGAACTTGAGGTTCTTGGAGAACTCTGTCAAGCATACAATCAAATCAGTAAATGCGCCCTGGGAAATGACGACTCCAAACTTGGTCCTGTACACCTGATTGACATTTTCATAGGCCAGGTTGACAATGCTCTCGTGAGGCTCGCGGGCAGCGACTGTGAAGACACCAAACATAGTTCTCCAGCCAGATCGGATGTTATCTCCTCTGGCTTGGATCATTTGTATCAGACACCTGAGGACCATGTCCTTGACCGTAACGTTATTTGAGTTTGCAAGCACATGCTCGAAAGGCTTGAGGAAATCCTTCTGGAACTTGAAACCAGCCAACTCTTCGATTTCCATGAATCGCATCGATAGTTGACGCAGGGAATCGAGCGCAAAGAACACAATGTTCATGTTGTTGTGGCATCCAACTCGGTTGAAGTGCTCGCCAAAAACCTCCCAGACGTTACTCCACTCGAACCTGACACGGTCCATGTTGTAGTAGCTGATCTCGACAATCTTCTGTAAGCTGTAAGTACGAGGCGAGTCGTTGGAGCCCGACACCTTGATCTCGTCCCAGCTGACTTCTGTCAAGGCTTTGGCAAAGTAAACCATAGATTCACCAGTCAGGTTTGCTGTGTTGGTGAAAATACGGTCGACGCTGCGAACCACGTCATCTGATCGACTCTCAAGAGCAATTTCAGTAGAGAACCCCTTAGACGATGTTCCGGATCTGCCTCGTGCCGGCTTCTTTGATTGAGTGGACGAGCGGGAATCTGAAGTTTCTGTCCTTTGTGGCGGAAGGAAGCGGGCTTTAGACACATCAGGCACGGCACTTTCGTCAACGCCACCAGAAATGAGTTGAAGTCGATCAAGTTGGCTGATACACATCAAGATGTCCTTCCATGACTCGCGAAGGACATTGCCTTCAGTTTGTCCGAGTTCGAGAACGACTTTAAGTGCCTCGATGTTCTTGGCCATCATCTCTTGTGGGTTGTTCAAGTTGGTCGTGTTCTTCAAAGCCGACATGAATGCTTCTCTAGGAGTAGACATATCAAAGAGACAAGCAATTTGAGTAGCCAGTTTCATACCCTCAAGGCAAAGCTTGTTGACTTCCAGGTTGTGAGACTTCTGGATTTGGCTTGAAAGAGTAGAAAAGATTGACATCCAAGTGACGCTAAACATAGGGCTGACGTGCTTGAAAGATGTTGCAAGAATGTACTTGGTTCCAGCTTTGCGACGTTGGCTCTTGAAGAGATCCTTGAACAACTGCTCAGATCGCAGAGCAATCTCCTCAGACTGTTGCATGTAGGCCTCACGCTGCAAATCTCGTCCAACATTAGACAAGGCCTGGCCAAGACCAGCAGCAATACCGGTTGATTGAGCAGGCACGTTGCCTGCCGCTGCCGCTGCATCACGTTCACTCTTCAGAACGATTTCGTTGGCGGCGATTTCATCATAAATGGTCAGAAGATATTCGTCAGGCAAATCGGCATCATCGTTAATACCACGGTTGTTCTTGATGAATTCTTCCTTGCTCATGTGCTTGGCGATCTTGATACTATGCAAATCAGTGTTTAGCAGAATAACTGAATAGGCCAAAACATATGCAGTATCTGCGTTAGCAAAGGCATTCGGGTTTCCGAGAACATATCGCTCCGCAAACTTGAGCATGAAACGATCGATCTTTTGAGCTTCACCGGGCAGGCGGAAAGATTGAAGGAATTGACGCAAAGAATCAACGAATCTCCTCTTCGCGAATTCCATGGTGTCCACAAATGCGTGCATGATGTCGATGTTCTTCTGATCACCTTCACCCAGATACTCACCGATTTGGGCCTTGTCGAGCTTATCCTCTTTTATCAGGAAATCGGCGATATCCGTGGGGCTGTCGCTTGGAATGAAGCCATCACGCAGGAGCATCTGAATGCCCTTCTTCGGCTTGAAGTTGAACTGGCTAATTCCCTTCATCAAAGCTGTTTTCTTTGCCTTGAGATTCTCGAGCTGATCCGGGTCATCTTCCAAGATAGGGGTTGATGGTGGCAGAGGGGTCTCGACCCGGGACACGCTGTCGTTTATGCTAGGGTCAATCGATGGTCGAATATCGAGGGAAGCTTTTGCATCGTGGTTGTCAGAGCGTGGGGGCTCAGCATCACCTCGAATTGGCGCTGACCAATTCACCATAGATCGCAACGTCTCGACCAGAGCTTCGATAGACAGTCGCTTGATGGCATACTCTTTAGGATAGTCCGGTTCAGAATCCTGATGAGGCGCAATGTGAGCAACTGTCAAAGGAGGTGGTAGAGTTGCCTTGAGCTGCCACTCGCTGGCAGGCGTTGTCTTTAGCCGCATTTCTTCGTACACTTGCTCATTGATCGTGGTAATAGTGAGCGGAGTCGTCGAAAATTTCGATAGATCCTCGATGATTGTTTGGTAAATATTATCAACTGTCTGATCGCAGTCGTAATTAAGGTAGATCTCAACCAGCGCTTTGGGGTCGGCGCATAGTCGGTTGAGTATTGTAACAAATTGAAGCTTTTGAGACAGGGGTGCCGTTCTTCGAGCAAGAAGTGCCAAGTAGATTTCGTTCAAGAAGACCTCGATTTCTTTCTGTCAAGCATGTGAGCTATCATTGTCTGCGCACTGGGACAAGACTTACCTTGAAATCAGCGCGCATGTATTTAATCATCAACCAAAAGATCTCGCAGCTGACATTAAATATTCGGTCGACTGAGCTGGCGCCATTGCGGGTGATACTTAGACAAAGATAGAACTTGATGGCCTGCAAAAAGCTTGTAGGCTCGCCGCTTTTTGAATTCTTGATAGTACAGAAGGGAGAAGCGAAAACCGCAATGTTGTTGTTGAGAAGCGTATGAATAAGATGAAGAGAAATGAGCTTGGAGCGCATTGGTTGACCGCGGACATCGTATAGCTGGTCAGGTGGTAGAACCTTGGTTGACAGGTTACAGAAAGAGCGGAAGACAAGGTAAGCATCACGGATGTAAACCTCGTCCTCGGCATCCATCACCTCCCCGTCTTCTGCGGGCGAAGAATCATGGCTCGCCTGTCCGGAAACCGAGGTGTCCGTCTCCTTACGCTCAGGCTTGAGCCGCGTTACCATGGTCGGTCCATCACCCAAGTTGGAGTCGTCAAAGCTCTTGCGATGCTCCAGATCTTTCAATGTAAGTTTAACACCGCTCTCGGGAACTTCGGTCGAGGAATTGGCAGCTTCAGGTGTCTCGGCAGGTGACTCGTCGCGGTCGGCATCATCATTCATGCCGTTAGGCGTTTGGGCCTGATCAAATGTGACATTACTGGAGCCATGTTTGAGGTGCTCTAGATTAAGACGAGCCTCCTTCATATGTAACCTTGTCTTGACTCGTTCAAAGACGGTACCGACCATCTGGGTGAGGGTGCCTTGAGCGACCTGCTGGTTGGCGGTACTCCGCGACAGTAAAAAGACATTGTATACTTGTCGCACGGCCTTGAGAAGGCCAGCGCCATGGACAACGATTTTGTCATTAAGGACGGCTGCAAGCAAAGATTTGACAATCTGGAGCTGTATCTCAACGGCAGTCGTCTCGCCTTGGAAGCAGTTGCAGATAGTATCGATGGCTCGCTCGATCAGGGGTGGGACGGGTTCGGCGCCCTCTTCGGTTGACTCGGGAGGATTGCTCGGCACGGAGAAGTAGGAGTAAGATATGAGCTTTCCAATGCAATCGAGAGCGGTGGTGGTAAGCTGGACATTCGTAGAACGTGAAGCTAACTGCAGAGGAGCGAAAACGATCTCGGGGTCAGGTAGCTGGTCCTGCTCTTTAATGGCATCAAGTGCCTTGGTGGTGGACTCGGCCAACTGTTTGTTGCGCTGAGCATCCTTGGACGAGGCAATGGCCTCGAGCGAGGACACTACAAATTTGAGGGAGCTCATGGGGGAGCGCAAAGAATGCCAGAGGCCATTCGTTAGGGGCGGAGATTTTGGAGAGATTCGAGGTCGAAGGAGGGAGGTTGTAAGGTTGACGTCGCTCTCCCAGGGCAATTAAAGAAAGGAGACGTAAGTGCAGTAAAAGAGGGAGCTAGCTCATGCGCCGTAGCTTCAATATTTCAGCGCAGCACGCAGATTGCGGTTGATCGCTAAAAGAAGAATAAAAAACGTCCAGAGTATATAGGTTAAGTAAGAACCAACAGGAAGGAAGTATGAGAGAACAAAAACAGCCCGTGTCTTCGTCCTGTTGCCGTCAGCTTCTAACACTCTCGAAGCTTTACACTTTTGTAGGTGTCCGTACAGTACCAATGGATACGGAGTCGAAGTGGACAGCGTTTCCAGTGGAGTTAGTGAAGATGAGCTCTGGCAGCGAGACCCTTGTCCCGGCGGGGGCAGTCGTAAGCTGCCAATTAGCGGCTGCGAAGGGTTATGGTGTCCTCTAAGCCAGGTACCGGTACAAGGGTCCGAGTTGGAATGGACGTCACTAGCCACAAAGGGGCTCAAATTGCCTACCCTAAAGAGATTAGACGACATCTCAAATATGGAGGGGAAAAAGAAAGAGGTACAGTGCAGGCTTACTTACCACGGAAACTGTCCAGCTATTTTTGTCGACAACCAAAGCAGCCAAATCTTATGGCACTTTGGGTCCATTTATGGTTGGTACATTTCAACCCACAAGACGAATGATCGAACCTTCTATTCGTGCAAGTCTGAGATTGATAAAATTGAACTCAATGACGGACCTGAATGTATTATTATAATCACTAGCAAACATTCAAATGCTTATTTATCGACCAGCATCATGATAAGCAGCGCTAATTCCCCTGCTTCAACACATCAAAACAGTGACACGGAAAATGCACTGCGCCAATCTCAATTACTCGATTCGGCGAAGAGCCACTCGACTCAGCTTGTCACCAATATTCATGAGATCGAACAGTTTATTCAAAAGCTGCAAGAAAAGTCAAGACCTGTATCTTCGTCTGGATTACCGACCTTCTTACGCACGTTAGAACGCGAAAATAAAGCTTTAAGCAACATCATCAAGGATATATCAAATTCGAATACAATCTCTGACCCTCATCTTCTCACCCTCCGAGAGCGAAAGGTTAATGCCAGTATAACTATTGCAAACCATAGCATCGCTCAATGGAACCAGCTCAAGAAAACTCATGGATTTATTGCCATCAACCAAGCCTTCCAAGGCTCGTCCAAAGATGCCCGACGAGAGGAGATACAAAAACATCAGATTACAGGGAAAGAGAAGCACAACATGCATCGCCTTCTGAAAGAGCAAGGCCGCGTTGAAGTGGATGTGGTTCATGGGGGATATGAATGGATCACTTCCAAAGCTATCACTCGTGATCGCCTTGCTCGTCAAATGAACGATAGCGGCTGGGGATGGGGTGACCATGAGCTTGGTGATCAAGTCGACCGAGATGAATGGGAGGATACACCTTTGGCGAAATATGTGCAACGGTTGGTAACAGCAGCAAGAATGAACCGCCACGAATATCGATTCCCAAAAATACGGCTCATTCTCACTAGTCTTGGTCGAGGAGAAACGGAATTGGATATCCTCCTTCACCAACTGGAACACATTGATCCTCTTGTCGAAGTCATCATTGAGGATCAAAAAAGCACCTTTGTCACTGCGGCCGCTCCGCCGCTTGATGTAGTGATAGAAAATCTCGTTGGTGACGAGCTGGCATCCCTTACGCCAACAATAAATCTCGATCATACTATCTTGATCGACCTAATCTCAGATCTAACTCATCTTAACCTCAAACCTCAACCATGGCAATCACGTACGACACGCGCTCAAATAGATGAAGAAAACGCACACAAGGGTGGTCTTATGGCTCGTACGCTGTATCCAGTGTTGGCAGATCGCAAGCTAGTATGCACTCGTGAAGCAGCGGGTCATTTTCACGAAGTATTACGAACTGTCGGGACCGAGACTGAGCGCGAGCGTGGAAGGTTATTAATCCCCTGGGGTAACGACGCACAAGAAATGTCTTCGGATCTTATTCGCGAGCGCTTTCAGGAACTCACTGTCTACCCTCTGCCTTCCAATGTTCAGATTCCCGTTACTGTCATAGACGAACCATGGGATATGGAAGCTATCGCACGTGCTATCTCCGAAGGTACTCTTCCACAAGTAGCTCACGACGTAGCTTTGGGTAGTGCCTTTAAAAGCTCCAAGCTGTCCATCTTTATGTACGGTTGGGCAGCGGGCTTAACAACGGTAACGAGCAACAAGGAAGTCAGAGGACAAATACGAACTTGGGTCGAAACACATCGGAAACATGATGAAGAGATCGGGCCACAAATTTGGCGACTGGAAGTTACGAGGAATTTGTTAGCTAAAGCTGCAGAGCCGAGGGAAGGGTGGCAAGAGAAGGATGAGGCTGATGCTGATGAAGGCGATGCTGAATGATGATAGACGATAGACCAGCACCTGTATAATATTACGAAGAAATCCGGGGATATCCCCAGTCGCAAGTACACCACCAGACGATATAGTTGTATACACAGAAGTTTTGGAGACGTTATTCCGTAATTCCGTAATTCCTAACGCCATCACAAGTTACTCTGAAATATCCTCGAATATCAGATCTTTATCCTAACATTGCCCTGGTAGTATCATGATTTCCTCTTATTCCATAATCGTAAGCTATATGGATACCACCATGCTGGTTTTATTTCCGATGGAATCTGCAATGCTGTGTTAATATCCGGATAAACCAAAGACCAATATTAGTTGACAGGGATTATTCACGATAATTTCCACAATCCAATAATCGGCCCAATTCTCAACCGAGTGCTTACATAGAAAGTAAAAAGGGACGTAATAGCGATAAGTAGAAGTTATATCGTCTTGCATAGCGATTCAGTCAGATCTCGTCAGTACCTACGTACATAATTGCCCTATGGGGTTAGCTCATGTGTCTCACTTACAGAATCTCGGTCTTTTGTCTCGGTCTTTTAACATCTCCACTGCCTTAACTCTCATACTACGTCTAAAGCATCAACATGCGAGCGATTGTGTCTCTTTCATAGAAACTCTCATGATTGAATTCTCCGTGTCTCGCTGATTTTTAAGTCCGGGATATACAAGCTCTACATGTCCGACATGCCTGCGGATTCACCACCAATCAACCTTTCAACACCGAGCTTCTTCTTTAATGATCCGCTAGATGAAAACCAAGAATTAATTGGAGAGTCCTCAGCTGTTCAGGATACCTCTTTTGATTTCCCGGCTGATACGGCCGTTGTCGGCGGTGGAACCGTGTTGTCGGCCGCCAAGACGGAGAAGAAGCGGCGCCGGCCGGCCCTTTCGTGTGAGCAATGCCGGCGCCGCAAGATCAGGTGCGACCGTAGCTTACCCTGTGTAAACTGTGTCAAGTCAAAGATATCGCCTTGCACCTATGCCCCTACACATGTGCCGGCTTCACGGGCTAGAAAAGCTACGAACCGCGCTGCCGGTGCAGACTTAACAACACATGTACCAGCAAGGTCAGCGGCTGTTGATTCTACAAGAAAACAGTCTCTTTCAGATACATCTGCGAGACAGACATCTTCTAGCATCCCTAGCTCGACAGTAGGATCCAACTCAGGAGCCTCTACGGTTGATGCTTTGGCCGCAAGAGTCAAGGAGCTTGAACAGAAGCTTGCTGAGTCTTGTTATATAACACAACCGGCAGAAGGCAAACTCTGGCAAGATGAGGACCATCAAGAGAATGAAGCACCAATGAAAGGAACTGTGTCTAAGACTAGATTCTTCGGCCAGAGTCACTGGATGAATGGCGTCAATATGGTAAGTTGTCCCGTCTTATATGCTGAGAACCTTTTCTGATATGAGTTGGTAGTTTCCTGGCATTGTTGATGTGCTCAAACAGGCAGAGTCTCAAAAGGCCCAGGCTTATATGGGCTCTTCAAAGTGCAAAGCTCTAGCACGTACCATCAAGAAACACCGTCTTCGGCCTGTATCGACCGACAAGCTGGGCGAGACTATTCCTGAGCGTGGACTTGCCGATCAGCTCGTTGACGCCTACTTTGACACCTTCGAGGGTGTGCTCCGCATCCTCCACCGTCCTACATTCTATGCCGAGTACGAACGCTACTGGCAGAACCCCAAGGCAGCTAGTCAAGTGTTCGTCATGCAGCTACAGCTCTGCATGGCCATGGGGGCAACTGTGCACGACGACATCTTCAGTCTGCGCTCTACCTCTATGCAATGGGTGCATGAAGTTCAGATTTGGCTTATACTGCCGTCTGAGAAGAGCAGGATGACTATTGCCGGTGTTCAAATCATGTGTATGATGTGCCTTGCCAAGGCGTGTTGCGCTGTTGGCCAGGATCTTACTTGGATCTCAACAGGCTCTTTGGTCAGACAGGCCATGTACATGGGACTTCACCGAGAGCCCCGGCTTCTTGCCAACATGTCTGTTTACCGGTCTGAAATCCGGCGACGTCTTTGGGCTACTATCCTCGAGCTCAACCTACAAACCTCCTATGATGCTGGCGGCCCACCTCTCCTTTCTCCTAAACATTACGATACACGACTCCCAGCCAATTTGAACGATGATCAACTTACGGATGAGCCAGATGTTGACAGACAGCCAACTAGTGATCCTGAGACACTAACTGACATGTCAGTCCAGCTTGCGCTTCAAAAGTCCTACGCACTTCGCCTCCTCATCATTAAGCACGTCAACGAGTTTAGGTCTAAGGAGTCTTACTCCGAAACCCTTCGTCTCAACTCTGAGCTCACCAAGGCATGTCGCACTTTGACAGAAACACTTGCTGCTCTATCTCAAGCCCAGAGGCATCAGCCGCGGACCATCTTCAATCAGTTCCACAGTCCTCTGGTCCAGATGTTTACGTACCGCTGCTTCCTTTCACTCCATCAACCCATGGTCGCTCGCTCCGCCGATGATCCAACCTACTACTACTCTCGCAAAGTATCGCTTGACTCTTCCCTCAAACTGGCACAAATCTGTGGTCTTACGACACCTCGTTACGGAACTTATCCACCTGGCGGCTCGCAGGATCCTGTAACTAGTTTCAACCGTCTCATAACCAATGGGGCGGGGGTCTTCCGCGTGGTCCCTACCCAGACGCTCTTCTCCGTTGCACTTGAGTTTGTCAAGAAATCAGAGGAACAGCGTGATAGTCTCGGTGGATTAGCCCCCATGGGCAATGGAGACCTTCGCTCGGTTCTCCATGCTGCCCAAGTATGGTATGAGCGACGAATCCTAGCAGGAGAGACGAATGTCAAAGGATACTGTTTTGTTGGTGCCTGTATCGCGCTCGCTGATGCCCTCGAAATGGGATTGTCGCAGGAAGAGACTAACCAATCTGTCATGGATGCAGGGGCAGCTGTAAGCCTTCATAGCTACGATCTGCTGAAGCAGGCTGCTGAGTGTCAAGGCATAGTAGTTCCCGAGTCTCCAGATGCGGAAACGGCGCCTGTTGATATGCTCAGCCTCGACAATGATACCATGCAGGGTATCATGGAGATGCCATTCGACTGGATGGTTATGGGCGATCTGGGTTTGGATGGTATGGGAGGGTTCAATTGGACCAGGAGTGGTATGGGCATGTCTCAACAGTTTGACGCTGTGGATCCATCGGTGGTGTCACAGTTTTGAGCATGGTGTTGTGATAGAATTTTGGACGGCTGAATGAGTAAATGAAGGATTAATCCCACCTCTTATAATTGTAATACTGTACACCCTAGACACCCCATCTCCCTACATAGTCCCGAACTTCATGTCATGAGCTATATGCAAAATAGACGTATTGACAAACCAAGCCCTTTTCAAGAGTATGACTCGAGCGACGCATGGTTGAAGATAAACCTGAGGCTGTCTCGAAAAAGGAAGTTAATATCCAAACAGCCACTTGGTTAGCAGTCAATTGGCCAGGATTAGATTATGACGCTTAAATCAGAGTGAAGTTGGGTTGATATTGATCTCATCGAGGGATATATGCAATATGGCACATCGGAAGGTCATAAACATTTCTAGTTTTGGGTAGTTGTACAGCAAGCGATAGGAGGAGCGAACGTAGAATGAGGGCATATGCAATAGATTCTTTGTCCAAAACATCCCCCAAGTTCGAAAAGATATAACATTATTAATCAAGGGTCATTGTACACGGGCTTTTTCGGCCTCGTAAATCTTCCACAGCTACTGCAACATGACCAGACGAAGGAGCTCTATGGTATCCTCATAGATCATCACCGTCGTCTTGGTTCACAGATCTCCACCCGGGATTGCTCTCGTAGGTTTCCCACGATGTCCCAAGTAAACTCCTTGCAGCACTTTCCGTCCTTCAGAGATCATCTCCTTCGGTTCTATAAAAAGTCATTTCCTCGCTCAACTGGCCTTTCGTCGCTCTCCACATGCTTCGGTTTTCGGAGGCTGGTTGATGTCCTACCCCTGACTTACAGAAGAAGCTCAAGAGGGTTCTCGATAACCTTCTTGACCTCCTTGAGCCACTCAGCACCGACAGCACCATCAACGACCTTGTGGTCGAAGCTGGCAGTAAGGGTGATCTGGTCGTCGAACTCAACACCGGCCTCGTTATCAGCGGGGATGGCAACCTTCTTGGTGGTGCCAACAGCGAGGATGGCAGCCTGGGGAGGGTTGATGACAGCGGTGAAGTGGTCAACAGCGGGGTTCATGCCCATGTTGGAGATGGAGATGGTACCGCCCTGGTACTCCTCAGGCTTGAGCTTGCCATCACGAGCCTTCTTGGCAAGCGACTTGACCTGGCTGGAGATGGCCTCGAGGCCACGGCCCTCGACACCGGTGACGATAGGGGTGATGAGACCAGTGGGGGTAGAAACGGCGACGGAGACGTCGACGTTGTTGAACTGGCGGATGTTACCGTCGCGCCAGCTGGAATTGACCTGGGGAACCTTTCGGCTGGCAACAGCAATGGCCTTGATCAGGAAGTCGTTGACGGACAGCTTGTACTGGCCATCGGCAGAGCTGTTAAGAGCCTGGCGGAGCTTGAGGAGCTTGCTGACGGACATGGAGCTGGTAACATAGAAGTGAGGGTTGATCTGGGTAGACTCAACCAGACGGTTGGCAATGGTCTTGCGCATGCCGCTGATGGGGATGTCCTCGTAGGTGGCACCGGGGGCGGCGCTGGCGGCGGGGGCGCTGGAAGCCTTCTTGACATCCTCCTCAGTGATCTGGCCGTTCTTGCCGGTACCCTTAAGGCCGTCGATCTTGATGCCCTTCTCGCGGGCAAGGCGCTGGCCGGCAGCCGAAATGTTGGGCTGACGGTCGAGAGCAGTCTGGAGACGGCCCTCAGACTGGTATTGCTGAGGCTCAGGAGTGGGCTCGGGGGCGGACTCAGACTTGGACTCGGACTTCTCCTCCTTGGGAGCAGCGGGCTTAGCGGCATCACCACCAGCGTCCTCAACGGAGAACTTCTCGAAGGCAGAGATATCAGTACCCTCCTCAACAAGGACGGCAATGGGCTATAGGCGGAAAAGCAAGTTAGTGACATGATACAACAGAAGTGAATGATGTTGAGCGCAGGAGCAAGATACCCCGAGACCCGAGAGGTGGCCTTGGTGGGTTCAAAAAAATCAACGACTTACGCTGCCAACAGGAACATCCTTCTCACCAGCCTCCCGGAGGATCTTGGCGATAACACCCTCCTCCTGGAACTCAAAGTCCATCTGGGCCTTGTCGGTCTCGATCTCTACCAGGACATCACCGGGGGCGACAGAGTCACCGGGCTTCTTCTGCCAGCCGCCAATGTTACCAGCCTGCATGGTGGGCGACAGAGCGGGCATCTTGATGACCTGGTGCTCGGGGAACGAGGCATAGTGTCGCACAACGTGGGCAGCGAAGCCGGTTCGCAGAGCGCTGTGGGTAGGGGCGAGGACGCGCCTTCGGAGAGCGGCGCTGAGCATTGTGGGAGGTTATTAAGATCTTTCTGAATGATAAAAGATGTTAGTCGGTGATAGACATGGGGGGTCGGAGCGCGAATATAGAAATTTGAGCCACTTTTGGGGGGGAGGGTTTGGGGAAAAGCACTCACCGGCCGGAAAGGCAATTGAAAGCAGAGTTATCCAGATACGTGACGTGAGGTCACGGACAGAAAATCGAGGAGCGGAGGAAAGAGATCAAGGACGGAGAGTGATGCAGCTCTGGCGTGAGAAGGAGAGGGAGAGAAAGAGTCGGGATCGGAGGAAATTCTTTGGGGTTGGATAGACGTGGAGTTTTTTGCGTGTTGAGCTCCGACGACTGAGGTACTTTGAAGCTTTGGCGTGGACTAAGCCCTTTCGGGACTGAGAAAGGCTGCAGGGGCCTTGAAGAGAACCCAGCGTTGGTGGTGCTGAGTCCTGATTGCAGCCGTTGAGTGGACAGTACATGGGCGATTCTAGGACATTTGAGGCCGTTTCTCAAGGCATTTAGGGGACTACGGACGCTGTAAGCCACTTCGAACCCTCAAGCACGGGACTGCACGATGACCCGCCAAAGGAGCTTGCGAAAAAAGGGACGTGGACACCTACCATCATGGTACCTCGAGTTCGGGGGATCATTACGCGACATGAGCGAACTCCGGTGAAGAAGAATAGCGAACGATGCATGTGTAAGTCATTAAAGACTATGCATATCAATTGAGACATCTAGCTATCAATCGTAGCTTGCTTGATCCCTCCTTAGCCCCTCCGCCTGAAGGACCGGTATAAACCTCAATACTTCCTGATATTTATGTTGAGACAATTATCAAGTCCCCAAAGTACCTCCATCTTATCTCCATTGCTCCCAGAGTTGCTAAATTTTCTTCGGGCGAATTGTCCCATGCTCAATTCGGGACATATCGGCCCGGATAATGGTGGGGTCTTAATTGGCCAGTTTTTAAAGCCAACGGGAATAATAATACTGGAGGGATTGTTTCCTTAGCTTTAACCACAACAGGTACTCCTTGCCTTTATGAAGAGGAAGTCTATAATGGAAGTCTCATATATGAACTCGTGATGGCTTAGCCAAGGACATCAGTGCCATTAGAGCCATGCCTTCTTTTAATCAGTTTGCAGATCACTGTTGTCTATATATCACATTCATGGAATAGTCAACACAGCTTTGAACACCATAGAGCATCAGGATATCGTTCAAATTTTGAAAATAGGGAATCTAAATTATTCATCATTACATACATTTAATATATCAAAGCAACTTTTATACTTTTCCATTCCTCTCATATCCCATTACATCTCAACCGCCGCCTGCCCACCACACTTTGACCAACTCCTTTGGTCCACTCAACGCCGATGAGATGGATCTTTTTCTCTTTGGCTCATTACTCCCCTGAGAAGTCTTGGACCCCTTGGAACCCTTTGAGCCTTTGGAACTCTTTGACTTTGAATTCGGTGTGTGCCCTTTAGTAACGAGTACGGATTTCCTTATTATATCGTCCGCTTCAAGCGCTGCCGTTCCTTGATGGACTCTCCCAACTCTCTCGCTGGTGAACTTCGGCGGTGATTTTGGAGGTGGTATCGGCCTCATTTCTACTTCCTCCGGTATAGAATCTTTGGGAACAACTGCGCGAATTCCGAAATTGCCCCCTTCTTTCTTCGCCCGCCCATCTGGTCTTCGACCTCGCCCCTTGCGATCCCACCCAAGTTCGAATCGAGGTGTAACGTCCCCGTCAGTATATATGGTTTCAAGCTCAGTGTCCGGCTGCCATTGCGCGGCCCGAGGTAGCGATTTGAAGAGGTTCCCGTCAACAAGGAGCGCAGTAATGGATGCGATAGTCGTTGGCGAGCGAGGGAGTCTAATTCGCCGCCAATACATCCATGAGATAATGTGAAGAACCATCAACGCACCAATAAGACCTTGAAAGATACGCGTAGCAATCGTGTCCTGGCGGAGTCGAATCATTTCTGTCATTTTACTGCCGCTGATGACGGGGACGGCCTGAGAAACCGACAAATTAGGGCTGACGCCGCTAACAATATCAGTGCCATTCGCTGATGGGAACGTGCCCCTCGAGGACAAATGCCGTCGACTCTTGGAATTCAATGACTGTGCTCTGATGATACCGTGCTGTGAGAGAATAGCAGATTGAACTTCGGCGGCAGCACTGGAAGATGAGTCGCCATATGTGGCATCAGGTATAGCGAACTGGGAGGCGTTCAACATTGCAAAAAAGGAGTCAAGCAAACCATTTGAGGAAATGTTGACGAGCGACGCATAATCGAGTTCGGGAATGGCAACAGTTGTATCCTGGGCTGTGCTTTCGAAAACAACAGGAGGATGGTCGGGATGTATGTGAAGTTCTGATCCCCGGAAAACCGCGTCAACGTCAACTGCTTCAATCGACTCGTTGCAGGCGAGAGCATTGATGCTGCTTACTGACATATCGCTGCTGCCGAGATCGGCCAGGCTTCCCCAGATGTATATCCAATCTGAACAACGCGGCGATGATTTCGTTTTTCGTAGACCGACGCCAAAGACTGTGCTACTGCTACTTAAGCTTCTACCGTTCTGTGTAGAGAACGAGCTCATGGCTGTTCCGATGATTGCATTGCTGCTATCTCGCTCCCCGTCTCCACGACAAGTCTCGCCTTCGAGATCGACACGGAGCGGATTGACTGTCCCATCATCCGATTCACGCTCGATAGTGATGTTAGTGGATATCTCGTTGGATTGATACAGTCGGCAGGACATATTTGGGCGAATTGCGGTCAGTCGTGCACCAATCTTTAAATCACTGCTATTGTCCTCTTCGACCAGTGATATACTCGGTAGGTTGAGATTGGTGTAGGTAAACGGGGGATACGGTGCGTTGCCAGCAAGAATCAGGGATGCCATGACAGTGTCGTTGTTGCAACCGGTACAGATGGGATCGTCGGCGGAAGACGCCAGACTGTTGGCGAAGAAATCCTCAGTGCGTAAAGGGATGCTCGTGTTTCTTCCGGCCGGCATTGGTTCGAACAATGGAGCAGATGCAACGACCACAAGAAGTGCAAATGATGCACCAGAAATGGCGGCCAGGGCAGCGATATCTCGGATTTTGAAAGCCCTCCTCCACGCTACGTGCCTTAAAGCATTGGCAAGGTTCAGCCCTACCGTCTCGTCAAAATCTCCTTGTCGTGAAAGATGAGAGAAGGGCGAAAGAAGCCTCGTCCACCACTCCAATGAGAGCATGTACATAGCCACCAAAAGAAGCACCAAGGCTGGTACAAGGGTCCACGCCAAATATGCTGTATCGGTGTCCATGGTCCTCAATCCATCAAAGCGGTGTGACACTCTGAGAGAGATTTCGAACCCTATGATGATACAAGCAAGAACGAGTATGTATATCAACCTGATCAGACCATGTAGCGGAACAGGTTGTCGCCATGTTGAAGAATCGTACCGCCGTGGGAGAACATTAGGCGGAGGTGCATTCCCACCAAAGATATGGTAATAACCCAGGTTGGGATTCTCCAGCTTCTCATGGCCCTCAGCTCCGCTTATATAGGTAGAATCCCCCAGCCTTGATCGGATAGCTCTATTCGGCGCAGGCCCCATGCCTTTCAAACATTCAACCAGGGGGTGGCTGTGTGCCACCACCGAGGCCATTCCAACGATTGTGCTAGGGTCTCGTGGAAGAAAACCTTTCTTAGGAACCAAGCAGATGGTTGCCAGAGCTAGAACGAAGCAAATTGCTAAGAACGCTGTTATCAAATATGCGGGAACAGGTCGTACAACAAGGCGTCGTTCAATAAAGCTGGCAACAGCTGTCGAGGAGTCAGAGGATGGCTCCATCATGGCATATCGAGCGATCAGGGCCGAATACTGTGCATAGAAGTCTTGGGCCAGTTGTCTCAGAGCATCGCCGTCTGTCAATGACTCTAGTTTGGGCTGATTCCCTCCCCTTGAACTCAGTGCAAGGGCAGCAGACATAGCTTCATCGGCGTCAAGAATAGCCTCGTCGTTATATGGTACGCCTGACGACGTAGATAGTAATTGCAACTCGGCTGCTTCGTTGGACTCTAAAGTGACAAATAGAGCGCGTGCGATATCCCAGGGAGAAACTTGGTCAAGAGTAGTATTTGTCGCCTGTTTATCGGGAATGGCTGAAAGAACTGTATCGGGTGTTTTCGAAACCTTTATCGTGGTGATGGCATAGTTCGGTTTGCATAAAAATGCAGAGGATGACGATATCTTGCCATTTAGTCGACTATTCGAATTCTTGGATTGTCGTTTTAGTTGATCGACGTCGATCTCAAGAACACCAGCCATAACAGCAATCCGCTGCTGATCGTCCTTCGTAGAGTCGCCACAACTGCCTTGTTGAAATGCAAGAAATACTCGTGATAAGTCATCGTCCTTGGTGCTTGCTAGTTTCGCGCTCACAAGGGCTTCTTTGACGGAACAGTTGGAGTCCGATATCGTCAAATTAAAATCAAGAGAACCTTCGCCGTCTAACCGCATCGAATCCAGGGTTAATTTTGCTTCTTCACAGTCTAAGCCGCCGATAAAACCCTCCACGTCCGCTGTGATTTCCTTCAGCTCAACAATATCGCTTGCAAATGGCGTATATGCAGCTCGAGAGGTGACTCCGTTTGGAAAAGTGATGTTGTCTATTGCGAGAGCAGCCAGGGTAAAGTAAGGCAAAGAACCGATGTTCTCCAACCCAGGGAGACTGTTAGAGAACTCAGCCTCGATGGCTATAGCAGATCTGTGCCTTGTAACAGTCGTCACTTTGGGTGTAACAAAAGCCGTCGAGAATATTATGATTAGTTTGAAGACTATCCCAGCACTCAACGGAGTTGCTACTAGCCAGTCGGTGTTTCGAATTGCTTTGACTAGGGCCACAGGCTCAGACAGAGAGACGTAATCCAGCAAAAGAGACTTGTCGACTTCAACTTGGTTGTTCAGCATTCGGATCCACGGCATGGCAGCGGACGCCTGAAACTCGACCCTGTTCCAGAAAGCAGCCACGGTAATGAATACGAGGGTTGTCCCATACTGCCAAAGATATCTCGATAGATCGTCAGACTTTCGGAGGCCGCCGTTATATTCGGATAACTGCAGTGCAACCTGCACGCCTGCGACAAGAACCACAAATACAATAACGTAAATAGCCAAAATGCGTCGATGTAAAAAGACTGGTCTCCATGGTAGCTCGATTTGAATAGGCTCGGAGGGTGACAAGATTCGCGGCGAAGATGGTAGCGACTGGCTGGCCCGCGATCTAATGCTTCCTAGAAACGGCCACCGGATTCCTCTACTTGTGGCTGGCGATGGATTATTACTTGGGTCCCAAGGCGCAGCCGAAGTGGCTAATCGTTCGGAATCGAAGAATGTAGTGATATTTCCAGGCTTTGAGCCTACGCCCAAGCTCGAGGGACCTGACCCGTGCCGGCGCGAGTCTGATGTGCCTAAAGCACTCGATCTTGATGGCCCTGGCTCAGAAGAGTTGCCGTTGACGCCATGAACTGCGCGGATGTGTTGATGGTACGAGTCGACGGGTTGGCGTGTCTGAGGACGAGAGGTATTCGTGCTCTGTTCCGCTTGGGGGTCCATCGTTGCTAGGAGGTTGTATGATTATCTAAAGTATTCAATATTGTGCATCGTCGATCCGTCGCCCTGTGAGGCAGCGAGGGCATGATGCCAATAATTAACCGCTACCGTGGAGTGTGCCCACGGGTTTATATCGACATGCTGAGAAGAATGGTAGTAGATTAAAAGTAGTAGAAAGAAAATAAAGAAAAAAGAGGCTCTCGTGAGATTGGTACAGAGGCAGAGCAACCTGATGCGACACGATGAAAATAGAACGGATATCAGGAGTTCGAAAAAGGATTAAGGAATGGACTCAAGTCAAGGCCTGGACTAGAAAACGATTGGAAGAAACTTGAACGAAAGGACGTAAGCAAAGCAAGGCAAAGCAAAACTGAAGAAAGTGACTGTCACCGGAAGGAAGAGAAGAAAAGAAGAGACAAATCACATTGCAGCATTGATATCAAGGACTTCCTTGCTCGCATAAGTGCAGTAGACTACAGATACACTAGACTGGAGTACATACCAGTAATGTTAATGACCTCAGTATATCGGTACTACCAAGGCTGAGTTACTAATAAGTACATGGTAACAAAGCACAGTCCCGTCCCATGTCTTTGGTCGGAGGAGCCTCAAAATGTCATCGCTTCTCCGAAGTCAAAAGGAGAAGGCCCACAAGAGGATAAGCCAAGTTTACATGAAACAAGGGCCTGGCAGGGGTGATATATCATCCTTGTACGGATACTCTGTAGCCTTGGCCCATGGGCCTTGAGAGTTGAACCTCTGGGTTTCCCAAGTCCTGGCTTGCAGTAGGCGACAAAGTTTCAGTTATTGGTCAAGGGCTTGAATAGCACTGCAACCCTGTGATGTGCACTCCCCTTCACCTTCCCACATTTTCGTGTCACTTCGCACGAGAAGCGTTTGGGACTGCGGTGGGTGGTTTCTGGCGAGTTGCATATTATTGTTATTATTAGCCGTGAGCCTTTGACATTGGCGGAGAAATACTTTGTATGTGTGTTTTTAAATGGAGAACAAACTGCCTGTCGTGAGGATTTAGCTCAGGATGAATTACCCAAAGAGCTCTTTTATTCCCCGGATAGACAGGGAAGGATTATGTGCATGAGGTGAGTGTATCCCTGCCATCCATGTGCATGGACGAGTTATCCATAGGCGAAATTGTACGCGTATTGTTGGCTGGCATGCTCGGAAACATCCATATCGTTGCGATGCTATTGCTAGAGGCATGGTAAGATGAGCAGATCCTTGCTTGGTTTAATTAAATGCGGAAATGCTGGTCAGGTAAACAAAACAATTGCGAAAGAAACGTATTGTCAGCTTGGATGTGAGATGTACAGATAAATAATAGGGTAATGATGCCCCCGTTTTCTCTTTCTAACACTTATCGTGGCTTTTTCTTCAATCATCATGTCGTCAGATGTATCATTTCTTTTTCATAAGTGACAAGGATTATATATTATTGTATTCGTGGCCAACACACTCAAAAGATGTTATTTCTCTCCAGTCTCATCGGGAAGACGGCAAAATATCAGTTCTCCTTAGATTCAATAGCTCAAAGCTTATGAAATTTCTCTTCCATGGAGTATTCGAAGCTGTCGTTCACCCGAATACCCGGTCAAGACTCAAGAGGTTCTAAGCGAAGGGCCGCTACTGTTTCGAATATCGCTAGTGTCGTCCGATTGCACGGAAGAGCTCGGGCTGCCGTAGCCGAGATCTTCAAAGTTCCAACGGTGCCAGATCTGGAGCTAACGGTGACTCTGCAGGACTGTAGATCAACAGAGATCGTTATTAGGAGTGGTAGATCAGTGCCCAAAGAGTACGTAGAGATAACTTCACATCTTCAACAGAGTATTTCTGTGTATGTGGCTTTAAAAGTGCATTTTCCAATGCTATGAGAAACCCAATCACGTTTGTGCATAATCATCAGAGTCATATGGTGTTCACCAATATGCGGGTGGAGTTGTCATCTCTAGTAACGTTAGTAGTTAGTCTACATCATCTCAGCCCAACACTACCTAACTTAACGGTTCGTGCCCCACGCAACAGGAACATTTGAGACACGCATCGCAAACGAACGACGTATCTAATTTGCAACGCCCTTACATATCCTGTTTCCCTTTTCAGCCTCATCGCCAAGCATGGGTGCCTCAAGTTCAAGAAGTGCCATGTCAGCCGACAACTCGACGGGCGCCTCAATTGCTGCATACGAACTATCCAGTGCGCTCAGTCAATCCTTTAGCGAAATCAACCTGCAGGGTCAGTAGTCTTTTTAGCGTTGTTTGGTTGGGTTAATTGTACAAGTGCCAAGGACTTACACAGCTGGTAAATAATTAGGAAACTTGAGCCAACAGTTTAAGCAGTTGCTTCAGCGGCTGGACCAGGAAGCGTCAAAGTATACCAACTCTCAAGTCAATGACCAAAAGTCCACAGAATGGAACCCGTAAGAATGTTGTTCAAGTTTCAAACTAAACTTCCCACTCTAAACATTCCCTATAGCTCCAAATCCGAGGTTGACCTCGTAGGCTTCGCGTGGGACTGCGCTCATAATACGTATAAGACAAAGCCTCCCAAAGCATATCAACCACCAATCGAAAGCGCCCATGAGCCGCAGATGAGGTTTCACAACACGTCTCCGTCGATCGAAGGCAACTATGACAAAGATCTATACACAGTTCGTGAGGAAGAGGTGCGCCAAGACTGCTTTGCTGGCACGGTAAAAGCCATCACAGCGACTGTCATTGAACGAACGGGCTCTGATGACATCAATGAACTGATGCCGGTACTGGTGATTTCGATACGAGGCAGTGCCAGTAAAATGGATCATATCGTCAATGCCAATTCAAATCCTAAGAACGCTGGAAGTTACATCGTATGTTGTTTCTGTTCTCTTTCACGTTCTAAACCCTCGTCAGCTTCCTTCGCGGGCCTATATTTCATAGCCTGTGCATCGCTAATGATGGTAGCACGGTACGAGCGACATCAAAGCCCACTCTGGGTTTTTAAACAGTGCCCTGGCTCTAGACTCAGCAGTGGCCAGAATGATCGATACTTATCCACCAAAGTTCGAGGTACGGAGTGGGCAGAAACCTCATGTGGTATTCACAGGGCATTCTGCTGGCGGAGCCGTGGCCCAGCTCTTATATCTTCACCACATATCCCATCCGGGTTTCAGTAAGTTGGCTATGAACATATCCGACTGTGTTAAGACATAGCTCATATAGTATAGGCGAATCTGCAAGGTTCTCATGCGTCACATTTGGTGCCCCTTCTTGCCTATCTTCACATATTGATCTTTCATTACATCAACCTAGCGAAAAGACAATCTGCATCAACATCATAAATGAGTTCGATGTCGTTACCCGAGCTGATAAGCCCTATATCTTATCCTTGGTTGATATTGTAAGATCCACGCTTGACTTGCCACCAAAGAATCAAGTATCCGAATCAGCAACAGATGAGGAGACAATTTACGCTGCTCTAAAAGCTACTGATACCAATGAATCAAGACTCTCCTACCAGTTTGAGGGTCTAGACATTGACCAATCTAAATTCTGGCGCCTTCCACAATCTCTCTATCATCACGTTGGACCGAGGGCTGTCCTGTTGATGCGTTTAGTTAAGGGCGAGATGAGCCTCAAAGCAGTCGAGGTAACACCCTCTGAGTTCCAGAGACTACTATTCTGCCGCATAGCCGTCCACGGCAAAAGGATTTATGCAGAGAGGGTGAAAGCATTACAACAAGGGCGTTTTAACGGCCGTCTAGGGTGGGAGCAAGAAGGAGATGGCGAGGAAAAGGCTTCTTTATTGAGTAGCTCTTCAACCGTCTGCTAAACCATACGACTCTCCCTATCTAGTTGACTAGCGGCCAATCTTCACGGACTGGTAGCTTGATATGATTTCTTCGTCTCGCAGATTCCACAGACCGAAAATACTTGACATCTTCCAGGATCCTATCAGCAAGGTTCCCTTCAAAGCCTTCAGGCCGCATTTCCTCAACATCTCCATCCCTGTCAGAATCCTCCACGGCAGACATCACAGCCTGACACTCCCAGCACAAACAAACCGAATACTCAAGCCCGAAGCGAATCCGGTAAAGATTCTGCGTTTCGTCGTTGCCGACAACCAACTTATGCTTTGCGATCTTGTCATCGTGGTTGATAAAGCGACCGCATCGTGCCTCCACTGAAGCTTTATAGGCTGCTGGCGAGAGCTGGCTCGTGTGCCAGACCAGATCAATGTCCAGTGTAGGAACTAGCATCTTGCCTGGGTAGAGTCTGAAAAGCTGGAGATACCTGTCGTAGCGCTCGACTGCTCTCCTGAGAGTTCCCTGCAACGCTGGACTTCGGATCCAGAGGTGGGCATTCATCTTTTGGACAAAGATACGTTGGCGCTCGACATTACCAACAAGCTTCTTGACTGTCTCGGAACTAAAGGGTTCGTAGATACGTAGGGTTTCTTTCTTGCCCTTTGCGATAATTGACTTCAACAAATTACCACTTATCAAGGAGTTTCTTTTAGGGACCTCCCATGATTCCACCTCATATTTCCAAGTGTCGCGGATGGTGCCTTGAGGCCGTATGGCCCTGTGCTGTACTTTATCAGCCTTGATGATTTGTTAGGAAGATCGCCAATGAACGTACAATAAGTTTCCAGGGGAAGACCACTCTTGGGAGATAGTTCCAGGGCTTCTTCTTGCAGTAGTCTAGAAAGTCGGAGGGGTTGAGCAGGAAAGCATGCCAGACCATAAGGACATCTAAATGGATAATTCAGCCAAATGTTACATCAGGACCGGTGATTTACTTACCAATGGGCGGTAACCATGATGTGTCAGCCAATGTTATTTCAGTTCTCCCATCATCTATGCCATCTTTTGACAGCTTAGAAGCCAACGAAGCATTATACGTATCAGCCCAGACCAAAAACCTCGGTACAGCTTTACCAAGATAGAACGTCCATTTGTTATCGCGATTCTGCTCCCACACGATATTTCTAAGCGTAATCGCTTGGTTGACCTTCTTATTCAGACCCTCGACGAATTTAGTACGGTAAACTACCTTCGTCGGGCTGCCCAGCTCAAATATCTCATCGAGTTCTTTTGAATCGAGGATTTTAATGCGCAGCGCATGGAAGACCTCGAGAAGCTCTAGATGTACCGCGCACTGCGCTGGAGTTGGGAGGCTATCTTCATGGGAGTCGTTGAGTTGGTTGAAGGTGTCTGGGCTAGGAATTACAGGGTTTTCGTCTATGGTGGATGCTGATGAGTAGTATATAGTTGTGATTTTTTTGTTGAGTTCTCTGCTGGCTTGATGAAGAGCGCCTAAGTTGTATCCGATGAGGTGGGACATGATTATATGCGTTTGGGTATGAGTGATGAGAGGTGAAGTGCTGTGAGATATGTGACTGGTCTTGGAGTTGAGCAGTGATTAAGATGTGTTGTTAAAGAAGAATCGGTTTCTGATACTGTCAATCCTCAGTTGGTGTTATTATTCGAGGAAGAATGCCTTGGTCGATTGCATGAAAGGGAAACAATACAGCATCAGCTGAGGCAGAGTGGCATGGCTAAGCCGACAAAGTGAACCACGTCCATTTATCCTAGCATGGGTGCCTTCGTGGATACTTGAAGTCGCTATAAAGATACGATAGTAATCATGTATCTTCTGCCGAGGTCACTCAATCGCAAATTAGTTACTCCAAGTCTTAGTGCAGAGGGAATTATCTACAGGCAACAATTAAACCCATGTCTCAGCTGCTTTGAACTCTGCGGAAATTGTCAGTAAAAATGCGGAATTTAGGGCTGTTCGGCAGAAGCTCCAGCGACAATCTTGCTGTTTTGAGGGTTGAAACACTCTAGCCGGGCGAGCTGAACAAACTAAACAGGGTCCTGGCTGGGGCGCAGCATCAGGTGGGTGAGAGGCAGTCTGTGAGGCTTTCAACGATGCCTAGGTGTTTTTATGAGAATATGTGGTATCATTTCATGTAGCTGCCTCTAAGTGACTGCAAAATGACTCATAATGTAAATAAGAGCTGATCATCTTCTCTTCATAATTCACTTGATTGGCACTTACCAGAATTTGTGCTGAATCATTCTACCAACGCGCAATGTCTCGACTAAGGAGCAAAGTCCTACCTATTCTGGCGATAACTTCCCTATCCTCATCAAATATCACATCTGCGCCCGATATATCCTGGGCGCGAGTCGGCCCCGGAAAAGACCACCTCCTCTCAGAGCTCGAGAGTCTGTATTGGGATGGTGTCAAAGCCGAGCTTGAGAACATTGTCCGCACTCTCAAAGCATGGCAGCAGCCAGAGTATGCCGATGTATTTATAGAAGATGAAGACGATGATCTCATCCATGGCTTCGATACTTTTCTCGACCAAGTTAGCCAGGAGAGCCGGGCACATGCTATTCGATACGGTGAGTTCCATACCATTCTTACTCATTACCGTCAACACTAACATTCGTAAGGGAAAATGAAAGAGAAGCAGTCCAAGTATAGACGGAATCTCTGGACTTCAAGCAGATCATACGGCCAAAAAGAGGCTAGAGATGCTCTCATAGATAGCATATCTGATAGGGTAGCGCAACAAGCCAGTGATAAAATCAAGGCTGAAGTGAGACGGTCAATCGATAGTATGTTACTTGTTACTATAGATGCTACAGAAAACTGACGCTGTGTGTAGCCATCACTAAGCTCAAGGGAGTAGAACATAGGGCAAGGATGCTTCTTCAAGCTGCTGGTAAAGACACTTTTCATTGCTCCCCAGGCAACGCAGCTGACAAGCTTTGCAGGTTTTCTAGATATAGAAAAATTGATTGAGCATCGTCCTCCCCCTGATAAGTTCGGATTTTGGAAGAGGCCAGCCATTCCTCAGCGTGAGTTTCAACTCTACTAACAACGCATTGCGGCCTTGATACTGTACTAAAATCACAGTAGTTGCATTAGCTGAGGTCAACACCGACGGAACTCCCAGCTTCGAGCCCCTTTGCTGCATGCGAAAACAATGCAAGAAGGTTGTAAGAGGAAGTATGTTCGTCCTTGACAAGTCAGGAACAGATCCTGGCATTATCTGCGAAGAATGCTACCGGGCCCATTACTACGGCCATGAAGCATACACAAAGGCCTACAAACACTGCATCCTGACAGAGTCAATCACGCCTGAGATGAGCAGAAAGATCTGCCAATGTGTCAGGCCGCGTCAGAAGGACTCGGTGAACGAACTTCCAAACTTGTTTCCCATCGAGAATGTAGAGGATCACGGCAAGTGGCCGGACTGGCAGTCACGTTTCGTTGGCGCGGAGGGGAAGTGCAAGCTTCTTCAGCTTGGCGATACGGTTGCTCTGGCGAAATACAACGGACTGCAGAGTAGTGTTGGGATAAAGCAGAGGTCTCAGAAGGAGACTGAAAAGGTTGCAAAGAAGGCAAAGGCGGATGAGGCAAAAGTCAAGTTCAGGTCGATTTACGACCCCAAACCTGTGGACCCAAGGTCTACCAGCGACTTCGAAGACGAAGAAGATCCCATGAGTAAGTATGAGTCTCGAGGTCGAGATGGACGTCTCAAGGGAATGAAGACGGTTCAGCAGAAAAGCTTGACAGGGAATGACCGAAGACCTGCTTCTGCCGATGTCAGCGTGGCAGAAGAGGCCGCAGCCGACAGCGATATACCTCTGTTCTTCAGGAACTCTGTAGAGAAGTATCCATATGGAAATGTCCATATGGCACTCCGAGTTGGTCCCATTGTCATTGAGAACGGAGTCTCGCAGTAAGTATCTCTCAAACAAAGACGTCACAATACGGACTGCAACTAACATACGGCTTACAGTACCAAGGGCGGTGCTCTTATCTCTGTTAGAGAAACTCCCGTATTTCACGAGCGTTTTCATCTTCAGACGATGCCTGAGCGAGACTTGGCCGTCGGGGGAGGTTCTGATCGTGTGTTGTGGCAACGCAAGCGACCAGCGAAGAGCCCAAAGAGATACAAGGCTGTCATGAAGCAGGTTGTTGGCGTGCCATTTAGCGGAAACAACACTCTCCCTCATGATCAGGAACTTGAGGTCGTTCTCGATCTCTTGGCTGCTTGTAAGCAACCATTCGACGACCCTGGTCTGCCTGCGTCTGACCAGCTCAAACTCCTCAATTCGTCACTCGAGCCAGCGCTGCAAAAGCTCAAGACACTTCTGGGCTCGCGATTGAAAGTATATCTCGGCAGCATCGCACATCGTCTTTTAGATAGCAAGGTGAGGCTTGCCTGGAGTGCAACACATAACAACTGTCAGACATTCTGCAGCTCTCTCATCAACAAGAAGATCTTCGAGCCCCTTGTCAACGGAGAAGTTCCCGAATCGAGTAGAGACGCATATCCTCTTTACACGATGAGCTTTGTATGTCCAGACGAGGGTTACAAAAGACGAGGTGTACGAACTAAGTTTGATGTTCCGTTTGGACTCACAGAGGAATATCTGCTCCGCTTCCACTTTGGTCGCCACGACGAGGCTGATATCATAGATACGTATCAGGAGTACTGGTACGATTGGGGTGCCTTTGGAAGCACGCTCTACAGATATCAAGACTTGTATCCCTGGGACTGCACGGAAGCGTACGGGAGATATCCAACCAAGTGCGGCGACTGCAACCTCGCCAAGCACGTCTGGGCATTCCCCTTTGACTCGTGGTCTATATCCTCACATCACTTATCACGAGACCGGTACATGTACGCACCAGCACTGACAGATCAGAGCTTGACAGCTGTTGGCCAACATGCCACCGCAAGCTCGTGGATGCGGAACCGACTTACCGTCCTCTCAGCCACGACTGTTCTTCACCGGGCTGCAACAGCCATGGCTAACTCGCTCAAGTTCCAAAAGGCCACTGCATGGCTACACAAGGGTTCCTCAAACACCATTCTCGACCCGTCATTAGCAAGAGTCAAACTCGGTGGCATCCATCGTGCCCAACCTTGCAGTCACTACTTCGAAGCGGGAGTATACAGCCACTACTTTATTGCACCATGGGCAGTCCTCACACGGCCCAGGCAGATAGAAGCCTACGAGGTTCAGCGAGACGGCCGTGCTAACCTGCCCGACGTTCCCCGCGCCATTCGCAAAGCCCGCTTCGAAGGCTTTACAAGATGGGGCGAGTTCAACTTTCTCGACTTCGCCGGCCAACCGACCTTCATGGACTTCAACCCGGCAATCAATACGCCTGATCACTACCACGTAGGCATGGGCCATGTAGACGGCTGCTCCAGCGATTCTCACTTCAGTCCTACTAGCGAGACGCCCTGCCATACATGCGCGAGCGGGTGCGGGAATTCGACGCGCGACGCTGCGAACTGTGCAAGTGCAGAGGCTGTCAGGACGGCCGAGATGGCTACTGCAGCGGCGGCTGCGGCACTTGCTAGTGCTTCATATTCGAGTTGTGGAGGGGGTGGTTCTAGCTGCGGAGGAGGTTCGAGTTGTGGAGGAGGAGGCGGCTGTGGTGGTGGTGGTGGTTGTGGTGGTGGTGGTGATTAGTGAGGAGTATAAGTCCTGAGTTGTTGGTTTATCTCTGTATGTAGTTAATTGTTGAGCGTCTCCTTTCAACTGGATATATCTGTCAAACAACTTGAACACGAAGCTTTGTCCATCAAGTCAACTGCTGTCTTCGGCTTAACCTAAGGAACTACAAACATGCTGTGATGGTTCTAGTTCTAGCCAGTTCCTCGTCAACGAACTAGCACTCAACTTAACTCATGCAGTGTCTAACAAAATCATTGCATGAAATACAACGGCCCCTCTTACGTTGTCTGTCACTATAGGCTATACCAGCCAGGCGGTAGAACCACGTGCCAAAGCTTGACGTATCGGTGCCTGTTTATTGCTTATACAGCTCACAGTGCATAATTATTCTGTGCCACTCACTAACCTAAGAGAACCTTTCTCTGGAACGGCTCAACCGTCTCGTGGTGGGTTAGTTAAAACATGAATCATGTCTGAGCGGGACATCCGCTTGTCAAACTCCCGGCTCGTGATTCGGCTGTCTTGGGCACTTAAAGCTGCTCAAGGTTCTTCCCCACTAGTTAAAGAGGTTTTCTATCACATCGCCACGGCCCGAGTGGTTTTCTCGTCAGGGCTTTGACACATGGCTAGTTGGGGAGCACGGCATGATGTCGGTACCATTTAGCTGGCGTTAGCACTCTATTTGGACTGCAGAGTTTGATCTTGAGCGATTTACAAGTTCTGCAAGAGGTTTGGTTTTGGTCGCAATATTGTATCAGCGCATGAATAGTGAAGCGTTTTCGTGTATGGATGGTTGTTTGTGTAAAATCGACGAGGTAATGCTGCGATACAACCTAGCTGCCTCTCAACACTTAACACAACAATAATGCTTTCAAAAACAAGATAGTAAAAATCACAAGCTTTTTCAAGATGCACACACTTTAATAGACCTCCACTTCTTTTGCAACCAAAGGCTCTATCTGGCCCCGTCCCCTATCGACCACTCCGACTTGACGGCTACTCCACAGCACAAACGTGAGTCAAGAGATCCAAACCTCCACCAGTATCCGCAATATGTCCACAGCAGCGGTGACGATAACGAAAACCATCAAGTTTTACAGAGTATGACTGCAGCTGCAGCAGCATGTCACTCACCAGAAAAACACGTACATACTCAACGCCAAGATAATCAGAGTCTGTTGGGTGTAGGGTAGGACAGGGCTCTTTTGGCTCCACCAACGCCACGTTGTGAACGTTGTGAGGTGTGCCATGTGCCAGGTACTAGTCAGGGCACGCAGCGCTGTGATTGGCTCTATTTTCAAGTACCTGAAAGCCGTTGAGAGGTAAAATGTCAAGGTCAAACAAAGTTTATGACTCGTTGACTAACACCTAGAACCAGCGGTTCTAACTAATAGTAAAGTTTCTTCTAGTTGGAATGATAGAGAAGAAAAAACAAGCACATGGCGTTCCAACGGGTTCTTGCGGGCCGCTACCGAGAAATGAGAATTCAGCTTCTGGTGGACTGTGTGACAGTCTTTTTCAACCACATTCATCACAGCTGAACTATTCTGCGTATACACCCCGTAAACTGTCCGCCACCCAATGTTCTTAAAAGTCTTGGAAGCATGTCACGAGCCAATCCATTGTACAACCACTACCGGAAAACTCATCGTCAGGAAAACAAATTCCCTCACACGATCCCGGAAGCAAAGCCAAGATGCATTACTGTAAGCCCCTACGTTAGAACAAGTTGAACCTGCATTAGCACACACCGCCAGCGCAGGTCCAGGGAACGCGTGGGCAGCTGGGAGCCTATCATCAAAAAGCCTGGTTGTCATGTCCCCATCATAGAGAATAAACCAAGATATCAGTGGGAGGAAAAAAAAAGACAAGCACATGCAAGAAAGCGAAGAGATTTCCGACAAAGACGGAAAGATTTCTGTTGATCAAGGTGGGGGGAAATCCCACACACAGTGTCGTTTGGGTGCTGTCTGATTCAACTTCTGTTTTTGTGAGTATCAATATCAAGATTACGAAGCTGCTGGAGGTTGTGTTGCATTTAGCACGCACGTATGATACAGCAATTCAAAACTGACTACAATTGATATTCATAAGTGGGAGTAGATATATGAGGAACGAAGTAATATATATATCATGAACAATACTATGAATATATAATTTAGAAGATGTAATAAAGATGATCCCAAAGACTGTATCCAAGATGGCTCTGGATGACAGTTAAATCCCGCGCACCGTAAACACCAGGTATAGATAGAATAAGCCCAATTCTATAAAATCAAGTTTACTAAGGCATGGTCCGCAAAAGACCAGACCACAATCCGTTGGATAGCTTAACCCTTGTAGTCAATGTCGACAGTGAGGCGGGTCTTGCCGGGGTAGATGTTGAGACCAACGCCATCCTCAGCCTCCATACCACCGAGGTAGGCGTTGTCACCAGTGCCACCGGGGTTGATGGTGGAGCACTTGCCGACACCGCAGACTCGGAGACCGGGGATGTCGAGCTTCTCCTTGGCGGAGACGAGGCAAGAAGCGTCAGCTCCGGACCAGCCATGGTTGCGAATACTGCCGAAGTCGAACTCGAGCCAAGTACCGGCCCAGAGGTCTTTTTCGGTGGTGGGAACCTCACCGGTAGCGCAGGCGCAGCCACCCTGGGAGTCCTCGTCGAAGGCAACGTCCTGGGAGCCCTTGGCAGGGACGGTGAAGCTGAGGGGGGCGTACTTCTTGAAGAAACCGTCAATCTCGCCCAGAGGACCGATCTTGTTCCAGCAGACACAGGTCTTCTCGGTGTCGTGGGCGTTCTTGAAGGTTGTGACGTAGTCGTACTTGGAAGCGACGTTGGAGTCAATGGTCATCATGTTGCAGCCGTAGTCGCCCTCGACACCGGTGTTGCCGGTGGCGGCGATATCCTCGAGAGTGGCACGCTTGGTCTTCTTGCCACCACAGAAAGGCTTGTAGCCGGAGCCGGAGCTGTGCTTCTTGCCCTTGTTGGTCTTACCAGAGGAAGGAGAGGCGGCAGAGGGACCGGAGGTGGCCTCAGCCTTGGGGACAGCGGAAGCCTCGTACTTGGGAACAGCGGGCTCAGGGACGGCAGCCTCAGGAGCAACGGCGGGAGCGGTGGCAGCAGCGGCCTGAACAACCTGGGTAGCGTACTCGGTGATGGTGACGGGCTTGTTGGCAACGACGAAATCGCGCTGGGCGTGAGCACGCTGGTGAGCGTGGCCGCTGGGGTGGGCAGAGACACCAAGGGCGGCAGCCAGGACGACGGCGGAGGAAGAGAACTTCATTTTGATTGTTGAGAGTTTTCGTTGGAACAGAAGTTGCTTTTGGGAGTATTTCCGGAATACGTCTTTTTGCCTTTATAAGGACTGGAAGCTAAGTTGATTTAAGGGAGTGTTGGCAACGCGGAGCGCTGTGAAAGAGTGACTGAAAGGCGAAGGCCGTGATTCCAAAAAAGACTGATGGGTGAAGGATAGAAAGAGAGACAAAAGAGGGAGGAGATGAGGGTTATAAGGCGAGCAAGGGGTGTGTGTCCTGGGCCTCCTTTCAACCCGATATGGGTGGTGTGTTGTGGTGTGTGTGGACGCCATGTCTCTCTCGTCGTCCGCATTCACATATTGGTACCCCCCTGCACTCCAGCGTGTTCAGGTTCTTTCCCCAAGGATACTGAAAACCCTTGCTTCAAATTCCCACCTCCTTCTCTTGTTTCCCCTGTCTTTCTGCTACGAGATGCACTGCTGGTTGTGGATCTGGGATGTGGGCGAGCAAGCAACGCTTGCACCGGCGCCGACGCCACGCCAATGCAGAAACGACGCTAATCAAAGCGTCCTGGCTCACCACCCTTTTGGTCCAAGTTCAAGTTCAAGCTCTGCCAGTCAGCCAATCTGCTTCCGCAAGATCCAGGGGAGGGGAGCCCATCCCTGCCAGGTACCAAGACCGCTTGATTGGCCGATGTCACCCTTCCAGCAATTCCGAGCCTGAAATAGTCAATTCGCCTGCCGTCTGCCAGCTTACTATCCCTGGCGGGCCTCGCAGAGTCTCGTCGCTGGTCCACCTCCAGAAGCCAGGACCCAGAATCCACGACAGACACAGGATCGCCGGCCGCGTAAGCAACCTCTGCCAGGTCCGAAGATGTAAACGGAAAATACGACGCTGTTCCAGCGGTAGACTAGACCGGAAAGAAGCTAGATGTCGAAAGGTAATCGCTGATATTCGCGACTAGCTCTCGGGTTGTTGATGCACATTGAATTTGTTTGCAGGCGACGAGATTGTTCACCTTAGAGAAGAGCATGAGAAGGAAGTCGTGAGACCAGGGATATTTCTTGTAACCAGACATTGGCACGTAAGTGCTGTGTTCTGTATCCGTAGGTTCGCTGTATTGCCAAAATCATGTGTCTGTCAATTTCGACCTGCAGCTTTCTTGTTTGTGCTTGGATCTTCGTCGCGTCTTGCAGCTCGACTGGTGCATGACTTGAGTTGATGTCTGTCGTGGCAGCCATTATGAATGCGGTGAATCAATGCTCGAATACGTGGACCCGTCGGAGCAGCGTGGGGTTATGCTCGATATTCAACTGCAAGCTGTGAGCTGTAAATCGCTACCACGCATCACGATACCCGTGGTAGTGTGTATTCGCAGGCATGCATACGTCTTTGCGTGCGCGTATGGTGAACCACACAGTTTCATCAACCGCTGTGGCAGAATGTGCCGGCATCAATCTGCCCGTTATGTTATTCCCAAGCTTCCAAACCTTCTCTTCTTCTTTAAGCCCCAGAAAATTCCCCGTCCCATGCCCCATTCGCTAGCGGTAGAATAAACAGGCGCCCTCTCCCTCACCGTTCGATCCGTAGTTGGCGTGTTTCGTAGTGGCCTCTCGCCCTGTCCCGGACGACGCTTCACGCCGCAGCCGCCTCCTTTCCAAACAGTAAACAAAAAAAGAAAGCTGGGCTAGCCATGATCAAATTAGACACTTTCGCTTCCCGCATTGGAATGACGCTTGGCTGAGAGGGAGAGGCCAGAAACGCTGTGGGCGATCTGGCCATGGTCCCTGGGGGCTGAGGAAATGAGATGAGCTAGCCAGTCACGGCTCAGGAAAGGACTTTGGCCTGACTCAAGAAATTGAGGCCTGGGCTGAAGACGCTCTTGATTTAGCAGGCGGTGACAAGTGGCAGATCCTGCCATACCACGATCGGTCCCTGAGTGACATTGTTGTTCAATGGCATTTCTTTGTTTCTTAATCAAGACAAAGGAAGGAATGATTTTAACAAAGAAGTCATGTAAAAGAAATACGGTTTTGAGATATTCTCCAGATCTTGGTTGCTCTCGATCTTCGACAACTTCTACCATCGCACATCTTCAACTCCTGATCGCCCATTGGGGAAAGTGAACAAATGAGAGACTCTTGGCAGCCCCAGCAACAACAGGGGAGTAGTGGGTGGTAGTCGGGTTTAACGCCTGTATCAAGCTTTCACCCATGCATACTTTAATATTGACCCTTTCCACGCCAACTCGCTACGGTTGAACCTCTCATGTAATTAATGCTGAAGATGAACAAGCATTGTTGAATACAGGGCTATGGTTAGTTACTGTTACATCTTCGTGTTTCCTGAAAGCACCTTGCAACGCATCCACATACCAGCTCATGTCTTTGTCTCTAAAAAAAAGCTGAACTGTCTCAGATTCATTTCTCACGAACAAAGGCATCATTGTACGGATACAGTCAAGGGTAAAGTCTCTGTGTCAGCTGCCCGATACCATACAGCTCTCTCAAAGACTTCTTGACAAAACAAGTTCCTGGTGATATGATGCTTGCTACATGCTATATTCTTGGATAAGAGCTATATGTGGAGAGTATCCGCTGCCAAGTTGCTATTTCTGTCCCGGCCATTGCTATCCCTCAGGCTCGACAGACACTCTCTTAGGGTCTTTCATGAGCGAGATTAGGGCAATGACAATCTTTTAATCACAATGCTATAGTTAGGAAAGGGGTAAAGCGCATTTGGAACGAACCGATCTTTGTTACATGCATGTTACGCGCCATTGAGATTTAAAGTAAAAGCCCCGGTTCCGGTTCCAGCATGGGGATGCTACCGGGAAAGACTGCAAGATCAACAGTGAAACAGCCCATGGCTGGAAGCGGTTGACAGGAGGCAATCCGCCGTCAACGCCACGATCCACCCGGATCAGAAGCTAACGAGTAGATCATAACTTGATGGCAATCTTATTACTACCTACTCTGTACTCCCTGACTCCCTACACAGTACTCCGTAGTCCATGCTCAACTCAATCTCGGGAGCTCAGCCTCACAGCAAATGGCATCTCAAGTCGCATCCGAAGTAATAGGCACCAAAAAGCTCTGCATCAGAAGTAGCTCCTCATAGCATCCTCGTAGCCAGAACCACCCTTCAAATCCTGTCCAAACTTGGCGTGGACATCGAGAACTTGTCGGATGTGACGCATGCTAAGCGCCTCGCCCTTGTTGACGGCGAGATCCTGAGCTGAGCCTACCACGTTCTTGATTTCGCGGCCATTTAGATCCTGCTTCGATAGAGCGTTGAAGTCATCCTCCGTCAACGGCTCTACCTTGAGCTTGCCCAGCTTCTGAACACGGTCCAGGAACATCTTGAAGATGGTCCGCTTTGCTTTGGAGTCGAGATTCTCATATCGCAATGCGATGTGAATTCGAGACTGGAAGGCTTCGTCGAATGTCTGATATAACCTCAAGTCAGTAACTGTCCGCCAAGGATAGCTAAAAGATTTTGGATACGCACCTCTACCCGGTTGGTAGTAAGGAATAGAATTCCCTGGAAATACTCCAACTGTCGGAGGAAGATGCTCACAAGAGCATTGCGATGAATGTCGTGCATGTTGCGCTTCTCCAAAAACACATCCGCTTCATCTAGCAGGAGGATAGCACCCCAAGCATGGCAAATATCCAATATCTTCTGCAGCTCCACCTCCAGGAAGCGCGAGTCCGTTCCTAGTTCTCCAGCAGATGCCATATACAACGGACACCGGAGCAGCTCGCCGATGCCCTCGGCAGTGAGTGTCTTGCCAGTTCCAGGAGGTCCATGCAAAACGGCTGCGAGAATGTTAGCTCCTTCCACACAGAATTATTGCAATCGCATTACTTACTGACAAGGCCTTTCCCTTTACCCTGGATAACATCATCAATGGTGTTAGCCGCATGGTACTTGCGTGACTTGACAAGAGCTTTGATCAATTCCTTGGTGCCATCATCAAGAACGAGCGAGTCCCAGGCCTTTTCATTCCACTTGATGTCGTTGACACAAGAGACGGCGAGCTCGAGCCATTGCTTCTCCGAAAAGGCGAACCCAAGCACCACTGGTGAGGCAATGAGATACTCTTCGTCAGTAAACTCGAGAACATCCACATTCTCTTCGTCCTCGTCTTCACCTTCCGCTTCCGCTTCACCTTCACCCTTCTTAGACGGAAGTCTATCAAGTTCGACCTCCGATTCCTCCTCGATCAAGTGCTTGGGGAACCTAACCATTCGCACCTCACCGTCCGAATCCTTATATACTTTGGTGACCATCTTGACCTTTTCCCCATCTTCACCGTCTGAGCATTCGGAACAACCCTGAGACTCCGAGTCCGAGTCCTCCGCATCAGAGAGGATATCTGGATCCTTGGGCTTTACAGTCGAGACGTGGTAGTTGGGATTGATTCTTCGAAAGATTGTCGGGTCGATCATGACTCGGCTAGGCTGGATGTTGAACTTCATAACCATTCCTTTCTTACGCTTCATGAAGGCAATTCCTGAATAGCCCTTGTAGTGAACACCACTTAGCGAGACGAACTTCTTACCCCGCTCCACCAAATCACGACGAAGTTTGTCTTCGTTATGATGATATTGTAGCGGGTAGCAAGAGAGACTGGTGATCTTTTTGGCGCCCTGGAACTCATCTATATCCACAGACGTGTTGCCGTAGCCGAAGCGCTTACCGTCAAACTCGAAATACTTTCCATCGACATAGTAGTAGTCTCCTTTGAGGATGCTATGGTGGAGGTGTGCCACTTCGACCTTGAATACCCGGGGCTCAGACGTGTTTCCGTAGGTTGTGGTGTAGGCCAGTGTGTTGGGTTTCCACAGTGCCCAAAGCAAGTCGAACGTGATGAGACCACTCTCTAACATGGGATAGAGGCTTTCTTTTATAGATTCAAAATCATGATCCAGGTACTTGATCACTACCTTGAGATGCTTCCTCTTGTCCTTGAGACGCTCTTTGTTCTTCTTGCGAGACTTCTTCGAATCGCCAGCTGGTTTGGCTTTCCGCAACGCCTTCAGATGATGGCGCATTTCTTCCAAGTACCTGTCAAGAGAATCAGTAAAAGCGCTGCGAACAATTGTGTGAACACATACAGAAATAGGAGATTGGGGCTGATCCTAGGCGTCTCGTCCACAAGGCTGACACCTTCGACATTACCGATGACGTCCTGCAAACATTCGCGGAGGAGTTTACTCTTGATGTCAATCACAGTGGCCCGGTATTTGCCCTCCCAGTCAAAGGTTCGGCGAACATGGAAGATGTAATCTTGGTATTGGGCATCGTTGTTTGCATCAGCTGTGTCCTGTAGTTTGTAGTTGTGGATATTGGTATCCCACACCTGATCCACGCGCTTGAAGGCAGGATTCTTGACCTTCTTGTCCTTTGACTTCTTCTTATCTCCAGCAGTGCGATCATTGGAGTCCTCATCCAGATCACTGCTCTGTGGCTCAGCCAGCCTGCGGAGTGTTGTCCTAGAGGGCAGACGCCTGCTGTGCCTGGCGGCGGCAGATGCTGAATCTAGAGGGTTTTGGAGTAGAGGCAATGAGGGGTGCTGGAAAGAATACGGGTTGACAGAGGTTCCATAAGAGGCGATGTTATTTGAGTTGGCTAGTTGCTGCTGAAGTTGAACGAACTGAAGCTCCAAAGCCTTGAACTGGTTCTTGAGATTGGAAGGTTTCTTGTCGGTCGTTTTCTTTGCTTCGTCGTCCGATGAAGCGTCAGAGTCGGACGACATAGATTCAGTGTCAGAGTCGGAGTCGGAGTCTGAGTCAGAATCAGAAGAAACCTTGGACTTCTTTTTGCTTTTGCCATTCTTCTTCTGCTTGGTTGACTTCTTGGTAGTTTTCTCCTTCCCTGAACTTGTTTTGTTGGCAATTTTCTTGCTCTTGGCTTTGCTCTTCACCCCTGTATGCTTTTTAGCAGCTGGTGTTGGTTTGGAGGAAGATTTATCCTCATCAGCATCAGAGGCAGCCGCCACACTCGAGCTATCAGAACCCGCAGCATCCTCTTTCTCTTCCGAGATAGTTTCGGTTTCCTTTTCTTTTCCCTTCTTGTCCTGGCTCTTCTTCTTGGAGTTGGAGATACCCTTAGTAGTTCGCTCAGCTGACTCAGAAGAAGCTGCAACAGGGTCTGCCGACTCTGCTTCTGATGCTTTCATGGCATCAGATTCTTTCTGTGATGATTTCTTGTTAGATTTTAGGCCACCCTGGCGATCGGATGGAGCGATGGACTCTGTATCTTCCATCTCTGAAGGGTTTAATTACACAAGGGTAGTTTTGTTTGACGAGATCGGAAAAGATGGTGCTTGCTTTGCATGTAGATTATGCTGGACGTTGAATAAAAGAAGAAGTTGTAAAACAGAAGTTCAGAGGGGATAAGTGCCCCGAAACTGCAGATACGGTATCGGGGGAGGGAGAAAAGGGAAGAGAGGAATATGAAGAGACTCCAGAGCCGAATCAAATTTGTTGATGGGGAAGGTAAAATGGAGATGTTCGTCTCTTGCTAGTTTGCAATCTCGATGGCTTAAGCTGGATGAGATGCTTAAATAGTTTGATGGAGTATACCCCAGGCAAAAGCTGATCTCATGCAGGTTTGGTGCTGACAGGGAGGACTATATTCCTGAAGAACTAAGACGACGAAGACGACGGTTAGGGGCTGGCCCGTTCCTTCTGATCTCCTTGCAAACCTTTTGAAGGGGGAGATGATCGACAATAATTCTCGTCTTCGGAATGGTTTGCTGAAGAGATATCGATACCCAGATCTTAGGCATGAAAGGGTAGTTGCTTGATGGTAGTAAAGGTTCAGCCCGGAGGATGATAAATAATGTGTGATGAAGAGGGGATTAAAGAATGAGGGGAAAGGAGATACTTCCAGAAGATGCAGGCTGTGCAGATAATAAGGCAGCGAAGAGTTGGCCGCCCATGTTGCTTGCAGGTCATCAGGCAGATTTAGAGGCCAGTTGCATCGCATCACACAGAAGGCAACATGAGATGAATAAAGAGGCCAGTGCAGGCACCATCTGCACATAAGCCACAAGGGAAATGCACATTGAAAAAGGCATGAATGGATATCGCAAACTGATTGGACAAGTATGGTTCAGCAACAAAGATTCCACTGCATTGCCCCGTTGGTCTGGGCAGGTTGTAAATTGATAGGACAATGGAGTTGATCAAGTTTGCTGCGATACACATCAGGTAACCATGAAGTGTTTTCAGCCTTGATGCTGCCTGGAGCAAGAAGCCAAGGTTCTGTAGGACATTTAGTGCCCTCATGTAGTGTGAAGGTCATAGGCCAATCTGACCCTTTGGTGACAGATACAGGACGTTTTGAGGTTCTCCCGATCTACACCGAGAAAGTCACATTGATTATCGCGTGAAGTGTGAAGTATAAGAGGTGGTGGGTCAGAGGCCAACGCTAGTGGGGGGACCATAACCGATGACAGTTGATGATCGTCAGCCTCAACTTTTGGACGGCTACGAATATCATGGTTTCACTGCAGATGAGCAACATCCGAACAGACACTGCAAAGTGTAGAGTGCAAACCCCCCAATATCATCTTGTGTAGAGTCAAAATCACCGCTCACCAGGTTCTCAAGCAGTACAAACTGCATCTACGGTCCTGCACATTGATTAACGATTAACCAACCGCCTTACGCTTTTCTTAGGTATCAAATGAATGATCTCGACGCCAAGAAATTAGCCAGCAGTTTGGCCTCTGCCTCCACCTCCGCATGCTGTTTGACGTGAAAGGGGATTACGGATACACCGGGCCTACTCCGTACCGGCTACTGTCATGGCCCACTTGTTTGCTGAGGCTCTTTGTTGAAGCACGAAACATCGCGGCTTCATGAAATATGTTGACAACAGCCTGTAATATTTCACGATTGAAGTATGACCTGGGCGGTAGAATCGGGTTCATCGAACAGCCCCGCTCGTATCGGTGCAAAAGACGATCAAACACGATAAATGACAAGAAGGGCTGGGTGAGCTGGATTGTTTTGCTGCAACAACCCATATGCGGTGCTTGTGTTCATCTTGGTGAATATTTTAGCCTCGATCGTCCATGACCAATAAACGATCTACAGATTTCTAACCACCGTTGATGCGCTGGCGATGTGCAGATGATAGCCACAGCAGGAAGTAACCGACAAACGCCAGCCCGCAGTGTCACTTCATCGGACGACCAGGACGATAATTTTAGAATGAAAGGGATCGATAGCCAGTCCTGTCTCACAGCTCCCTTGTCTAGGTGCCTGGCGGCCAGGCAATAACTTGAGGATGAATAGAAAAGATATTACGATAAGAAATATACTACCTACCTAGGTAGTTTGTCAACATTTAGTCGTAATGATGTGGGTATTTTTATTTGGTGGAATTATAAGCATTTTAAGAAAATATCGGGGAATTGACTTTTGAAGCCAAATACAAGAGAGACAGAAGCAGCAATACCGATAAGCAAACATTGGTTGATGTTTCATCCTAACACATGATAAACAATAGCAGGAACTGTTATCGGATCGAGATCGAATCATAATTAAGCATTGACCAAGGTTTCTACCCATGAACCAAGAAAAAAACCTGGTCTGAAATCACATCCCTCCCCCACTTGCAAGCTACAAGCCGCTCCATCTTAATGAAGTCAAGCTTGTGATTCTGAATGATCGAGATAAGTAGATTTTGCGCCATTGAATTGCAAGGCAATATTGATGTGAAACTGAGGGAGTTTGTATCTAAAGGATACTATCAATGGTAAGATAAACAAACACAGACAGACCTGCAGAAACCGCGTCGCTATAAATATTGATGATCATCTTCAAGTCTAGCGCGCCCCGCGACGCGGGCCCTTCCTACCTTCCTGCAAGCAAAAAATAAACTATGGGGCCAAGCACTGAATGCACTGAACCTGAAAAGCACAGACCGTTCGGCTGTTTCTTAGTGGACCAATTGCCTGCCTCTGCGACGTCATCTCAGTCGCAAAAAGATAGCTCCCTCCAGCTAAACCCAGGTTGGCCGCTGGCGGTTGGTTAAACCTTGACTTGGGGGAGAAGGAGCAGAACTTGGAATGGGCACTTCACTTCTCACACTCTCCTCCTCTTCTTCCTCTTTTCATTCTGAGGAAAATTGTCTAGGCTTGTTTCTCTTACAAGCTGCAATCGCCCGTCAATTGCTGTACAGAGATCTCTCTGAGACGGCTTTCGCTTCCGGATCTAGATTTAGTTTGATCCGTTGCGACACAGCATCGCGTCTTTGGAACCCGGCAGATTGCGAGACCATACGCCGAGTCAAATCTCGTCCAGAAATCCTCGAGTCGAGAGCCCCTCTCTACGTGCTCACTTCCTATCTTTCAACCAAGCCCCAGGACATCACCCGAATCATACACTCACAGCATTCACCATGCCTGGCCCTTGGGAACGAGTCAAGAGCTTCTTCTCCAATGGAAACTCCAGTCGCCGCGAATGGCTTCATGAAGAGGAGAGAGCCCGTATGTAATTCCAATCATAGAGAACCCAGTCATTAGTTAACCTTTAATCAGTCCTACCAAGCCATAGGAACCAAGGCATTGCGTCTGCCATCCCGCCGGCCGAGGTCATGAAGGTTTGCCTGCGACTGCGACACTTGATCCGCGAATGTGTTCCCTGCGAGCTTGAAGAGAGCGCCATCACCCGATCCCACAGCACGGTCATCACCAACAAGGTTGTCCAGGCGGCCAAGGAGGCTGGTGGTGAAAAGTACCGGGCGTGTGTTGTATGTCGAGCTCTCCCTGACGACCTTCAACATGTCATGCTGATTGTGCCTATTAGGTCTATGCTTTATTGGTCAACATGCGATGGTTCAAGCGGGAAGCAACCGCCGAGTTGTGGGACGCTGATCTCCATGCCCTTCGTGCTATCGCCTGTACTGTCATTGCCAAACAGATGTAAGTCTCGGCCCATTCACTCTCGTAGCGACCCTCATCTAACCCCTTCCAGTATCGAAGGAGAAGAGGATATTGAATATCTGCTTCACCATATCCTTCTTCGCCGATACTCTTTCATCATCGACAAGGTTCCCACAGCCCCTACCAATGTCGTCGAGAAGGCCGTAGATCTACACGCAGTACGGGTTATTGGATCTTCTGGGTACCAGAAATGCATTCAATACCTTTGGCGTGGCTGGTTGGTCCAAGACGAAGACGATCCATCCCAATTTGTCGACTACAAGAACAAAGCCAATACTGGCTTTTTCATCCATATGGACCCCGATCGTATGCGTTCCCCTCGCTATCAAAACGCCGCCCAGCTCCTCTTTTCCATCATCTACCTCGCCTTGTACACGGCCGCAGTCAACTCTGCCAATGCATCAGGAGTGCTCGACGGTGCTGAGATTGCACTTTACATCTTCACTTTTGCCTACGTTTGCGACGAATGCCTCAAGTACTACAAAGCTGGCTATCACATCTTGGGATTCTGGAACGTCTTCAACTTTGTTCTTTACGGATTCTTGACTGCTTCATTGGTCTTGCGCATAATAGGACAAGCATATTGGAACGATCGCGTGGTGCATGAGAAGTACAATGAACTCAGTTACAATGTGCTATCATTCGTCGCGCCTATGTTCTGGTCTCGTCTCTTGCTGTACTTTGACAGCTTCCGATTCTTTGGCGCTATGCTCGTTGTGCTTAAGGTTATGATGAAGGAGTCACTCATCTTTTTTGCGCTGCTTGTCGTTGTCATCGTTGGGTTTCTCCAGGCATTCATTGGTCTGGATATCGCCGATGACAACGTTCTAGGAGACACTTGGTTCATCATTGAGGCAATGCTTAAGGCTATTATGCAAAGTCCCGAGTTTGATGGGTTCGAAGATTTCGGACACCCCTTTGGTTTGATTCTCTACTACTGCTTTACCTTTGTTGTCATGGTGAGTCAAAAACAAACCCGTCCTCAGAAGAACAAATCTAACAATTTCGCAGATCATTCTCCTCAACATCCTTATTGCGCTTTACAACTCAGCCTATGAGGATATTTACGAGAACGCCGACGATGAATACCTGGCACTATTTGCACAGAAGACGATGCAGTTCGTTAGAGCTCCTGACGAGAACGTCTATATCGCACCATTCAACCTTGTCGAGATGGTGATCTCAGGTCTGCTGGAATGGTGGGTACCCAAGGACACGTATGAGTTCGTCAACGATTGTGTCATGGCCACTCTATACTCCCCTCTCCTCTTTGTAGCAGCCTGGAACGAGAGACGTGACGCTCGCAAGATTCGAAGCAACCGCTCACGAGGCGAGGATGATGATGACAGGGTCTTCGAATGGGAACAATTCCACGATGACTTCGACATGGAAGGCGAAGGTTGGACTAAGACCTGCGAGATCGTCAAGCCTAATGTGGAAGACGAGCCTGCCGTGATCGAAGTACGGAAACTGCGGTCTGAAGTGGAAGACCTCAAGACAATGCTTTCGCAACTCACCAACGCCATGCAAAGTAGCGACAACAAGACATTGACTGGCTCGAAGAGCGACAAAGAACCAGAATTTGAGGAGGACGACGACCAGGACACATCGGAAGCCACCGAGACCCAAGACGCGCCGGAGACATCTGATACCGTAGAGGCGGAGGCAACTTCAGGTGATAACAAACAGGGCAAGAAGAAGAACAAGAAGAACAAGAAGAAGGGTCCTGGCTCTAGTAGCTAAGGATTAGGATCGCGCAGCAGTTGATTTGTTTTGCTATACTTATGCAGTTGAGTATGGGCTAAGAAACCTTTCTTGGGAGCTTGTCTTCTGTTTAATGCTCAACACCCCGATACTCGGGGCGATTTGTATGCTTCAAATGGGTGGTTGCAATCTTACTTGTGTATCTAATTTTGCTGAAGTGATATTCATGATTCTCAAAGCTTTGCATGATTGTGAATAAGTATCATTTATGCTGCTCTTATAATCTCAGCGAACAATTAACACTAGAGTGAACATGGTGAAAATCCTGACAGGGTTGGATAATCTGTGATTACCAATAGTCTTGTCACAAACGGCCGTATTCATTTATCTCCTGATCCAAGACAGAGTCCTTCATCTGGTTCTTAGCTAATACTTCAAGTTTCGTCTTCACTCCGTGGCCCTTTCCTCTGCAGGAGGAAACACTTTCCTATAGATGACAAGTCAGTTGATGTACAGGGGCGAGGAATCGTCCGACTTACGGGAGCGCCGCATTGTATGCGTCGACATCAGGGGGGACAAACGTAACAAAGACCACTTTAGCAAGTGTGTTGCCTTCTTCAGTCTCAAGAAACTCCCTTACAGTCTTGCATGCGATCTTAGCGGCGGAGGAGCTTGGGAATCCGTAGATGCCTGTGCTGATGGCGCTGAATGCGACACTCCCCAGGTTGTTTCTCACAGCAACCCTCAAACTCTCGCGGTAGCAGTTCGCCAGACTCTCCTTAGGGTTCGGGTCGGTATCGTACACTGGTCCGACGGTGTGGATGACATGCTTGGCGGGGAGGTTGTAGCCCTTTGTGATGACAGCCTCGCCAGTGTTGATGGGGCCCAGCGGGCTACATTCCCGGACCAGCCGATGACCAGCAGCTCTGTGAATGGCACCGTCAACACCACCGCCACCTAAGAGGCTCTTGTTTGCAGCATTGACGATGGCATCCAGGCGCAGCTTGGTGATGTCGCCGCGGATTAAGCCAATACGCTTGTTGATGGATTCGCTGGCAGGATAGTCAGGCTCCCTTCTGGCAGAGAGGGCGGCCTCAGAAAGATCAGACTCAGAGTCACGATAAAGTTGAGAGAGACTGGGAATTTCGCCAACGCCTCGAGTAGCCATTGCGATAGTTCTCTTAGCGAGCATGAAAGTAAGTGAGCTGTGGTGGGGTTGCTTGTGGCAGTCCTGAATGACTGAACTGCAGATGGTTAGGATCCAAGTCTGAAAGGGAAAAGAGCAAGGTAGTTAAATTTATTTACCGATAAGGCTGTGCTTTGTTGCGCTGAAAGCTTTTGCGAATCTCCGAGGCTTCTGCTAGCAATATGCTATGATGCAATAAGTGATCGAGGGACCTGTGTTGTGCTTTGATGAATCAAGAACAAAGAGTTGGGAGTTGACCGTGAAAGTTAGATGTAAGATGAAGGGGAAGTCGGGAGAGGGCGGTCTCTGACTGCGTGGTACTTGCACTTTTGTTTGTTTCTTTGTTCCTCGTGAGAATAGGAAGCAATGACCAAGGCTCGAGGTCAGAGACGGGAAGCTCAGGTGGGACTGCCACGCCCGTTTCTGGAAACTTGGATGGAGGGGCAAGTCTCAGTGGGGCTATTCATTATCGATCTCGCTAAGGCTTAGTCCTCGATTGACAATCCTTCGCTTCAACACCAACCGTTTAAACACTTCACAATACAAATAACTCTGGCATACAACTGTTAATCACAAGAGACAAATGGAGCTTTGTTCTCTATTTCTACTACCCATGTGAGTACTAGGAAGAGTCAGCAATAAGTGATACCTTTGAGCAACAATGCAAACCTTCTTACAGGTACATATCTTGAAATTCATGTGCAATATGATCCCTGTTTGAATCTAACTTAGCTAAAACTTTCCTACAAACCACTTTATAAAACTCTATTAAATTCTTAGTATTTTTAAGAACTGATAATCTTAGAATACATTGTTCACTGAGAGGATATCAAAAAGAAATTACTTACCTATTTATTATCAAACTCATTAAACCATCCCAGATCATGGCAGACTCAAGGGACAAGATACCAGGTTTAGTTTTCTAATTTATCGAGATGAGCGATCTAGAGAAACTACTCCAAAAAACCATCACGAATGCTCTCGCAAATGCTCTCGAGCCCATCAAGAAAGAATTTACCAACATCGATAAAACGAAAGCCAGTAACGATAAGACCGCAAGGCTCCAGCATAAAATCCCTCCACTCAAACAAACCATCACTGATGGTACGAGCCCTTGATGCCCAGCGCGCTCCTGGGGCCAGTCCCTACTAAGGTTTGTTTAATTATTCTTTCTCCATCTATGGGATACCGAGGGTGCTCCCTAAACAAGAAATTCAGAAAGATCCTATTCTTTAAGTAAACTACTTAAAGAGATAAATATACGTAAATATTTTATTCTTAGTATCTTCTAAATCAATGACATGTTTAGGCTGTTACATGTTAAAATATGAATAATTTTAGATAATTTTATAAAGTGGCTTAGGTATGGTAAGATAAGAAACACAGTACTGGTATTGAATCAAAAACTCCAACATATCACCACAAAGAAACACAAAACCTATCCACACAAGAAATCCCCAGGTCTAAGCACTCGGCCTTCCAAGGCTCGCGATGATCTTCCGCCAAGCCCATGGGCTTGCTTTCTCCTTCTTGGTGCCCTTTGCTTCCTTTTTCTGGGAGCTCGGCTTCGAATCTCGTCCTATTTTTCTTTCTCGCTCTCGTTCTTTGTCTTCTGAGATAGCCAGCTTCTGCTTCTTGGTGTGGACTGGCGCCCAGCTTGACTTTCGCTTCAAGCTCTGCTTTTTTGCTCGCCCTTCAGATTTCTTAGCGAACACAATATCGCTGCTTCCACTACTCGACTGCTCGTCCTCGGCATCTGAAGAGCCAATAAGAGTAGTTTCGCTTCCATCTCGCTTCAACTGATCTTCAACCTCTGATATCTCGGTGTCGCTACTGCTGTGGTTAAAGTCCGACACTGCTGTGGCACGATTTCCAAACCCCATAAAGTCATCATCGCCCCATAGAGATTTTGGAATTCGATCATCGAGAAGTCCTTCCCCAGGAATAGGTGGTAAAGAAAGAGCTGCTACTGGAGGTGATTTCAGTTCGTGTTGCTGCCGTGATTGGTCAGGGTCTCCCAGAGTGTCCGTCTCGAGTTGAGTCTCGTATTCGTCTTCCATTTCCTCTTCCATTTCCTCTTCCATTTCCTCTTCCATTTCCTCTTCCATTTCTTCTTCCCATTCTTCAGAAAAGTCACGTACGAAGATGGTGGGGTTCCTCATAGGGAGTGATAGTCCAGACGTTTGTTGAAGATCCTCGGTGACTGTCTCGCGGACAGCATATGGGTGAGGCATAATGCCATGTGGTGCCGCAGGTGCATCCCCCAGGCGCCCATTTACCCAGGCCGCCATATCAACTGCAGTTTCTGCTTTCCATGCAGATGGCTGGCCTGGCTGATGCGCTGGGAAGGGCGAGCTGGTTCCCGAAGCATAAGAAGCGAACGGGGAGTTGGCAATGCTGAAAGACTGTCCAGCACTAATCGGTAGAGCCTGGTTTCTCACGCTCATCTGCTGGAACTTGGGAGGAATGCGAGATGGTTCGCTAGCCTGCGCTGCTGCATCTGCCTGCAGAGTTGGAATATTGTAAGACAAATTATTCTTGATGCGGTTGACCATCTCCTCTTCTGCGTCTCTTGTCTGTTGGGTCAAGCGACTAGCTAGTTGCCTGACTCCAGCGAGATCAAAGATACCTGTGGATGGTCCCTTGATCTCTCGATCCCGGGCAGTATCGCCCTCAGCGTCATCCAGAGTTCCGGCTAACCTTTGGGCAATACCCAGCTCATCGGGATCCATTCCTGGTACAACGATCTTATACTCTCCCAGGTTGAATACTGACTGGAAACGCCGTTTGAACTCTTGCAGATCTTGCAATTGTTTCCCTGTCAGACTCATCATTTCCTTCTTGGCCAAGAAATAGAATCTCTGATGCGGCTTTCGGTTTGACTTACGTAGCATGGGCATGGACATCAAAAGGTCACGCCAGCTGTGCTCGTATGCATTAACATCCAGCCGCAACAACCGCGAGAGGTCCTCAACCCTTTGACCCAGATTTAATGCTCGTTGATGCCATTCTCCGTCGAATTGTTTGATACCTTGGTCCGCAAACTCCATGACAGCGACAATGTTGCTCACTGATGACAGCATTTTATCGACTCGTTTGCGCCAAGCATCAATATGTCCGGGGGCAAGATGGAAATACAGAGCCCAATACGTACTTCCAAGCTGGTGTAGCTCGCAGATCATACTTTCCATATGTGCAAGCTCCCTTTCGAAATGATGCATGAAGTCCACAAGCTTGGGTATCAGTCGCCCTTCGTATTTGTCCATCGTGACTGTCCTCACTTGAGTAGCCCAGTCGGCGTTGCCACGTTGCCCCAGTACATCGGCGAGCAGAGAGGATTGGTAGTCAGGATACCCTCCAAGCTCATACCATGCATTCTCCCAGGTTCCATAGAGGAACATGAGGACAGCGTTATCGGGAGAAGGTAAATGTACTTGGACAAAGAATGCCGAAAACTCGCAGAGTATCATAAGAGTTTCGTTGCTAAGTTCGCGCCAAATTTTGTCTCGAGCATCCCATGCGGGCTGATCCTCCTGGAACTCAATAATCATGATATCGAACTGGCATGCTTCAGTGATGAGGTTGTTGAGGTAGCTATGCAACAGATAGCTGTTTTCGCTCGGATTATCATCGTCTCTCAGACTATACATGTATTCCCACAGCCAGTCTGAATCGGCTTCTGTGCCCAGATGGAGTTTGTCGAGCTTTTCTGGTGACCACGGAAAGATGGAAACATCATTGGGGTAGTGACTGATTTTGTGAGGCTTTCGTGACGGCTCCCTCAAAGCTGCTGAGCCATATTTGTGGATCGACACGTCCCAGAAGGCTTGGGTGTAGTACTTCTTGATATCCTCGAAACGAATGAAGTGCCTGATTTGCATATCCCGAATCAGTGGCGCCGCCAGCATTGGAGGTGAATTTTGGACGCCTTCTGGTTGCGTACAATGAGTGATAAGACCACCCGCCGTCTGCAGCAGCGAAGGGTTCGGACGTACACTCAGGATACACTGCCCCCATGGCCAATAACCACCTCCCATAACCTATATATCAACTTCGTTAGACATGTAGAGGACCAAGATCTGGTTTCTGGACTTACGTGTGTCTCAAATGCATGCCCGACCTCGGATAAAACATCGTTTTCGAAGTAAGGTTCTTCAAACCGATCTTGGTTGACCATGTCGTAGAGCTCGTCATTCAACGTTCGACAGGCTTGGACTTGTCTCATATCTGTAATCCCGATTGATTCGGGGTATTCAAGCCACTTCCAGGGAATGGTTATGAATGCGTGCTATTCTGTGTGTCAGTGATCCAATTTCTTCGTCAAGAACCATGGTCATCTGCAAGGAGGAACTTACCATCATCTCATGGGCCATGGTGGTAGCGAGTATAAGGCTCGCCATCAACTTCTCGCTCTTGGAGTACTTGTCAACTATCAGTGGCCAAACCAGTTCAGCGTCAATGTCGATATAGATCTTGGATCCCGGACCGAAGTATGAAGGGTTTCTTTGACGGCCCATGATGTGTTTTTTTGATTTCCCGTAAAAGTCGAATCCACTAGCCAGTCTGATATTAAAGACTTGGCACAGGGCCTCCCAATTGGCTGCAAAGACATCAATGCCACTATCTTTCAACGCCTTCGCCCCGAAAACCCTTTTGGGATCCAGGGGGTTGAGCTCGCGAACGAACTTGAGCTTCCTCCATCTTTTTTGTTTTGGCTGGTTCAAGAAAAGTTCCCCGTCAACCCACAATCTGTTTGTGACGTCTTGAAGACTTCGGATGAAGCTGTCGTCCATCATCAGGATCCTGGTGGCGAGTTGCAAGGCAGGCTGCATAGCATTCCATACTCGATCGTTATACTTGAGAAGTTAGCAATAGGATTATTCGTGTCTCCGTTTCACATACCCTAGGATCCCACTCTTCACGCTGACCATCCAAGGTATACATGTAACGAGGCCGATCAGGCGAGTGCCCATAGGCACGAGTATCTACCCATAGCTCGCGAGAAAGAAGGCTTGTCGCAAGGATTAGTGAAAGTCGAAACAAATCAAGAATTATCCTACTGGTATATAGGGCCCGAGAGTTCGCTGTCTACGTTGTTTAACATGGTAAAATACCCCTCGGCTTGTACCTGGTGTTTGTTAGCCAACGCCAGAGGGAACTAAACACACTTGCTCAGCTCACTTCATCCATTGTCAAACTCCCAAAAAGGATAGTCTGCCAATTTTCGTCCACAAGAAGGTCTTCATACTGTTGCATGTACTGCTGCTCAGTTTCGCCCAGTTTTTGTAGATCTGGCCGTGTCCTCTCCATATAGTCGTCGACACGCTCCCCTGATTGTTGTGCCAGTTCCTCAAAGCGGCCGAACAACTGCTTTCCAGTCTTCACCTCCGCGTTGGCAGGGAAGAGATGCCGGCTCTCGGTCCTAGTAGGTGAAGCTCTCGAACGGCCATCGGTTCGACCGGGGAAGATGCTAAATCGTTGGGCGTAGATACTTGGCCGCTGGAACTGGTCACGAGGTAGTAATGCAGGACGAAGTCGATCCAAGACCTTGTCTTGAATGTTGAAGATAGACTTTGCTCGTTCGGGTCCTTCATCTTTCCAATCTGGATCTGTCCAGACAGGGCAGTATTGAACGAAGGTGTAGCTTCCTTGTGATGCGCTCTTAGTCGGGGCACGAGGCTGCGTTCGCGGTTGATCGCCCCCGGTTACATTGCTCGGATTTTGTGGGTTGAAAGTCATAGCAGGAAGATTGAAGCATGTGACAAGGAAAGAAGGAGGAAATTTGAATTTATCATAGGAGAACAAGTGGGAGTCTTTGACGTTTATATCGATTCAAGAGGCGATCCAACAACACCCGCCATTGTGGTGCAAAGCAGCATTCATGCATAGACATTGAGAGCAAGATCACGAGCCGCTTGATGGAAAATGTTTCCACAAATAGGCTCTCATTTTTCAACAAAGAGACCAGACTCTAGAATGATTCAGTGCGTCAATAATAGGGATTGAACTAGACCCTCACAGAGCTCAGCTCAGCTCCAAGATCTCTAGATTTGGATAACAAGGAGTAGGCGACAAAGGTTTACAAGCCACAAGACTGCAGCAATACCGCCACAACCCATACTTGAATCAGTTGACGATGGTCGCAAGGGTGTCATAGATAAACAAAGACATACACAAAGCGAGTTGGTCGACTTCAATCATATTACGCTTTTCAACATGAAGGAAATTGGGTACGGCGTTAAGTAGCTGTGTCTAAAAGACACTGATTGGACAAGAGATGATGCAGTGCCAAATCAAGCATTGACCGCCAAGTACATGAAAGTATTGATCTTGCATGATTAACAACAAGAAGTCAAAGTTGTTGGCTGAGGGGTTCTAGATGATCAGGTACGTATCACCATCTACCTATGTACCATCATATTGAATACATGAGTGCGCTTTGCTATTCGATAACCGCTTGAACGTATAATTGGTTGAGTACAGCGGTTTCTAATGCAGTAAACTGCCAGATATTACTGGCAGTCGCAATTATTATGTATAGCAACTGTCGGTGAGTGGCGGGGAGATAAATCCGGGGGATTCTGATGTGATCTGGGGCCCCGCGATATTCATGTCTGGGGATTCCAAACGGAGATATTTACAAAAAGCAATTTATTAATACGATGACTTCCTGGTATTTCTTACCTCGAAGTGAAAGTCTAAACTGTACATGTTGCTTTGATACTCGACCTCCCGGAGTATCCTCGATGTATCGCACGTGTAAACTGCGTTAGTACCCATTCTTTGTGTCGGTTGGTGAGCAAACGGTAGCCACTAGGATGAAAGTACCGTGGCAACGTGGCGGAGAGAAAGGCAGGGAATCGCAAACACAGCATTTTCTTTCTTTTCTCTCGCTTTTTTAGTCGTAAAGCCGGTCCCACCACCCATGATCAACCAAGGTCCAAGGGTCGAGGGGCAGAAACCCGATAGGGACTAGACTGCACATGTTTGACTTGTACAAACTCGGCGTGGCCGTCGTTTGTTGGGCGAAAGCTTTATTCTCGAAGACAATGGAAGACGTCGGGTTAGGAGTGCGATAATGGGAAGATATTGAGGTCAAGAGAACTGGTGCAGTTCATAGAATTGCCTGTGGGCTGGCCAGATAAATGAGGACTTTTCCACTTGACTCAAACTTGAACTTGGGGCACAGGTTATACTGGATGCAAAATTCAAGTAGCAACAATCCACGGACTTATTGTTGCACTGCTGAGTAAATGTATCCTAAAGATAATCACTCTTCAAGATGAAGTTATCTAGGTGTACTTGAACTGCCTGTCCCCTCTCCAAACACCATGTTCATTTTTAACTGCCAAGGTTCGCTAAAGGCAGAGGCTTCATCAACGCGAGTTTCCTAAGTCAGATAGAATTTGGCAGCACACCGACCTATGGTACTGGTTTTATCCGAAGTTGGCTCGACGAAAGATCCTAGCTTGACAGGTAAATGAGTGTTTCTTACTGAGTACAGAGGAGCGAGTCAAGCTATTCCAGGCTGAACTATGGAGTACGAATACGGTTATGAGGTCACTAGCTCTAAAGGCTCGCCAGACACTTTGTACGTACATAAAAATATCGTAAAAGATGGCAATTGCAAATCTAGGTATCGATATTGAAACAAGGATCTCGAAGAATCTGTAACGTGGACGCGGCTAAACGTGAGAGAGGTGGAGAGGCCTCGGGGAGAATAAGACACGGGATGTGAGATTCGCTAAATATTAAACTTTTTGGCCGGGACATTTCCCATGAAGTGACGATAAGAATATGAAGACTGTTATCTCTTGGAAGAGGCTTTATTAATACTTATGATATAATTTAATAAATAAACATAATTTTGTTTGATATTATCATACTTCATTAAAGATATCCAGGGCCGACTCACAGCCAGTGATTTATTTCACATCCTAGAGGAGTCGTCAGGGAGACGGCGGGAAGTGGATAATCAAGATAACTCAAGTGGGCAAAAAGATTGGAGCAGTGGCTAGAGTGCTTCATTGATTCGAGGATAAGTTGAGTAAGGAAGGACCTTGCCAGCTTTTCTTGATGGAAAAGCTGGTCCGACAACATCCGTTGGGAACCAGACTTGCCAACGTTAGAGCCAGAGCCAGAGCCAGAGCCCAACGAAGCTTTGATATTTGTCCACTGAAACCTTTTGCAGGATATCTCAGGTCTCAGTGCAGCAAAAGAAAATCTAACAGGAAGTATCTTTGAAAGCAGAATCCCTTATTTCAATTAGTCGTAGGGTTTCATCTCTCACTTTCTGACATAATTTGCCTCTTCTAAAGGAAACCGTAGATAATTAATGAATCGCTGTCCTCAAGATACATCATTTGTGGTGCATTGTGCATGGGTCTAGCCCAGCGAGGCACTAAATCGGATATGCCTCCAGCTAACTTCCAGAGCTTTTCGAGACAAGCCCTCTCACCGCCCTCATCCACTTACTCGTTATAGTTTAGCTCATGCGCTGATAAAACCGATAAGCTGAGTCGCCGTCGCCGAGGAGGGGTTAAAAAATGGAGGGGTAGAGTAGAGCGGCGCCTTTGAAAATTTTGGTGGCAAAGGAAAAATTTGAGCGGCCAGAGTGCATAAAATTTGTGGCCCTCTCTCTCTCTTAATACTTCTACTTCTTCCCTCCTCTCCCATCTCCCTCCTATTCTCTTTTTCTTCCTCCTCCATCGCTCTCCGGTCGTCCTCCTCCAGACGAACCTCTCTCTTACTTTCTTTACTTCCGCGTTCTAGTTTGTTCTTCGGACTTACCTCCTTCGAACGAACACCGCCCCTCATCAAAGAGGAACTTTCCCCATCATCGCCGATTAAAAAAACAGAGTCGACTCCTCCATCGATTTCTGTCTCTTCGACGACCTCTTTTTCTTCCTTATACCCCTCCTAAAAAAGAAAAACCCCCAAACATCGACATCATGCCTACCGAGAACCAGCAGTCGATCAAGGTCCTGGACGAGCTTTTCCAGAAGCTCACCGTGTCCAAGGAGTCCTCTGACATCAAGGAGTCTTCCAGCGAGCTGGCCTCTTTCATCAACGGCCGCATCGGCGACCAGGTTGTCCCCGAGAAGTAAGTACACATCTCACATTGCCAGCATTTGGCTTTCTACCTGGGCATCGTTGGGTGTCTGAAGCAGAGGGCTTGGGCTACACACTAGGTATTTGTCATTCATATGCACTCGTCTTCCGTCTCACACACTTGGTGCAGTCAGCAATCGCAGCTGATATGCACTCTGCATGTGAGACGTGAATTTGAGACGCAGTCTGAATGGCTGGCCTATTCCATTAGCCCAGTCGAGTAGCAGAACTTTTTCTGCCTCTCTCTGCCCCTCATAGACGCCCAACTTTTGCCCCGCCAGATTTAGGCCAAGGGCGATTTTGAGCGCTAAACCCGTTCTTGATCACCCCTCCCTGCTGAGCATCCACAAAAAAAAAACTCAAGCGATCTCATGTGCTAACCACTATCGCCTACAGTGTTATCGAGGGCCTGAAGAAGCAGCTCGCCAACAAGAAGGACGCCACCGCCCGTGAGAAGGCCTGCATCGCCATCGAGACCATTGCCTCTCACGCCGAGGTCTCAGCCACTGTCGAGCCTTACCTCGTCGTCCTCCTCCCCAGCGTCCTTGCCGCCGTCGGCGACAAGATCACCGCTGTCAAGAATGCCGCCCAGGGTGCTGTCCTTGCCATCGCTGGCGCTATCAACGCCAACGCTGTCAAGGCTGCCCTCATCTCTGTCATGGAGTCCATCCGAAGTGCCCAGAAGTGGCCCGAGAAGATGGCTGCTCTTGACTTCGTCGATGCTCTTGTCAAGAACTCTCCTGCCCAGCTCGCCTACCGTGTCCCTGAGCTCATCCCCGTCATCTCCGAGTCCATGTGGGACACCAAGAAGGAGGTCAAGGAGCGTGCCTACAAGACAATGGAGTCTCTTTGCCAGCTTATTGTCAACAAGGATATCGACCGTTTCATTCCCGAGCTGATCAAGTGTATCGCCAAGCCCGAGAACGTCCCCGAGACCATCCACTTGCTCGGTGCCACCACCTTCGTCACTGAGGTCCAGGAGCCTACTCTTGCCCTCATGGTTCCCCTTCTGGATCGTGGTCTCGCTGAGCGTGATACCGCCATCAAGCGAAAGACCGCTGTCATTGTTGACAACATGTGCAAGCTCGTCGACGACCCCAACATTGTCGCTCCTTTCTTGCCCAAGATGATGCCAGGCCTCCAGAAGAACTACGAGAACTTGGCTGATCCCGAGGCTCGTGACAAGACCAAGCAGGCTCTTGACACCCTCACCCGCGTTGGTGACATCAAGAACGGTGTCATCCCCGAGGCCAAGAACGACGGTGCTCTTAACGTTGTTACCCCCAAGGTTAAGGCCGCTCTCTCTCCCAAGTTCACCAACTACGTTGAGAAGATGGGTCCCGTCGTTGAGTACATTGCTGCCATTGCTGGTCAGCTCGTCGACGAGAAGGAGGGTGAGTCCATGATCTGGGTCGAGAACCTCAAGCCTTACGTCGCTGTCATCTCTGGCATTGACAACGCTGAGTCTATCGTCGAGAACCTTCGCAAGACTACCCTCCCCGGTGCTGTCGCCGAGGCTGAGAAGGAGGAAGACGAGGAGGAGGGTGAGGATCTTTGCAACTGTACCTTCTCTCTTGCCTACGGTGCCAAGATTCTTCTCAACCAGACCCATCTCCGCCTCAAGCGTGGTCAGCGTTACGGTCTTTGCGGTCCCAACGGTTCCGGAAAGTCCACTCTTATGCGCGCCATCAACAACGAGCAGGTTGAGGGTTTCCCCAAGCAGGACGAGGTCAAGACTGTCTTCGTCGAGCACGACCTCGACTCCGAGGACACTGAGATGACCACCATCGACTGGACCATGAAGAAGCTTGAGGAGGCTGGTGTCACCACCACCCAGGCTGATGTCGAGAAGCAGCTCAACGAGTTCGGCTTCACCGACCAGATGGTTAAGGGTGAGATCAGCGCCCTCTCTGGTGGTTGGAAGATGAAGCTGGCTCTGTGCCGTGCCGTCTTCGAGGCTCCCGATATTCTGCTTCTTGACGAGCCTACCAACCATTTGGATGTGAAGAACGTTAAGTGGCTCGAGGAGTACCTCAAGAACTCCGCTTGCACTTCCATTATCGTCTCTCACGACTCTGGTTTCCTCGACAACGTCTGCCAGCACATCGTTCACTACGAGCGATTCAAGCTCAAGCGTTACAGAGGTAACCTGGCTGCCTTCGTCGCCCGCAACCCCTCTGCCAAGTCTTACTACGAGCTCGGTGAGTCCGAGATGGAGTTCACCTTCCCCGAGCCCGGTTTCCTTGAGGGTGTCAAGACCAAGGCCAAGGCCATCCTCCGTGCCACCAACATGTCCTTCCAGTACCCCGGTACTTCCAAGCCCCAGATCAGCGACATCTCTTTCCAGTGCTCTCTGGGCTCTCGTATTGCCGTCATCGGTCCCAACGGTGCTGGCAAGTCTACTCTGATCAACGTCCTCACCGGTGAGCTTATCCCTACCCAGGGTGAGATCTACCAGCACGAGAACATCCGTATCGCCTACATTAAGCAGCACGCTTTCGCCCATATCGATAACCATCTGGACAAGACTCCTTCCGAGTACATCCAGTGGCGATTCCAGACTGGTGAGGATCGTGAGACTATGGATCGTGCCAACAAGATCATCACCGAGGCGGATGAGAAGGCTATGGACAAGGTCTTCCGTGTTGAGGGTTCTCAGCGTCGTGTTATCGGTATCAACAGCCGAAGAAAGTTCAAGAACTCTTACGAGTACGAGTGTTCTTTCGCTCTTGGTGAGAACATCGGCATGAAGAACGAGCGATGGATTCCCATGATGACTGCCGACAACGCTTGGCTCCCCCGAAACGAGCTTCTCGCTTCTCATCAGAAGATGGTTGCTGACGTCGATATGAAGGAGGCTCTTGCCTCTGGTCAGTTCCGACCTCTGGTCCGAAAGGAGATTGAGTCTCACTGCGCCAACTTCGGTCTCGACGCTGAGCTCGTTTCTCACTCCCGTATGCGTGGTCTGTCTGGTGGTCAGCGTGTCAAGACTGTCCTTGCCGCCTGCTCTTGGCAGCGACCTCATCTTATCGTCCTTGACGAGCCTACCAACTACCTTGATCGTGACTCCCTCGGTGCCTTGTCCAAGGCCCTGAAGAAGTTCGAGGGTGGTGTCATCATCATTACCCATTCCGCCGAGTTCACCGCCAACTTGACTGAGGAGGTCTGGGCCGTCATGGACGGTATGATGACTCCTTCCGGCCACAACTGGGTCCAGGGCCAGGGTTCTGGTCCTCGTCTCAAGGCTGACGATGGTGATGAGGAGGAGAAGTTCGACGCCATGGGCAACAAGATTGTTAGCACCAAGAAGAAGGTCAAGCTGAGCTCTTCTGAGGCACGAAAGAAGAAGAAGGACCGTATGGCCCGCCGAAAGCGTGGTGAGGAGGTGTTCTCCGATGAGGAGGATCTGTAAACGGATCTTTGTACACCTATACTCGATCATGTCTTGTGACGACTTCTCTTGATGACTACATACCATTTTCCTTTGTCATGCGTTGATCAAAAAAAAGTTACGGGTGCGTCTTTTGGTAATGGATGAACGCGCTTTTGGGCTCCCGATAGACGGACTGCTCTGTTAGACTACCATCATGGAGGAACGAGGAAATAACATGGGGGATTGGAGGATCCCAACTATGTTGAGCCCTCGACCTGGTGGGTTTGGAGGTTGGCAAATAGTTAGAGCCAAATAGACTTGATTACGATCAATCTTTATGTCTTGTGAATCATTGTCAATAGCGTGATGTATGATATGTGTGATTTCCACTGTTTGGTTAATGCTGTGATCACAATATGCCATAACTACAACAGGATCAGGCTGATCTCGAGTGTTGACAAAACCAGGCAGGTTCTATCCTGTCTCGGATCGAGGAATTAAAAAGAGGATTACAAGCGAGCTTGAAAGATTCATCTCAACATTCACAGACGAGTTCAACTTGTCTGAAGCCCTTCTACCCACAAAGCCCCAGTCCCACGACCCAGCATCATCTTCTTCCAGTCACCGTCTCGCTACACGATCATGAGCCTCATAGACCAATACTTGCGCTACAATGCTAAAGTCCAAAAATGAAGCATCAATCCCGATAGTGATGGAACTGGAACAGGAAGGATAAAAAGATATCTTTGATGAGACTGGGACTCGAACCCAGGAGGATTGCTCCACCAGGAAATTGGTGTTAAGGTTAACCTTAACCTGGCGCCATAACCAACTCGGCCATCTCACCGAATTTGTTGAAGAGGTTTCTGGTGTTCTGGCATATGTTCCTCAGATCTGATGATCCTTCTCGGGACCTTGCAAGATTACGCATCTGGTGGTCTCAAAGCGAAAAATTACATGATACCGTTCGTTATTGTTTCTTCCTTCAATGAAACACTTTAATATTTAAATACTTGAAAATTCAAGCGTTTCCAGGCTCGTCCCGATATTCTGGTCACAGCAACTTACCCTATTGCACAGACTGGCAACATTAACCTTGACTTATACAACTGCCAATCAACGACAGCCCTGGAAGCTTTATATAGTATCGTACTTGCCTATAATTATACTATGGTTCTAAGTTATAGCACTCTTGTGCGCTGAGAAATGTGACGTCTTCTGTGATAGTTAGACGCACGCGAAATGTGGAAGCTGAGCTGGACTGGTAGCAACCACAACATGTAACTAGCGCACTCTAACTTAGAAAGTCCGTCAATAGAACACATAAACAGACGTATCGTCCCTATGGTATAGCCTCTCACTTTCAAGTGATTCAGTTCAGCTCTTGTAACCCAGTGCTAGACCATATGCTAAAACACTACCTTATCGTCAAATACTCGCTGATATCGTCATAACACTCATGCCTAGTCACCCTATTCCCCAATCTACGAGAACACCACTTTGTAGAGAGTATAGCTCAAATACCTAGTGAACAACAACAAACACTAGATACAATCGGCCATCATGCCCTACAACCTCCGACCAAGCCCCGACTCTCCGGCGCCGAAAGACCCACCGCCTTCGGGAACCATCTAAAACGCCCACCGCACCGCCGCAACTCATCCGCATACCCCAACACTCTAATTCTCAAACGGTATAAGCACATACATATTACCCCAGTCACATATAGTGCCTAGGATGCTTCCTACAGGCATCGGCAACATGGAGATAACTCTAAAGAAACCGATCCCTACCGTATATACATACCAGGACCGACACCAGAAATACCCTTGCAAACACTCCTATTTTATTCAACACGGTCTTCAATACCGAGATATAAACAGCTGTGGACGGTTTCTCGGTTTCAGACGCCGTGCTGTCTTCCTTCACTATCAGTACATAAGAATCCGCAGCACAATACTTATCAACTCCAAAAACCTTATCACCACCATCCCTGCTTATCACCACCTCCTCACCACTCTCGCCTCGCCTCTCCAATCTTTACCACACGCCCCCTTCTAGAAACTCCCCTCAGTTGGACGCAAGTCTCACTCCCCCTCCATCTCCTCCCGCTTCGTTGCATCAAAATGTCCCGGGACGATCTGCATGGGCTATCCCCCAAGTTTCCTCATTGAGGCACGGGGCTAAGGAGTTCCTTAAAGCAACTTTACGCAACGGTCAATGGGAGGCACAGTTGATTTTTGCTCTACACTGCCGATCACGAGATCGGCAGCGATTAGCTATTGGCCGTACCATGTAAGGACTGCCAACCTTGATGCGCAAAATCGGACATATCACAATGGTGCAGCAACATCAGCTTGGCTACGTTCTACGTCATGAACGTGAGGTCATTAGATGTACTGAAGTGCGTAGGGGCTTCATTATGGTATGAACTTAGATAACACTATATACTATGCTCTTCCTTCATCAACAGCAACTTTAGGCGAAATGCTATCATGGCTGGCGTATTTTCTTCAAGTTAGACTGTTAGATTACCATGATGATTCATCCCAGACTCATTATTGCGACAAAAGTTGGGGGGATCACATCAATTTCACGAGTAAATCATGTCATAATTGAAGAATGAGATTGAACAAAAAAGTGTCTTGGGTATAATTTTAACAGTAAACTACTCAATATGCACAACCGGTTCGCATATTTTGAGAACTCGTAGATTGCACCAGTAGCTGACATTCGACTATTTTGCGCACAAAATCACATCCGCTCTACTCGTCCGTGTAAGTCTTGGGCTTGATGCCAACAAGCTGTCCAATCTCCTGCCAAAACCCTGTAGGGGGTGTTGTAATTGAGTTCTCGTAAGCATCAATAACTGGGCGCTCCCAAGTGAGGTCGACCTCATGAGGGCGGAGCCAGCGAGTCTTCTTGTACACTTTCCAAAAGACGAACAATGCGGGAGCAACGAACTGCATAGTGTAGTTCTGGAAGAACAGCTCTGTGTCCCAGGGCTGGAAGGACTTATAACCGTAGCACATGACAACACAAAATTGGAAGACAAGGCCAAAGATAGCGCACCACGGCTGGAAACGACCATAGTAGGGCATCTTGGATCGATCGACTCCCTGGGCGTTGCAAGCTCGGTAAAAGCAGAGGAAGGTAATTCCCATAACGAGGTAGTTGATGAGACCACCAGCTGTCATGAGGGCAATGAGCCAGTTGAGCACCTTGGCTGAACCACTACCGCACTGGAGGAACGAGAGCATGGGGAACAACATGACTATGCAGAAACACCAAATTGGAACACCAGAAGCGGTAGTCTTTCGAAGGAATCGCGGGGCACGACCCTCAAGAGCGAGGCCATAGAGCGATCGTGTGGCACAGTAAGTGTAGGTGTTACCAGCCGAGAAGATCGAGGTAAGCAGGAGAGCGTTGACGATATCGGGGAGGACGCTAACGCCCAAGATGTTCATAGCCATAACGTAGGGCGAGGCAGCAGCAGTGCCGCCTCCCTCGGTGCCATCGACGAAGATGTTCACAAGCTGAGGGTAGTTGTAGGGGACCACAATACCGACAGCAAGGGATCCTGTGATAAAGAAGAAGCAGAATCGATAGTAAACGGTCTTGAAAGCAGCCTTGATGTAGACACTGGGTCGCTTGGCCTCAGCAGCCACCATGGAGATGTATTCGGGACCAACAATAGTGAAACCGGCACTCCAGAGGGCAGCGAGGAAGCCTTCGAAGCGACCGAGGTCGTGTGTGCCGTAGACGTCGGAGAAAGCACCGGGGTTTGACCAATACCGGAACCCATACGCATCTCCTTGGGGGTTACCACCAACCATCGTGATGAAGGTGAAACTGAAGAGGATAAGGATCAGGATGACCTTGCCGCCCGACAACCAAAATTCGGCTTCACCGTAGGCTTTGACAGCCAGGATATTTAAGAGACTAAATCACAAGAACATAGTTTAGCATGCGATCTTGTTTCACAGGAGAAGGGAGGATAGATCCCATGTCAACGGCTGGCTGGGAAGATTCAAGCTCGAGGGCATAGCACCAGCACAGCAAACAACAAAGAAATATAGGATCGTCCTGGGGAGTGGTTCTTACGCATATAATATGATGACACCAATACAGATGCCGGCTGTAGGACCAGGTTCCGTAATCTTGGGGCTCCAATAGGAAAGAACAAGATTGATCGCAGTAATTTCGAATGGGATGAGGAGACCTTCGTAGAGGAAGAAGTTCCATCCGGCCATAAAACCAAGAGCATCGTCGCACCAGTGACCGGCAAGACGGATGAAGCCACCAGAAACAGGCATGTAGGTGCTCATCTCTGCGACACCATTGTTCACACATGCGAGGACACCGGAGTAGATTGTATAGGCGAGAAACAGACCGAGAGGACCACCTTTGGCAAGACCACCACCGATACTCACGAAAAGCGCTGTACCGATAGAGCCACCAATGGCGACGAGCTGGATCTGTCGGTTGTTGAGAAGACGATGCAAGCCATCGGCATTATCCATAGTATGCCCGGCAGCCACATCGCCGTTGTCGGCCAGGTACTTATCGGTCGAGTTGCCATTGCTGACAAAATTTTGGGAGTTCTTCTCCTCGTCGGAAGCCATCTTGTGAGATTTCACTGACACCAGGCTAGTAGTATTCGGTCTGTCGCAATGTTCTTGTGAACAAGGTTGAGGGGGGGAGCTCAATAGAGCAAATAGTCTGCAAAGCAATGAAGCAGCAGACAGTTGAATAATACGCCTTGTTAGCCACAAGGTGTAGAAAATACGTTCAAAGTATGAGACGAGTGTGGAAGAAAAGAAAGTTGTATCATGGAGGTGCGGACGTTGAAGTTAATAAGTAAAATCCGATATGGGGGGAAAGCAGTTCGATCGACCCCAACGGCGCCTTCCCTGTCTCGTCCTCTGCTCCTACCTCGTTTACTTGCCTTCAAGGCAAAGCAAGGTAAGGTAGGCAGGTATGGATGTCATGGCATGCATGGCAAGCCAAGTCTTGGGAGTACGACATAGCGCGTTTCCCACGCTATTCCTTAAGCTGAGCCCGCTGAGGTCTACCTACTTGACCTGACCTGAGATCAACGCAACTACAGTACATGCGCTGTTGGTGGCTGTCAATGACAACGGGGTGGATGGCGGCCATTCCGAACAGGGATTAGCTGATGTGGGAGTGGAGAAACGGAGCTAACCTCAAGTTAATACCAACTCGTTCGGGCTACCTCTATTGTAGGTATCCGCAACTTGGCTTGAGGTATATTAAATACCTCGGTCGAATGTAACAGGCTGGGCAGTGCCCGTAACCCGTAACCTGTACCTGCACGCCCTGTTGATTTCACTTTCAACTGCCAGCCAACCAATCCTTCCTTGGACCGGATTTTGCAGTTTCGATTTTTATTGCTTTTACTAAAGTAATTGTCTTCAACTGTTGAGCTGTTTTCTTTTCTCCAATAGGCACTTTTACCTCGACGCTGTTATTGGTTTGGTGGAGTGCGTCAGGGTCAGCCTCTGCGACAGGTCGTATTCGGTGTTGCTTTTTGCTGACCATCGACATGATCCAGAAGGACGGTTCGCTGCCACAATTCTATTGACGACGGGTCACGAGACTCTTTCAACTTCCCCAGAGACAATTAATTCAAATGGTTTCAGCTCTCCACTTAGTATCACTATGGAGGCACTGTCCTCCCTTCATTCACAATCCTTCCGTTCCTTGGCTTATTCCATCCAGTTTTACACTACAAATTATTCGAGCTAGGACAGACGCAATGTTCCTTTGCAATATTAGCCCAGAGCCGGACTTTACAGCTGCAGTTTACTCCCGGTAGCCTCCAAGATAGCCTGTCGGTCCGTTTTGCGTTTTTGGATAATGCCTTGTACGGATACCGCACCAAGAAAAGTACAGTACGGAGTACTTGACCCATGAAGCTCTTTTCTCCACCCCCATGGAGAGGGGTGGAGGCCTTCCCCACCACGCATATCTATTCTCCACCATCATGTACCTTGTACAATGGATGCCTCCATGTCAGGGTGCTTCCCCGACAGATAAGGGTACGGCGGGACAATGGCTTTTAAACCCGACGAGTACAGTAAGGGGCCCTGACGCCTAGATATGCTGATCAGCACAACTTATACCTCATCAAGTCTAATGTTCTCTGGGCATTGGAGTTACTATCCGTGAAGGACAACAGTCTCTCCTCCCGAAATGCGAAACAAGACCGGCCTATTTCTCATGTTGAACAATGGACGGGACTTTTCGAGTCGAGAGGCTCCAGCTGGAGACCATAGGCTATAGCCAGAGGCAGGTGGCCGGCGCCGTCAGAAGGGTTGCCTCCACTGAAGAAGCAATGTGGAGCTTCCCCAAATATCGCCCCAGGTGGGTAATCATCACTGAAACAGATGGTTGGAGCTTTCCTTCAGCGGCCAATGCCCTATGGATTATTGGGCCCAGGTCCCTGGAAGATAAGCATGGAGTCAGTTGAACCCGCCAACCAGATCGATCATAAATATGATTGTCTGTGTAGCATGAAATGGTGGAGTACGTATTACTGAATAATCCTATTTTGAAAAAGAAGGAAGAACATGAAATGAAAGTCATCTTTCGTAAGTACCTATGTCTAGGGAACTACCGTCACGCCAAGTGATTAAACCATAGAATGCCTTGCTTCTTACTCCAAACCTGGGCAACTGCTTTGACGTCATAGCTGCTCGGTTGAAGGGTCAATCCCACCTGCCAAATTTGGCCAACCGTTAACGACGGGACGCACGAAGCCTTCCATTGCCCTGCGAGTAGTGGGAAAATGGGAATGTTACCGACACCAACGTCGACGTTTTCACATACACACGCCATAATTGCTTCACTCCTCTGATACCGGCAACACAGTCGCTGATCAGTGACAGAAATCCGATCTAGCCTTGCTTTAGCTATGGATCTTGGTTTTAAGAATATGGAGGTCGCGTGGTGCATTGTAGATCCGCGAGCTATATACCGTAGTCCCAACACAACGGAATCTGGGGTTTTCTTGTACCATCTTACAATTCAATGCAGGGTCACGAATCTCATGATGGACTTGAAACATCTCGAACGATTCTTACATAAAACCTTTATCTGAACAATGCTCGTGCTTGCTGCCCTCCCCTAGTATCAACCAACCCTCATCGACGTCAAGTCTGGTTATCACGCCACAGGCTTGGCTATCTGTCTCGACACGTCAACTCCTGAATAGTTCATTATTATCAAACTCAATGTTTGATACTGATCCCGGGAATGATAGAAGTTCACCGGTCACGTGCAGGTCGCCAAAGTGGTGTTGAGGAACGGAACGAGCGATGCAGCCAAGAAACACTCAGACATTCAGATGTAACCTCAGCGTAACTAGAGGCTGTTGCTACCCGGACAACCTATCATTCACTCAAGATAAATGGTGAAGCCACATCAGCGCGTGAGAAGCCGGATCTGTGATCTGTAAATCAGCATCACAGAAAAGAAAACCTTGCCCAGACAGGCGTGAGCCTGGCCATCTAACATATAGCAAGCCTCGATATTCACAAACTTCTTCAAGTCCCGATTGTATACTTGGAACCTGCTGCAGGGCATCTGGGGGAACTGCATAGTTCTACTGCGTTGCTACACTACGATGACAGCAACTGCAGCACTTGCTCTGCCCCTGTCGCGCGGGGAAGAGGTCATAGTGCAGCCAAAGTATGTACCCAGTAGACACTGCTCCTTGTCTGGTCGAGAATCAGCTGAAGTTGATATGCTTGATTCCTGGGACATCCTTGCAGCACCCCAGACCCTCGTTGCTCAGGAGTTACGCCCGACCAGAGAAGTTGATTTTGCGAACTGAGACACACAATGTACTATGTATGCAGTTCCATGAACTGCGCTTGGTGCGGCTGGCGTTAGTCTCACTTATTTGATTTATGGGGTCTGTCGACCATTCTTAGCTTACAGCGCGTTTGCCTGGTCTATGATGGCTAAACCCACCATGGGCTGTCGTCTATTACGGAATAAGTTCTGTGCGTTCCTAGAGGAATGTCTTACTGGTATCCAATGAACCGTCTCAAACGTTCAATAGCTCGACGTGCGTGCAACTAGGGACCTGGCCTACTCCACAGCTCGATTCCTTCGCCTGGAAGCGATGCAGGCAGGCAGGCAGGCTATTCACAGTTGGTGGAAGGCTGTGTCTGTCAAACCTTGGCACGCGACGCCTGCTTGTCGCTGTGATGCCTTGGCAACAATGTGCATGATGTACGGACTTGCCCGCTTGTTGCGCACCGTACAAAACCCGCCCTGGCAGAACTCTGTAGGGGTCAGATTTCCTTTGCCTTGGCTGGCAACTGGGCTGTAGAGTATTCTATGTACTACCGTTCTGTATCCGTCCGTACTTGCGGCTCAGTCTGCGCCGTTGTACGTCGGGCGTCTAAGCATAGTGGCGTAGACATCAACGCAAATCACTGCAGTTCAAGGAAGTAAGCTTTTTCTCCGAATCATCACTAACAAGTTCAAAGACAAATGAGAAATTCCCTAGACTTCGGTAGTACTCCGAATCTGGCGCTATGGGATCCATCCAAAAGCTATTAACTTCACCATCTTTGACTACGTCTAAGACTTGCCTGGGCTAAACCTTGCTGGGCTTGGCAACTGGACCGTTTCCATCCAGCGCTGTATTGTGTTCCTTCAATTGGTACGGTTTCCCACTCGATGACCCCCCCCCCCGTTCTAAACGTCTTTGAGAACAGTTAGCAACTGTCATGCCATGCTGGAAACCAATATTATAATTATGCCCTTCTCCGACTCATCCTAATCACGGTCTGTTTATGTCGATTGGGTCTAGGCTAGCGACTGATGAGTGGGGATGAGTATGAGCATGGGAGACGGACAAGGATTCTTGCTGACTGAAACGGAGCCTAACGCAAACGACACAAACGCTGAGAAGCTTGAGAGAATTATTTGCAGGGTAAATAACGCTTTGCTCTTAAAAGGTGCTTGGACCGTCCACAACATGGTATGACTGGTTAAGCGACTGTTATTGTCGGACGACAGTGATGAGGGTATCCACAATGTTAGAAAACATCGTATCGGTTCTTGACGCTCTCTATCGGGTCGATTAAGCCGTGGTAGAAATCTCTTCACCCACCGGACGATACGAGAATTAGTAGAGGCAATTACAGCCAAGAAAGCGAAAACATGTTCCAAGGACGCAAGTTTCCATGGCCTGTTTGGGCCAAGTGACCGAGTTTTCGTTGTATAGAACTGTCTACAAGGGCTGACATGCTGTACGTAACCTTTTTGACAAAGATTTATCATATTATTAGCTCAACAGATGTCCAAAGTCTAGAAATCAGACGGGCTTCGTGTGTCCAGTGATTGTAAGGTTACACAGCTTAATAAACTGGTTAATAAGTTGCCATAACAATCAACTAATCTGCTTGCTGTGCACAGAGTAGATGTGATATCAATATGCTCAACCAATCAAGCAATGATATGACCATTGTTCTTAAAAATAGAACAAGGACATACATAGTAATGTGTAATAAATGCCCCGACCCGGCCCATTGACTGCTGCGAGAGGATCGCTTTGGGGCCGTGAAGAAGTCGGCCGGAGCGGAGGTTTTTCGGTGGGGGGAAATTCCGTCCTTTCGGTGACCGGCCGGTGAGGGGCAGGTGCGGTGCGGTGCGGAGAAGTGAGAAGTGGGAAAGAGAAGAAAAAAAATCTACAGCGAAGTGACTGGAAGCCTATGACTGTATTAGTAAACAGCAGGGCAGGCACAACTTTAACACACCTCCACCAAAAATTATACCAACAGAGGATCGAGTCTCAGATAATCAAATCTTGTGCTACGTTGACATTTTATACACAACAGCACATTTTATCCCTCGTATCGCTCAAGAAAACACAGAGCAAGAGAGGCTATCGTCAGTGCCAGTGCGAGCGCAAGACCGGGGCCAAGACCTAACCCTGCTCTTGAGTCACTATAACGTTGACGCCCAACTCGCACCCTTTTTGGTCGACCAAAGACAAATTCTTGCTTGGGGATAGCTACAGATATAGCTATGAGTAGTACGAGTGCGTACGGCAGCGCCTTGCGCAATGGGCGTTATGCCTCCATTCTCCTCTCAAAATCCGATGCCGCATCGGACCCAGCTCCGGTGGCCGGGGCCTTGATCAATGCCTTGGTTGCCCGGTTGATATCCTCCGATCCCGATCCCGGCTCCGACTCCAAGACGGAGCCATCGGGAGATGTTACCCAGGTTCTGTCCGTCGGCCTTGCTGCCTTGAATGCCTTCCTTCAAGTCAACGTTACCGGTCCTGTGCTTCCTGAATCAGCGGCACTCAGCGCTCTGATCACCAAGGCATGGGCTGGTGTTCAGCCTGAAGATACCAAGAAGACCCAGGTCCATCTCCACAAGGCTTGTCTTAATTACCTAGAGGTCGATGGTGTCTCGCCATATGCTTACATTCCTCACTTGGAACTTTTCGCTCTAGCACGGCATATCATCACACAGGAGCTCCCTCAAGCCACTAAGGATGTTGTTGAGATCCCCGCTGAGGAAAAGTCACTCAAGTGTAGTCTTTCTCGGACACAACTTCGAGTCAATGTCTGGCACTACAAGCTCTTGACACAGCCTAGCTTGGGTCACGGTTCCAACTTTGCTCGAAGCTCTCAGTGGAGTGATGTGCCAACACTGGCATCGCAAATCTTGGATGGTATCGACAGCGTACGTGCGCAGGTTCTCGGTGAGGAAGTATGGGCCTCTGAAAACGATGCATGGAGCCGCGAGGAAAAGGTGCAGTTTCTTGTTGAGGCTGCCAACAACTACATCTTACTAGGCCGTGACGATAAGGCCAAGGAAGCTCTGAAGGAGGCTTCCCAAACAAGTGGCCTTGAGTACGCACTATCAGGTGCCCTTGGAAAGAGGACCAAATTCCAAGAGAACAGTATCAGTCAACTTGTAGTTTTGGCCAAGAGCGCCGCTGAACAAAAAGTCGATAACGCTGAAGAGGGGGCCAAGCCGGATGCCCTTCAACTTAACGACGACACTCTACACGAGGAGATCCAATTTGCCAAGGAGGAGAACGAAAACGACAAGAAAGAATCGCTACCTGCTGCATTGGCCGACCTCTCACCTGATGACCAGCCTCAACTTTCCCCGCTGGACCAGATTATTCTTCTCACCGAGGCGACACTCAAGGATGCTTTCTCGCCTATTGACACCTTGACTTCAGCAGAGGTTCTGCCTTATGCGGTACGAGTTATTGCAGATAAGTCGACCAACTGGCAGATTTACACCCACGCCTTGCTTGTTCGATCGCGAATTGAGGTTCACCGCAGCCGAACTGTTGAGCGAGGTGTACTTCAGCTCCAAGCTGTGGCTGATCAAGTGTTGACAGACACAACCGCTGAAGCCCAACAAAAAGCTGAGGCGAGAGAGCAGAACGCTGAGAATGATGCTCCGTCTATCCAGATCACTACCCCTGATCAGACTTCTACGCCTGTCCAAAACAAACCCACCTCTTTCCTTCCTGCACCCAAGGCCTCAGAGTCTGCCCCTGTACAGGTCCGTCTTGAGTACATCCACGCCATTTGCTCTCCTCCGCGATGGCATCTCGAGTCTGAGCTGGCCTATGCATGGGCAGGTATCGGATCTTTGGTCTCTGCTCTCGAGATCTTCAAGCGCCTTCGACTTTGGGCCGAGGTAGCACTCTGCCTTGCTACCGCTGGAGCATCTGAGGATGAAGATGGCCGTGGAAGTGGTGGTGAGGAGAAAGCCAGAGGAATCATCCGCTGGAGGCTATTCCACCGCACTGGAGAGACATCCCCATTGGATCCCGATGATGAGGATATTGGTGACGATGTAACACTTCTCAAGGGTGCAGATTTCTCCGGACCTGAGCGCGATCCTCCTCCACCTAACGCCCCTCGACTGTTCTGCATTCTGGGTGATATCGAGAACGAGCCATCTTATTACGAGCGTGCATGGGAGATCTCCAAGCACCGTTACGCCCGCGCCCAAAAGTCACTTGGCGAGTACTACCTACAGAACAAGGACTGGGAAAAGGCCCGCGAGGCGTACAAGAAGGCGACAGCTGTTAACCGTCTGAGCCCTGAAATGTGGAGTCGTCTTGGAGACATCAGTCTGCGACTTGCGCAGTTTGGTGATGCTGCCGAGGCCTTCAACCGCTCCATTGGGTCTGCAAGCGATACAGCTGGAGGCGAGGATGCCCGAACTTGGAGCAACCTAGGAAGTGCTCTTTGGAGTTTGTACTGCGAAGTCGTCGCCGATGCCAAAAACAAGCCTCCTGTTATCGAAGAAACCCCTGCTCCCGCCCCTGCAGAGGATGAAGAGGATGATGTTGCGTTCGCCAAAACCACCAAGTCCTCGGACCGTGACCCGGCAACTCTGCTATCCCAATCTCTCGCGGCTTACAAGAGAGGTGCATCCATCGCTCACGACAACTGGAGAATCTGGGACAATGTACTCACTCTGGGCGCGCGTGTGCAGCCCCCTGCTGTGACCGATATGATTCTCGCACTTAAGAACATCATCCGCATCCGCAAGTCAGAAGATGCCGTTGACGCCGACGTCCTCGGAGCACTGCTCCAAGACGCTGTCCTCTCAGTTGAGAAGACAACAAGTACAGGCGTGTATGATCCTCCCCGAGGAACACCAGAGCGACTTGTTATGCGTCTGTTTGAGGAAGAGTTGATACCTCTCATCACACAGCGCTCTGAACTATGGACTCTTGTCTCACGACTCCGGGGTTGGAGAAGAGATTACGCAGGTGCCATTGATGCAGCAGAGCGAGCCTGGCGTGCAGCCGTAGGATCCTCCGGCAGCGGTCTCCTGCCCGGTGCGGCAAGCACAACAGCCGACGAGGCGCGAGACTGGACTGTTGACGAGGGTGCATGGACCATTGTTGTGCAAAGGACCGATGAATTAGTGTCTGTATTCGAGAACTGGGGCCCTTCCGTCGAGACCATCGGCAGCAAGTGGAAGGGTAAGGCGAGAAGCGCAGTGAGGAGTGTTATGGGCAGAGGCAAGGAGAATTGGGAGGGAAGTGAAGGGTGGAAGACTTTGGAGAATTTGATGGAGGGCTTGAGGATTTCCTAACAATATAGATTGGGTACAAAAGGGGCTAGCTAGGTCTTAAAAGCACGACAGGCATGATGAAAGAGTTACACGAAGGATAGACAAGATTTGGCAAATTCATGTTTTCAAGTACTTCGTGTCTGTGATGAAGAGCTACGGATTGACCACCAGGACGTTATCATGAGTACATTATCAATGGGACATTAAAATCTTCAACAACGCTTCAACGCTTCTACTATTGTCCTACACTAGACGATACCTTGTATCAAATACATCGCTTAGACAGCAAGATCGTCTCCAACACTGTTCCAACAATATTGCCCCTCAGCGTTTCGCCTTCACTCATCAATCATAACCCCAACCCATGGCCAAATCAACGTCTTTCATCCCTCTCCAGTTTTGAATCGAGGTAATCCCAAAAGGCTGCCAGAAGAATGTACAGACAAACAACATTAGGGAACCCTCATGTCGCGATAGTTGTGTGTTAAAGGTTGAGCATTCTATTTCTTGCTCTTCTTTCGGCTTGGGACAACCTTAAACGGCAAGATACTATCCTCACGAGGGCTGGTGGCAGCCGCAGCGGCGGCGTTGCTTGAGCTTCCCTTCTTAGCAACTTCGCTCCAACCGCCGCCGCTGCCTCCCTTGCTTTCGGGTTGCTTCTCAACGACACCACGCTCAGCAAGACCTTTTCGACGGACAAACTCCTCGGCGAAATGGCGACCGTCCATGGTGTTGGAGATGGAATAGACCGCATCAGCAATTATACTTGTGTCAAGAGGCATGTTATCCAGCGCAATTTGGAAGGAGGCAGCAGCTTGGTGGTTTGTTAGTTCAATTTCTTGTCCAGTTTTTATCATGGGAACTTACTGTCAGCTGTGTTGATACCACGGGAAATCTCACGGGCGACCCATTTGTTGAACTCCTCCATAGCGGCATTGTCAGCCTCAGTCTTTCCGTTGCCCAAAGCTGCAGGCTTCGAGACAGACTTCACTGGCGAGGTGATGGGCTTGATGTTGGTGGCGCTGACGGATCGGGCCTGAGATGATGGACCAGTGGGGACCTTGACCTTGCCACCAGCACCAACAGTGGCCCAACCGCTCCCAGGAGGCGGAACCATAGCCGCAGCAGCCGCAGCCGCAGATGCAGCATTAGTGAGAGTGGACTGGCCAGGTTTGCTAGCAAGGTTGGCATAGCTCTTGGAAACGCTAGCAGTAGGGGTAACGGACTGGGGGCTCGCTTGAATAGCCTTCTGCTTACGGAGCTCCTCCTCACGCTGGATCTCGGCGAGTGTCTTCTTGCTTGAAGTCGAAGCTGAAGGGGTAGTAACCGCCGCAGTCTTAGAAGGCCCAGGCTTGGACCAAGGGCTAGCTGAAGGGGCAGGTGAGCCGTGTCCCCAGGTACTGGTAGCAGGGAGGCCAGCGTTAGTAACGGCAGCAGTCTTCTCACGTTCACGAAGAGCAGCAGCCTCCTGCTCAAGCACAGCCTTCCTCTGGGCAGCAGCAGCCTCCTCAGCCTTGGCAGCCTTACGCGCTTCGGCTTCTTGGATCTCTTTCAGGCTAGGTCCCTTGTGTGACTCAGCGCCATGGTCCTTAGCCCAAGGAGCCAGGGGTGGTGGCTGGGCGTTGGCTACACTGTCAGGGGTTCCTGTCTGAGAGCGGTTGTATTGTTCGGGCAGATTGGAACGAGCGCGTTGAGCGGTCGGGGCAGGGAGGGGAGTGCCAGTGGACGCAGGAGGAGGGAAAGGCATAGGCATATCAGGCTCGACAGGTTGAGCGGCGGCGGCGGCAGCAGCGGCAGCGGCAGCCTGAGTCTGCTGAACCTGCTGCGTAAGAGATAGGGCGTCCTCGGCCGCCTTCTTCCTTGCCGCTCGCGCGGCCTTACCAGTCAAGACTGGGACCTCTGCACGTCGACGAGTTTCCTCGGGAACAGCCTCAGAAGTAGGAGAGGATTCTTCAGCGGGCTCTTCCTCGCTACCCTCGGCGGCCTTGGCGGCCTGTTCAGCCTCAAGCTGGGCTTGGTAGTTCTCAAATTCCTGTAGACGCTCCTTGAAACCTTCGTCATCCTGTTCGAGGTCTTGGGTATCGGGAAGGCCGGCACGCGCACCAGCATCGGCACCAGGGGCCCTGATCGGCTGAAGAGCGCCAGAACCCTGAAGGCTGGCGAGAATTTGACGCTCAGAATTTGCGTAGCTTGTCAGGTCATCATCCCTGAAGGGATCCCCGTTTCCCGAACCAGAAGGGGCGGAAGTCTGACTGCCAACTGGCCCAGCTCCATCGAAGAAAGCACCCGAGGGGGGCATGGCACCAATGGGTTGCTGGTGAGGCATTCCGATAGGGTTGGGAGACGAAATGCTTCCAAAGCTTGGCTGACTCTGGAGGCTGTGAGCACTTGAGTGGTGCTGCAGCATTGGACCTGGAATAGGGAATTTGGACATGGCTTGAGCGCGCATGACATACTCGCGCTGTTGCACCATGAGGTATTGTTCTTCTTGCTTGCGCCTCTCTAGGTTGTTTTGTTCTTCAGCAGTAAGGGTCCGGCCAAAACTAGGGAACACACCACTCAAAGGAGGAACTACACCACTATTTCCCTGGGGAGAGAAAGGGCCGGCCTGAGATGGAGGTCCGTGAGGGATACCAATCTGGGGAACAAGGAAAGGTTCACGTGAGTTCCCTATGCGCCTGATGAGTTGGCCCAGAGGCTCAAAATCGGAATCCTCCAACTTCTTCACTCGAAGATCGGGGGTGAAGAAGTTGGCTTTGTACCAGTCGTTCATCTCGAGGCCAGTGAAGGGCCCCTGGACCTGTCCCTGAGGATCAAGATAAACCCACCTCATACGGTCAGGCATGACCATCTGACGAACTTGGGTCGCAGGAGGTTCGGTACCACCTTGGCCACCAAAGGGCAAACCACCGCCAATAGGAGTGAATGACTGAGGCGCTGTTGCAGCAGTTGGATGGTTAGAATCGCCGGTGCTAAATACACCCTGAGCGCGAGAAGCGTCACTGGAAGGGAACAACTCCTCAAAGACTCCACGATTAGGGCGCATTGGGCTCTCAGTATCGCGAGATGGAATGCCGAAGTTGGTTCGACCAATGGCACCCAAAGGATTACCCTGACGAAGGTCAGGTAGAGAATCGGCCAAGTTGTTGTCGTGTTGTTGCTCATGAGACTGCATTTGTGCCTGCATCGCGGCAGGGAAGAGCGAGCTTATCTTGCTTCCACGGCCGATGCTTCCCGTCCCGAGACCACCAGCACTAGCAGGGCCAAATACGTTACCAAGATTGGATAAACCAGGCGACTGGAGATCACCCATAGGACTGAAGAGAGAATTTCCAAATGCACTGCCCAAGTTGGGCCTCTCACGATCGGGAGTGCCAATCGCAGGGCCGCCGGGCGCAGGCCAACCTGCCAGGGTATTCAAAGAAGGATAGCCCTTGGCACCCACGCTAGAGGTCTGGCTACGATCGCCTCCATCATAACCACCAAAGCCACGGCCAATAGAGCCAAAGTTCGAGGGTGCGTCATGAAGGTTCGCGCCGTGGGGTTTATCATCATGGGTTTCGATATCGTCGTGGCCATGGCGCTCGGCTGGAGGACTGCGGTAGGGATTGGTCTCGGAGGGACTAACTGGACCATCATCACCATGACTCCCGAGGTTTAGACCTGCCATGCCAAATTCGCCTGCAGATCCCTTGATTGGAGTGCCTAGGGTACCCGCTCGATTACTCTGCTGAGGTATGCCGCCGATATCGGTATCCTGAGCACCACCGAGAACCGCACTGCCCGACAAGGTGTCGTCGCCAAATGGATCAGTGTCGGTTCGTGGACGAGATCGCCAGGACTGCTGATTGAGAGGGCTTTGGCTTTCAGCAGCCTTGCCACTCAGATTATCCGAGCTGTCCTTGGGGATGAGATGAGCCAACCTGCTCCCACCAGCACCAGCACCGCCGACACGTTTATCCCCAACAGCAGGTGAAGAAGCCAGTGCAAAGTTACCGAAACCGCCTGCACCAGGTGTCGTCTGATTAGAAGGTGGCCAAATAGATCCGCCTCCAATTCCACCCGTGTTGGAGCGCATCAAGTTCCCAAATGGAGGCAGCCTTCCGGGAGCCTCACGAGAAACAGGGTCGGTATCGGACTCGTCAGGTTCGGATTCTTTCAAATCAGTTTTGCTGCGCGTAAACCAGTACGTTGGGTCTTCACGAGAGAAACGACCAGCAGCAGTGGGAGATGCCAAAGCGCTTCCACCGAAGGGATTAGATTCGATTGTCTCACGTCGTCGAGTACCGGGTCGCGTGGCTGACGAAGGTGAACTGACGCCGAAAGTGTTGGAAGCACCTTGGGATAAAGACGCCTTGCGTCCGTTTGTAGCACCTTGGTGAGTATCTTTGTTTTGGGTTGGAGGTTTGAGCGGCGAATTGATCTCTGTGTTAAAAGTCTAATAGTGGTTAGCACAAACTTTGAATGTCAATGAAAGTGTGGGGGCTGGCGCACCTCTTTCTCCTCCAACGACATATCATGCAGTCCCATTGGAGTTATGTCTCCAGTATCGTCCCAGCAGGCGCCAGGCTCCTGCGGGATGTGGTTGTCGTTACTCTTACCCCAGCCTCTTGGAGCATGCCCATTAACTTGACCAGGATTCCACCCTGGAGCAAACAAATGAGTCGCATCCTCGCCTGATTTTTGGGGGCGAAACATATCCAGAAGTTCGTCCTTGGTGTAGCGCGTAGCAGACACTTCGTACGTCGAGGCGGATGCAGATACCGGGCTCTCAGTGGCGGGGTGCTGAACTGCATGATCTGTCGAGGGTGGCGGCTGCGACGAGGGCTGCCCCAGAGGAGTTGTTGATGATCGTCGGAAAGTGAGAGTGCCATTAGTGGAACGACCGTCTCTTTTTGCCCTGAGACGTAGTTAGTAACAGTTGACAAATGCCGTCTAGGTCTTGTTATGTTGGTGGGAATGTATGGCATGTCGAGCAGATCGTACAGCTTGCACTCGAAAGATGTTCATTGTGACGCGGAGACCGCTAGTAACAGCATGGGCATACTTGTGGTCTTGTGCTCAGGACAGGGGAGTTAATAGTAATCCCAAGCGCCCATCGCGACAAATAACCCAAGCGCTGCGAAGCTCCAACATACTGTGCACCACAACGCGGGGTGACTGGGGACACAGTATGCAAACACAACATCCTACCATGATACGAGATTGAAGAAAGAAAGGCCATGAAAAAGCAAAAAAGGGAGAGTGGCAAGCACTTACCAATCCCCAGAAGTAGCTCCCCTTCCATCAGTTCGTCCTCCTCTAGAGTTGGTGTTCTGGCCAGCGGCAGCCGAGGCAAAGCTCGAGGGAAGATTAGACGGCATATTGAGTAAACGCTATCGTAAAAAGAATGGTCAAGCAATTTAGGATCGTCGTCTCGAGTGCAAGTGCGAGTTCGAGTAGACGTGAGTGAGTGAATGTGGAACGTCTTTGTCGTTCGAGGTCAAGGGGCGCAGATGTTGCGTCGATGGTGGATCGAATCGGCAAAAGGTAATACGGATACAGCTGAGGAAAGGTAACCTGAAGCTGTAACGTGGCCAAAAATGCTAGTTGACGAGCTTGCTAAAGCGAACGTGCAGTAAGAATGCAGAAGCTTTGGTGGGAGGTTCGAGAGATGGGAGCACAAAACGTTGCTTAGGGCGATAGTCAAGAGACGAAGGCGGCGGGCAAGGTGATATGCGATATCGTAAACGATGGTGTTATTGATATGATCGGCGGATTAGCGCAACGTAATGGTTGAGTAAATAGTGTTTCGTTTGTTTTTTTCGGGGATCCGACGAGAAGAAGGTTTCGTGTGATGTTGCGGTGGTGATGTAAACGCTGTGGTCTGGGTTACCTTTAAACGGGGAAAGGAAAAAAATCGAGTGGAAGGGTTTTGGGGGAAGAGCGATAATTAGATAGTGAGGTACCTGAAACTGACAGTGGTTACCAGCCTTGTCTGAGGTCCCAGCTCACCATTCCATTAGTGGGCATGGACCTGGCAAGCGGAACTAACACTGTCCAGGCCACCTCTCACTGAGGTCTGTGATTAGTGGGGTTCAGGTTGCTACAGCCCGTAGAACTCTAGTGGCATCCAATCAGTCCCGCGTCTTAGCAGATGGAATTTCCAGTCATGACTGATCAGGGCTGGATCCTAAACGAAAATGGGGATGGCATGCAGACGCCATTGAAGCTTGTACACCCAAGCTTCTGGCTTTATTATCTAGGATTAACATTGACGAAGAGCCTGGCTACGTGCCTGGGTTATTGGCTACCGAACACCTGGGTCAGGGGGATTCTACTGTTCGATCAAGGATTATTAAATACCCTAACCTCGGTCCTGACCAGAAAATAATAGATCTGTGGCAGAATAAGGTAAAAAAGAGAGGGGTCACGTGGCGTCACACAGTAAGGCACTGTATGACATCTGTTAGTTCAGATCTCAGCCGTCAGGTTGGTTTCACATCACGTCAAGTCAAAGCGCGTCGCGTTTTTTGAACCTCATCAAGAATGAAGTCAATTACCAGTATGTTCGCCGTGCAACGCATCAGTACTGTACTACATGCATTTCGAGATGTTTTTTATTCCAAGAGCTCTATGGTGATTCAATGCCATGATACTTAGAGCGAAACCATCAGCGAAGGATATTGCATCCAGTCAAGCCAACCACATTCTCCCAAAACGCTTCCATATTAGATTAAATTAAATCGTTGTGATCTTTATAAATCCGTACTTGTCTACTGAGTCATTTACCCCGCTAAGAAAGGTTGGGCCCATATGCTCCTGTCTTCTTAGCATGGTCTGCCATGTATTCGCGAGGTGGGTGTTATAGATAGTAGTAACCAGATGGCTGATAATAGCCATGGACAAACTGAAGTGCGGTAGCCCGATTCCTCGCCCGTCTTCTCCCAGCCATACGTGTGATGACGTACAAACACCATAAAACAATACACGCCTGTGAGACAAGCAATTGAGCATTCGCTGTGGATGCAATGAGGCAATTTGTGCAGCCGTGTGACCGGATGGAGGCCGGGAGGCAATCCAAAGTCCGCATGTTGAGTGGTATCAATATCTGGAATTTGTTACAAGTTATCATCGCTTCTATCCATTCCCTTGTTTTGTGAAGGAAGGCAGACCAAGCAAAAGTTAGAGCAATTGATAACTTTCAATACCCTCGGGCCTACCAAGTAGACGCAGGCAGCGAACACGCTCATCGATGCCAGCATGGCCAGCGACTTGAAGTTACCAACTATAGTCCCAAGCAGACAACGTCGTAATGTTCGATGTTTGCACTCTCGCCAGCGCCACCTTAGCATGTGGAGCCCAGTACAGGAGCACGTGTTGGTAAGACTTTCTCCAACATCTGGGCTTGGGGCACAAGAGGATAAAGATGACAGGACGAGGTCTGTTACTCGGTCTCATCACGAAGAGCCTTTGCAGAAGAAGTTTCTTGCAGTAACACTTAACCCTCCCGCAATTCAAGTAGTCATGCAACCACTTTCATTAAATTTGATCGAAAGCAGGGATGTGCTTAAATGTTCGGCAGGAAATGTCCTTTGAACTTCTTGTTCGCGCGATCTGGTGCCCTAAGCATGATTTGATCACCGAGAACTTCGCAAGCAAATCCTTTGTTGTCGGAGCTTTGCTCGGACTTTATAGTTTCTTCGTTCGTTGGGATCTCAACTCTGAAGATGGTGCCCTCCTTGGGAACAATTTTGACTCCTCTCTTTTTGGTGATGATTTCAAAAACAAACTTGCGATCGCGGACAACCACGCCTTGAATGCCAACTCGACTAGGACAGTGACTTCGGACAACCTGGATAGGAGCGCCGTGAAACTCTGCGCTTGCAAGCTTCACCGCTGCGCTAGGTCCTCCCGTGTGAATGTCGTTTCCAAGTAACTCCCGGGTGTATCCCAGCCACAGCTGGCTCAAAGGCTCATAGATATGGTATTTCTGGCCATCTTTAGGTATGTCGTGGAGACCCAAGTTTCTCCTTTCCCGCGACGACAGTGGCTTAGGTTTCTGCTTCTGCTTCTCTTTCTTATCTTGTCGACTTTTTCGGCGAGCTGCGCGAGCATTGACGGTGGATGGCGGAGGGGATGTTGGTCGAAGGATGAGTGAACGATGCTGAATCTTTTCCGAATAAATGCGATTCACGCTATCAGGAGAATGCGCTCTGGCCAGCAAATTCTGGGTAGCTTGCTGCGGTGCGCTAGCCATGATTACCGCAGACTGAGACTTGGGGAACAATGAGCGTCAGCGGTAGAATGTTACGTCGGGACTAGGTAGGGAAGAAAAAAGTGTTTGGCGGAAATATGCCGCGATCCCTGCAGGCAAATCTCAATTCTGGGGAAATGACGGGAGGAAGGAGACAAGGCAGTGGGACCAAGCTCCTTCCGCTTCACATGCCGCTCGGCAGCCCGAGTCAAATGATGCCAGCCCCGCTTGGCCAATCCCGTCACAGCTCGGCCATGTCCATCCATGTCATATCCCTATTGCGAACTTCCATTTAGGAACACTTCACGACCTTGTTTCAATTAAAACATACCCAGAAGTGAGAAGCGACAAATGCTCTTGGAATCTGTATTGCAATAGCCGGAACTACCTCGCTGTGACGCGACTTGGTCACTTAATTGCGATGGTGCTATTGACAATAAACAACAACTGATCGTTTACACCTCGGCAACTCAAGAACTGCTACGTTATCATAAGAAAATCGCCAGCCATGTCGCATAACGAAGACGACGTTGATCCGTCGACCAATTCGGCACCAGACCTTCAGATCTTGGGTGATGAAGTCACGCTTCAGCCCAGTGGCTTTGTTCAGCCGCCTCCCAAGAATATTCCCGAGGGTAAGGAGGAGGCTTTGATGGACAAGTTTGCCTCATTTCGCTCTGAGCCTTTCCGGTAACATAACCTTTTCATTGCTACTGCAGTAATCATAGTATGCATGACTGACAGCTCTTGTGTTAGGTTTCTTCGCGAGGTGTCCCTCTATGTCTCGGGTCAAGGATGGCGAGCCTACGATAATGCAATTGGCCAACCTGTCTTTTATTCTGGGTTTTCGGAGAATATGAAGAATATGGTTCTTTCGGCGCCACTTCTTCAGCAGAGAATCAGCCAACTTGCTGAGCATCGTGTAGCTGTCGAAGAACGTGAGGGAACGCTGCCAAGAGACAGCAAAGACTATAGTATCAAACGTTCTCAACGACTCAATGAGATAGAGTCAGGCCTTCAGGAACTGGCAGATAAATGGACCGACGACATGATTTGCAAGATGGAAAGCAAGGCGTTTATTCGTGGAGCTTACTATCTCTGCACTCAGTTATTGACGCGCGCTTACCATCAAGGCATCCATGTCTCTAGCGAGGAGGTGCTGCGACTGCGCAAAGTTGCCGAAGTAGCAGCTAAGAAGAAGCAAAGTATCATTTTCTTGCCCAGTCATCGATCCCACGTTGACTACGTCTCCCTGCAACTCATCTGCTATCGTTTGGGTCTTACACTGCCAGTGGTTGTGGCAGGAGACAACTTGAACTTACCTGTGTTGGGCGACTTCCTGCAACATGCTGGAGCCATGTGGATTCGGAGGGCGTTTGGTGATGATGTTTTATACACCACGCTAGTCCAATCATATATCGATACGCTTCTCCAGGAAGGCTACAATTTTGAATGCTTTATCGAAGGAGGTCGTTCCCGGACCGGGAAGTTGCTGCCCCCAAAGTTTGGCATTCTTAGCTTCGTCCTCGACAGTATTTTATCGGGTCGTGTTGAAGACGCTATCATCTGTCCTGTCAGCACTCAATATGATAAGGTCATCGAAACGGAGGGTTATGTTACCGAACTACTCGGGATGCCCAAGAAAAAGGAAAACCTGGCGGACTTTCTGAGCGGAGGATCATCTGTCTTATCTCTTCGCTTGGGCCGAGTTGATGTTAGGTTCCACGAACCCTGGAGTTTAAGAAAGTTTCTGGACGACCAGCTGTCAAAGCTTCCCAGCATCCCACGCGGACTTGATACCGACCACCAGCGACCTGAGGTCCGTGCAGTTCGAGAGAAACTTCTACGGACGATGGGATATCAGGTACTGAGCGACATTAACGATGTGTCCGTCGTGATGCCAACAGCGCTAATTGGTACTGTTCTTCTCACACTTCGTGGTCGCGGAGTTGGCAAGGAAGAACTGAAACGTCGGGTTGCATGGCTGACAGAACGTGTGCGTGGAAAGGGTGGGCGTGTAGCCCATTTCGGCAACGCACCTCTTGCCGAGATCGTTGACCGTGGCCTTGACGTGCTTGGCAAAGATCTCGTAGGAGTAGTTGAAGGTCTCGCTGAGCCTACATATTACGCAGTTGACCGCTTTCAGTTGTCGTTCTATCGCAATATGACGATTCATCTCTTTATCTACGAGGCACTGGTTAGTGCAGCAATGTACTCACGGGTAAAGAGAGGAGGCGGTGCTCAAATTCAAGACATTTCGTTTGATGAATTAAAGGAACAAGTGTTCTTTCTTTCGTCTCTATTCCGTGGCGAATTCATCTTTTCCAGCGAGGGCCTGGATACCAATCTGGACAGAACCTTGCGAGGTCTAGAGGCAGACGAAGTGATTCGAGTTGATCGTGATGCAGACGGCAACGTCACTATGGTTGGGCTTGCAGAACAGGAGAGAAAGGCCGGAAGAGAAAACTACGACTTTTACTGCTTTCTCATATGGCCTTTTATAGAGGCGACTTGGCTGGCAGCGGTATCTCTCATGGGGCTCACTCCTCCTCCTGGCCAGAATGAAGAGACCTGGATTGAACAAGGCAAGATACATAACAGCGCCCAGCTCGTAAGTCTTTACCCGCATACCTATGGATATAACATTACCTTTATTTTCAGCTCAACATACTTACAAAATTACTCATCTAGCTTGGCAAGACGCTTTACCACCAGGGTGACTTGTCATACTTCGAAGCTGTCAACAAAGAAACTCTAAAGAACTCGTACTTGCGCTTCGAGCAAGATCAACTCCTTCATGTTATAAAATCGAAAGACACCAAGATCCCACCTCGCGCTCAGCTCGACGCCTCCTGGAGAACTCCTCGAGACCCAGAGACAGGCGTTCTCCTTGCAGAAGGCAAACTTTGGGATTTCACCGAGAAGATTGCGAAGTCACGTCGCGAAGGCAAGAACCGTCGTGATGGTGCTACGGTTAGCAGCCGTGTGCTCCGTCTTACAGACGAGTTAGGTCGCAAGCTTTGGGAGGAAACGCTCGAAGCTGAGAGAAGCGGCAAAGGCAAAGCTCCTAGTCGACTCAGCAACGAAGAGAAGGAGGCTTTTGGGAGAAGTGTGAGAGAAGGAAAGAAGAAGAGAGAGGAGAGGGCTCGGGCTCATCTGTGAACAAAGTAATTTATCCAAGAACTCTGTATAACATTCCATGCTAGCGAGCTTAACTTCTTTTGCTTTTATCATTGTTATTGGGTTGAAGGGACGACCCGAGTCTGCCCTGAACTATACGAACACGCTGCTATTTTATAAGCATTATACATATTATATACTCAGTCAGATACAGTCGCCTTCTCACTATTTAGTCCAATGTGCCGAGTCTAACTCTTGAACAGCTTAAGCCTGTTCGGGTATACTGCTTTCAATTTCGTTTCTCATGCTTTATGTTTTGTATCTATGCATCGTTCGGCTCCAGCGGCTTGAGGATGATATTATCTATCAAGCGCACTGGTGGCCCTCCACTGAATCCTAAGTCCTCACCTTTTTTGGCCTCCTCGACGGGCAACATCTTGATAGCAGCGCTTAGAACAGCTCCTCGTGTTGGGTCAACTTCGTCAATCTCAACTAGGGTGTCTGGGTCTGCTAGCGATACGTAGTCGACCTCAAAAACCACTCGCTCCGTTGGAGGAAGCTTCGACATGTCGGATGTGAATGTTTTTATGAATTTATGCGCCGCGCCGAGAATGCTTTCTCGGTCGCAGTGACCATTAACTGAGTATGCGCTAGCGGCTCTGGTTAATGCGCCTGGGAGAACGATGGCCGCTTCTCTCCGCCTGGGGCCCAGGTAGACGTTTCGAGAGCTAAGCGCAAGGCCGTCCCTCTCACGTTCTGTAGGCTGGACTACCACTTGCATAGGCAAGACGAAGTCCTTGACCATTCGGCGGATGACAACTGTTTGCTGAACATCCTTCTGGCCAAAGTATGCACGCTCGGGTTGGACAATATTAAAGAGCTTCAAGCACACTGTCGCAACACCCCGAAAGAAGGTTGGTCTGCTGGCACCCTCAAGGAGTTCGCCCACAGGTGTAATAGAGACGAAGCTTCCCTTGCTGTCAACTTCCTGGCCTGGAAAGCCACTGGGATACATCTCTGGTGTCGTTGGCGCAAACACAGCAGAGATGCGACCCATGTTTCCTCCATCATCCGCGAGTTCTCTATCCAGCGCCGCCAGCTTCTTTGAGTCTTCTTCCCATGTGACGGGATATGATGAAAGATCCTCTTTGACGCCAAACTGCGCAGGGTTGACATATATACTCACCACAACGTGGTGGTTCTCTTTGGCAGCAGCACGGATCAATGACAGATGGCCTTCGTGCAGGGCACCCATGGTGGGCACAAAGCCCACAGAACGGTGGTTGATAACATGGGGGCTGCGCCAGCGACGAACAGATTCGACAGAACGGAGGACACGAATAGACGACTTGGGGAGAGTCTCGAGGCGGGATGAAGTCGAGCATGCGGAAGCCATTGTGCGAACCGAGGTGGTGAACGGCGAACGGTGCCGGAGGAAGCGAAGAGGAAGCATTGTGTCGATCCGGCGGGAGGAGGGAGTTTTATAAGAGAAAGAAGAGCAATTCCTTTAGCCGAGGCTGAAATATGGCATGATCAGTGGGCAGAATCCTCTCGTGATGGTTTCTGCAGCGGAATTTTGGGGACGGCTTGGGATGTTGGTGGAGTTGGAGATGCAGGGGTATACTTTTTTTTGGAGTTGATGTTCAGTGACCAACATGTGATAGGAGGTTACCCTGTACCACCATCATTTCCCATCTTTTTAGTTATGATGTCAAGCTCAATAAGCCGATATGTATATCTATACAGACTTCGGTACGGAATTAGCACTAGCTCTTTCTTCATTTAATTGATAGTTTGATCAAGAGAAAAATACGAGGGTCGAAGTGACTTACAGTGACGACGCTTCGAACGTGGATTCGGCTTTTATACGTAACTAATTTATGACAAAACGTAATAAAAAATAACCAACACAATCACCATATTAGGCTGGTGGTAAGTATGCAGAACTAGGGTTTGTAACAATAGCGCCATGTTAGACAAACATGAATTATGTCAATGACTTCAAGGTAGGTAGTAAAATGATATGAGGCCGATACCTAAACTAAAACATAACGAGTTCAAAAATATTATTTATATCATTAATGCGTAAAATAGGAGAGTGCATCTGTCTAAATCCAACCTCAACGCCATTCTATGTGCTGCAGCCGAGACTGGCCCCCGTGTTATCCATCATGGTTTGTAGTGACTCGCTAAGCTAGTTGTTCCTTCATTACATGCCCAGGTTTCTATCATATCAAACAAAGAATAATCAACTATACGACATTTTAAGCACCGCCAGTGATGTTTGCGAGGTTGAGCTTCTTCCAGGGGGTGAGCAAGCTGATCAAGAAAGATGTACCAACAAAGGCAACGGCAATGGCGAAGACGACGTTCAATCCTTGCATGTAACCGTCGATGACACTGACTAGCTCCTCAGCATTGAAGGCTTCCCGGAGAGCGGTGGCTCCAGTGAGGATCAGACGTCCCTTGCTGATTTGAGGAGCATTCTCGCCAACATCAAGAAGCATTTGGTTGACAAAGGCAGCCTGACCTGCAGAGACGATGTAGGCACCACCGAGACCTTGGAAGACTGGATTGTGTTAGTGAGATGATCATGATCGGAGAATAGAGAGAGTACTTACACAGAAGAATACCGGTAGCAGAAGCAAGATCCTTAGGATCGACAGTACCTTGAACAGCAATCATGGGGATCTGGAAGGCAACACCCCAACCCACACCAGCCACGATCTGGTAGCCAATCCATTTGCCAGTAGAGGTGTCAACATCGAGGAGGTAGAGAAGACCAGCTCCAATGGTTGCAACGGCGGCACCGCCGATGAGTAGGGGCTGGTAGAAGCCGGTAGCGGTGACGAGACCTCCGCTGATGATGGTAGCGAATGTGACTGCAAGAATTAGGGGAAGGTTGCGAACACCACTGCCAGTGGGGGTCGTGCCGTGGACGGACTGGAAGTAGATGGGGATGTAGTATATGGCGAGGAAGAAGGATCCAGCAAAGATGAAGGCGAAGGCGCTCATGACCCAGACAACACGGTTCTTGAGGATTCGGACAGGAATCATAGAACGCTCACCCTGGACGTAACAGGAGATGGCCCAGACGATGGTGATGGCAACCCAGCCAACAAGAAGACCAATGACAACAGACGAGTCCCAAGCGTGAGCCTGGCCACCGTATTGGACAGCGAGGATGTAAGAGATGGTAAGACCCATCATCAGGATAATGCCAAGGGGATCCATCTGGAGGAACTTCTCAAGGAGAGGAGCCTTGACAGGGATCGCAGCACGAGGAGTCTTGAAGAAGATGAAGATGATGACGGCAGAGACACCTCCGATGGGAAGGTTGATGTAGAAACACCATCGCCAAGAAACGTGATCGGTGAAAGCACCACCCAGGAGAGGACCGATAACACTGGCGATACCGTAGGCAGCACCGATGATACCAGTGAAAGCAGGTCGTTTCTTGGGAGGGGCAGAAAAACCGATGATGGTGTAAGCTCCGGCACCGAGACCGGCACCACCAACACCGGCGATGGCTCGGCCGGTGATAAGAGCTTCGGCATTGGGAGCGGCGCCACAAATGACGGAGCCGAGCTCGAAGATGAGAATGGCGACGATGAAAGATGTCTTGAGCGGGAAGTACTTGTAGATTTTACCCCCTTTGGTGGTGTTAGTGGTAAGTCGAGGTGAAAAAAGGGGTTGGGGGATTTTGACTTACAAGTTGACTGGAAGGCACCGACAGTCATGAAGAAGGCAGCGCCATACCATCCGACCTTGTCAAGACCCTTGAACTCATCGGTGATCTTGGGGATAGCTGTTGCGACAATGGTCTAGTGCACGGTTGGTGTTAGTAACTTAGCCATGTTTGATAGGAATGAAGGCGTATCTTACCAAGTCAAGGGAGAAGAGGAAGACAGCCATAACTAGAGCCAGGACAATGAAGAACATGTTGATGCCCGTGGGGTATTCATCTTCACCGGGTTCATCACTGTCAGTGTTGCCCTGAACAGTGCCAGTCTCGATATCCTCATCAAGCTGTCCCTCTTCTTTCTTCTCCTGAAGATTGTCTTCTCCTCGCAGTGTTGAAGTTGTGGATTCGGGTCGTTCCCCGGTCGTAGGGACCTCGAGTTTTGTTGGTTCGGCAGACATAGTATAAGTGTTTTCGCTTATCTGCAAAGCTTGAGGTTGTTGGTTGTGCAGAATTAAGCTTATATGGAAATGGATCCAAGCCCTTGGGTAGAAGGGGGATGTATCTTGTGTATAAGTGCTTGATTGATGCTCTACAAGTACGGAACCACTATGGATGACAGCGAGCCTCGACCATCTATATAACTTCCCGAGATGAACAACATAATCGTATCTCCCATCTCCCTGTCTGACCCTTTGTCGCAGGAGTTAAGGTTCTGCCCACACAAAATCCGCCCACGGGCATAACTGATAGAGCAATGCATACTATTGCCCGTCAGCATAACGGGTTAAATTCTAACAATGACAAGAATCCAGCCAGTCAAGAGCAGGCGGAGTGGCGGACTCCACCTAATGTCCGCCGTATACACCCTTCTTCCTTCGACATCTCGTAAGCCCAATTCCGCTCAAAACATGTCAAGCCCCGACGCTAAGAGCAACATGCTCACCAATACAAGCGGTCATTTCAGAAGAGCCTCTGAGGCCTCATCATAATGATCGAGTATTCCTAATACTTCATAGGGGACCTATAGAACGCAATTTTTACTACGAGCTGCACGTGTGCGGCGGGGGTTGAAATTTGAAACCTCATGGGACAATCTTGGTCCGAGTCGGTGGACAAAGATTGTTGTTTCTGAATCAGCAACAGCTCCCCAAACCAGGCATTATTGTAGTGATGGGATCATCCCTTGCCACGTGTGATTGCGAAATTTCAAGCAGACCTGATACTCTGTATGACATCTCGTATGGAATCCGTGGCAGTGGATCGATTTACACACATGTAAGCTCCCAAGGCAGATAACCTCACAGCAGTCACGCATAACGCTTGGCATAACGGGTGAAACAACACCAACCAGCTCAGCGCTTTTGGGGGGGAAAAGAAAAAAAGACACTAAAAACTCTTTCAGAGTGCAGATTGATCAAGAGCGGTCAGACAATGATCGCGCCAGGACTCACTTGATTGGGAAAAGTCTTGAAAGAAAAACAAATTAGCCAGGAAAAATGTAATAGAGCATCGTCAACTCAAGCCTAGCAGATACTATCCGGGGATCTTTGCACAGTAAGATTTGGTCTGACGACCATCGGTAGCTCCGGAGTTAAGAGTCACTGGCTCTAGTGATTCAACACCAAGAAGAATAAGACCCGAGAGGTCTCGGATTTGAATCCCTTTCGTTGGCTTAAGTCCCTCCATCATCATCATCTTATCTCACGGCTCACGCGTCAGCGCTTCTGCTGAGGACTAGGTACAGCGGTTAAGACTTAAGAGTTTACCATGTCCAAAGGGTCCAAATAAGAGCCGGGGACCCAGTAAACGATGATCTCCGCCAGGAAGTGGTTGCAGATCCCAGGCGTGCTCAGACTGATCATTGATTTTTGACCAGTGGCATGTTTTGCGGGTCTTAGTCTTGGTCTTGGTCTTGGCTCTTTGTTATCTCGTCCGCAGCCAGGAACCTGCTCGATATTGTTGCACGTGAAGTACGCACGCAATCACGTCCGCGTTCACGGACGAAGGGCGGACGTAACTTGCGGAGTTTGTAAGCAAGGATGTATTTGGCTATTTGCTGCGAGTGATTCCCCATGATAGCGGCTCCGATTAGACTGGAGCGGACGAAGCGAGTCTCGCCAACGACTTTGATTGGCGAAATTATCCTTAAAGGGTGTTGTCTTAGAAATAAACTCATATTCCGTGTGCGTGCTGATTGATGATGAGATCCAAAAGCAGGGTACTGAGTCAATCTAATCTTACATGTCGGAGACTTTTCGACGACTATTGCGGATAAAGTCGGTCATGTTGCCACGTCTCAGGTCTGCAACTGCAACTGCTATGCCATGAGATGATATTAAGCCATGCATTCAGCCTGTCTTTTTGGTTGAGAGCTTTTGTGTATGTCTGTATATCTTAATTGCCTATTGTTGAGGCTCACGCGGGGGGATCGTGGTGATGATCTCCATGCCCAATGCCAGTTTGGACAGCCTTGTGGAGCTCAGTCCTTAGGTCTCGTTAACAACATCGCCTACCCGTGCCGCTAGACCGCATCTGGTTCAATGGGCCTGGTAATAATGTTGGTTTATGAGTTATCTGCGGAAAGTGCTTGCTGCCTACTCCGTACCTACTTTATCTATAGGTAGTATATATTGGAGGGGAGCGACGGCAGCAGGGAATCGCTGACCATACCTACCCCGTACTTACGGAGAGAATGATAATCCGAGAACACGACTCACATCCACAGTAAAGATGGGTAAACCTGGTTCCCCAAGCTTTACTCCTCGATGCAACCTCGGCATATGCTATCGATAAGAGCTGTCATAATAGCGCAAAGCAGCCGGCAGCTTCCATCCCATTCCTCCTTGTGTTTTGTCGCTAAACTCAATCAGTAAGGTTGAAGCGGCTCCATGACGTTGAGCTGTAAAGCTCCGGCTCCGAGAGCGTCCAGACCTAGCAATTGCCCGCCGGCTCCTCAATCGCGAACCCGCACCCGCATCCGCACCCGCTCGCAGGCGGCGTTGCAACCGTAACCGCAATGGGGCAAAACTCTGCACGTTTTCGACCGCGATAGAGACCCTTCTAGGACCTTTAAGCTTATCAATTGCTTTCTTGGGGAAGCCGCAATCCTTTCTGCAGGCAATTGACTGTGGGGATTTTGCGGAGGAGGCTGCTAAATACGGAGAAGGGTGCATCGCATCCTTAGCTAAACTCAACTCAGAGGTGAACTACCCCTCCTCAAAACGCCTCCAGCCATGTCTTTGAGGAGCTATAAGAAGATGGGCGCTGCCCTTGCCTCAAGATTATCAAACGTCACTCTCTGTCCTTCAGTGTATTCTGCTCCTTTAAGAACTCTCGCACACTCGCCGTGTCGACTTTCAATTCCTACTTTAAGCCGAGTCATCACCACTACGCAGAGAAGCTTCAGCACAATGTCGGACCTCTTCGTCAACCTCGAGGCGCCTAACGGTGTTAAGTACAAGCAGCCAACCGGTCTCTTCATCAACAACGAGTTCGTGCCAGGCTCGTCTACCCAGAAGATTACATCTATCGACCCTGCGTAAGTAAACATCTCGGCAGTTCCAAAATTTACGCTAACGGAGACATCTATGACAGTACCGAGAAGGAGATCGCTACAGTCCACGCTGCCAATGCCGATGATGTTGACAAGGCTGTGAAGGCAGCTTACGCCGCTTTCCACGACAAGTCATGGAAGAAGCTACCCCCTCCCCAGCGAGGCGTTCTCATGAACAAGCTTGCCGACTACATTGAGGAGCACACACAGATGTTTGCTACTTCGGAGGCTTGGGACAATGGTATGTTATAACGAAATAGCGAATAGACGATTTGAGCCATACTGACTTATTATAGGCAAGGTCTACTCCGATGCTGAGGGCGGCGACATTGTTGAGGTCATCAACTGCATCCGCTACTACGCCGGCTGGGCCGACAAGATCACTGGCCAGACTATCACTGCTAACCCCAATAAGCTCGCGTACACTCTCCGCCAACCCCTCGGCGTTGTCGCTCAGATCATTCCCTGGAACTACCCGCTCGCCATGGCCGCCTGGAAGATCGGCCCTGCACTAGCATGCGGTAACACAATTGTCATGAAGGCTGCCGAGCAAACGCCTCTTAGCATCCTTCTTCTTGGACAGGCTATCAAGGATGTTGGATTCCCACCTGGAGTTTTCAACGCTCTTAACGGTTACGGCGGCGAGGCTGGCCCTGCTCTTGTCCAGCACCCTCTCGTCGAGAAGGTCGCCTTCACTGGCTCGACCGCTACCGGTGCCAAGATCATGGAGATGGCTTCCAAGTCCCTTAAGAACATCACCCTCGAGACCGGTGGTAAGTCGCCACTGTTGGTCTTTGCCGACAGCGACCTCGATGAGGCTGTTAAGTGGTCGCATATGGGCATCATGTCGAACCAGGGCCAGATCTGCACAGCTACCTCTCGTCTGCTAGTCCAAGACTCGATCTACGACGACTTCGTCAAGCGCTTTGTTGAGACCACCAAGACAGTCAGCAAGGTCGGTCACCAATGGGATTCAGAGTCGTACCAGGGCCCCCAGGTCTCTAAGCAGCAGTACGATCGCGTCCTAGAATATATCCAGATCGGAAAGTCCGAGGGAGCTACACTCCTTTCTGGTGGCCAGCCTGTCGATTCCTCCAAGAAGGGCTTCTTCGTCCAGCCCACCGTCTTCGGCGACGTTCACAACCAGATGCGCGTCTTCCGCGAGGAGATCTTCGGCCCCGTGGTCGTTATCACCAAGTTCAGCGACGAAGCGGAGGCTCTCAAGCTCGCCAACGACACAACATACGGTCTTGGTGCTGCTGTCTTCACCAAGGATGTTGAGCGTGCCCACCGTGTTGCCGCTGAGATCGAGGCTGGTATGGTCTGGATCAACAGCACGCAGGACAGCGAGCCCTACATCCCCTTTGGTGGTGTGAAGCAGAGTGGTATTGGCCGTGAGCTTGGAGAGGCTGGTCTTGAGGCATACAGCCATACCAAGTCCATTCACGTCAACCTTGGCTCTCGTCTGTAAGCTGAACTGCAATCGGAGAGCTCTGATCCACGATGTGGGGCACTTGATACCAGATGAATATTTGGAGGACTAGGCGTTTTTGGCGCATTATCGTCGTATTTATTAGGAGCTTATGGAAAATACCAAGATTTACAATTCTAATCACTGAATACGCTGCTGTGAACCCTTGTAATACTGAGGCGAAGCAACATCAGCCCATGATTCCCCATAGCTAGGTACCCAGTGAGGCTGTGGCTGTTGGTGCATCCTCCCGGGAATAAACATGCCGCGACACACGTCATAACAGCGGCAGAGGTCCAGCAGATAGATATGTAGTGAATCACAGCACACGGCACTTACGTTTACTTGTTTCCCATTTCATTGAACCATTTATATCATTCCTATCTATCATTTGTATCTTCAATTCTACTCTATCACCATATTCCAAAATGACAGACCTCCCTCCACCTAATTACTCAGACCTGGAGCTACCCTCCTACAACACCCTGATAAACACTCCCGCGCCCGCCAACGCCGCTATTGCTGCCCCCACTAACAAATCCATCCTCGGCCCTGCAACGCTCTACATCTCAGGCCGCTTCATCTACTCAACCGACCCGCAGGAGCCGCCGCTCTACGAGTTCTCGCACTCCATCGGCTATCTTCACGACAATGACCGCAGCGTGAAAGTCGAGCGCGTCGACACCATCGTCAAGACCTCGGGTGAGGTCACCCCTAAGAACCGCCACCTCTTCGACCTCAAACATCCTACCGCCGCCGAGTTCCCTACGTTCCCCTACCACGCCGAAGTCGCATCGCGCCGCGCCCTGTGCTCCTTTGGAGTTTCGCAATTCCGCTCCGGCAACCCGCTACGGCACACGAAAGGGTACCGCTTTGACCGCGCCGTGAAGGGAGCTGATCGCAAGTTGGAGCCCCAGGATGTACTGTTCGAAGCTTGTTCCTCGCGGAGTAAAGGCGTATTTTACGAGTGGCGGGATTGCCAGGGCGAGATAATAGCGAGAGAGGTCGAGGACGAGAATGTGAGTATGAGTCTGGTCATCACGACCGAGATGAGCGTCGAACTGCGCGACGCCCTCGTTGCGGCGTGGATACTCAGGATATGGTGGGATCTGTCGAAGGGGAATAGCCACGCCCTGCGTTTAATGACGGTGCGTTAGCCACGGCACATTGGATGCGTGATTCTTTACTGACGTCGGCTACAGACAAATGCGGCACGCGGCCAGCGGCTGGTAGGGTCGGTAGGGTAAGTCTATTGTTCCTGTCTTGAGTGGACGATATTAACGGTCTACAGACTTTCTACGTTGGGTAAGGGTATTAATGGACTGGGGTATTGACTTTAAGCGTTTTCATTTATGCCTCTGATGTCCTTCAGATCTTGCTCATAGGATTAATAAATGTCCCATAAACTAATCTTACCATCTTTGGCCCCTGCTGCGATCCAATGTGTTTTCCGTGCTGTCTCTACACGCTGCTCTTTAACACTCAATCCTGCCCTGACCAAAGAGCCCGTCCTTGTACTCAAACTGCCTGTCGTTCTCGCCTCGTTCTCCTGATTCGGCGTTGAAGTATTCGCTTGATCTGATACCTTAGCATCGGCGAATGCAACAGCATAGCATCCGACTTGGTGCCATTTTAACACAGCAAGTTCTTTCATCGTCTTTGTAGAGTATACGCGGACTTTCGAATCCCAGCCTGCTGTGGCAAAGATTCGTCCGTCGGATCGTATATCTAGACTTTGCTGTCCGGAGTGCTTGGTGTTGATGCTCTTGAGGGGGTCTTTCCACGCAATACCCTTTCGAGGCGCACTCGTAGATGCTCGCGACGATGACTGGAGACCTGCTGATAATGGCGACTTTGCTTCAGGCTCATCATCTATAATCTCGACGACCCGCTCTGTGCTCACAGGCGGTACGGAGTCTTCTAGGGGAAAGAATAGATCGGTGGGTATGGGATGTTTAGCGATGATAGAGTCGGCACTGGAAGTAATGAAGAAGTCGTTGTAGACGCTCAGCGACAAAACAGGCTGCGAATGCGCTTGTGAGTTGTACATCGTAAGCCAATGCCCATCGGACTCAAGACGTTGCACGACCACGTAACCATTCTCAAAAGCAGCAATAAGCGTAAGGGCGTCTTTGTAATGTAGCAGAGCAAGACACATTGCCATGCCGGTTTTGTCCCCGGCCTTGATAGTATGAATGCGCTTCTGTGCAGGTAACTGATAAATATCGATCTATAGCGGCTGTCAGTCTGGGTTCACTATTGTTGAGGTGGTTCATACAGCGTCTGAATGCAGAGTATTAGGCACAGCGACCAGCACTTCCGAGGCTGTATCGACAGACCCAGACGCGCTGGAGCAGATACCAAAAGCGCAGAAGTTCAAGGTATTGACTTCTAAAAGATGAAGCATCCATGGCTGGGCTCGGGGAGTCGAGACTTCTTCCACAGGTAGTGCGGTGCTGAGATGCTCCTCATCTGCCTCGCTGAGTTTCCAGACTATGAGCTTCAGATCACGTCCATGCCTGTAAACCCGTGTCAGTCAAATCTTCCTATCTTTTCGGATCGTTTCAAATAAAGACTTACGTGATGACCTTGTCGTCGCCCCAACCACCGAGGCCCAAGAGGGCTTTTTCATGAGCGCGCCAAACAGCCCGCGGGCGCATTATCGTGAGGTCCCATAGCACGACGAAGCCGTCTGCGTCGCCCGTGATGAGGCGCTCGTTAGATCTGATGAAAGCTGCTGCATGGATCTGCGATTTATGACCGCGTAGTATTGATTTGGGTGTTGGCGTTGAAGAGTCCATTTTGTTGATGGGTTGGTGGTCATGATTAGGAATTGCAGTTTGTTGAAATTGGACCTGGGCTATTGTGGAACAAACAGTGTGGTCAGGCCTTGACTGGGGAAGCCATCAACTTGTAATATGCAACATTTGCTAAATGTTTATTCTCATAGAACGTGAGACAATTCATACTATTTTCAAAGCGGTATATATTCCTGGTACTATCCAATATCATTCTATGTGGGAAATAGTAGTTTGTCTAATCAAATATAGTCGAGAATAACGATGGATAAGCTACAGACTGCGGTTTACATCTAAGACTCCCCATACATGTATTGCCCATGTTGATGATATATGGGCATCAACTTGAGAAATAACTCAAGAGCCAGAGAGTTATATCTAGCAAATATCGGATCACTGTCAAAACCACCAGAGGACAAATCCCCCACCACTTCATTGGCCGTCAAGCCCGAGCTATTTTGGGCTGTTGTCTGTTGTGTTACCTATCACTTACAACCGACGTCTCATGAACTACAATCCTGTATATCTCGGGCGCACCCCGTGCTACTGACTCCGTGTCGCTCGATTACATCGCACATCGTCTGACGGGAACTGAGTCTTGCCGCAGGAAAAGACATGGTGGTGCACGAGCAATATTGACAGCGGATTCAATAAGCGAAGCCTACGGATGGATGGAAGCCATTATCGATCCTTATACGAGCATTGGTCTCGCCCGGCTTCCGGTAATTTAAGCCTACTAGGATCTGAGCCGAGTTCCATCCATCCTAGGCGCCACATGTGTAATGCATACATATAACATATGCGGCAGATAATATTCGCTTTAAGAGCCAACCTCAATTCGATCCTATCAGGCCATGCTGCTTTCGTCACTGAACAGCCTTGTATGGATTTGTCCTGCATACTTGAGTTGAGCCATCTCGCCGGAGAGTTTATTCGGTAGGGCTCGGCCTCACAACTCCTCCTGCGACAGAGGTTTCTCTGTCCTTAAGGACAAGACAGGACAGAACGGAAATTGAACACAGACGCCATTCCGTGTAATGGTCTCAGTATCTGTCAGCTTGCTTTCCGAATCACAGCCGAGAGAAAAGGCTACTCGTACTCGCACAGCAGCCGGAGTACACGTCCGTGTTTATTGGCCTGCGTACCTTGGCTAGGAACTGGTGTTTCGCCATATACCCATGATGCAGCTTTCGGGTTCAGGCGGAGACATTCAGCTGCTAGCAATTCTCTGACATTCGATATTGCCTTGGGCCTATGCCATCTTGAATTTATATTCCTCAAATCCCGTCCGATCCATTCTCTTGTCTTTCGTTATTCATTACTGCACCCCCCGCCTTATCGCCCGCCCCTGGTTTATAGTCTACCCCGACTGTGGATCCCATAAAGACAATCCCGAACCTGCGACGGTCTTTTATGCCGGGGTCGGGGTAGGGAAACCGGTACAGAAGCCGTGGCCTGGGCCGCAAGCTATGATTTCATTCCATACTTCCTTTGACCTTTCTAGAACGTCGAGAATCGTGGATACCCAGTCACCCGGCCTCAGATGTGACTGCAAAAGTCCCTATTTGGAATATCCACCACCAAAGCTATCCCGTCCGCATCAGAAACTTGCACGCAAATTCCAACACTACTCTTTCGCCCTGGTGTATAGCCAGGCAAGTGATAGTGTCTGCTCAACCCGGCCTCAATGATATCGCCGTGCTTGATGTTAGTTACGGTGCGGCGATGCAAAATGAAGAATCCAAAGAGAGGCAGACACTGCCATTCCCTGGAGGATGGCAGGGTTATTCACCAGCGGCATATGCGTCAGGCAACGATCTGGGGTTCGACTTCTTCGACTTTAGTCCCCCTCGGCATCCGCAGATGGGGACGACCCCGATCTCCGAACCCCCGAACAGCAGCCAAGACCCAGAAGGTCAACTTGGGGGAAATTCCAGAGGGATGACTCTTCAAAGTCCTATGTCAAAGTCAACTCCGACGCAAGCCAAAGGGAAAAGAGTGCGAACAGGATGCCTCACATGTCGTGAAAGGCACCTAAAGTGCGATGAGGCAGTGCCTGATTGCATGAATTGTCGGAAGCGAGGTCGGGAATGCAAAAGAGGAGTACGTCTCAACTTTCTGGAAATTAACTTATACAGTCCCGACACTATAAAGTTTCCCGAAGACTGGGCGGGTATGGGCTCTCGATCCCAACTGGAGAAATTTTGCTGATTCGAGTTACAGTTGAGTTTCAAGACGAATCCCGAGATATTGCATCGGAGTATCAAGGCGGCCTTGGCCGTTATGCTCCATACGATTCAAGGCCTGAAGAAGATCATGATGCCGCAAAAAATGCAATACTCTTAGCGGAAGCAAGCAACACACGAGACGTTGACACTTCGATTGAGAGACATCAGTTCAGCCCGCAGCGCACTTTGAGCCACTCTCGGGGCAATACCACACCCATAGCTTCTGAAATCTCGAATCTACCACAAGATGGTGCAATCAAGCTTGAGCTCAACGAAAACAGCCACGGGCCCATGTGTGACATATCTAACATTGCAACGCCTGCATCATCAAAACAGTCCGGCATGACACCGCGAGTAGAAGGCTTTCCGGAACAGCTGATGGCAATGAGAAATCGGCCTTTATCGCAACAGGCGGCAGCCGAAAACGTTGCAGACCTAGAAGTGCCACAGCTCGATACACCGCCTCATATTGAGAAGGCTATGATCGAACAGCTTGAGGATGATCAGCACTCAGCTAGTCAATCACACGAGTCGATGGGTCGCGATATATTGACCTCAGCGGATCAAGTTCATTATATGCAAGTCTTTGTTGAAGACGTTGCCGTGTGGATGGATTCCTTCAACAAAGACAAATACTTTGCTAGAAGTATCCCGTACCACGCCTTGAGATCAACCATGCTTCTCAATGCTCTCCTTGCGTGTGGGGCAAAGCATGCTTCTATCGCCACTCCAGAGAACCATGAACAAGCTTTGTTCTACTACAATACCGCGACGACTCAACTTCTCCGGAGTCTGCAGAATCCTGATCGAAATACGGCTGAGTGCGCGACAACAGCCATCGTCTTGAACGTATATGAGATCATGTCCGAGAAGCCGCCACAGCGGATGAACCATATAGCAGGTTCTCGAGCGCTTGTACGAGAATGTGGATGGGATGCAGAGAGTACTGGGATTGGTTTGGCTTGTTTCTGGTTGAATATTGGTATAGAAGTCCTCAATTGCCTTGCGACAAATTGGCAAACGACATGGAATCCTGACGAATGGGGCATGAAGTTCGCAACTCATAATAACGACCAAGATGCTGAAATAGCAGACGAACAAACTTGGGTGTACCGCGCCCTATATATCGTTGCAAAAGTCACGAACTTTCGTGCTAGCGCGACTAAATCTGACGACATGAATCCGTCAGATGAGCAAAGCTGGATAGGCAACCGCTTGTCGCAGTGGTACGAGTTGAAACGGCTCTCTGATAGTTGGAATGCGCGCTGCCCGAGAATTATGCAACCGATCGGGTATATTAAAGCAGCAAGGTCGGCAGGCATGTCGATGTTCCCTCGAATCTGGTGAGCAAACCACCATCTTCAGGATTGGGCTTTGCAATTGACACATCTAGGATGATCCAACAAGAGGCGACAATTGGCCAACTGCTTTTCCATACTGGTCAGTGCATTCTATCACAAACTCATCCTCTGGAGACACTCAGGTCGTCAGACAACCTGCGGCTCATGCAGCTACGCCACGCCTACCAGGTGTGCGGAATTGCAGCCCATACAACAGACAGGGGGGTGACTACTGTTGCAATTCGGTGCCTGGCAATTGCAGCTGCCGTGCTTACCAATGAACTTGAGCAAGCCGAAGCCCTTGACATCCTGGAAAGGATCAACAAGTTAAACGGCTGGCGGCTGGATGTTGTTGCAATGGGACTCAAAAGAGTATGGGGCTGGGATCTCATGAAACTCCCTATGGTGAGCCCGAAAACAGAGAATAGCCATGAGGCGGGAACCTCAACGGCCCGAAGAACCTCGACAGCTTCATCGACACCGACAGTCATGACTTCTGCGGGCACGAAGACACCATTGAACCCACTCAGCTTCGCTGACTTCAAGTTACCTAACCACCCTTATCAAAATTGGTACGAGCCACCTAGTCGATCAAGCTCCTTCGATCCATCATCTTTATAATGTTCTGAGTGATCGTGGTGTAAGGCGTGATCATATTCAAGCTTGCGCAGGCGGAAAAGTGTTCATTGCTGGCGAAAGGAAAACAGGCGACGTGGGGATATCTATTGCTTTTCTCTATGTTGTGGAGTTTTGCTTGTTGATCGATAGACGGATAGAGATTTCTCTGCTTCCATCAAAAGTGTTGTACTTATGAAGACTTTCCACCAGGTTGGAAGTTCATGCTGTATCCGCCTGAATTCTCATCTTTGACCATTTGGAAGTTGTTCGTGCTCAAGCCAAATGGCTTGAGGATACCATTGCCAAGGTCTTTGAGCTTACCCCACATCTCACCCATCTCTTTCTCTTGTGCAACCTTGACGCGCGGTGGCAAATCTCGTAATTGCTTTCGAACCACTCGAAGGTCAGCTGGGCTAAGGCTCTCTGGCTTAGCAGCGAGGGCCTTGCAATCTTCTTCTGCGCCAGCAAGGTTGTGCCAGCCACCGGCCTCTGAGCGACCGCGAGCACGACGCATCAGTGCTTTGCATCGAATGCGTTGAATGTTGGCCTTGAGTGTCTCGACTTCCTCATCGACTTTCACCGGTGCCGGAGCTGCACGCGTAGCGCCGTTACTAATAATTTCCTCTTCGACGTCCTCGTCTTCCTTCTTCGCTTGCTCTTCGATATCTTTCTTTCCATCAGGGTTTAGTCGAGGGTCGTTATGCTCAAGCGTTTCCAGAGCCTTGATAGAATCAGACGCCGCCTTGGCGGCCTCCTTCCAATCCTGGAGTTGAATGTGACAAGCGGCAATGTTACTGAAAATGACTGCACGTGGATAATGCAGATATTTAGGACAAGAGCTGATTGCTTCGTCATACTTGTCAATAGCATTTTGGTATTCCTTAGCTGCGAACAAAGCATTCGCTTCTTCCTTGGACGCCGTAGATTCCTTCACTAAAGCCTGTATATGTTAGAAGAGTAGACAGACACATGAAGTGAGAAATGGAACATGTGCAGCTATGGTGGTAAAGTTGACGATGGCTAGAGGGCCGGGCACTTACTTCTTCTTCCTCTGGTGTGAATCTGAGCTCTTGACCGTCTGAAATGTCGGCATTGTCTTTGCTCCCGTCTGTGTCAGGCTTCTTAACCACATCCTCTTTACTAGGCTCGCTGGAGCTCATATTTGCTGTCAGAAGGCGGGTGTCGCTAATGAGACGCTGCCGAATTGGAGAGATGGCGGGAAAGATGAATCGATATACACAGTGTGATGGTTAAAAGCCGCTTTCTGTTGGGGGGTTCTTGAATTGAAAGAATAAGGCACGGATGGTAAGGTCGTTAAATGAACTTGGTTCCATAGGACACCAGGATGACGAGCCTCATGATTCCAGGCGGTTCCTGCCCACTTTCCAGCGACTAGGCTGTAGGACTAGGCTGTAGGGGGTTTAGTGATTTTTGGTCCAGCTTGACATGCCCCGCCGCGGGGTAGTCTTCCAGCAGGAAGCAGCGGTGGTTGAAGAAAAACATGATAAAAATGTTGCTCATATTTGATACTGAACGAAACTGTAATAAAATACGATCAAGTAAACTAGAACTCGTAGTCAATTTCTATGAATCAGCATCACAATCTTTAAAATGGCTATTAGCAGAGACTTTCGCAGCTTTATCATGATCATGCCGGCCTGTCATTACTGCCCCACTGGCGAGAAAGTAGCTCGCCGATAACTCATGATCGCCGGCAAAGGTCTGCCCCACGTGCATGTTTAGTTCCCTTTTAAAAGACTTCACGATTGCCTCTTTTTACCATTTTCCACCATTCTTATAAAGCCTCAACCCATCCAGGCCACATAATCTGGCACTCAGCGTCTTCTGTTTCTTCCACGAGTTCTCGATACCCGTTTGCCTTCGTTTCCTACCACATTTGCATTATCAACCTCGACCGCAATGGCTCCTCGCACTGAGTAGGTTTGCCTTCTGGAGCTATATATGATTTGGCTGGGCACTTTTCTAACCAAGGTATTCCTTCGCAGTTTTCCGCCCGTCCGGGCCTGTCTGTTCGATATGGACGGCCTCCTCCTCGATACCGAAGACATCTACACGGAGTGTGTCAACATCATCCTCGAAAAGTATGGCAAGGGTACCCTCCCCTGGTCCATCAAGGCCAAGCTCCAGGGTCGTCCCGGTCCCCAAGCCAACAAGATCTTCCACGACTGGGCTCAGCTTCCCATCACTTCCGAAGAGTACATCGCCGAGAACACCGTACTTCAGAAGGAGCTGTTCCCTCGCACCAAGCCTCTCCCCGGCATTGTCGACTTGCTTGGCCACCTTGGCCGTACCAGATACTGGGAGGTCAAGGAAGGCGCTAGCACTCAAGCCAAAGATAACGTCGAACCTCACCGTGTTCACATTGCCCTTGCTACCAGCTCCCACCTCGGCAATTTCCGCGTCAAGACAAACCATCTCGAAGAACTTTTTGCCATCTTTCCTTCGCATCGCCGTGTTCTCGGTGACGATGCCCGCCTGACTCCTGGCCGCGGCAAGCCTTTGCCCGACATCTTCCTACTTGCACTGAAGACCATCAACGACAGTCTTCCTGCAGGTGAACGACCCATCACCCCAGAGGAATGCCTTGTTTTCGAAGACTCAGTCCCTGGTGTTGAGGCCGGCCGTCGTGCTGGAATGCGCGTGATCTGGTGCCCTCACCCCATGCTCAAGAAAGAATATGACGGACGCGAAGACGACGTTCTTGCTGGTAGCACCGGTGAGGCTGGAGAAGTCGACCTCCACCAAGTTGGCAAGCCTGACGATGGCTGGGCTGAGTACATGCTCAGCCTGGAGGACTTCCCTTACGAAAAGTTTGGCATCGTAGTCCCTTCTGTCGAGGTCGAGAAGGAGGCTTGCATGAAGGAGGCTCCTGAGGAAGTTGTGGCTGAAGTCTAGGAGACCGAGCCTCTTCTCCCTGGAGGGCCATTGGTGATGACGAAGTCACTGGAAATTGGTCAGTGCATCTAAGCGCAAAACACGCGTGCCATTCTCTCGGAACTCCTGGCGAACGAGAGCTACATCGGATCCAAAAATGTCAAAGTGGTGGACAAGATATTAAGTAAATAAAAGCGGACTCCGATAGAAGGGTTGTACTGAGAGACAGTATTATCCGAAAGTCGATATAATCAGATCATAGACATAATAACAGAAGAGCAAATGAACCAGTCCCTATGAACCGGCTGACTCGAGAGGTTGATGTTGACGATATAGCCGCTGATGATCATCCGTTAGTGGAATCCTCATCATACCGGAAGGTCTACTAACTTACCTGAAATCTCTTAACTTTTCTCTTTTATAACAAGGAATGTTCGGTGGCGGGGAAGAATGAGACTGGTGCCCAAATCTCAGATGTGTAAGTGCAAGTTGGATTTGGTATAATAATGGGATGCCCTATTAGGCTCTCAGTTCCCACCGTACGAACAAAGTTGACAAGAGTCAATACAAACGTCCACCATTGCATGATTCATGCAGACGGTAGAAAATCGTTGAAAATCTCGATTGCTTTTTGCAGGCGATGGCGAAATCGCAAACAAATTTGCATTGCACTTACACTGTCCTGGTAAAACATGGCTATCTCTTACTCCTTGACTCGGATCAATGCATTGTAGTTAGTGTATAATGAGCTTTTTGGCTTCTGTCCAAGTAAATCCTATCGAATATCCGTAGGGAGGCAAAATGCAGTGTAGGGCCGTAGTATTGTTTCAGTGCTTTGGTGACAACAACCTCATTCTTCACGGAGCCAACAGGATGGAGCCCATTAGGTCAAATAACGTTACAGCACTGTGTTTAGTTTCTGGTTCAGACTGAAGTACAGCGCGTCTCCCACTAACAGACTTGCTAAACAGCGGGCAAAAATGAAAAAGATCAAAAACATACAACAGCGGGGATTCGCTGGTCGTCACCGACCCAACTACTAATCCGCCGGTTAGTGGCTTGACTATGGGAGAGCGGACGGGATCCCGTATTTTCCACTACCTTTGGTCGTATGTACTATAGTGTGCCTCATTTTCGGTATATATTAGCATGCTCCGTGTAAGGCTTAACTGAACAACACAAGCGAAATCTTGGTGCTCTGCTTCTTTAGAGCGAACCTTGAATGACCATCGGCAAACATGTACATTGCTGGGGCATATTTTAAGGCGTTGTGAAGATGCAGAGTTCGTTTCAATACCTTCCCAACCCTCTTGCACAGCAAATACGATTTACACCCAACCAAAAGGCTTTGGTATGTGATTTCAGCAATTTTATGAAATTATGGTCTTACCCTGCGGCATTCGAATAAAATGAAGGCACATATTGTCATAAATCTGTGAAATGCTATCTTGATAATTCATGATCTGCCACGCTGTACTAGGGCCACCTGTTTAAGTCCAACACCACCACCAGCATGGTGACGAGGGTGACGAGGGTGAACTGGAGGAGTGCTTTGAAATCGCTTGTTCTTGTGTCTCGGCTTAAACGTCGATCGGAGCATTTAACAAAATCTTGGCATAGAGCGCATTGCTGCAATGCAACTCCGCTGGTGAACACTGTAGTAAAGGCCAGTGATCCTGCGTTTGAATCCTCTTTAAGAGTTCATGATTTCAGGATGATCAGATTCGTATGGTCCTGAATACATACTGAACACTCAGCATCGACCCTAATCCCGCCAAGTTGTGAAGCATAACCTATACGTCGGCTTCGTTCATCAAACTCGCAATTGATGAACAGCTCTTATCATGAGCAGCAATCTCCATACTTTTCCCCAGAAACTCACCCCAGAAGCCAAATCGGATAACGTCTTACTCGGGACCTAATCTTTAAAGAGTAACAAAAATGCACAGTAAAATGACCTCGGTTCCCGGCTCTTGCCAGGCGGAAATCTAATTCCTGATCTCCAATTACCGGAGCCGTCGACCCCGGACCGGAACCGGCGGGGTTGAACCGGGCCGGTTCTTTTCGCCCCCAATCAGGGCATTTTGGGGCTTGTTTTAGTGAGCCGCAGCATTTTCTTGCAGTGGGTGGCACCCTCTGTAACCCCGATCTCGCATTATTTACCCCAATTGACACCGGGATGGAACGGTTCGTTGTCATGACGGGTCTTGATTGAAGCAATATTTACGTTACGGACGCGATGCAGCGGTTGAGAGAGTTGCCTCGGTGGGGTTGGGTAGTTTCTAGTGCGTCCATGTGACGTTTGTTAGGAGCTGTCGCGGATCTTTGCGTTTTTATTTAGGTACTTGAAGATATCCGTAGACCGGAAGCTTTCTAATAGCTTGACTCGCATTCTCCCTCCCTCTTTCTCTTCATCATCTTATTTTTCAATCTTTGTTCTTGTTGTATCATTGTGAATTTAACTATACTCCCAATTTATACACAGATACAGACATAATGGCTGAGAGCTACCACAAGGAGGTCATTGCCGGCGTACGTTGCCCCTCACTCATGAAGCCTTTCTGCCCCTCACTAAGCATCGCCAATTGCTAACTTGATGCTCAACAGCTTAAGGACAAGAGCCTCTTTATTCAAGATGCTTTCATCGATGGCAAATGGGTCGCTAAGGACAACAAGTTTGATGTTTTTGGTTCGTAACGGCCTCATCATGAGTACCTAATCAGTGAAGCTAACCTGTACCTTAGAGCCCTCAACTGCCACCGTTCTCGGTCAAGTCGCCAACTGCGCCCTCGAGGACTTCCAAACGGCCATCAAGAGCGCCGATGCTGCTCAAACAAAGTACTTCGATAGCACAACTGGCGCCAGCCGAGGAGCCCTTCTGAGGAAGTGGTATGACCTGGTTCTCGCTCACCAGGAGGACCGTACGCGAACCTTCATCCTGTGGTTCTATCAAGACTAACAAAGAACTCTAGTCGCAAAGATTCTTTCTCTCGAGAACGGAAAGACCTACTCCGAGGCCCTAGGCGAGGTCATCTACTCCGCCAGCTTCATCTCCTGGTTCGCAGAGGAGGCCACTCGTTCCTACGGCGTCACCATTCCCTCTTCCGCTCCTCACACCACCCTCATGACCATCCGCGAGCCCGTTGGCGTTTGCGGTATCATCACACCATGGAACTTCCCCGCCGCCATGATCACCCGAAAGATCGCCCCTGCGCTGGCCGCCGGCTGCTCCGTCGTTATCAAGCCTCCTTCCGAGACTCCTTACTCCGCCCTCGCTTTCACTAAGCTCGCCATCGAGGCTGGTCTCCCTCCTGCTACCATCCAGGTCCTTCCTACTCGCGATCGTCAGGCTGCCACCGAGCTTGCTACCAACCCTCTCGTCAAGAAGATCTCATTCACTGGTTCCACCGGCGTTGGCAAGTACCTTGCTAAGCTTGCTGCTGGTACCCTGAAGAAGCTCAGCTTGGAGCTTGGCGGTAACGCTCCTTTTATCGTCTTTGAGGATGCTGACCTCGACCTTGCTGCCGAGGGTGCCATGTTCTGCAAGTTCCGATGCTCCGGTCAGACCTGTGTCTGGTAAGTCATGATGTACTGTGCATTTGAGAAGTGTAGCTAATCTGTCCCTCAGTGCCAACCGACTTTACGTCCAGAAGAGCGTCGCCAAGGAGTTCACTGCCAAGCTAGTTGAGAAGGTCAACGCCCTCAAGATGGGCGGTGGTCTCGACAAGTCCACCACCCAGGGTCCTCTCGTCAACAAGTCCGCCGTCGACAAGGTCAAGGAGCACATCGCCGATGCCACCTCCAAGGGCGCCAAGGTCGCCACTGGTGGCACCACCCCCGACGGCCCTGGATTCTTCCACCAGCCCACAGTCCTCACCGGCGTCACACAAGAGATGGCCGTCGCCAAGGACGAGACCTTCGGACCTCTGGCCCCCGTCTTCGAGTTCGATACCGAGGAGGACGCGATCCGTCTCGCCAACGACACCGAGTTTGGTCTCGCTGGATACTTCTTCTCCAAGGACATCAGCCGTGTGATGCGCGTTGCTCACAAGATGCAAGTCGGCATGGTCGGCGCCAACACCGGCAAGATCAGCGCTGCCGAGGCTCCTTTTGGTGGTGTCAAGGAGAGCGGTTATGGAAAGGAGGGCAGTCTGTACGGTATGGCCGAGTACCAGAACATCAAGTCCATCACCATTGGAAACCTCAACATTTAGAGCGGGAGTTGCGTGGGGTAAAAAAGTATATGAGCGACGGGAAAAAGAAATTTGTTTGTTTAGCCATGATCAATAATGACGAGGTGGGAAAACCTCAAAAGGATAACGACTAGGATTGATATATATCATATCTAGAATACAAAATAGTAAAACAACCTAACTTTCTCACTGTATTTTACTTGCTGGTCTGCGCTGGGTTTACCAGTACTGTTGTAGTATTCATAAACCATTAACTTGGCTATCTCAGTCTAAGGGGGGTGTTACAATCTTCAATGGTGGTGTTAAAGGCGTCGGCGTTGGTAAAAGGCTTGATCATACTCGGTAATTCCAGACCAATTCTACCTACGTTCCCAGTCAATTGACGTTCAACTATGACGCTACCACATTGAGAGAAACACTGGTAATTTTGAGGGTAGTACTTTGAAAGCCACTATGTTCCCCGCACTCCAATACCTGTAGCAAATGAAGGCTCGCTAATTGACTTCTTCAGCTTAGAGCTCCCGGTTAAATTATTCGGGATATTAAACGTTTCCTCCACACTGTGGTTGGTTCGCCTTGGGTTGAAGATGGAAAACTGTCAGTTATTTGTAAACTAGACGTAAAGGAACGCAGCATAACCCTCCTATTCAAGACATAATTGGATCATTATGATCACAAAACCCTTTTTATCTTCGGAATTCTCACCGAGCACCAAGTATATCTTTTCTAAGTTCCCAAGGTAGTGGAAATAATTCTCCCCTCAACTCTGTATAAGACGACGAGACCATAAACAATGACAACCAACGGACACAAAAGCAGCGACATATTGGCAGATCAAGGCCACTCCCGTCTGTTCAAGGCATCAAATGCACCATCTCTAGATGCCTTCAAAGTCTTATGCTCCCAAAAGGCTACGAGAGAAGACTACCCTCTTGCGGCAGACATCAACAAGAACGTACCTATCTACAACCTCTCCAAGTACTCAACCTTGACTGAGGACCAAAAGTCTGCCCTTCAAGATGAATGGTATAAGATCCTCCTGCACGGCCCTGGAGTGTTTGTCACTTCAGGTCTCTATACAGACCTGAGTGTGGTTGATAAGTCAACGGCCGCTTTCAACAGTATCATCGCGGAGGAGAGCCAGGGCGCCAAAACGGCCGGTGACCACTTCGCCAGTGCTGGCAAAAACGACAGAATCTGGAACTCGTTCAGTAAACACGCTCTGCAAGATCCTTCCTCATTCTTCGACTACTTCTCAAACCCTTACCTGGACATTATCTTCGCGTCATGGCTCGGCCCGGGGTATCGTATCACCACTCAGGTCAACAACGTACGACCGGGCGGCCAACCTCAGGTTTCACATCGCGATTATCACCTCGGCTTCATGTCTGCTGAAAGCTGTGGCAGATATCCACGCGCTATGCAGGTTGCAAGCCAATGCTTGACTCTACAAGGCGCTGTAGCTCATGTTGATGTACCACTTGAAAGCGGTCCAACGAGACTTCTGCCATTTAGCCAGGCTTTTGCACCTGGGTACATGGCATATCGTTTACCCGAGTTCAATGAATTCTTTTTGGAAAACTACGTCTCGCTTCCGCTGCAGAAGGGTGACGGGTTATGGTTTAACCCAGCTCTTTTCCATGCAGCGGGAGAGAACAAGTCTGTTGACATCAACCGTCTTGTCAATCTAGTTCAGATCAGCAGTGCTTTCGGTAAAGCGATGGAGACTATTGATGCGTTGCCTTTGGTGGAGAGTACGTGGGATGTGTTGACCACCGCATACAAAGAGCAAGGTCTGAGTGATGAGGTCCAAATGTTTATATCTGCTGTGGGAGAAGGATATCCTTTCCCAACCAATCTTGACAACAATCCCCCTAAAAACGAGAGCATGGCCCCTGATTCCGAGCAGGACGTCATTCGAGAGGCACTGGTGGGAGGGAAGAGCAAAGCTCAAGTTTTGGCGGATCTCAAAGACTATCGGAACAAGATCAGAGCTTAGATAGGCGTATACTGGGTTATTATGCGTGAATTACTACTTCATTCATCTCTATAAATATTACTTCTATCTTACAAGCATTCCTGTGACAAAGCCTAATAATGTCTACCCTGTCATTTTCGTCTCTTGGGGGTTGAAGATAGTTCTCGCCGTCTTCTTCAGATATCCCCGGAAGCTCTCAAAAGCAACAGGATCATGACCTTCCAGCCATCGACATCCAACCGACACCTCTTCCTTGCCAACCCGCATGAACACCTTGAAAGCAAACTCACACTTTGCCTCTTTAACTTCCGAATCTTGTATCTCACCCCTCTGCTTCCTTCTGCGCCATGCTCGCGCCCAGACACGGCCTGCTGCTCGTCCTGTGCCCTCCAGGCGACCATTGTCCCACTCCCATGAGATCAAGTCAAGCTTCTCAATTTCAGCACGGAATCGATCGGCAAAGCTTCCAACCTCCTGAGTTAAAGACACATCGACGACTTTCTCTTCTGTGATCTCGGGAAGAATGTTTCTGGAGACTGCTGTCTTGATTCCACGAGCGACTTCCTGTGTTGGCCGCATGCTTCCGAAACTCCACGCAATTGCCCATCGTCTTGTCTTGTTTCCCTGTACAAATTCTGTAACAGCGTAGTTGTCGATATTATGCTCTCCCAGTTTATCAACAAACTCAATTAAGCTTGTGAGAAACCCAAACATGGAGGTGTACCACTGTACACGCTCTCGAAGGATGAGGGATTCTTTTAGTATGCGGTCGACAAAAGCAACTTCACCTCCCTCAGTGACCATCTCGACCTTGGCGCCTGTACATGCTGTGAAAGGGGGGCGAGACTTCTGTTTCGCACTCGCTACTAGCTCGGCTTCGGATTTGTAGAAGGGTGGGTTTGACATGGTAAATGCGATATTGTCTATTCCCAGATCATCGAGCGGGATGACAGTATCAGACGAATTTCGTTCCATGACATGAATCCTGTGCTCCAACTTGTTCAGACTTACGTTCTTGCAAGCATACTCGAGACTTTTTGAATCAATGTCTATTATTGTTAGCTATGCGCTCGTCCATAGAGGAGATGCTTACCTGTGGCAATAAATTTCCAGTCTCGTTCAGTGCATCCCAGCAGAGGGTAGATACAGCTTGCGCCAGTACCTATATCCAGTCCAACAATTTGCCGACCTTGCTTCTCGTATGAGGTGCTATCGAGGAGGCCTTTCAACCATAGTAGATAGTTGTGTCGATTAGTGACCTAAGTGAAGCGCGTTAGATGAGCCGACGCGTCAAAATAAAGGATAACTTACCGGTGGGCACAATCGATCATCAGGAAGCTCAAGCTGTAGTCCAAAATCCAGTTTGAGGAGGGTTTTTGTTAATTGCATGACACATTCCGGGTCGTTGAAGAAGTCACTCTTGTGTTGGTCCCACCTATTAAGTGTTAGGTGTTGGACGACTTGATCGCATAGACAACGAATCCTTACAGTCGTGCAAAGTCTGCATCTTGCAAAGCCAACTGTTGAAAGTCCGGTGGTTTGGCATACAGTTCGGCGTAATGGCTGTCGCGAGATAGATCGTCGTCTGTGGGACCGTCAAGAGCTTTACGCGAAACGTCTAGATCTTCAGCAGTGAGGGAGTGACCGCGCAGGTCCTGTGAGGCCTTGCGCTTTCCGCCCATTATTCGCCGAGTAGGCAACAATATAGATTTCTGTATGAGAGTTTGTCGATGGCTCTAAATAAAAGCGATGAATGAATGTTGTGATGTCTCGTCATCTATGAGTTATTGGTGAGGATGAGTTTTGCAGTGCGACAGTGCACGAACCAGGCGTCATAATTAGCGACAATTCAAAAGCCCAAATTTCACAAGACCAAGCCATCTAGCAGTTGCCAGTAAACAGAATTTCATAAACTTATCAAATAACAAAAACATTCCAAACTGACTATACCTTGTAAATAGAATAGCAATCTTTACAAACCCAAATAATAAAAAGCAATCGCATCGGCTTCGTTACAATCATGTCCTCATCCAATTTACAGCACTTCCAGTCCCCATCTTCACCACAGCAAAACCCTCCAGCGCCAGCCCTCGAGAAGCTTCATGTCCTTGTCGTCAATGTCCGGGTCTCCATGCTCGATTCTCGCAGTCAGCTTCTTAAGCCGCTTCTGCACAGTCCGGGCAACCCGGATGGACACCTCGTTGGAAAACACAAAGAGCACGGCAAACACGATGAAGGCTAACTTGGCGAACCGGCCTTTGCCTAGCACGCCGTTTTTGATGTGGTCCAGGAGGCCCTTTGACTTCTTGAAGGCGTACTCGGTGTCGTTGGCCGATAAGTGAGAGTCTTCGTCGTCGTCGCTTCGGCGCCAGAATCTGCGGATGAAGGGTATAAAAGTGGCACTAATCAAGTCAGTCAATTGTTCACAAGCTCGAATGAGAGGCATATGCTTACATGGCTCCTCCGATGATCCATCTTCGCCAGCGGTGATTCTCGGCTTCTTTGGCGATGCTGCGCACCTCACCCTGCAGGATCCTCAGATCATTCAGAACCATCATCGTTTGATGGCGGACACGAGTCTCAAGCTCATAAGCCGAAACAGCCGAATCGCCACCACGTCGCTGCCGCTGCAAGCTCATGTACTCGCGCAGATTGAACTGGCAGTTTGTCCTGAGAGCCTGTAGCTCTCGCAGATCAGCCGGGACCATGGCGGGGACCATCTGTTGGGGCGCTTTTATCGAGTTGGCCATGGCTCCGGGATGGTTGGGAAGATAGGACTCAGACACTGGACGCATCGGGAGGTTGTTGTTTGGTCCTGTCTGAGGGCCGCTGACGGGAGGATAGTTCTGAGGGTTGTAGGATTGGTTGTAGCCCTGAGCATTGTAGCCTTGCGAGTCGTAGTTCTGCTGGCTGTAGCCCTGGGTGCCGTAGTCCTGGGAACTGAAGTTGTTCTGAGACTCATATGGTCCAGATCCATACTGGGCTTCAGGTCCTGGATATGACTTTGCTCTCTCCGGACCGCGATCAACTCCACGCTCCATCCCACGATCCATACCGTGATCTATCCCACGCTCCATGCTGCGATCTCGTCCTCCACGATCTCGCTCTCGTTCTCGGTCCCGATCTCGCGTGGGAGACGGGCTGCGGATAGGTTGCGGGTCCAGCGATTGAAGCGGTGACTTGTTGGACTTGCGAGATTCAGACATGGGAGGCGATTACTACCGCTGTGTCCTTTTTTTTCGCTTATGAACCAGAAAAGAATTGGACTGAGTAGCAGGCAATTGCCAATGACAACTCACAGACAGAAGCAGGACAATTTCTGCCCAACGTGACCGACAAGAAAAAAGAGGTTTTTAGCTTAAGGTGTTCAGTGTATGCGCTGGCTTCTTCGGTGGAGAGAGAGGCTGGTGAGGTAAGGTAAGTTAAACGAGGCCAGCCCATGACGCTCGGGTGACAAGTGACAAGGGATATGTTGGGCTTGAGCTTGAGCTTGGGGGGTGGGGGGGAGGTGAGGTGAGGTGATGGGAATTCATAAATTCATGAGGCTGGGGATGAGAAGTGACTTGAATTATGCATGCATGTGATTGGCAACTAGGTACGGAGTACTGAAGTTTACATATTGTTTATGAAAATGACTGGTCAAGTACTCCGTAACCTGATTGATTCTCTTTATCTCGATATTCTGAAGGTCTCTAGTATCCCAATGTTCTATACATGCGGTGCGCCATTCCATCGATGCCCTCGACTGGTAGCGCACGCCTCATGTCGCCCAACAGCTGTTCCTGTACTTCAGGATCAAATTGGCTCCAGATCCTACGAATCTGACGCACCAAATCGCCTTGCGCTGTGCGAAAAACACCTGCAAATGCTTCAAAAAGAATCGTCGTTCCCTCCCACCCCAGGAGATCATGAACATCTCTGATGAGGAATTCGAAAAAGTCGAGCATCTCGGCCAGAAGATCCTCTGCACAGCCCAGACCTCGCTCGTTGTCGAGCACGACGCACAGAGCGTGCATGATAGCCGCCCAGCGATTTACTGCACGGTCGCGAACAGGGTCATGGTCGATTTCCTGCACTGCAGCGCCGAACATGTCGAGTCTTCCAGTTCGGGAATATTCCTGCAGGTGGTGAAAGAGCAAATGCAGAGCGCGATGGATCATATAGGGTGGGTGAGGGTCCAGGTCTACCGGGAGGAAGAAGCTCTCCAGCATGAGCGTTCCTCGTCTCACGGCATGTCTGGTCCGGGGTAAGAATTCGAACAGGGTATTTCGGTCGACACTGAACCGTTCGCCTACTTGTCCAAATCTGCCACCACGAGCTTCGAGATCGTATAAGTGTACGGTGATGTGGTTCTGTCTTCCGTCTGGGTCTCGTCTTGCGATGTAGGGCTCTAAATTGAGCGGGTATCTCTGTCGACCTTCTCTGGGAGTTCGATCATCCAGGTCTCTGAAATCTGCAAAAGGAATATCGTGACCAATCTCAGCAAGACCATTGATTGCATAGGGCATATCGTTAGTCATGTTGTACGGTATGAGTATATGCGGCCCGCGCCTTGCTACAGGGTATCGTGAGCGGATATGTTCATGGGAGTAGTTTTGCCTGAACATGCTAGTAAAGAGCACTAATGAACTTCTACGTGATCATTTTGTTTAGGATACGAATGGTATTTCTGCTGTTATATAGAACTAGGGGACCATTGTGGCATCACCCATGTCGGGTTTGTGTCAATTGCTTGTTACGTTTCTCGTGTGGGCAATTGCCAAACAACGAAGTGTTATTTGAATAATTCAGTCATACGAAGGGTTTATTAAGCGATTAGATATTGGTTGGTATTGCAAAATTCTCAATCGCAATCAATTATCGTTTTCATCGACAACCCGCCACGGGAAACTTTGTAGCAAGAAAACGCATCTATTCACGCGAGCTTGTAAGTGGTTCTGGGCGGTATTCAAGTTTCCATGATCATTTGGCCCGACCTATGCAACACAATTGCGAGTAAAAAGATACGCGTTACGAACTAATGCAATCAAGTCCTTACAAAGCGTTTATCCGAATTATCGCAAACTTCATCTACTAGAGGGTAATCCTACACGAACCAGATGACACCTGAAGTCTCAGGCATGATTACAAGGCCCCCCGTATGATTCAGCAGAAACCCCAGACACAGGATTCTGCTGAACCCCCCGCTGTTCTCTCACACTTGTTCTCTCGCCCTCTCGTCTTTCTCGTATGGCATATGAGGCGACCAGTTCGCCATATCTACTAACAATATTCTTGTATCTTGTTATCGCACTTGAATATACCTTGTTTTCTTCAATCAAAATGATCAATTGTTATGAACAGCTTCATATCCTCCAAGCGCGCTCTGAATACTGAGCATCGTGTTGTTAGTGCTTCGTTTGATGGTCTTCTTACTTATCTAGGAGCGGTCTCTTCAATATTCAACGTCTTTACTCATGCTGACCAGACTGTCTGCCTAATTTTGGCGGAAGGGAGTTTTATCTTAGCAATTGCCTTGCCCCCAGCTTCCCTCATACAAGTATAAATATCTCGTCTTCCCCCTTCTCCATTCTGTCTTCTGGCATGCTCCTCAGCACTCTTCCTCTTCTTTACCATACATCACTCGGAAGCATATAATCCTGCTGAAGACATTACCTTCTCTTCCCTTTACTTCTTCTCAAACATCTTGCTCCATCCATAACCGTTGTGTCCTTGGCATTGCCGTTGCCCTACCACACCTCCGTTTGGTGCTGCATATCCAAAATGATGGAAGCCTCTCCCCGAACATATGTCACGGACGTTAGCCATAAAGTCGAATACAAGATTCGCGACCTTGGCACGCGTTCGGTTACCCTATTCCCTCTGCAAGCGCAGGTCACTCGGGACATCAAAGATGTCCCTCTCAAGGTAGGAGTTCTCATGCCCTGAGTTTGTCCATATACTGATTTATTGTCAGCCTGGCATCAACGAAATATCTATCGTTGGCTTGACTCCAACCATTGACAAGAACTCGATTACTGTCGAAGGTAGTGGTTCTGCTACCATCACTGGCATCAGTGTCGAGTTTCTTCCTAATCATGAACACTTTGACGAAATTTACCCAGACTCAGACCAAGATGATTCTGACAGTGAGAATGAAATCGAAGATGAGGACGAGGATAGCGACGAGCTCCCCGGTGTACCTCGAGACCCATCCTTATATGAAATCAAGAAGAAGCTCACTGAACTCAACGATGAACAGCAGCAAGCCAGGGAAATCGTCGGAAGTGCTGACTCTCGCATCATCATCCTTGACGCCTATTCCAGATCGATGGAAAAGAAAGAGGGTGTTGACATTAGCAAGGAGCTTGAAACATACCAGAAAGAGCACGTCAAAGCGTTTGAGCAGCGCCTTGTTGGTGTAAAGAGAGAGCGACAAATCACAGAGGCCATCAACAAAGCTCTCAAGGAACAATCTCGCCTCACCAAGCTATTGAAAAAGGCAAAAGTCAAGGAACAGAAGAACAAGGCCAAGATTCAAAAGGCAATCAACAAGAAACAGCAACAGCGCGAGAGGAGAGCGGAGGAGAAGCGCAAAGAGAAGCAACGCCTTCGCAACGAGCGTTCGCGCTGCTGGCCCAAATATTGCTACACGGTGCAGATCCAGCTTGAGGTCAACTCATCCTATACGCCAGCTTCGTCCCGCCGTGGCTCTGTGTCCAGTGAGGTTGAGTTTGTCCATCGACCTCGGAGCAAGACTGCAGACTTGGGGGAGACACTCTCATGTGACCTTGTGTTGACGTATGTCACGGAAGCGGCCTTCTGGAACCCCAGTTATGACATCCAACTTTCAACTGTCAATTCCACGGGCACTCTCTGCTTTGATGCCGGGCTCCACAACACAACATCCGAGACCTGGGAAAACTGCAAGATCACTCTATCTACTTCCCAGGCTACATCTTCAAGTCTTGAAGATGCCATTCCCGTGCTTACCCCATGGCACCTCAAGATAGCCAGCAAGGGCGAGAAAGATTCAGTGGCAAGTCGTGGCGATGCTTTCGAAAGCAAGAACGAACTACAACAGTCGGCCTCTTGGCGTAACAGAATGCCGGCGCCGCCACAGGCAACGTTCAGACGAAACAACTTTGGCACCGATGGCGAGGCGCTGGGCGACTACCAGATGCAGCTGATGTTGCTGGAACAGCAGAATAAGAAGAGGCTTATGATGGCAAGACAGGAGAACGATAATCCTCAGGCGCCACATCAAATTCTGACGCAAATGAGGCAACAGCAGGCGCAACAACAACAGCATATGCGACTGGGTCAAGTGCAGATGAACCAAGTAAGAACTGTAATGAACAACAACATGTCAGCTCCGCCACAAGCACAAAACCTACCGTACAACACAGCGGTTCTGCCACCACAATCGCAAGCACATATACAGATGCAGATGCAACAACAACAACAGCAGCAGCAGCAGCAGCAGGCGCTGCAGCCAGACAACGTGCTGGAGGACTTTGACTTTGACAAGTTCCTTCACGGTGAAGAGGGTGACGCCACAATGCCTGATCCTCAGCCCGCGATCGAGTTCCAGGAATCTCTTGTCGAGGAGACCGGTTTCACAACAACCTTCGATCTTCCCGGCCTCAAGACTCTGGTGCCCAAGTTCACCGTCTCCAAGCAGCGCGTTGCTCGCCTACAGTTCACCAGCGTCTTGTTCAGTCATACCATCGTGGCAAAGTATAGGCCTGCAGCTTATCTCAAGGCTAAGCTTAAGAACAACAGCAAACTTACTCTTCTTCGTGGGCCTGCGAGCTTGACGCTTGATGGCAGCTTTATGGGACAGGTCAAGGTTCCTCGATGTAGCCCAGGCGAGACCTTCTCCCTAGGTCTCGGTGTTGACTCGGCGATCAAAGTCGTGTATCCCAAGCCTGACTTCCAACGAAGCACGATCGGCATGTTCACCAAGGAAGACAGCTCTATCTACGTCCGTGCTATTACGGTGCATAACACCCGCGTCACTGCCAAAAAGCCCAGCCACATGCTTGTCCTGGACCAGATTCCTGTACCTGAGGATGACCGTATCCGAGTTGATTTGCTGAAACCTCATGATCTGACAGTCGATGGCCCACGTCAGCCGGCCGGGGTTCCTGGCCGTGAGACAGCAGAGGATAAGGACTGGGGCAAAGCGACGGCGTCTCTTAAAAAGGACGGACAGGTCTCATGGGATGTTTCACTGAACCCGGGTAAGACAGTCAAGCTGGATCTCGAGTATTCGGTTTCGATGCCCAGCGGTGAGGTTGCGAAGGAGTGTTGATAGGTAGGTGGTAATTTGATGGGGAAGGTCGATGGCATATTGATTGATGTAGCACGGATAATTTTGGGATGACTTTCTTAATTAATTTTGTTATAAGGGTTCATGTTTCTATAGCAGATTGTCTCGTGAGTTGTCTTTGTTTAAGGTCTTACATTACACGACTTTTACATAATGATCATATGTATCATAAAATCATTAGAGTTTCCCTTGAATAAGTTCGCTGAACCCCAGTAAGTATTTACAAAGTGCTTCTTTCGTGGCTGGCGTGCAACTTCGAATTTACTAGTGGTGAAGCTGTTCCCTTAATGTCCCAGTCGAACCCCAATATTGCTGGCCCAGTTCCTATTGGAAGCAAGGACTCTGCGACAGGTCAACCCCAAATTGCGTAAATAGAGTGATTGACAGGCCCATGATTCCCGAGACTTGTCCTGTCTGCTGTTGGGTGCTGGGTAGAAAATTGACAGGGTTGGTAATTGTACTAGTCCCGGCGCTGTACTGTGAAAACTGCGTTAGAGTGTTTTTAGATTCCACTATCTGGGCTTGCTGGTCCATCTGCCGTTCTCTTGCTTCCTGAAGCATCCGCCAGAATGTGAGGCCGGGCGGTTCAGTTCGAGAAGCTTGGCGCCTGTTGCCGAAGTTGGGGGCGAAGCTTGGCTCAGGACTGATTTTGGTGTGTAGCAACACCTGTGGAGGGTGTGACATGAGGAGGTACGTAGGTTGGGAAGCCCATTGGAGATTACCTCCTTTTACGGTATTGTATGCTCCCGGCGAGACCGGTTCGTTGCCATTTCTAAGAAATTCAACTTGCGCAAGCATCTTCAATTGTTCCCCTGGAGGATCCTCCGATGCGTTGCTTGTTCCAAAATCCACCAGTTGCCAAGGGGCTCGAACTGACCCTGAGTTGGACTGCTGTTGCCAGTAAGGGTGGTTTTGTACGTAACGATCCGCCAGTTCAGCTGGGTTCAAAAATGGCACCGGAGTCTGCCCCATGTTTCTGTTCTCTAAAGAGCCAATATGGTTCACGGTGTCTGGCGCTTCGCGCGATATCTCGTAGACTTGGAGTCGGCAGACACTTTGGGTTGTGGGAGATGTTTCCGGGAAAACAACTTTACATCCCACTTGAGACGTCAGTCTGGTATTGCCTGGGTTCATGCCACGGGTGTAGACAAGATTCCCATAATGACTACGACCTTTCACGGCATATATATCTGCGGCGCGGATATAGAAGACCCGGTTATAGAAGCTCCTGAAGATCTCTCTGAGGTTCTCTTTAGGGTATTCAAACACTGAGGGCAGGTTGGGGTTAAGTTGAGTTGATTGTGGAAGGTCGAGATTCGGCATATTGTCAGGATTTGGCCACGGGTTACAAAGAAGCAGTTGCTTTTTCTGATGTCGTTCTTGCCCTCGAATTATCCCATTTAGGAACTTGTTGGTGATGATGAGGGTTTTCATGTTTCCAGATTGGACAGGGTATGGGGACCATTTCATTAGGTATGAATGTGATTCCGGACTGGGCAATTGGGGATAAGGCGAATGGGTATAGCTTAGCCCATTCACGCTCGAGTCTCAACTGCTCCAAGAACCATTCCATACTTATACGAGCCGCAACAAGCGAGCGGTTTTCGGGCTTGCCCAAAGTTGATCGCTTGGGTTTCTATACCTCATCACGATCGGCAGCATGGGTAAGCTCCGGGTTGTCGGCGCCAGCGAAGATGGCTGTTTCACCTTGCAGACGAGTGTTGTTAGTATATAGTTCCTGGTCGTAGTCGCAGTCTGAGCACTCGTGGCCTCCTTCGATGAACTTGCCGCAAACGTAGCATCGGGGGGCATGGGTCTGTAAAACGACGTCAAGATAAACATGGCATCACGTCGTCCCTCCTCCCATGCTGGATCGACTGGTGACTGAGTTCTTTCGAAACCCCGAATCGGAACACATCGAGAGCAGAATCCTCTTCGTTGTACTGAGGGTAAGTTGCGCAAGCAGAGATGGCATTGCTGCCATGTGAAGCGCAGACACTCGGTACACAGTACAGTACAAGATCCGCCCCGCGGTCGTAACTGGCAGTTGATGCAAACTTGGTCAGGCGAAGGTTCATCTAGCAGTTCTTGTAGGTACTGGTTTACCCTGGTCTGGGCTTCTTGTATATCTAGATCGTCGTAATACATGGCGAAGTATGTTGTTGAAGTAGGCTATTTTTTTCATGGCACGCATCAGTATCGTTTTGTATAGACTTCTGCTTCGGACTTTGGGCCTAACTGTTGAAGTGTTTAAAGATTCGGTAGCGGGCGAATGGCCGAGAAGAAGATTATTCCGTGAGGGCTCACGACTATCATTAACGCAGAGATCGATTCAGCTTTATATAAAGGAGAATGACAGGTTCATGGCTGAGTGACGGGTATGTTCTCTCGGATATACTGGGGCTTGTGGTTGAGGATGAGAAGTATCGAGAGAAAGGGGCTATTATGAGGGAGTGTTTGTTTTGAGAAAGAATGCCGAGTGACTGTGAGTTGAAGAGTGGAGTCCTAACCAGTCCAGCATTTTCTTGAGGTGGTGGTGGTGGCTCTGGCAGTTGCAGAACAGGGGACATGGCCAAGTGAACAATAGGTAACCTTCGAGTTTTTAGTACAATGTCATAAATTCGAGAGCACCATATTGTATTGCCCAACTGACCCACAAGCCCATATCATTGTTTTCGTTTTAGTTCGACTCTGTTTTCTCCATAACCGTGACCTCCCTATTCGTCGAACCACCACATAATCCTTGTTCTATCCAGTATCTGGCTACACCAGATCCTCATGATCATATTTATATTCCCAGTCTGCTGCCAAGAAGGATCAAAAAGATGGACACTGCAAATTTCACCGACTTAATGTGCAGCTCTTCTGGCTCCTTTGGTCATTAATCTGCCTACTGGTCAGAGCTGTCTGACTATCGTCTCGTCTTCTTTGGAACTCGATGATGATCCAGCTTTCAAACAGATCCATCCTCCAGTATTTCGTTTTTTGGCTTATCCTACCCAGATTTTCATGTACATCCAGTCGATAGGGACCAGCTCTGAAGACTTCTCCAAGTACATCTTCTTGCACAGCGGTATAAACCGTAACTAGAGTGGTCCTTCACACCTAGAACCGAGATGCAGGCAATTCGGTCTCATATGTAAAGGGGACTATTTATGGTAATCCACCAACACTCATAGGTAGTTTGTGACAAAATCACACTGTTGCAAAATCGCACTGTTGCTGCAATCCTGAGACGTATATACATAAGTGAGTTTGAAAGCCGTCGCTTTTGTCAAAAATGTGTCAGTCCAGCGACTTTTACAGGTGGGTAATTGTTACTCTATACCATAAGCCAAAGCTTCACAAGCAGTTTCCTGAGGCTTCTTGTTTAATACTTTGATATTGGGCATTTTATTTAGCAATTTTGTATCATGCCGAATGACTCTACATAGAAAATGTTGGTATAGTCAGACCGGCAACAAGCAACGGCCTGCCCTGTGCCACTCTTCGAGGTGGGGTTGATTATGACTGATGCAATTGACAAGTTCTATCCAACAACTTGAGTCAGTCCTTCAGTATGTATTATATATGGACTACACGTATGAATTGAGTCATATAATCACCTAGATGAAAGAGGCTTAAATGCTCTGCGATCCTAATAAAGCCGTCTAATTCACTGGCTACCTACTAACCTAGACGGGCTCATATCTTCTGATGATCTTGATAGTCCCAAGACCTGCCCCACAATAAACGACCCCTCCATCCAAGTCAGGTGATTCGAGCAATTGCCCCTCCCCCTCCTTCTTGGGCTATCAACACCGATAAAAAATCCACCGTTAGGCCCGACCATACTGAACGAATATCGTACAACCGTAAATCGCCAATATGCTGGACATTGAGGATTTTATTGAGGAGCGTGGTGGAAACCCCGAGGCTATTCGGGACAGCCAGCGTCGCCGAAATGCTCCTGTAGAGCTTGTTGACGAGGTTATTGCCCTTTGGCAAGATGCGCGCAAGAGTGAGTCACGGGACAACTCGGAAATATCTTGACTATTTGACGCTTGCTAACTTTCGACAAGCTCAGTATGGAGTTACTCAGATCGGAACACAAATAAACGGCGTCCAAAAGGAGATTGGTCTCAAGAAGAGAGCGAAGGAGGATGCGACCGATCTTCTCAAGCAGAAGGACGAGTTGACTGAGAAGAAGAAGGCACAGGAGGAGCTTGCTGCGGCCAAGAACGCCGAGCTCAGGGTCAAGGCCAAGCTTGTCGGAAACTACGTTCACAAGTCTGTACACGTTAGCGATAACGAGGACAACAACACCATCGAGAGAACCTGGGCCCCCGAAACTTTCGACAAGACCCAGCAGGCCGCCCTCTCTCACCACGATGTGCTCCTGCGACTTGGAGGATATGACCCTGTTCGAGGTGTCAAGCTTGTTGGCCACCGAGGTTACTGCTTGACGGGCTATGGCATGTTCCTGTAAGCTAACTGGGTATCGCGACCATGACAATGATCCTAACGTTTACAGGAACCTGGCCCTTATCAACTACGCTACAACTTTCCTCTTCAACAAGGGTTCGTGCCTTATGATTCCAAGTCGCTAGTTTGTTGCTAACGTGCCGCAGGCTACACTCCTAACCAGCCCCCTTTCATGCTCAACCGCGACCAGATGGCCAAGACTGCGCAGCTCTCCCAATTTGACGAGGAGTTGTACCGCGTTTCTGAGGGTCCTACACCCTCCGAGTCGGATCGATACCTGATCGCGACCAGCGAGCAGCCCCTCTCCGCCCTCCACGCCGATGAGTGGATCCAACCCGCTGAGCTCCCCATCAAGTACTGCGGTTACAGCACTTGCTTCCGAAAGGAGGCTGGCAGCCACGGACGTGATGCCTGGGGTGTATTCCGTGTGCATCAGTTCGAGAAGATCGAGCAGTTCGTCCTTTGTGGCCCCGATGACAGCTGGGACCAGTTCGACCAGATGATGGCCAACTCTGAGGAGTTCTATAAGTCCCTTGGCCTTCCCTACCAGGTTGTGGGTATTGTCACCGGCGCTCTCAACAACGCTGCTGCCAAGAAGTACGATTTGGAGGCTTGGTTCCCCTTCCAGAAGGAATACAAGGAGTTAGTTTCTTGCTCCAACTGCACAGACTACCAGACCAGAGAGCTCGAGATTCGCCACGGTGCCAAGAAGGGCAAGCAGATTGTTGGTGGCGGAAAGAAGGAGTATGTGCATGCTCTGAACGCTGTAAGTCTTTGTCAATATTCTCACACATGGAACAAATCGCTAATAGATTTCCTAGACACTCTGCGCCACTGAGCGAACACTTTGCTGTATCCTCGAGAACTACCAAACCGAGGAGGGTCTGGTTGTGCCTGAGGTGCTCCGAAGGTACATCCCTGGCGAGCCTGAATTCTTGCCCTTCGTCAAGGAGGCCCCCAAGGAGGCGGAGAAGGTTGAGAAGAAGGATGCTGGCAAGAAGGAGAAGACATTGCCCGTGCGCGAGACCAAGGCATAAACAGAACGGTTGTCGTAAGGTGTCACGAGATATCATAGAGGAAGAAAAAGTCGGTACATTTGTTCATGATAGATGACGAATCGATGGAAAGGATGAATGAAGAAATCAACAACAGTGATGGCCAAGCTCCGAAGCACTGGATTCGATCAAGTCCAACCTCGTCCAATTTGTTGGACTTTTGATCTCATTTGTTCTTGAACGAGATTGTGAATATTGTAGCTCGGGCAGGTAACGAACCCGGAGAAGGGAGAAGGATATATCCGAAGGTGCACGGCACGGCACGCTCACTGTCCGCAGAGCTAGCGCTGCGGATTATGATGCCTTTTCCCCGTCCCCTGTCAAAACGTCACCGGCCGTCTCCGAGTCTCCGTGATCAGGACGGAGATATGTAATTTTCATTTTGTAAGATCGAATAATCTTCGCTACCAAACACGAAGCTTCCACGACTAGTTGTTCGATAACTCATCAATATCAGTGTTAATTATTACTGACCACAGCCTTGTTATTGTATGTCTTCCTCTCACCGTTTTGCGGTACAGTGCCACCGCAAGATAGAATCACTGTGCTCTGCTCGGAAACGGCCCCACCTCAAACCCTCTGCCGGAGACGCGCCTCCTTTTCATCACCACTGGAAAATAAGCGCCTGTGACTGGTTGAGCATGTCGGCCGGACACGGAGGGTGCGCGCCGTAATCTGCCTGTAGCAGGGTGAATGTATCACAAGAAGTACAAACGGTGGTCCTGAAAACAAAACAGTATTGCGCTGTGGATATTACTCGACATGGCGCCGGGCGGAGTGGAGGGTGCAGTCCCGACAAAACCTGGACCATGTCCGGTCACATTCATCGTTATCCGGAAGTGTCACAGAGCATAAACACGAGGAGGAGTGATTTCACTGAAGATATTTCTCAGGACTGTGCTACTTGGGAGAGAAAGGTGAACATGCGATCTATACCATACCGATTAGCTGTTTTTCAAAGGGCTGACTTAACGTCTAGCTGGTGAGGTGTTTTGAGGGGAAGGGGATGAGCGGAGGGCACCGACAGCCCCGGGGCCAGAGTCGGATCATCATTTGCCGGACTGGGGGCCAATGAAAGAATGCGGCAACACAAGTGTACGAAAACAAGACAATGTCACAGTTGCCTGAATCCCAAAGCCAGTAGAGGCAGAGCGCTGTAAAAGAATTGTCGGTACCTGTGACCCCTACGGAGCAACGAAGAATATCGTGTGGGATGTTGAGGCTCCGAAGCTCTAGATTTGATAGCTACCCCAACATGGGCGTCTAAAGCACGGTGGCTATCCAAGCCACTTGGCAACATGGTAGATGTTCACTTTTCTCTTACAGCATATCTCGTGTTCATTGGTACCACAAGAGGAGTAAGCTTCACATGCCTTCAATGTTGAATGCATTGCCTTGACGCAGGAGATGAATAGAGACGTAGCAGGCGTCGCTTTGTCCTACCTCCAATCTCAACCATGCATCTCGGAATGTGAAGATTGCCGTTTGGCGAATCCTACCAACAACTCCTGGTTCCCTTTCAGAAGGAGAATTTGAAGATCAAACAGTTCATCTGCGGATTTTGAGGGCAAAGCGACGCATAAGCCCCAGCCCCAGCTCTTGAGAGACTGCCGATTTTACCCCACTCGTCGTGCCTGTCTGTGATTTAGAATTTCCGGTCTGTGTGCACTGTGCTGGGCGTCCGGGGGAGAACAAGGCGGCGGTGAATGGTAGGAGGAACTTCGGGCGGTTCGGCCTGGGGAAACGAAAAAGGAAAAACACCACGCCCCGGAGACCGCGCCAACAAAGTCGGCATCGCCACCATTTTTAACGGGTCATCGCAGATTCTTTCAGTAGAGATGAAGCAAAAACTGCTCTCATGGAAGCAATAAACACGGTTTTAATTCGGCTTATGATGACGGACGCTGGCATATGAGCTTAATAGATGATTGCTCTATCACAGGCCGACGTTACCGATGCCCCGGATGTACCGATGCCGGGGGCGCGTCTTTCTCCCCCGGTCTGGGTGGTAACGCGACACCAAAAAACCGAGAACAAAGGCGGGAAAGTGGCCTAGTTCTGTCTTGCAGATGATCATGTTGCTGATGCTGCTGCGGTCACATCAACTATGCTGTCTGGATGTCAAGCAGCTCTGAGGATCCAATTCTGGGGATAGTGGGATCGCACCAGCAAGTGAGTGATGAGACCTAGCGACGATTTCATGCGTCGACCTGCGTTGGATGGTGTAACCTGCAGGGTCTGTACGTACCTTGGGTCTGGTCACGACCACCATTTGCTTCTTGCGCGCGCTTGCTCGATTTGTTTGTTCCTTTCTTTTAATTAATCTCATCAGGCTGCTGTTGTTGCTGTACGTTCCGCTGTCAGTCCGCTGATCGGACTGCTTTGTGGCCCCACTCCCGTTTTAAACGCCGGAGTATGGAGATGAGATGGGATGGATGCGAGATATTTATGCACCAGACCGTGTTTATGAGTTGGAAGTATATCCCAGATGTTGAAATCATTTGTTCTCTCATACATACTTTAGTTGGGCATGCCTATTTATAAACCCAATCCAGATTCTTAATCAATCCTGCCTCAATAGCGGCGACGGCACTACGGTACCCCTGAGAACCCGAGCCCCGAGCACCCCGTAGCGCTGTTATTTCTTTCGCGGTGCGGGCAACGGCCGACTATCACCCCTGGGGCTCTAAAGTGAGCGTCTACGGGTAGCTCCAGGCACCTCCAGGACGCCCTATCGGTTCATGGCCCACACACCCCCGTGGCCCTCCTCCGTTTCCCGTTCTCCGTCCCCCGTTTTCTTCTGCCTTGCCTTGCTTTGGCCTCTTCTAACTAGTATTACTGCCTTTGTCTTCAGGCTGTCCTGTCCGCTCTGTCACCCTCCTGTGTTTTTGCCTCGTCTGCCCTCTCCGCTCCCTCCGCCCCTTCTCCTCTTCATTTCCACCTCCCCTCGTCTCGCCCCATACACACGATTCTTTTTTGCGTGTGCGTTGGTTTTGTTTCCGCTGTCTTTGGTAGTCTAAGACTGTATATTCTGGATTTCTGCAGTTGTCTGGACATTGAGCGTGTATTGTCTGAGTAGCCGGACTTTACTTGAAGCTTCTCCGAGCCAGCCACTGCCCGCTCTAATTCATCAGCCCCGGGGCTGATTCTCTTTTCCCTCCGATCCCACGGCGCCGCCATTTCGGTTGTTTTCGCCTACCAAATCTCGTTCAAGAAGCGCGTAAGTTGTTTTCACCTATTTACTCAACCTCAAAAACATCGTTGAGAAGTTCGTCTCATTTCGATCTCCAATCCTCACCATTTTGCGGTGGAAGTTGCGGTAGTGGCTCCTTCTGAAGCCGCCCGATAATCCCCAAATTCGCGCGTGTGCCTTCCGTTCGGCCTCGCTCGCCTCCTCCTTCCTCGACGGGACCCTCCGGTCCTCTTCCGCTGATTTGCAACCACCCGCACGGAGCCCACCCCGAGAATTTCTTCCTTCTTTCCATCACTCACTTTCATCGTTTCACTTCAATCGACCGCATTCTCAGCGCATTTCATCGTCGCGACGGTCTCACTACCGCATCGCGTCCGCACCTTGACTGGCGACACATACTTACCAATACCCATAGCGCGCTATTGTCTGTCAACCACGACATCCCCAACCACAACCACACCCGCAGGCCATGTCATCTGGCGTTGTGCGCTCAACCGCCCTCAGGGCTGGCGGCGCTTGTGTTCGTTGTCGCAAAGGCAAGACCAAGTGTGTGTACGAGAATGGCCGCGCGCCATGTAAGAACTGCGCAAAGGGAATGCACGACTGTTACTTGCCTTCAGAGACCATGGCTCACCATCACGGCCAAAGCCCTGCGCGACACGCCAACCCTCATCGTCCCCCTCGCGACAGTCTTCCTGCTGCTGGACCTAGTGCTGCTACCGAAGCGCGACAGCCTGTCGTTGGTTCCAGTGCTGCTCGACATGTTCAAGCTGGGTCTGATAAGTATGTTGCGAACTTTCTTTCTTCTCAATCACCGTTCCCGTCGTGTTTCTATTTGAGCACTATCGTCCCTGTCCTTGATCTTCCCCACATCTGGGTTTATCGCAATCCTCATTGTCGCGCATCAACACCAGAAAATCCATCTGTCAACTGTTTCCTTGGCCATTGCATCTTTCTTGCTTGACCGGGTGGATCGGCAGACTGTCATCCTCGCCTCGCTTCCCTGTCTCGTCTCATGGTCAGACTCTTGCGCCCTCAGCCTGCTCCGTCTTCTCGCCCGAGTGGCCGCTGCACGCCTCTATTAGCCCCTTAGCCGGAGCCTACCCCTGCCCTGTCCCCCATCTCTCATTACCACACCCGCACCCGTGCATTTTTGGTTGCTTCCCCCCCGAATTGTACCTCGACTTGACCTCCAAGTCCGTCTTTCCGCTCCACTTTATCGCCGTCGGTTTACGGGGCACCCCGAAATAATTCTTGGATCAACGCATACCAGTCGTTGAAAGCTCAAGCGCCTGAGCATGAGACGGGCCGTGCCACCCCCTACATCCCGAGTCTGTTCATTTTTGGCTTTCGCTACACTCTGATATACATTGCTAACTATGGCTCTTTTACAGACTTACTCCTGAGCTTATTGCTGAGTGTGAGCGTGTTGTTTCAAAAACATTTCCAGCCTGCGTCGCGTTCCACAAGCCATCTTTTGTTCAACAGCTTAAGAGCGCGTCTTTGGACGCTGCCTTGGTTTATGGTCTTTTGACCTGTGCAGCCCGGTACGTCACCAGTTCCGAACCCTGTTTCCCTATCACTCCAGCAGGTCGCGTTTTATCGCGTTGTCCGTCTGCTCATTTCCCACTTCAACCCTTACTCGCTCACCCGCCCGGCATGTGGATCCACACCGATCGGGGCTACCGCCACCGGTATTTGAGCTCCGGACTTGAGCCGAGGATTCCCGAGTCACATTCCCACAATCCTTTGCATTTCCATCATCCAAGGCCGCAATCCTTGAAGGAGCGGACCTAGACTTTGTTTGCACCTTTTGAGAAGTTCATTGCTAACAAGACATCGTCTACAGGAGCTCACCGAGTCTTATTCGCCGTTATGGGGGACCTACCCAAGCTGCGGAGACCTTTGCTGCTAAGGCAATGACATTGATTAACCAAAATTTGGATCATCCAAATCTTGTTGATATTCAAGCTTTGTGCTTGATCATTATTCACGAGTGGGGCTCGCGCAATGCCGTCCGCGCTTACATTTATTTGGGCCAGGCTGCACGCATGGTCCAGATGTATCGCATCTTGAATAGCCACCATCCATCCCCTGACGCTGACCTGTTTCTGCGCGATGAATCGCTCCGACGTACAGTCTGGCTCATCTACATTCTGGATTGCCTCTTGACCAGCACTCCTGGACGTTATGCCGCGCTCTCTCCACACGACACGGCAGATGTGTCTTTGCCTTGTTCAGACATTAACTTTGCTTTTGGCAATGCTGTGTTTGTCAAGACTTTGCGCCAGCAGCTCGATCCCACTGCCGTTCCACCCGGCCAGCCTCCCTCTGAGATCGGAGAGTTCGGTTATATCGTCTTGGCCTCGACCATCTGGCGTGATGTTGTTGCCATGCTCACCACCACCACTCTCGCCAGCTTCCGTGAGGAGGACTGTGGTGATTTGATTGCAAAGATTGAAGGCCTTCGGGCCGCTTTGCCCATGCAGTTCGTGGACAAGCCGGGCCAGATTAATCTACATATGACAATGGGTTCTGGCTACACTTTTGCCATGCTTCACTGCCTCCTGCATTGCGCGACTGTCTTCGTTCACAGAAGGCGATTGTTGCAGGAGGTTACTGCAGTCAACTTCAGTCTTGACTCATTCCGCCTCAACGCTCGATGCCACGATATCATCGACCGCCTCTTCACTTCTTGCCACGGCACGATTTCACTACTCACTGCCGTTGAAGCAGGCTCTGAGAAGGACCATGTTCCTTGCTTTCCAATTTTCATGCTGTTCTCTGCTTTCACAGCCAGTGCTACCGTCGCCTACCTATCCCTCAAGGGTTTGACGCCACCCAATGCTGTCGAGACTGCCGCGCACATCGTTAAGGACGGCCTGCGCTTCATGAGCGACGGCACTGAAAACTGGCCTCTCATGGGTAGCTGGCTACGACACCTAACCGTTATGCAAAGGGTATTGAACAATGATGCCGCGGCTTCCAACGGCAGTAGCCTGCGGCACGGCTCGACATCCCACGGCGCCGGCGGTGTCAAGGATGAGATTTCGTCCAATGCTGACACCAATCCCGACGCAATGGACTACGATCAACAGACCAACCATGCAAGCAGTGTCTCAGGCCAGGGCAACCCTAAGAGATCTTTGTCTGAGTCAGTGCGCGGCGACAGTGAACCTCCCGTCGTGCTCGCGAGACGACCAGGCATTACGACCATCAACGGTGGTTCGGGAGGAGCATCTACTCCTACAACAGTTTCGCCGCCACCATCGAACACACCTCATGGTATTGTGCATCATGATATCAAACAATCCAGCCCAGAAATGGCGAATGGCATCGTGCCTCCTCAAGATGGGCAAACAACGAGTCAGGACATGACAGCACCTGAGTTGTGCCAAGCGTTCGAGAGGCAATTACTTGATCTCGATGATCTTGCTGCTTTCATGGGTGGCGGCGTGTAGAGTATGGAGTAGGTTGACTGGATCTTGATGAATATGTGAAGCAATAAGACTTGCATAAGGACTAATGAGGGATATAAGCGACTGGGGTTTTGTTTTCCGTTTTGTTATTTCCGTCTTACCTTTTTATCAAGTGGTAGGATCAGTTTACACACAGCGACTGGAGAGGATTGATGTCGCATTTCTTTTTGGGGACAGAACATGATCCGTAATGGTAAAGTGGGTGGTGGAAGGTGTTTGTGCATCGTTTAGAGTCAAAGTATTTTAAAGGACTACATTGCGAGGAGATACCCAATATACCCTGGATCGGGGGCGTTGGGGGTGGGAATCGTTTTGGTACCAACAGGTAACCGCATCGTTGATACACAAAAGAATACAATATGTTTCTTTTCTTCAAGAAGTCTGCAGTTATATCGAATTGTTTGTTATCAGGGTCGTTTCAATCATCGTCCGGTTTGCTCCGTTCTCGTCACCACCACACCTAAGTTTGAGTTTCTTTGAGGTGACCTAGCTTTCCGACATTTAATCTAGATGCAGTCGTCAAGACTTCTGAGGCACTTTTGAATCAATAGATCGAAGCTTAGCATGTTGGCGCACTGTATAACCAGACACTGATAGCCTCCGTTGACTTATTTGATGGGTGAAGTCCTCTCGATAACGAATGACAAAGATAGTCGAGGATAAACCACGACTAAATGGGTTGTTGATATGTGACAGATGATAAGGCAAACCTAGGAGCCGGTTGTAAGCAAGACGATCAACCCTGGGGTTTTATATTTCGGAGACTCGGGAATGATGCAGTGAGTAACGTGAAGTTATTTGTGATATCGTTACCATTACACAGAAAGGCTGCACAGTACAGAAGTTCTAGAAGTCTTCTGGAAGGCTCGGAAGGAGGTCGGATCTTGCTTACATTCAAGCATGAATGGTAGGGATTGGAAACAGTTTAGCTGGAGCCTAGAGGGATTAGCGGGCGCAAGTGATCGTCTAAGTTGGAGTAAGAGGGATTTTCTGGGGAAACAAGCTTATGGACACTACATAAGAATGAGGAGATGAATGGATGCTTGATCGTTGATATGAGGATGGTCGATGATTAGCTGGTGCTGATAACTGAACCCCAATTTTGCATCCTTCGGGTATAGCTGGAGTTTAGCAATAGTTTCTCGTCAAGCTAACGAATGCTATTCATCCCTCTGAGTCAATTATTCCGAGTTCTTCTCGTAAAAACCCCTTGATCGAAGCATCAAAGCTGAGTGATTCCTGGGGATGATGTCAATCGGTAGACGCACAGGCTCCACCTCAGATGCCGGATTGCCGATGTTGCCAGCTGCGTCTTACCGAAACCAGGTTGGCGCCGGGGGTCGATCCCCACTTTATCGGCCGTCCTGTGCCGGGAATGGAGCGGAGACTACAGATAAGGGTTGCTTCTCCAGGTTTGGGGGATGTTTAGTGCGGAGGGAAGTGTCCTGTAAGTTGGGGGAGAAAGAGGAGTACGTCAGAGGAATTGTGAGCGGGGAAGATCGAGAAGATATTATGATGTAGATGCTGATAACTTTTGTTGTACTTGGAAGAGATGAGTGAGTATTCTACTGCAAGAGTCTTGCAGGAAAAGAAGGCTTATACAATCCCACATACCGCGACACAAACAAAACTACCACCGCGTGATGCAACTCAAGACCCTGCACTAACGACGGTGCACGCAACATCAGCAATCCCTGTCTCTGCAACATGAAGCACACGCCAACACCGAGATCTGCAGCACCACGATCCCAAACGAAAACGATTAAGCCTCCGTAGCCAGGTGTTAGTGAAGTATGGGGGCATGTAATGTTGATATCACGTACGCGTGATAGGCTTGGACTGTTCCGTAGTGTAAGTGGGGATGAGACAAAGTATATAACTGGCATGATTCGCACCTTGGAGTTCACTTCTCCAGAGTAGCATTGACTGTGTCTTCACTGACACTGTTATTACTTATATCTAATTCGGTGGTCCACACCTACACTGCACTCAAGCTGTTGACTATCTAGCTTAACATCTAACGTCTGCTCGCTACTCAATCGTTACTTTCATCAACGTCATACTACCCTCTGCCGTTATCATTCAACTTTAGCCCAACTACATTTTGCGTACAACGAAAGCCCAACATGGCCCAAGACGAGTACGATACTCGAGCGCCGCACGAGGGCATGTCGCCTGGGCGCTACGTAGCTACTCGATTTTCCTCACTCAAACCTCCAATGCATAGTGTGCCAAATCCAATAAAATTACTACGCATGCTGAATTCCCAACAATGGGCGTTTTTCTTTGTCGCTTTTGCAGCCTGGGTACGATTTCCATCGGAATACTCTTCTGGAATGATACACTGACTTGATTCCACAGACATGGGACGCATTCGACTTCTTCTCCGTCTCCCTCTCCGTAACAAGTCTTGCCAAAACATTCGGCAAGACCAAAACCGACATCACATGGGGAATTACACTGGTTCTCATGTTCCGATCCATCGGCTCCATTACCTTTGGTATCGCGAGCGATCGCTACGGTCGAAAATGGCCGTTCGTGGTCAACAATCTTCTCTTCATCGTCCTCGAACTTGTCAGTAGCATCCTCTGCAAATGATCCCTGTTCCTGCGGTGTGGCCCGGCTTGGCAGGAGATCTACGAGATATCTCCGAAGTGTTGCTGACGAAATAATCAGGGAACGGGCTTTTGCCAGACTTACCAGCAGTTTCTAGCATGCAGAGCCCTGTTCGGCATTGCCATGGGTGGTCTTTATGGTAATGCGGCTGCTACTGCTCTTGAAGACTGTCCTGAGGAAGCGCGTGGTCTTATGAGTGGTATTCTACAGCAAGGTGTAAGTGGCGAGCCCTCTCTCTTCTCAATGGCATTGTCAATGACTAATCGTTGTTCAGTATGCTTTCGGGTATCTTCTCTGCGCCGCTTTCGCACGCGGTCTCGTCGACACGACTTCCCACGACTGGCGTCCTCTTTTCTGGTTCGGCGCTTGCCCACCTGTGCTATTCATCATCTTCCGTCTCATGCTTCCCGAGACAGAAGCCTACAAGGAGCGTCAACGCATGAGAGAAGCAGCCAACGCAGACGGCAAGGGAAAGGTCTTCATCAAAGAAGGAAAGGTCGCGCTCAAGCATCATTGGCTGTTGCTCATCTATCTCGTTCTTCTCATGGCTGGCTTCAACTTTATGAGCCACGGTAGCCAGGACTTGTACCCAACCATGCTGGAGAATCAGCTCAACTTCTCCAAGAACAAGATCACTGTTACTCAAGTTGTGGCCAATTTGGGGGCTATGACGGGTGGTACTGTCGTTGGTTTTACCAGTCAGTCTGTGGGTCGTCGAATCAGCATTATCGTGTGTTGTGTTCTCGGAGGCGCCCTCCTCTACCCCTACACCTTTGTTCGTAATACCTCCATAATTGCGGCAGCGTTTTTCGAGCAATTTGCAGTTCAAGGAGCTTGGGGTGTGATTCCCATTCACTTGATGGAACTATCACCTGGTGCCTTCAGGACCTTCGTGGTTGGTACATCCTACCAGCTCGGTAACCTCGTATCGTCCGCCTCATCCACTATCGAAGCTCGCCTCGGCGAAAACTTTCCCCTTCCTGAGACGGAGAAGGGAGAGAGTCGCTATGACTACGGCAAGGTCATCTGCATCTTCATGGCATGCGTATACGTCTACGTTATCTTGCTGACCTTTATCGGCCCCGAGAACCTGCGGGGCAAGTTTGACGTTGCTCACGACTCGGACGCGAAGGAAGCCATGGGTACCCGAGCGATGGATCAGACGACTGGGCATGAGCATCATAGGTCGCAGGATGAGGAGAATGGTCTCAGGATCAGCACTGAGAAGCCTGTGGTTGAGCATGTGCGGGATTAGCTGTGATGGCATCTGCAGGTTTGCTGTGAGGATGAGTAAGAGTTGCAGGAATCTATTGATGATGTTAGTCTAAATCAAATTACAAATTGATATTCTAATTCTTCTCTTCTGAGGATTGTTTCAGCCCATTGCTGCACTGCCGGATCACACTGGCGATTTCTCATGATAACTACCGTATGTTCCCCGCTTCGGTGCAGCGGATGTCGGGACTGTGGTATGTTCTCCACGGATCGTCATTGAAATTCATATAAGTCGGGAATCTTAGTTAATTCCTCCGCTTTTCCGGATCAAGCATGCGAAAAAGGATTGGGGAACGGGTGAGGCTATTTCCCCCGCTTCAATGGCTTCCGAATATGGACATGTTTTGCAAAGTGGTCGATGATTCCAAAACTCGCAGAAGCTGACTGATGGTAAGTGAGGCCAGTGTTGAATATTCGCATAGAAACTCCGGAGAAAGACATCTCAGCTGCTTACCGGCTTCAGCCTCTTGCAATAAAGATTCCTAATCGATTGACATGTTCTCTGTAAAATACATATCCATTTGGAAATGCAATGCAGTCGGATTCCAAACTAGTTCCCGCCCTGCCGCTTGGCTTTGAGACCAATTGAGGGGTTGAACCTTGACGTAAAGAAGATCATTCAAGCTGTGACGTGTGGAATCGATCTCTTTCAATGGGGATCGTTCTCAGGTATATATAGACCAGCGTCCGAGAACCTTGAGAGCCTCTTCACTCCACAGATCATCACTCACAAACACCTTGAGAACCTACACTTTTCCCAACATATCCTAGCTTCGAGCTTATTCATTCAAATAACATACAATGGCTCTTACCGGCAGCTGCATGTGTGGTGCTATCGCATACAAGAGCACCAGTACGTACTTGGCTGTCTAAGTCATCAACAGATATCTAACTTTAGCAGGCGAACCTGATCTTACCGCTCTCTGCCATTGCACCGATTGCCAGAAGTGGACCGGCGGCGCCTTTACTTCCAACGTCGTGATCCCCGAGGATACCTTCAGCATCACAAAGGGTAACATACAGCCTCCATCTCTAATCAATTGACCCTCCAGACACTAACTCTTCCAAGGGTCTCCTAAGCAGTACGACGTCACTGGTGCCTCAGGCAAGCTCAACCATCACTTCTTCTGTGGTGATTGCGGCTCCAGCCTGTACACTCGCCTCGACATAATGGAAGGCAAGATCATCATCAAGGCAGGTGGTCTTGACGAGGGCAAGGCCAACCTCGATAACAAGGTTGCTGTCGAGTTCTACTGCCGTGATCGTGTTAGCTACATCCAGGCTGCTGAGGGTGCCAAGCAGGAGCATCTGTTCGGTTAAGACTGTACTGTTTGGGATGTGTTGCAGACGTCATACGATTGTTAGTGACTGAGCTGTTGTTGGAAGGAGTTATTGGTGTGATAGTGTCATCTAGATTTAGGCCTCTCGTTTAGTTACTGCTTATACCGATACTCTTGCAATCGAAGCTTTTCACGCTGGTCCTAAGAAGGATACCATCGTAACAGGGAATAGTTGTCGGACTTTAGATCATAAATGCAGAATCTTTTAAGAGTTTATGATGAATTTGTTATGACGGGTCTAAACTTCTCATCCGTATTTCTGCCCCTTCCCTCTAGATTCATCCCATCTTCGACCTCACCCGTCCATCCGTCTAGGTGATGATATCCCAGGAAGGAAGGAACACGACAGGTAATGATGAGATATAAAGCACTCCCTCTTCTATTTCTCTTCCTCTTTTTCTTCTTTCTTCTCCATCGGCACCAGATTGTACACACACGATTACTACAAAGCGCTCAAAATGCTCACATTTTCCATTCTACTCTCTGTCACCTTCATGGTCATCCTCTTGGGGGGCTGGTCAGGCAACGGCTTGATCGCAACCCTAGGTGCCATTCTCGCCAGCTTTTCACTGGCTCTGCGTGTCGCTTCTCTCTCGCGCCCGGACTTGTTTCCGGTGTCCCCCTATCCTCGCCCTCCGACCCTCCTCCAACCGGTTCGTCCCCCCCGGCCCGCGAGAAAGTCGAAGCCTGCACCCTACAACATGCTAGGGATGACGACATCAGGTGGCTCGAAAACCTGTCTGATCAAGTCAGGGAACTGAGGATGGCTATTTTACCGGCAGAGGGTGAAACAGCCGAGGTTCTTTGGGATATGCTGCGAGATAGATCAATGACTGAACAGGAGATCTTGACTGCGCTCAGGGACCTTCAACAGGAAACCCGGGATACCTTCATTGCACTTCGAAGGTATTTGGATTCGCTAAGGCAACTGCCGAACGCGACTATCCTCTTATTTACGCGAGATCTTGGTCGGACAGGAATGAGGACAGCCTTCGCACGGAGAGTCAGACCTCGACACGGTCTACGCCGGCGGCGGTACTAAAGTCCTGGTGCCGTCTAGACTCGAAGGCACATTACCAGTTGTTCTCGCCAACTTCTGATGTAGCCGCTGGCTAGAGGGCTCCATGCTCTTCCACCGAACCCACCGATGGTGAGGTGGCGGTTCCTTCGGGGATCGCTCCAACGAACAGTTCGCACCTCAACGCGGTGTTGGAGTCCAGTAGCCTCTTCTTGAGGTGAAGCTAAGACGAACTGGCCACCAAGACCAAGTATTCCCCTATCCTCATTCAGTACGATGCTAATAGTCAGAAAGGTACCCTGGTTCGATTGTGGGTTTGGATTTTCCATGAGTGTTGTTGATTGGGAAGACGGAATAGACATATGAAGCTAGGTGCGCATTTGTCTGGAAAATTCAACGGGCAACTGAAATTATTGTAGTCTAAGCTGAGTTCCTAACGAGATATCCCAAACTTGTCATCAATTCTATTCTGAAAGTTCTCCTGATAAGCCTCACCCCCCATGTGATGGCCCAAAGAGCAACAAGGTTTATAAACTGCACGTGAGTTCAATCCTGTGAAGTTGAGTTCGAACAACCCAACTTTCCTTCAGGTTCTTCACGTCATACCCTTACCCACGACAGCAATAAAACTCATGGTTTTTGGACGCTTCTATCATTCATTTCGGAGGTGGGTGCTTCCAAGCCCTGACCCAAGGGGAGATCTCACAGTTCTCTCCCTTGACATCATTCTGGAAATCGCCCAGCACCTCCCCGACGCAGCTCTGCTGTGCTTAAGCCTCACCTGCCGCCCGTATCACAGTCTACTTTCTTCCGCCGCCCGCAATGCGAGGCTTGAAGGAGCAGATTGGAGGACTTCCTTCTCCTTCTCGAGAAAGACTCTACCACCTTGTACTTCTGTTATAGTTGTGTAAGACTTCATCGATGGAGCCCAAGGTGGACCAACAAAAGTCTATCTAGACGTTTGCTGTATAGATCTTCTTGCGTGCGGGATTTTATGTTCTATTCAGCTTGGCAGCCTGGATTGACAGTATACTATCCTCATGTTAAGCTTGTCATGAATCGTCACTTCTACGGCACTTCTCACGGTCTATCTCTGTCCACACTCAAATACCATGGTCATGACCGCTTATACAAACAGGGAGGGTCAAACCATTGGGCCGTCGACGCTCGTATAATCAACGATGAGCTCTTCCTGCGAAGGTCCTTCAAGGCAAGGTTCCATAACGACTTTGAGCAACGCCGATACCTTTTGCAGGTAGATTTCGTCCTCTGCAGCCATATCGTAGGAGGTGACTTCAAGTATATACAAAATTATTGTATACCAGAACTCGTTGATTCGTCCGAGTTGAAGCAATGTGCGAACTCATTGGGCTCATGTCCCGTGTGTCTGACAGATTACTCTATATCTATCTATCGGCAGAAAAACGGAAAGTCTTGGGACGTCGAGGTAACTGGCAACCAACAACTCGGTGCCTGCCGCTCACCATTTGATTGGAAATGGAGAAATCTAGCCGAACGTACTCCATGGAACGAACCAAGGTGTCTGGCTCAGGAGCCTGGGCTTGTGCGGCAGCGGTGGATGGTTTCACAAGGCCTAGACTGTCCTCCTGCGGAGAAATACATTGGCAAAGTATGTCCCGAGCCTGGAATTCTCTTCGGTTCGAGACGCTGTCCTTGGCATGGAAACTGTCGAGAATGTGAACACTACCGGGCAGAAATGAGCACCGTCCCCTACCATGCCAGACAACGAATATGGTACCCACTCGAAGAGCGATAGACTACTTAGCTATTGGGCTTGGTAGAGTAAGTGGAACGGCTATGGTCATACGTCCATCTTCTGGCAAGGAAGTCTCCCATATTCCAAATGAGTTGCTGGTGACAGTCGAAACTGTCTGGCAAACATCCGTTACAATCTTTTCAACGCCTGCCTTAAGCCCACACTGTCAACAGGCTGCTTCAATAGACCGTATTCTCATAAATATTATCCTTACTGTTCCTACTTTCTCATATCCTTCAATCTCACGTAAACCTGAGACGATTGATCGTGCTGTGCAAATTCGTTGATGGGCCGGCTAAGTAGACTAAGATCTTTAGGCCGAAGGATTCTTATAGCTCTATTTATTGGTCTATATACCAATAAGAAATACTTGTTTATTAGATGCCAGTTCCAGATAGGAAGGATGTGATGCACAGGAGGGTCAGCCCAACAATCCTACAGGCGTCAACGAGATAGTCGTGTATATGGTGTTTCTTACGTCAGATTATATCTTGCTGCCAAGGGTCGTATTTCCTACAAATAAGTCTATTTCCACAATTGCTACTGACTGCCACTGCCACTGTCACTGCTGTACTAAAATTCCCTATACTGTTTACTTCGTTGCCGTCCTTGTTACACGTCACTGAGGTAACCGCTGATTTGACGTTGCACAAACCAAGAGTGGGTCGACCAGCTTCTCCGCAAGTTGGGGGCGATCTCCCGAAGATAGCAACCATCACCATCTACTCCGAATCTCTCAACAAATCTTTAATAACAAGAATTTTGTTATTAACCACTGTTTGTCTCTCTTTCGCCCAAAATGGTTCTCTCACAGTCGGCGCAGAAACACGGTGACTCTGACGGTCGAGATTTTGTTCTACCGCCTTTTAGTCGCGACGTCACCACCAGCAAGCCAGAGGCCAAGAGATGGGTGGAAGACGGCTTTGTTTGGTGCTATGCCTTCAATCACGCCGAAGGAGAGCGCTGCTTTGAGAAGGCCATCGAAATCGACCCGGAGTGCTGTCTCGCTTATTGGGGCCTTGCTTTTGCCCTTGGTCCTAATTACAACAAGCCTTGGAAGGCTTTTGACCACAATGATCTCAGACACACTACGCTGAAAGGACTAGAGGCATGCAGAAAGGCGGAATCGCTAGCCTCCAAAGCGAGCCCAGTTGAGCGTGCTCTTGCTGGTACCATTCGACATCGCTTTCCAAGTGATGTTACTGACACTAAGAATGAAACAAAATGGAACCGCGAGTACGCATCAGCCATGATACCTGTTTACAACGAATTCAAAGACGACCTCGACATTGCAGCGCTTTATGCGGATGCACTCATGAATCTCACACCCTGGTCACTGTGGGACGTACGCACAGGAAAGCCAGCGCCTGGATCTGAGGTCCTTGAGATCCAAGCAGTTCTCGAGAAGGGACTCGCGTCAAAGGGTGGATATCAGCACATCGGCCTCTTGCACGCCTACATTCACGTCACCGAGATGTCTAATGAGCCTGAGAAAGGTCTGCTTGCCGCCGAGTATCTTCGTGGCCTGACAAATGAGGCAGGCCATCTAGCACACATGCCTTCGCATCTTGACATCCTTATTGGGGATTATCGACGTGCCATTTCAGCAAACACAAAGGCTGTCAACGCGGATGAGAAGTTCGTTGCCCTACGAGGTGGTGGCGACTTCTACACCATTTACCGAATGCACGACTATCACTCGCTCATCTACGCCGCCATGTTCGCTGGACAGTACGCCGTTTCAATGAAGGCGGTTGAGCAAATGGAACTGGCTATCCCGGATGAGGACCTGCGAATTGAATCGCCTCCTATGGCTGACTGGCTGGAGACTTTCCGATCAGTCCGCCCACACATTCTCATTCGTTTCGGAAAATGGGAGGAGATTATCGACACGCCACTCCCCAAAGACCAGAAGCTCCTCTGTGTCACAACAGCTACGATACACTACGCCAAGGGTGTTGCTTACGCGGCCCTGGGCAATGTCGAAGAGGCAGCCAAACAGCGCGACCTCTTCCTCGCTGCACGAGATCGTGTTCCACCGACTCGTTCAGCGTACCCCAACAACTGCCTTGACGTCCTGGAGGTGGCAGAGGCCATGCTCGACGGCGAACTCGAGTACCGACGCGGCAACATCGAGCTCGCGTTCGAACACCTCCGAAAGTCAATTGATCTAGACGACGACCTGCACTACGCCGAGCCATGGGCATGGATGCAGCCCGCCCGCCACGCCTACGCAGCGCTACTAATGGAGCAGAACCGCATCGAAGAGGCCGCCGATGTATACCGCACTGATCTCGGCCTGAATAACAAACTCTACCGCGCGCGACACCACCCCAACAACGTGTGGGCTCTCCACGGGTACCACGAGTGTGCGGTGAAGCTGGGTCTCGACGGCGAGGCGCGGATCATTAAGCAGCAGCTCAAGACGGCGATGGCTTTTGTGGATGTGCCGATTGAGTCGTCGTGTTATTGCCGACGGGATGTTGCGAACGCGGTTTCGTGTTGTCGTTTGTAATGGGTATGATGTACGGATACCACGTAGTAGAAACTTGTAGGGTTGATTTAATCTCCTGCAAAGGATTTATGACTTCTTTTTCTGTTGAGATAGACGTTCATGTTGAGCCGTGTTTTTAGTCCAGGATTGATTCGGTTACAGAGAAGCAGAAAGCGATCTCGTTGCGATAGTCATTCAATTCATTAGTCAATTCTTAACATTTTCTGTAACCTTGCAAAACATGGTGATGGTATTATCTAGTTAATAGATGTTATGTCAAAACTTGATGGTAATGCTCTGTCAAGACAGCTGAAGCTACCCTATGTATCAATCAATCATGGAGCGACCAATAAATCGCCCTGTCTACTGTTTTCCCTTCTACCATAGCTTAAACTTGATACTGAATCACTCTAATGCCTCGCCCTGTAAAAAAAGGAATATGGTCAGTTTCACAAAACAGTCTCTCATGAAGAAGATTTCACTGACATTCAACGCAGCAACACTTGCCGACGGCGCAAGCTAAAGTGTACGAGTCCATGCGATACCTTTCGAAAACATGTTCTGACCATTAGATACAGGTAACCAAGCACTTCCTATCTGTGGACAATGCTCAGCAACCGGTCTTTACTGCGATAGATCAGAGAGACCAACCAAATTTGGTACAATCCATTTTCTGCGCGGCTCATAATGTTTATGGTCGCTAACTGATTAAGTCCAACACCAAGAACTGCCTGACCCCAGCACCCCACGAACGTCTCTTCAGGACCAAAACATCGCTCGTCTATTCCATTCCTACACATCAGATATCTCAAAATGGTATGACCTAAGCGACTCAGCATGTTCATTCGGCCTGGCCGTTCCCACCATCGCCCTAGACGAGCCTCTTCTCTTCAGCGCCATCATCGCCGTCTCAGCAATGCACACATGCCAGACATGGGCGCCAAGTTTCCGCAAAGTCGCAGAGTTCTATCACCACCGATGCGTGCAGCTTCTTATCAGACTGCCTGAGGGAGACGAGCTCATCACGCGAGGCGTGGCGCTGGCTGCGACGTGTCTTTTGCGGTCGTATGAGATTTTTGATGGTGACGTTGATCCAAACATGCACCTTCGTGGGGCTTACTCTATGGCTTCACTGCATGGTGTTCTTTCCGGAAACCTGCAAGTTGGATTACTTGGTGCGGGTTTCTGGAATTATCTGCGAGAAGATATCTCTTTTAGTCTCTTTGAGGAGTGTCCGCTGAAGATGGATCTTGAGAGCACGGCGCTTTTCGGCCACCATGAGTCTGACCAAGATTATCTAAATTCCATTACACTTATTCTCGGTAAGATCATTAATATGGAATTTGGTCACGATTTGGATGAGGTGCGGCTGGGCTCTGCGATTGAGTCACTTAAAGCCTGGCGGAGTACATGTCCTAGCCATATGAAGCCTTTCTCAAGACTACAAGGCGAGCCGAGTACGTCTCATCTCTTTCCAGCAGTTTGGTTCCTACAGCCATATCACGGTCAGTAAATCCTATCGCACGAATTATTCGAAAAGTCCGTTTCTAACGTGCACAGCTGCGATACTTCACTACTATCTCGTCGCGTTAACGATACTCTTTGTCCATGCACCTCCAAGCAGCGTAGATGATTTCGCGGACTTGGATATTCTTGGGCTTGAATCCGAGTCTAAGGAGCAACTTCTAGAGGCTTTCGCTTTGGAGATTTGTGGAATTGCTTTCACAGCCAAGATCCCATCGGTTTTGGTCAACGCTTTTGGGCCCATAGCTTACTGTAAATGCTCATTGGCCACGAAACTTCTCTCTTTGGAGATACTAATGATTCTCCAGGCGCAAGATTTATCCAATCTGAGGCCTCGCAGCAGGAGCTCGTACGCCAGCTTCTAGCGTGCAAGTCGAGCATAGGATGGCCAGTGGAACGGCTCGTTAGGGACTTGAAGGTATCGTGGGGTTTAGATCAGGTGTAGAGCCGGTGGCTGGACATCGATTTACGCCAACTCTGTTTCAGCGACTCGATAATTCTTAGGCGAAACGAAACTACTCCCCAATGGTTACAAATCTTGGGAAAGCTCTTTGCAACAAATCGTTGCATCCAAGTGATCATCCCCTCCGAGGTCTTGACCCAGTGGGGCAAGGTTTTCCGAGCTCGGGAAACTCACATCACCAATATCCGCTGCACATCAAGTATAAATGAGCAGGACCGGTCGTGTCCAGAGAATGACCAAACGTCTTCTTTCGTATCAGACTGATTCTTTAGAACAATCTACACTTTATTCCAAATTTATTTATTATGCTGCGTACTCAGAAGCTCATCCCAGCCTTCACCAAGTGTGCCCGCACTTTCGCAACAATCGCCCTCCCTCCCCAACCCGGGGTTGTTCGACCTTCTGCCCAAGAAGTAAAAAACTCTTTGCTTGACTCAAGAAATCTTGAAAAGGCTGTGCGATACATGCATATAGACGGCTTGGTCGTTGTCGAAGATGTTGTCCCTCACCAAGACATTGATGTTCTAAACAAGAAGATGGTTGAGGATGCTCGTACCCTACAGGCTCGAGGTGATAAAGGACCATTTAATTACAACAAGGGAAACATCCAGCAAGATGCTCCTCCTGTAGCTGAGTATTTCCTCCCCTCTATTTTTACGAGTAAGTTTCTTTACCCTGCGTTCGAGACAACCCAGCTTACACGCTCACTAGACCCAATCGCTACGCAAATCACTACCGCAATGATGGGCCCTCGACCCAAATGGACTTTCTGCTCCGCCAACTCTGCGATGGCTACTCTACCTGGCGATACTCCTCAAAGACAACCCGTTCATTCAGACGCAGACTTCGCGCATCCAGACCACCCCTTCGCCCTCGTGGTCAACATCCCTCTAGTCACAGTTACACCAGAGAACGGATCCACCGAGATATGGCTTGGCACCCATAACACAGGTGGTATTGATGCACAAGAAGGAGCCCACGGAGAGAGAGCCAGCGGTCGAATTAGAGAAGATCTTCTCCTGCAGCGTCAAGCGATCTCACCTCCCGTGCAACCTGCCATCAAGAAAGGCAGCATCATCGTGCGGGATCTGAGGCTCTGGCACGCTGGGATGCCCAACACGACAGAGGAGACTAGAGTGATGCTCGCCATGATCCATTTTGCCCCATGGTTCAGAAACAGAATGAGGCTTGAGCTGGGCGACGATGTAAAGCCCATTCTAGAGGGCCTCGAGAGTGAAGGAAAGCTGGGGTTGGATGTGCCGGTGGATTGGGCTAGCAGGGAAGCTGTGCTTGAGGGTTACCTGAACCGAGGGTTCGGAAATAGCTATGATTTCAGCCAAGAAGCTTGAAAGCTTGGCAAATAAGCTTATTTTTTGACATCTTCAATGGCGATTTGATGTGTAGTATTGATCGATATTAATGCAGGGTCACTTATATGTCATTCCACACACAAAAACACATCGCAAATACAGTGAGCAATTCAATCGTATTGAAATCTAGAAAAACTACCCAAAACACCCAAACTCCATATCCCATCGTTAACGCATATCATTAGTCAGAGTCGCTGCTGCTACTGGAGCTTCCATTAATGCCGCGGGTCTTGTGCTTCTTATCCTTCTTATGCTTCTTGTCCTTCTTGCCCTTCTTGAACTTGTTCTCAAGGACGTTGGCGCCGATAGCACCAGCGGCCGCAGCACCGAGACTGCCGAGGAGACCACCTCCAGCAGTGTGCGCAGCCCAAGCAGCGGCACCTCCGCCAACGAGGGTAGCACCTAGACCGCGGTCACCGTCGGGGCCGGGTTGGCCGGGAGGGTATTGTCCTGGAGCGCCGCCTTGGGGATAGGCGGGGGCGCCGTATTGAGAACCGCCGTGCTGCTGTTGCTGCTGGGGGTAAGGCGATGAACTGTGCTGATCGTAGTTTGGTTGGCCGTAGTGCTGTTGCTGGCCGTAGCCCTGCTGGGGAGGAGCGTGGGAGCCGTAGCTGGGCTGTGGGGAGTGCGAGCTGTATTGAGGTTGTTGAGGCTGCTGTTGGTTGTAGCCGTAGCCCTGGGGTTGTTGGTAAGACTGCTGCTGTTGAGAATACTGCGGCTGGATATATTGTTAGATATGGTAAAAGACCTCACGGGGGAGCGAGACAAACCTGCTGAGGATACCCGCCCTGTTGGCCGTAGCCTTGAGGTTGGCCGTAGTTCGGCTGCTGAGGGTAACCACCCTGCTGGCCGTGGCCACTACCGTAGTAATCGTTGGAGGACATGATGTTTAGAATGGATATAGGATATGGATTGAGAGAGGATGTTGAAGATGATGGAAAATGGAAAATGGATCAATAGGATCGTTGCAGTGACAAATGTAAGATGAGTGAGTAGAAACCTAGAAACAACAGCCGTTCCTCCCCCGCCTTTTAATACCCTGTCTACCTGTCCGTACGGTCCTCCAACTCAACCGTCACAAGGCAAAACAGCTTAGCTTAGCTTGACTAGGTAGCTGCTTCACCTGGAAGTGGAAAATGCGCCTTAGCTGACAAGCCCTCCTCGCGTCACTGACCCAGTAGGCAGTTAAAGGCGCAGCTTTCCCACAGCCACACGTTCAAGCCCGTAAGCTCGATCTAACCGCTAATGTCAGGGCTGAATCGATGCCCGCTGTCCCTTCAGCGGCGGGTTTGCACTTACAGGGTCGAGTGACATGCTACGCGTGGCGCTGGATGCGGAGTACCAGGGTTTCCGAGTCCGAGGCCCGGAGTTGGCAGCTCAGCCACAATTCGCCCGTTGCCAAGGCCGGCCTTGATCGGCGACGGTTGACGTGACATCGGAAGCTAAGGCAGATTTCCCCAAATTGACGAGTATAGACGAGATAGTATGGGCAAATAGTTGTATTAGATATTAATTATAGTATAGAATGCGATAAACCCCCTAAGCCATATCTTCAAAACCCTGCTGAATATTGTCGCAAATCCCCTCCACAATCCTCTCCTCTGCCGCCTCATCACCAAGCCCCAATGCGCCGGGCTGCCACGTAACCGTGTACACCAAATCCCCTCCCTTGACAGAGGCAACGTTGAAGCAGATGGGGCAGCCTCCAACGTGACCAGGCTGCGCAAACGTCAACTTGGTCACCTCGACCTGCCCTTTCGCAGCAAGGCCTCCGTCAAAGACACCCACGTTGCTAAACTCGTATGACGAGTCTCGCTTTTTGCCAATCTTTCCAAGCGTCCACTTTCTAATGCTCGGGACATATCGAAGAAGGCCAATGGCACAATCCTCGAGTGTGGTGGAGGTAGTCGCGAATTGTTTGGTGGCCTCGTTCGCTGACGCCCATTCTTGCTCAGTCAAAGGACCCGTGGCAGCGCTGCGAGGATGAACGGTGTAGCAGCCCGATACAACATCATGCACCATGTCGTTGGACATGCCGATTGACTTCCGCATGTTTATAGCTGTCTGTGGGACGAAATTGGTGACATTGTTATCGGCGACAGCTTTGCTGAGAGCACGGACGATGATCTGGTGCATGACTCCTGTCAGTCTTGCATCGTGCGTCCTTGCAAGCTGCACGGCTTTGTTGACCTGCGAAGCTGCAACACTGCGAATCCTAAGCTTATTCCGGTGGGTCTCTGGGTCGAAGAAGATAGGTGTTGCAGTCCATGTACCCTCGTTGACGTGCGATGCCGAGACACGCAGGCCTAGCATTTTGACGAGGAAGTATGGCATGTATGCCGCGAGAAATGGTGCTAGCAAGAATGACCACGAGATGGGGAGTCTCTTGTCCGTATCGAATATTTCAGGGAAGGGTTTAGCTGGGGGGGAGATAGTAGATGATGGTACAGTTGCTGGGGGTTCGCTCAATCCTGAGAGAAACGTCTTGTGGAAAGCAACTCCTGCAATACCATCACCAATGGTGTGAGAGTAGGAAAATGCAATATGGCACTGGGACGAGCTGAGCGGAAGCACCACAATCCTCCATGGGGGGGTACCAGCAACGAAAGGACGATCCAGCTCCGACTCTATTGATCGTCCAATTGCTTCCAAGGAGCCGGCCTGGACGGGTGAGTCCTCGACAATGGAGATGTGTTCCTCGACATTGATGCTGGGCACACGCTCATAGTAAGCCTTGTCTGTATGTCTATCCCCAACAATAACGCAGAAGAAGGGATGTTCCTCAATACAGCGTCTCAGAGCGTGAAAGTAAGTTACCGGCGATTTGACATTGATGCCCTCGGGGAAGCTGTAGACTGCGCCAATAACAACTGCATGATAGTATCCTACATCCTCACGGGCAACTGTGCGCATCTCATTTGGACCTGTCATACGTTAGAGTAAGTTGTACTCTGGAGCGAAATCGCATACTCGCATATCTAAGAAACTCCGCTTTGGTCTCCATGATGAAATAGTGGCTGGGGTGATAGGTCTAAGTCTGAAGCTGATACTCCGTTATCCTGCTATGCTAACGATGTGAAACAGATGGAGGAGATCTAACACTTATAGAGTAGCCTCGCTCTACCCGTAGCGAATGTTTTCGATGCCTAGTAGACTCGAGACTGCATACGCTATTAAACAGCTAATTGGTTCGACGATAGGCGGCCTCTTGGTGATGAAGGTTATCGCAAGAACCGAAATTACATGTGGGTCGTTGATGCAGCATACCCAATCCTTCGGGAATGTTAATTCCCGTAGTGTCCGAAGCTGCATTATCTCTAAGCGAGGAAACAAGGGAATGTCGATACGTGTGCTTATGTGTCTAAATGCTTCTTGAATATCAGAGTTTGTTTACGATTGATCTACGGAGCCTTCGCACATATTAAAGTAACAGAACTCACAGGGTGTATAGCGTTCCATGAGTCGAATCGATATCAAAACTACAGAGTAGGACTCTTATATACCCTCTGGTTGGCTGTCATGTTAATATTGACTTATTTGCTTTGATATCAATTATCTTTCTCGCCTTCTGTACCATGCTTGTGATGTCTGGCTTGTTCTAGTGTGACCATTGAATGCTCGCTTGTAGTAAATTGTGCCTCTAGCCGAACCTTGACCACTTATTCGCAACAGTCTTCACATCCTTAAACTTCGGGCCAATTCTCTTCCGCTCTTACAGTCAAACCAAATAACTTACACATGGATCCTACCAAAATCAACAACATTCGTCCTGGGTATGCTTCTGTTTATCCTTGTTTTCAGCTGTCATGTCCAGTCCTATCTCTGCCCAGGCGGCAACGGCATCCAGTACGGGGAATACGTGGTTTCCGTACCGATTTGAACTTGTAACAGTACGCAGGTCTCACTTGTGTGTGCTCTTGGCGAGGCAGTATGCGTATGCTGGGAAAAGCTTCTATGGCTGGAGTGTAGCTGGTAACTTATCCACAGTAAGAGAAGCAAGGGATGGCAACCACTTACATCGCTTATTGACTAAGGATAACTGACATGAATAGAAGCAACAGAAGTATATATCGCAATGTGCTGTCTCGGTCTCGAGTCCATGGACTACCAGTGTAGTTAGATGGCTGGTTACTAACTGAGCACTTGGACTGAATATAAACATAAGACAGCATCCAATCACGAATCTACAGTTGCGGCTTTACTTAGCTGAATGTAACCCACCACTATCGCCTATAGTGTAACCCAATTATGACTTACACAACGTCTGCACGGCAAAACATTTCAATAGAGTCGACACTGTCTAGATCGATTACCGGTGAGGGTGAGGTTTTGTCTTGAGCTTATCGGAGAATGATCAAGACCACACTTGCTGATCAACACCCAACAGCCGGGTGCATTGATTCCCAAAAGCAGCAAAAGAGTCGCAATTCGATAATCTGCAACGCAATACCGTGATGAGACACTCGCATGCCGCAACTTGGAAGAATTAGTCAGCTCAGCAACCGACACAATGGAATGAAATAACCGATCAACATTGAAACGATCTCTCAGGCCAAAAGACTAAGCTGAGTACAAACTAAGTCACAACCGACCGTCCAGGCAGTTGCCACAGTCGAACGTGGAAGTAACGTACAGATGGCACCGGACATTAGAGGCTTGGAGTATTCCAGAAACACAAGTCCTTCGAAACAAAAGCCACAAGTTAGTCTGAGTATAAGCACTCAAAATACCACATTGAATGGTGAAACATTTCACAACAGGCATGGTCTTAATTGAATGGCGTTCCGGCGTCGAACCAAGCCTTTTTCTCCCTCGATGTCTTATAACCATGCTATCTCCAGTAAAGACCACACCGCTTAAATTCTGCAACACAGATATTCAATACATTTTGCTACAGTTATTAGAATCTTATCACTTTGTACTAAGGATGCGTCATGCTGATTGCTAGTGAATGCGCTCCCAAGTTCGTTGTCATGTCAAATGTTTGTCAACCTGATCACAGTAGCAAGAAGGATTCCATATTGCCATGAAAATTATTCCATTGGTAGTCTATCTAAGTGGCCGCTAAGGCGGCTTTTCCCACAGTGCCAAATCCAGGCTCTGGTATTAGTTGTAAATGAATGTCATGAAGATCGTAGATCGTAGATCGTATCTGTCCGTCGTTACGGGGTAGTCGTGTGGATGAATTGTATCATGCCCCAAAATTCTGAACCAAACGCCATAAGCTTGCGCTTAAAAAGGTTATTACAAAAATGGTTGTTTAAAACAGTCGTGTGAGAAAAGAAGTGTCGTGAGAATCCCCATCCCTTTACAGGACAGCCTGCAGCTCAAGAACAGGGACCTTGAGGTCCTTCTTCTCACAGGTCACCCGACGGTTGGAGTAGTTGTTGACACCCTCCTTGTAGTGAGGGTTCTTCCAGTTCTTCTCGCTGCACTGGGGAGTGAAGGTGGTGTTGCCCTTGCCCTCGTACCATCCGCCCTCCTTGACGCAGCCCCAGTGTTGGAAGATCGAGATGACGCCCGACTTGCGGTTGTATCTGAAGGTGGCAGAGTCTGCGGCGGAGGCGACCTCGCACTTGTAGTCGGTCTTGCCGTCGAAGAAGTCATTCTTGGCGGTGGTGGATTTTGCGGAGCATTTGCCCTTGTAGCCAACGCCGCGGTTCTCGAGGGTGAAGGTGATGGTGGCAGAGTTTGTTTCCTTCTTGGGTGTGTTGTGCGTGTAGACGGCCTCGTACTTAAAGTCCTTGACGTTCCAGTCGGTGACCTTTGAGCTGCCCGACATACATGTCGCTTGCTTGGCGCGGGTGTCAAGGCCTTGGGGGAGGGCCATGACGGAGGTGGCCATAAGAAGAAGGGTAGAGAACTGCATGTTGGCGATGTGATGAGTCGAGGTGTGAGAGTGAGTAGTTGAAAGGGAGAAAGTATTGAGAACTTGTAAGTGCTTATAAGTAGTACTTAATAAGTTGCGTGATGAGGAGGTTGGTGGATTAACTGCTATAGACTAAACAGAGCACAGAGCGGGGTGGGATGATCTTTGTCTGTGAGCGATGATGATCTTTTGGAGTTGAAAGTCAATTGGTGCTTTTGCTTCTGCTTCGTCAACCCAAAACTTGCGAGCGGACCAGTCCCTTTATACCTAACCTGCCTGAGTGAATTGTGCATCACAACGACTATGGGGATAGGACCGAATTCACAGCATTCTCGAGCACAAGCGTCCAAGAATGATGGAGACGTTCAAAAAAGATGTCAAGTGACGTGCCACACACGGCAAGAATCCTTCGCATCTCGTATTCCCCTCTAAAAAAGAACCCATGTCTTTCAGCTCGGTAGTCCGGTACGGGTTTGTGCATGCATGAATTGCATTGAAGCTAAGTAAGCCTAAAATAGTACCGTACTATATTCTGCATTACTCTGCATTACCTAGAGCTCCATGACTAACAAAGCCTGGAACGCTTGTCCACCAGGTGAAAGATAGGCAGGTAATATTGGTTGAGGTTTGGAAATATTAGGGGTACGTTGTATTTCCCCAAAAAGCCCGGGCATCCATGCTACCTCAACGGACCTTACGGGGGATCACAGGCTGTCGAATTGCCGGAATGCCATATTGTATAGCGGGTTACCCCAAAACAGGCACAAGCTTCCACTCAATGCCTGTCAAGGACCTTCTGTAAGCTGGCCCCGCTCATGGTGGGCAACTCAGGTCAGGTCCGCATGAAACATTAACGACTGGTGGATTTGTATTGTTCATTCACGGCTTTGTTCAGGTTGAGCTTCTATAGCTAGTTAGTCAGTTTGCTACCAGCCACTGCCTTTGAACGTCTCGACTGCAGGATGAGCTAATAAACTGTCAATAGTTTCTGCGCCGTTTTTGGTGTTCTGGGGTGGCTGGCCGATGCACCAAGCTAATGCGGAAGATCACTAAAAGTTACTCGCTATTTTGGCATGATGGGTCATGGCGATTCTACGGAGCACACTTCGAATACTTCAACAGATGATGAATAACATGTGCTGTACATGGGAACTTTGGTCATTGTGTCGATCGAATGAAAGCAAACAACATCGACAATTAGGCCTCTTCCCAAGGCCAGCAGCATATAACATCGTACAGCAGGGTGCACATCCACGACGAATGCATGCAAGTCAACGCAAGAAACATTATAGCACAACAGTTACAACCAACACCTCGTGGCAAATCACCAGTTGTGCCGCGTCTTGCCCTGACATATGCTCAACTCTCTCACAGACTCACAGTCTCACCTTGTTCATCAATAGCGGAAACCGCGGGAGAAAGCAATCAAGGATAAGGTACGATACAGCGTATCCAAAGAGGCCGGTCCTTTGCCGTGCCGTGCGTGTTGTAGATCTAGACCCTCACTCTCCGTTTTTAGTGAAGAATCGGCAAAAGTCCACTTCTCCGCATAAACACGAAGGGAACAACAACGGTGACGATTAAGTCCCCACAGTCGCATCCATCGAATGTCGAACAAGGTTTTTAATGTTTTTTTTGTTCTGGCAACTCTTTCAGCTGCTTGAGGGACCCTGTCACGGTGGCTCTTTGGCTCACCGTCCGCTGGCAACGTTCCCGTCAATAGTCCCCTTGATATATACGTCCACCCAGGTACCACAACGTTGAACCAGCTGACGTTTACGCCCTCGAAATTCACCGCCTGTCAATATGTGAATAAACACACCTCGACAAACAACAATATCTTTTCCATGAGAGCGGTCTGCGACGTGACGGGGCGATTGCCTCGCTCAAGTCTCACAACCGATGGCATTGACCGCTGTAGATCTAGAACTCTCCTCTCTGTGTCACCCCACAAGATACTGTAGAAAGGGTATACTCGAGGAGAGCAGGGATTACTTTCTTCAGCTCATGACCCGCATCGCATCATGCATGGTGCTGCTAATCCTGGATACCTATCCACCAGGAACACTTCCGCCCGGTGATCAAGTGGGCAAACATAGCAGACGTTTACGTGACATTGGAGTTTTCCACCGTCATGACAATTACCTTGTTTGATACCATCTTGCGAATATAGCCCTCGGACGGAGCCACGTTTTTTTCTTCTTTCTTATTCTTCGCCATGTGCAACTGCAACGGCCTCGTATCATATCGGCCGGCACCGATTAACGACATGTGCTATCCCGCGGTCGGAGGGCTGGGACTTTATTTGTGACACAGGGCGCAATTCTCTGTGTAAAGTCAATGACATAACATCTAGGCTAAACGGGTACTCCGTAGCGTGTAGATGAACATTCCAGAATATGGGTCTGTTTGTTTCAGCAATAACCTTGATTGAGGCCATCTCGGTCGCTTATCTCACTCATTCATGACGTTTGTCTCGTATTCTTGGAGCACGATTGGCGAGATACTTGCAGAGCTCTGTTTGTTTCTCGGCAGTTCCCTGGCGCGCGGGATCTACTCAGTCAACTGTCTGCACGAATGTCCGTCCTTCTCTAATTCATCACCTGCTTGCCCAAAGTCAGAGTGTGACACTCGCAACCGATCCAGATGGTGTTTTATGGTACTCTGACGATATCTGCACGATTTCGGGATTTACTAAGATGCTACGTTGAACCTTCGCTTCGCTGTGTCTCGACAGAAAATGGAAAACTTCGCTTCTATTTCTAGAGGAAGCCTGATCAGCTGACTCAACGTGACTGCTACAGTATAAGTCCCTTACGAACGCGTCAAGTAATAGTTGCATTGCCGTATAAAGTACAAGTAACATGAACAGGCTTCTTAGACTCGTCATCAATACCCAGTCCGTGTCATTTCCTCGTCTGAGAGCTCATGGCGATTCGACAATCATACTTTTGTAGGCGTCGTGTACATGGAACATTAGTCAGGATCTTAGCAAAGCAAAAACATATCCTGCAGGGATCTACGATTTGAATACCTGTTACCAGATGTGCCACAAGTTTTCTTGCGTCCAAGCTATAGAGTGAGAACGCCGATACTTGATACTAGCCGATGAAGAGCCTCATATGCTACCATCAAAGACGTATACTTCGATCTTGTACTTGATTAATAATAGGCCTGGAAGTATTTCCAGTTAATGTGCCCGTTTTAGACTTTGATGACGCTGGAAGTGTGAGAAATATACTCAAAGCTCAAGCAGGTTAACCATCATCTGACAATGTTGAAAGATACAGTAATTCGATTACTTTGCCGTCTTACCTGGAACATGCTAATCGCCTATGCGATTATGGATGAATGATTTAAAGATAAACACTAAGCAAACGCAAAGAAAAATATCATCGCACTCTACTACTTGAACAAATTTCAAATTAGAAACGACAGAACAATGAAATCCAATTATCCGGGCACTAAGTCGATATTATTTATCAAAGGTTTATAATGAGCCTAAGGCAGACGCTTGCCGGATCTTGTGGCCTGGCCAACCTCAGAGTTGGTTGTGTCCTCGGCATATCTCTTGTATGCAATAATGTACCGCTCATCAGCACTCCACGTCTCCTTGACACTGTCACGGTCAAGAATAGCATCGTACCACTTCTTCCATCTATTCCACGTCTCACCATCTTTTCCTTCTCCAGATGTAGGAATTCCATGACCGCCCTCCTTGTAATGATCAATGAGAAACAGGCGCTTTGCCCATGGTGCAAGGCAGATATCCACGAGACTAAAGGTAGAGCCAAGAAACCATGGACCTTCGGGGTCCATCTCCTCTACAAAGGATTTGATACGACCCTTTAGCTCCTCCCTGGCCTCTTCTAGACTGTAATCCTTATCCGGAGTGTGTTGCAAGAGTTTGTACCATGAAGGAATAATGCGTGTGCTGATATGGTCGATCCAAAGACGGCATCGAGCCTTCTCATAGGGGTCTGAAGGCAGAAGACTCGAGCCATATTTAGACTCATCGTTGAAAGCTTCATCGATGTATTCACAGATAATATTGCTCTCGAACAAAGCCTTCTGTTCTTTCCCCTTGGCGTCGACAGGGACTGCGAGAGTTGGGACTAGTCCACGGGGGTTCAAGGCCAAGAAGTGCGGCTCTTTCTTGTAGGGATTGATCTCGACATATTGGTGAGGAACATTCTTCTCGTGGATAGTAATCCAACTCCTTTGGACAAAGGGACAAAACCAGCCGCCGTAAAGCTTCAACGGGTGCTCTTCTGCATGTCGAGCAGCGAAATCAGCAGCAGCGCCGGTGGGCTCTGGGGGCAGTGAGGTATCTACTTTGGCCATGATGGTTCTTGTGTTATGATTTATTACTGACGTTTTCCTTGAGGCAGTTGAAAGAACAGGACGCAAAATACTGAATCGTTGCATGCCCAGATAAGTGACGAGCTGAGGTTCAAATGAATGACGTCGAAACAATTGTGGAGTAGACAGCATGGCAAGACCCTCGGTTATGGGAGAGCATCTTGCATTGATTCATTGTACAAGCGTCATAAAGTACCAATTCCATTTCAAACTGCATTATTGAAGTGTGTTATCTACTTGCAATTTGGTGACTTATACCCAAGTGTGTAAGAAATTATAGTGGTAGCATTGCGCTTATTATGTTCTTAATTGACTTCCTGCTGTCAAGTATTGAATCACACTGTTTTCCAGGACAGTGTTGCTCGATCGCAGACACAGTCCTTATCGTTATCGGAGCTCTTCTCTTTTCGGGAAACTTTGACGTTTCTTAATAACTTCGTAACTTATTACAACAAACAAACATAAATATGTCCGACAAAGGAGCATCGCGGTTCACACCGCAGAACAAAACAACAAATGAGCGTCTCTCAACACATACAGTCGGTCTTGTCGCCCTCTCCGATTTCCGCAAGCGCCGCGCCGAGGTCCTCGAACAACAGGAGCGTGAACATCGCGAAGCTGCCTTCTCAGGCACATCGACACCAGATGCCTCCATGACACCCGATAATGCTGGCAGTGACACAGGAAGTGGAGCGAAGCCATTGAAGAAGAAGAAAAAGAAACAGGGTAAGAAGCTCTTGTCGTTCGATGACGAGGAGGCCGAGGATGAGGAGTCTGTAATCAAGCCGAAACCGAAGGCCAGAAAGGCCAGCGCAGACGAAACCGAAGGAAGCGAGGAAGAGTTTAAGGCGAAGTTCAAGGCCAATTCTTCTGTGGGAATAGTCCCCAAGGCCATGACAAAATCTGCACTGCGCAAAGAAGCCGCCGAACGAGACGGTTTGCGACGCGAATTCTTGGCTATTCAACAAGCTGTCAAGTCGACCGAGATCGCGCTACCTTTTGTTTTCTACGACGGGAGCCATATCCCTGGTGGTGTTGTCAGATTAAAGAAGGGCGATTTCATCTGGGTGTTCCTGGACAAGAGCCGAAAGGTTGGCGCCGATTTGGGCGTTGGAGAAAAGGCGAACGCAAGGAGGGAATGGGCCAGAGTCGGCGTGGACGACTTGATGCTTGTTCGCGGAACGGTCATTATACCTCACGTAAGTTACTACACTGGTCGCGTGCTTGAAAGATTTCTAATTGGTGTCTAGCATTATGATTTTTACTTCTTCGCCATGAATAAGACCCCCGGCCCTGACGGTGAACCTGTATTCAAGTACAGCGCGGAACCCCCTCGAAAACCCGAACCGACCGTCAATACAGATCCCAGTGATCCTCTGACTACTGCTTCCTCCAAGGCTGCCGCTGCGGCGGCTGCTGCTAGGGCGTTGCCCGATATAAGCACCCTTGAAGGCGCTGATGAGGATCCCACTCTCACCAAAGTTGTCGACCGGAGGTGGTATGAGAGGAATAAACATATCTTCCCAGCTAGTATGTGGCAGGAGTTCGACCCCGAAAAGGACTACGGGAAGGAGGTCCGGAAGGATGCTGGCGGTAACACGTTCTTCTTCTCGCGCTGAGATGTTGTTGTCGATTATCACTAAAACATCGGAGTTGTTTGGAGGTTGGGCTGTGTCGGTTCTCGGGCGTTGGATATATCACCATTGATTGGATCACATATAGAGGATTCTTTTTGCGAAAAGCTCATTTAGAACTGGAAGGTTATGAGGATTTCAGCCGAAGAGCGTCCAGAATGCCCAGCACGCGCCTGCGAGAACCCACCAGCCAGGCCAGAAGAGCATTATGAAGATCAAGTTCCCGCTGCCGAGGATAAAGACGGCGAATTCGTAAAAGAGCTTGCTTCGTAACCTCTGGATATTTTTGGAGTTCCAGGCACTCGCCACGGCCTGGGTAGACATGTTGAAGCTGAGGAAAACGCTGAATCTTGCAGCGACGAAGGCGTTCAGGGTCACGGTTTTGCTCGCGTGCAAGAGGCCGGCGAAAGTGATGGTCGCGAAAAAACACGCATGGGAGCAGAGGAAGACGGTGACGCAGCCGACGAGGCTCTGGAAGCGAAGGGCAATTTGTAGCGCCGGGCCGATCAACCTGGTGATGTCCGACCGGGGGGACGAGACGCTGAGATCCACTTTGGAAGCGGTTAGAAGCGTAGCTTTGTCCATGATCGCGATCTGAGGTTGGAGTATCGATTAGGTCCGGAAATGACAAGCAGCAGATCGTGATCTAAATTGAGACAAAACAGGAAGTAGAGAAAATGGCAATTGGCCTTATGACAGACAATACACATCATAGACAGTATAACAGGTTCTTGGTGTTTATATATATCATCTTCAATTGAACCCCCACATAGCATCTGCATGAGTAGTTCCAGCAATTGACTCCCGCACTTATGGGAGTTTTCTCTTCGTCCAGAGCAGAACAGTCACATGCTCGCAATTGACAGTCACATTTTCCTTCTGGCAAACTTGACTTGCTGATATCAATCTTCAAGACCCGCAGTAAATTCATCCCGCGTTAACGTGAGGTTGCACGCGACGCAGCACGTGGGGCCGCTGATTCGCTGTTCCGACTGACAAACGCGGGATAATCGAAGGGTTACAGGATCTAGATCCCGCATGGCATGAGATCTTCAAAGACCCTGAGTAAGAACCAGTACCCTTGGGGGAGTTCACTACGCCGCACGTGGTAGCAGAACCGTATTTGGCGAAACCTGGCGGGGTTGTTCATCAGCATGGCAAACAGAGATAATGCGGGTGTGGTGGATATGGGGAATAAGATGGGTTTGTAGTCTATTCTATGGAGTAAGCCCCAATGACAGACTCCACGTGGTGGCCTGGCTGTTGTCGTTCGTTGAGGGCCGACATGAACTAGACTTGGCTTGTTCCGGCATATTTCGACTGTGATTTCTTGATTGCGTGCTATTTTACAAGCTTCGTATATGAGTCTTGCATATCTTGTTACTACAAGAAATATCTTGGTCCATGTAACGAAGGCAGAACAATTGCTCTCCAATCCAGGAACAATTCTCTCAACCAGCATGTCTAGCCTGACGAAAGCCTTATCCGTATAATACAAATAAGAAGTAGTTAGTATACTCGCCTCAAAATCAAGACAATACAAAACCTACAAGCTATCTCGATTGTATGATTAGCATCCACTCCGAGAAACACCTTAGATGGGAGTCAGCAGTCTTAAATTCTTTCATAACTTCAGGTACAAGTGTACTTTGTTTTGCGCAAGCCTACATGTAGCCTGTAATGAGCTCGAAATTCAAAGAAACACTTCTTTGCATAAGGCTACAACTTTTCACAGCTCCCTATGCTCTTTTCTAAGTTTCCGGTAAGGTGTTAGTCATGCCATTCAAAAGTACCATTCATTCTATTTCTATATCTATCTTATCTCATGCATTTGCCTTCTTTGCTTCCTTGATATCACTCCGGTTTTGAACTAACTTGAACATCTCCTGCGCAGTCTCAGATCCCAACCTTGCAAACCCCTTAATAACACCCTCTCGGTCACCCATACCCATTTCCTGACTCATCTTGAACTTTCCTCCCATCTGCGTAATCTCAATCTCAATCCCAATAATGCTCTTTTTCAAAAGCTCCACAAACCGATCTGGCGCATCAGACACTTTCCACTCGACGGGGTTATCACCGCCAGTGAACCCCATAACATTGGTTTCGGCATGGTGGCTCAGATCGGAAATCTGCTTTGCGAGAAAATGGCCTGCTTCATCAGTCTTGGTGTCGTAGAAGATCTTGGCGCGGCCATAGACTTGGGCAGCGGCGTAGTTCCATGTAGGAACAACCTTGCCAGTTGTGGGCTTCGTTTCGGTGTAGAACTTGGGAGTGACATAATGTTGGATGGGGGAGTTGAAGACGACGATGACATCTTGCTCGATAACATTGTTCAGCTGTGGGTTTTCGGTAAGATTCTCGATCATGGCTTTGCTTTGTGGATTGACCCTTGCAAGATGACCTCTTAGTTTTCCTAGCTCTGTCTCGCTCGATTCATCTTCGATATCCAGTACGAAAGGGATGTGGCTTGTTTGGAGGAAAGGGAAGTTGGGGGAGATGATGGCGGTTGTGAGAAGACCTAGTGGGTTTTCTCTAATCAACTTCCGTAGGACTGGAAGCTCTGGCTCTGCGTGTGGTCCCTTGATATACATTGTGTATGATTGCTATAGTTGGTCGACGGCGATAGTGTGAGAGTACGAATTTCAAAGAAGCGGCGTGCTGAAGCTGTTATAGTTCAAATAGCAAACAGTGATTGAACAGGTTACCCAATGGTATGATATATATGTGACAGACAAGGGAGTGCAGAGCTTGGACCGATGACTACAATCATAATACCAATATGTGGGAGTTGAGTCAACTTTCTCCTCGGAGCTTCGTCACAGCCAACGGTTTGAAGCCGATATATATGGAATCATTGAAGCCCTGCATACTTAAAATGCTTTGTTCTACCTATAACTGTGCTAGTCATGCGGGTACGTCTAGGAACCGCAGTACTTGTGACAGAGTATGAGTCCATTCCTATTCGGTATAAAGTAGAGTCACAGCCTATTAGCAAGGGATGTTAGGGAGGAACAACTGTACCCACCTAATTCCTAGCTTGTACATGTCACAGATTACCAACCCCTTCTAACTCTTGGCCAACTTGTCACTGCTGCTGCACCAAGCTATGACTACAGTACTCGTAAACCTTTTTCCTGGTTGGTAGAGAGTGCGATCTTGGTTTTGGAATCATTCTACGAGTATGCGGGGCTGCGGGGTTGATTGTGTTGGAATCGTTCGATGTCCTGCCAATGCCTGGGCTATTTTTGACAGTTACGACTGAACTAATCGGCAAAGGATATGGCTGTTCCTGGCAAATATTAGAAATCGTATCTTTTACTTCTTTGAGAGGACGTTAACTACTAAGATAATCACACATGGATACCCCAGCTCACAGACTAACTCAAAATTCAAAATCAAGAAGAACAAACGTCGTTCAGTTTTGATATTTCATTGGTTCTTTCAGAAGAATGTTTTGACTCTGACGCTATTACACTATGAACTCTCAGAAACCTTAACAATCCATCATAGTTCTCGTTCTTTAAGCTGCCACAGGCACGACCTTGTTATCTCCATTTGACTCCTCTGTAGCTGCCCCATTGCTACCATTGGAGCCGTTTGTGCCACTTTCTCTCTCCTTAAGGACAGCTCGCACACCAGGTAGGATGTACCGACCATAATCAATAGCATCGTTCAGGTTGTCGTATCCGCGAATAGAAATAAGCTCAGCACCGAGGTCAACATAGTCGATGATAGAATCAATAATGGTCTGATGAGAGCCAACCAGCGCGGTTGAGGCACCACGAGCGTTGGTGGCAGTAACAGTTGGGTACCATAGCGCACGATCCTGGACTTCACCCTTCTTGGCGATATCGAGCAGACGCTGGGAGCCAACATTCTGAGGACGGTTATCGTTGGGGGCAGCCTTTCCGGTACCTTTGGGCCGGTTCTGCTTGAGGGCATCCAGAGTTCTGTGAGCCTTAGCCCAGGCAATCTCTTCTGTGTCTCCCGTGATAGGGCGGAAAGTAACCCAAATGCGAGGACGATCCTTGCGCCCAGCTTTCTCAGCCTCGGCGTAGATGCGGTCGATTTGCTCCTTAGTCTCCTTCAGAGGCTCGCCCCAAAGACCAAAGATATCGGCGAGAGAGCCGCCGATACGGTAAGCATCGTCAGAAGAACCACCGACGGAAACATCGATGTGACCATTTGTAGGACGGACTTGGTTGGAAAAGTTCTTGAAAGTGTAGTACTTCCCCTCCCAATCAAAAGGCTCAGTCGAAGCCCATGCCCGTCTAAGAATCTTGATATACTCCTCCTGGCGCGCATACCGCTCCGTCTTGCTCAAAAAGTCACCCTCACGCGCCTGTTCCGTATCATCACCGCCAGCGATAAAATGGACAACAACACGTCCTCTACCCAGCTGGTCAAGAGTAGCGAGAGCTTTGGCAGCCACGGTAGGGTAGATGGTATTAGGGCGGAGGGCAATGACAATCCTGATCTGCTTCGTCACAGCAAGGATGGTAGCGCCAATGGTGAAGGGGTCAAAGGAGGAAGAGTGGTATGGGATGAGAGTGTAATTGAACTCATGGTCGTCAAGAGTTCGGGCGTAGCGGACGAGGTAATCAGGGTCTATTCCAGCGCCAGGGATGGGGTTGAGCTCCGTGGAGGCGTTGGGGAATGTTAAGCTGATGAATTCGGTAGGCATTGTGATGGTTGATTTTGGATTGTATAAAAGATATGTACTTTTTTAATGCGCGGGAATACCGTGAAGTCTTTATATTCAACTCAGCGATACTTTGAGGATACGTTAGACCATTCCTATAAGTGGTTTACTTGGGTTTCATTATTAATCTTCAGTATGGCGAAATATTGCGACACCGTCCTGACGATCACGCCTTCGCACCCACCCCGATTTCGGCTAATCAGATCAACCAGATCTCGCAAGTGAGAGATAAAGTAAATGAACATATTGAAGCTCTAAAGTTTTGGTATTTATTCGATGTAGTGAGCAAATGACATCGGTTGATGTTCCAGCTTCGTGCTTAGTGCCAGCCGAGAGCCTACTGGGTATGCTGCGGTCTTAGACACCTCACGACAGATAGGTCTCGACAATCAGCCAGGCTATTTTATCAACCTGATTAAATAAGAATCCGAATCAATCCAGGGTTCCCCACTCACTCTATTCCTTCATCAGAAGGGTATTCTCTTATCTTGCGGGGTCCTCGATGGCGTCAGATCCATAGGTCCACCATCATGACACCTGCGGCCAACACCGGCGGGTCACTCGAGGATTATGCTACCACATTAGAATAACTGCGATAAATGATTGGAAGGATATGTTGAAATTTCACTGAGGCATTTGTGTCTGTGGGCTGACCCGTACGTTTCAACACAGTCTGGTGGTAGTATCTCGTCTGAACTAGTCTTGATCTATATGAATTACTAGAGCTTTATAACGTGTCAGCGTTGATACGGATTTGTCATCTCTTATCTATAGGGAGACTTGTAGAGTGGGATAGCGATATATACCAGAACAAAACAGAAAACCACCTTTATCCCCAGTGTCTTACGGTTTTGAAGCCTTTCGTTTCTTTAGTATCACGTTCAAGCACATACTCCATCAACTCATAGTTACCTCACTTGCAATCTGGTTAACACCTATAAATCAAACCGTATGGTATCTAGTCTCATTTACATAACATTCGTTCTCGTTTTGCTTCTCGTTCTTACCAGCTCTTGGAGCAGCAGTTAACAGAGTCTAAGGCAAGGAAGGCCGTATGAATTTTGACCAAAACGCAGAACAACTTTCCATCCACTGTTCTTCTCCCAGAACAAAGGCAATAGTACCCTGCACTTTCGGACTTTTCCCATCTGCTCCGGCACACGCGCAGAGAAATTCTACGTATGAACTTTGTTCGATCGACTATCTATACAACCTAACAGCATGATAAAATCGCCGTTTGCTGCCCTGAGGTAAAAGTATGTGCACGCACTACTTTAAGTTTAGACTTCCCTGATACCTTGTACCGCGAGCTAAAACTTATATATATGCTTTTCTAGGGTCGAATGAACAAACCAATATGTTTTGGTAATGCTTACTTCTACACCACACCCAGGTGTAATTAACAGCTATATTTCACCGAATCGAGCATGTAAAAGAGGTTTGAAAGAGCCCTGTTTCCCCGCACTAGGAAGTGGCGTTGAGCTATCTAAATACCGTTAAGAAACCTCGCTCAAGGGTATTTGCTTGACCAATCACAGATGCACATCTGATGGCACCAGGATATCCGGATGGGGCGGTTTTCTTTCATGAACGACACCAAGTACGGTAATTTTCCCCGCATCAACCTACCATCGAGACATCTCGAAGAGGCAAGGGACGATGATGGCAATAAACCCCGAGCGAGTTCCGAGTGAGATTATGGCTGTGAACTCTTGGAAGCGCGGGGTATAAATAATCATGATATTTCGGCCCAAATACTACTCCTCTTTATTCTTCTGATACTTCTTGTTTCGATCTTTTGACTACATAAACTTGACCAGATCTTGATCCATCATGGCTACTCAGACAATGAAGGCGGTTAACTACCAGGGCCCTTATAAGGTCCAGGTTCAAGACATTGAGCTCCCGAAGCTGGAACACCCTGACGACGTCATTGTCAAGGTCACGACTGTAAGATTTCAAACATTGGGTTGAGAGATACCTGCTGATTTATCTTGAAGGCTGCCATCTGTGGCTCAGACTTACAGTAAGTGGAGACCCTACGCAAGAGAAACAGTGATACTTACACTACATAGCATGTACGAAGGTCGAACAGCAGCAGAACCTGGCATCACATTCGGTACGCTTACCTCCTCACATCCTTCTCTCCACTTACTAACAATCCCAGGCCATGAGAACATGGGAATCGTTGAACAGCTCGGTGAAGGCGTCACGCTACTCAAGAAGGGCGACCGTGTAGTTATGCCTTTCAATGTCGCCGACGGCCGCTGTCGTAACTGTGAAGAAGGCAGAACTGCTTTCTGCACTGGCGTCAACCCCGGATTTGCTGGAGGTGCTTATGGTTATGTTGCCATGGGTCCCTACAGAGGAGGTCAGGCTCAGTATATTCGTGTTCCCTACGCGGACTTCAATGCTCTGAAGCTCCCTGCTGGAAAGGAGCACGAAGCAGATTTCATCCTGCTCGCTGGTAAGTTTTCTCTCTCTATAGGCTCCTGCTTTGCTGACACCATCGAGATATCTTCCCAACCGGCTGGCACGGAGTTGAAATCTCAGGTTTCCGATCCGGCGAGAGTGTCGCTGTTTTCGGCGCCGGCCCTGTCGGTCTCATGGCCGCCTACTCAGCCGTTCTGCGCGGCGCCTCCAGAGTCTTTGTCGTCGACCGTGTTCCCGAGCGACTCCAATCCGCAGAGAAGATCGGCTGCACGCCGATTGATTTTAGCAAGGGTGATGCTGTGGATATGATCATCAAGGCTAACGATGGAGAGGAGGTTGACAGATCTATTGATGCTGTCGGCTACCAAGCTGTTGGCAATAGCGGAGACAAGGAGCAGCCCAACATTGTTCTCGAGAATATGATTCGCGTGACAAGAGCTTGTGGAGGCCTGGGAATTCCCGGCCTCTACGTCCCCAGTGACCCCGGTGCTTCGGATGAGGCCTCGGCCAAGGGTATGATTAGTCTTAGCTTCGGCAAGCTTTTCGAAAAGGTATAACCTCTAGGAATACTCGAGTGATACAGCTGTTAACACTGGATTAGGGACTTACTATTGGCACTGGCCAATGCAACGTCAAGTCTTATAACCGATATCTACGTGATCTTATCATTTCAGGCCGAGCCAAGCCCAGTTTTGTCGTCTCGCATGAGATCAATATTGACGAAGCCGAGGTTGCGTACCAGAAGTTTGATAAGAGGATTGATGGGTACACCAAGGTTCTTATTCATCCCAATGGCGGTTTCTAATACTTTGAGTAAAAATATGGAGGACATTGATCAAGTGGTTGGCGGCTTTGATAAGGTCTAAGGACCGAGAGGTTAGGAGTTGTTGGAGTGGTGATGCAGAACATGGAGTTGTTTGTCATGTATAGCAAAGGATCTCACATTTAGCTATGTCTACAATATGAAACGCAACTCGATTGGAATGATTTACTATTTATGCTCTTGCTATAGTCTGTGCTGCGTGCTTCTAGATTTGCGCTGGAAAGACACAACTACTTACCCTTTTTTGAAATTCTATCATCTTAGAGCTGACGTTGTAGCTCATCGATATAGTCATCTCAGTCCCTGTAGTGGCTTGCTTCTCCCATTACTGACCTCCCAAATATTAAGGATGTCCAAAACCCGTGCATGGTCATTCACAATATCAATAGGCGCGAAGCTGCGATGTCGGAACCATCGTCAGCCCAATTGGCCAGACCGGGAATAGTCACGATGAACCATGACTTCATCTCCACAGTCTAAATACTTGAGCTTCCCAAAGCGGTAATAAATCACTTCACCGAGAAACGAAACAATTGACTCACTCTGAGCTGGATATATAAAGTTGGATATCTCAGAATCTAATAGTCTTCACGGTAAAACACATCATCATGGCGACTACAACTTCTCTTGAGTTGGCGAGTATTCGCTCCGGCGATAATGGAGAAGAATCATCTTCAATCAACGCACTGGCACCTACTGATCGAGGCCGTGGAGCTTATACAGCTCTCGCTTGTTGCACTATAGCACAAGCACCCATCTGGGGTAATAATATGACCTTACAGCATCCTGAACCAAAACTGACTTGTTCTTAGGATATTCCGTATCTTTTGGCATCTTTCAGGAGTACTACACCGCGCACTCAAACCTGAAAGCCTCCACAAGCGCAATCGCATCAATCGGTGCATCTCAGACTGGAATCATGTACCTCATGATGCCTCTCACCTTCATCGCTCTAAACCGCCTCCCACATCTTCGTAAATGGTGCGGTCCGCTCGGTCTAGTAATCACCATCATCAGCTTGACGTCTTCGGCATTCGTTGACAATGTCGCGGGCCTCATCGCTACGCAGGGTGTTTTATATGCCATTGGATGCAGTTTGCTCTTCAGCCCTATCTCGCTCTACATGGACGAGTGGTTCGTTGAGCGCAAGGGTTTTGCTTACGGGGTTATGTGGGCTGGAAAATCCACTGTTGGTGTTGCTATGCCCTTTCTCTTCAACGTCCTGCTCGAGCGCTTCGGGCTCAGGGCGACGTTGATCTCGTGGACGGTAGCGTCAGCAGCATTAACATTACCAACGCTCTTCTTCCTGGAGCCCCGAGTCGAAGTCAGCCGTGACTCTCGGCCTCGTCCCATCAGCTTTGCATTCCTGGGGTATACTTCGTTCTGGATGCTTCAGTTTGGCATCATTGTCCAGTCTCTGGGATATTTGATGCCAAGTACTTACTTGGCCAGCTACGCCAACGCAATTGGGCTTCCATCTGTTACCGGACCGATCCTGCTGGCGCTCTTTTCACTTGCGTCTGTGCCTGGATCACTTATCCACGGAATGCTAGGCGACAAAGTCTCTGCTGCCAAAGTGATCCTGGTCTCTTCTTTCGGAAGTGCCCTTCCAGCCTTTCTCCTTTGGGGCTTGAGCCGACACATCAGCACCATGGTTATCTTTGTGATTCTCTACGGTTTCTTCGCGGGAGGGTTCAGCGCAACGTGGTCAGGGGCTCTGCAAGAAGTCAAAGGGGACAACGAAATGATTGATACGTCTTTGGTGTTTGGTATGTTACTTGGGGGTCGTGGTCTGGGTTTTGTCGTTGCTGGTCCTTTGAGCGGTGCGCTCATCTCGGCTGGGAGTTCGCTGGCAGCTGGTGATAGTCTTGGTTATGCGACCAAGTATGGTCCGATGATTCTTTGCACTGGTATCACGGCAGTTCTGGGAGCATGGGCGCCTATTTGCAAGATTACGAAGACGATGGGAATAAAGGGACTCGGTAACTGCATGAGAGTGGCTGTCTAATTGTTGCGTAGGCTATGGTCATTGGGAGGTTGGTTGATGGAGATACACGGATGTGCTGGAAGGTAAGGTGTTTATCATAGACTTGTGTTTACTGCAAGCCATTTGAACTCTTTCTATTTTTGATCTATAATTTGTTGTTCTTTCTCTAAATCTTGGTGATCAATGCCTCACCGTTCATTATACCCAACGAAGCATCATCGGTCTCAATCCACTGCTCCCAAGCCTTAGCCATATCATCCAGCTCCTCCCCAGTGGCATTGCCCATCTCAATAGCCTTATCGCGCGCAAAGCCAGTAAGCGACCGATCTTTCATCGCCAAACCTATAGTCTATCAGTCCAGTTCATTTAACAACCATTAATGCCTTACTTACCCCATGCTTTCTTATCTTCTGGTGCACTATAGCACCACGTACCAAAACTCAGAGCGATGTCTTGACGCGAAGCTCCGGCTTCTAAAGCCCACGAGAGAAGTTGACGACCTCCCTTGTCCTGGCCACCTTTGCCTGCGATATTTTTGATCTGAAGCTCATGAAACTTGAGAAGGGCTGGGAGTTCAGGCCATATGCACCACATATGCATGTCACTCTCACGAAGAGAAACAGTACCCCCAGGTTTCGTCACCCTGAGCATCTCACGGATAGCATCGACGGGCGCATCTAGATGGCACAGAACTTGATGCGCATGCGTAACATCAAAAGTCGAGTCTGGAAAAGGTAGCTCAAAAACATTGGCTTGCTGGAACTTGATGTTGGAAACGCCTTGGGAGTCGGCATATTCCTTGGCTCGAGCAAGAATCTCATCGGATATGTCGGTCGCAGTAATTTCCCCCTCGGGCATGTACTTTGCCAATGAAGCTGAGATGGTACCAGATCCGGCACCAACGTCGAGAAGTCTTAGCTTTGGGTTATCGTTGACAATGGCTTGCAGCTTTGGTATAAGATGTGGACTGCTGTTCTCGGCGGTACGCCATTCGTGATGCTTCACTTCGGTGGCGGCGTAGCCGTGCCCGTATTCGTTGTGTCCTGAAGCCATGTCTACTTAGATTCGAATTAATTGATAGATGGGCGATTTGATAATTCTCAAAATGGTCAGTTAAGAATAATGGATGTTGCTGTGGTGTCAATGCCTTCTTTGAATGATGTTTTATACGAATGCTAACTACCCTATTCCCCACCAGAGCTGTCGGAGTTGAGTCCGGAGTTTGCTGCGGTTGAGCACGTAGCCAATATCAGTGGAATTCTCAGCTCCGGGGGATAGCCAGTGGGACAATCTCAACTCCGAGCCCTGGGGCTGCAACTAATACGCACCGCACCATCTGGCAAGGCCGCTTCTTGATACGAAAACTCTCTTGATAATTAACTAGATTAAAACATTAAGGGAGATCACACGCAGAATTGAAATGATACGCCTTGGCGATGTTCTATCTGTGCGCATGCATCTCGATAGTATTCATACCCTGGACTTTCCGGTACGTCGAACAAAGACTTGGAAATCGCCAAAGCCGGCAATGGTTCAACATTGACGCAAAACACCATGTTAAGATAAGAGTAAAACTAGAATACGAGATTCTTCAACTTGAGGTTTACAATTATTAATATCCACGCAAACAAATTAATCGAACTCTGAGGAACATCGATATCTAAAGAACCACCCGTCCCACCTAACAACCTCCCTCTTCCCCAGCAACAACATTCCTTGTCCATGTAAACGATGATCGCAAAAGCCATCTTCACAATGCGGAGAAGCAGGGCGGAATCTCCCCGCCGGACCCCCAAACCTGGAGATGTTTGCAGCAATCTAGCTCGCGACGAAGGAGTATGGAAAAGACATGCTATTCGTTGACCAATTCCCGAGGTTGTCTTGCGCACTTCCCCGTGGGGTTAAGTGGTGAGGGGAAGATATCTGAGCTTCCTTTTTCACCGTGGCGACAGGTCTATTACAAACCATGTTGCATTCCGGGGCTGAAGGTTTGGATTCTTTACATAATGGGCTAACCGACTTATCGTATTCCTCTTCTCTTGATGTTGATGGCTGATCTATAGCTAGGTAGGCAACAGAATAGAAGAAATCGCGAACCCCGGCAGACCAAAGTGTTAAAGTTTTGGGATAGTCGCAGTAACTTCCCATCCATGCATCCCAATACAACATCATCGTCATTGAACAAACAAGCCGTTATATCCTATTGGTCTCCATACCCGACTTCCCCTGCTCAGTTTCTCCAACCAGTACTGCGGAGCTTCCACCACACCACACCACTGACTAAGGTACCTAAAAGGTCTGTTCGGCTGTGGCGTATCACAGTCAAGTTTTTTCAACTTCAGCCCTGATTCCTCGACAAGGGCACAATCATCCCTTTTCATTATGCTTAAAAAGATCTTGATTTATTTGGGTTGTGGATAATCAGATCTCTAATCGATAACCCACATGAGTCAGTGTAACAGATAAAGAGATAGAAACACACTCCGATATTGCTATTCCAAAGCGACATCGGTCCCAATCCCTTCCTCTACAACCGGGATTAACGAACACTTCTTTAAACTTTGGCTCCGTATCTCGGCCGTAGAAACAAAAGCTCCCCGGGCCCGGCGATGTCCTCCCCCATCCCCATGCCCTGCGGGGTGTTAATCCCTAGCCACATGGGTCCCCAGTGGATCTTGGATTTGCGCTTAAGCGTCATGCTGGGATTGTCCCCGACCTCGGCTGGCGTTTCTCCTACTGCATTGGATGCAACGATCCACTGTACCGTATGTAGCTTTAACAATTTGTTGATCTTGACTGGATGAAATATGACGAGGGTGAAAAAAGGCCAGAGACATAGACAAGACAAGAGGGTGTGACTCGTTCTAGCTTAGGTCGTACTGTCCAGGGTGCTCACCTTGCCCCGAGACATTTGAGGCACCATGTCTCTTTATAAGTGTCCGTACTGCTGCTCTTTTCCCAAATTTCCAAGATCTGCAGTGCTACTTTTATTCTCTTTCTACTTTGTTCGTCGGCCGCGGCCTTTCATACAAAAAGCCAATATCCCACAGGCGCACAGCCAAAAAGAAGTACAGCAATCATGGCTCTCAACAGCAGAGAGAAAGAAGACGGCAACGAGTCTCCCGTGTCCTACGATGACCCTGAGCGATCTAATGGTGCTCGCAACGCTGTTCATACAGATGACCTTGAGCTGGTTTGTCCAGCAAGTACGACCGATGGCAAGCTCATGGCCAAGATCGACTTCCATGTTATTCCTTTCTTGTGTATCATGTATCTGCTCGCCTTTCTCGGTATGCCTCATCCCAGTGCGCTGTCGCAAACAAAAAACTAACCAGTCGCGCAATACAGACCGTGTAAACATTGCCAATGCCGATGTATTTGGTCTCTCCGAGGAGCTCGGTCTTGAAAAGACGGAATACAACACCGCGCTCGTCGTTTTCTTCGTGCCCTACATCCTCTTCGAGATCCCCTCCAACATCCTCCTCAAGCGCTTCAAGCCCCATGTCTGGCTGAGTCTCAACATGTTCCTCTTCGGCCTGACCACTCTGCTCCAAGGTCTGGTTCAGAACTACAGCGGGTTAATCGCGACACGTTTCTTCCTTGGTCTTTTTGAGACGGGCATGTTTCCCGGTGGTAAGTCAGCCCGACCTCTTGAGACACAGCGCATAGACACTAACACTTATACGCAGCCTTCTACCTCATCGGCATGTGGTACCGCCGACACGAGGCCCAGCGCCGCTACTCCTTCTTCTTCAACAGCACCACCCTCGCCGGCGCGTTCGGCGGTCTTCTCGCCGCCGCCATCGGCAAGATGAGTGGCGTGCGTGGCTACGCTGGCTGGCGCTGGATCTTCATCCTCGAGGGCGGCCTAACTGTCTTTGCCAGTCTCTTCTTCTACTTCCTTCTACCCAACTTTCCTGAGCAGGCGAAGTGGCTCACCCCAGAGGAGAAGGACTACGTCACGGCACGGCTGCGCGCCGATCAGGGCCACGCCGGCGCCGAGCGCAAGACCACTTTCGGCGACGCTCTCAACGTGCTCAAGGACTACAAGATCATCATCGGTGGCTTCATGTACTTCGGTCTTATTGTCCCCGCGTACGGATACGCTTACTTTGCGCCTGGTATCATCAAGACGTACGGCTACAGTCCCATTCAGACACAGCTTTACAGTGTTCCTCCGTGGGCTGCTGCTTTCGCATTCTCTCTATGTGTGGCGTTCGCATCCGACAAGCTTAGACACAGAGCATCCTTTGCCATCTTTGCAATTCTCGTTGCCATCGCCGGTTTCGCTACCCTCATTTCTGTCCATGACAACCACAAGGTCCAATATGGCGCCCTATTCCTCGTCACCATGGGCGCATATACTGCTATGCCCATCATTGTGTGCTGGTTCAACATGAACCTGGGAGGCCACAGGAGAAGAAGCATCGGTAGCGCATGGCAAGTTGGTTTCGGAAACATTGGTGGTATCATCGCTGTGTATGCCTTCTTGCAAAAGGATGCGCCCAAGTTCATTAGGGGTTACTCCATCTGCATTGCCTTTACGATCCTGGCAATTATCGCGTGTATCACATACGCCTTCGTGGTGGTGTACGAGAACAAGAGGAGAGATGCGAACCCACCAGAGAGAGAACTTACGGATGATGAGAAGGCTGAGCTAGGCGATAATGCGCCGACATACAGATATCTGCTGTAAAAATGGTTAAGCATGTGGTTGTGGCCCCAAAAGTTAGGATAGCCAATTGTTTTGTTTTGATACCCATTAACGATTAATGAAAACGGGGTTCATGTCGTATTTGCTGGATCGTCTCTTTGATGTGACTTGCCACTGAACTGGGCCTGTATGGTAGAGGTGTGAATCATCATTCTGCATGTTTCTTGAAATAAGAAGAATATCGACTTATATTCACGGCATGGGGCGTGTAAATTCGTATGGTAGTGCTTAAAGGAGCCTTCTCAGTGGCGCTTCAGTCACTTCCACACATCAGAATACACATAAGAGGAATGATATTTGAGTGCAGTAGATTACACTGAAAGGATATAACGAGAGCAGAATCTCTTCTTACTCAGATATGTATGATATGTGTATGTTTATTTTAATACCTTACACTTAAAGGTGCATTCTCCAGCACCCAACCTTAGCCGTGCTATTTCCATCCATAGCTGGCTGCCCCTCCTCTGGGCGCGCCCTTCACTAAGGACATTTCTCCATCAACCCCACCAAAGCACTACCAAGATCTAGATAAATCGATTCCCGCGCCTTTCTCAATTGCTTCGTGATACAAGTCTGATTCTTTTTTAAATATAAGAGGGTATCTACAGCCAGTCATACAGTCATTTCTTTACTATACATATCCAATGGCAACAGTTCGACATGCCCGTCGGGAGGGTAAGTGCCAACATACAGCTTCTTAGAAGTCGTCATAATGCTAACACCAGCTTTACCACAGACGCTCCCGTGATTCTGCAGCTCATTCAGGAGCTTGCCGATTACGAGAAGGAACCCGACGCCAACAAGGCGACCGTTGAGACCATCCAGGCCACAGTCGCCTTTGCGCCCTCCGATTCCCCCAACGCCGACCCCTCCATCATCCCCGCCACTGAGCCCATCTCGCCAACGAAGCCCGCCCGATGCCTCCTCGCGATTTCCCCCGAGGGTGAGGCCGTGGGCATGGCACTATACTTCTACAACTACAGCACGTGGCGTGCGCGCGCAGGCATCTATCTCGAGGACCTGTTTGTGCGAGATTCGGCGCGTGGAAAGGGATATGGAAAGAAGCTGCTGAGCACTCTGGCCAAGCAGGTCGTCGCTATGGACGGAGGTCGACTCGACTGGGTGGTGCTCAAGTGGAACGAGCCCAGTATTAAGTTCTATGAGAGCATTGGTGCCTACAAGATGGACGACTGGGTCGGTATGCGAGTAGACGGCGAGGGTCTAAACAAGCTCGCAAGCTTGACGGATTGATAGACCGAATAAGAAGAAACATGAAGCTCATAACCTTGGATGGCTGCGAACATGTGAATGCTATCGTTATGGCGTAACGTTAGATTAAGGATGGGTCTCGGGCTCAGTCTCAGGATCAGACTCGAGGGCTTCCTGAGATTGGGGGCGATCCTTTAACTTCTTACCCATTGCATTAACGCCCTCGAAAATTTCAAGTTGCGCCCTCGAAGCAGGAACAACGGAAATAGGCAAGGCGCCGAATTCAAAAGCTTTCTTTTTCATCTTTGGTTTTTGGTCTGAGGCCTCCCTGGGGGTGAACTGCCAGACTCGCTGATAAGCACGGCGAAACCATCTCGGCGTCAGTTCCTTATGCTCAATTCGCGATTGATATGGGTGTTTCTCCCTGTCCCGACCGACGAAAGAGAATGCTGTGTGTGGACTCTTGCGCTCGATTCTGTTCGTAGGTTGAGTAGCGAAACTCTCCCAGTTCCAGTCCAAAGTCGACAACTTGGAGTCTTCAGCAAGCACAGCTTTCGCAGATGGCCGTCTCTGTGGAATCTGCCATTGCTCGTCTTCCTCTTGAGCGCCCTTGCTCAGCCGACCGAGAAGTTCCCATTCTTCGTTGTTGACTGGAGGCATTATCTTGTCAGCGGCACGCCTCCAGAAGCGGGCTCGTTTGGCCTGGCAGACATTTTCGGTAGGCGGTTGTCCCCATATGTTCTTTGCGGGTATATCCTTGTCAGGGTTGAGACTCTTGATCGGACGTTTCGGCCATGCTAAAACTGCCGATTCTTGAAGTGCTTTCTGACTCTGGAGTAGCGTGTTCAGTTTCTCTGTATCCCATTTATGATAGAATGCAGGCCGAAGAGGCTTCGGCTCGCGTTTAGCTCGAGGAGAAATGGGCTTTTTCTCAATCTCGTCACTTGGTGTGGGTTCCGCGCTTTTGGCCTGTTGCTCGTTCGGCGAGGATTCAACTTCTGTTGTAGCTTCGGCAGTTTCGGTCGGGTTGGCCTCGGGAGACTTGGCATTTGATTCAACATCTTTAATCAACATCTCCAGATCATCTGAATTGCTAGGAATCTCGGCTTTCGTAGGATCCTCAAGCTTCACATAGTCAGAGAGAAGACTTCGTCTTCGAGCTCCAGCTCTGCCGAAAGCTTTCATCATCAAACTTTCCATGCGAAACGACTCCCCGCTGTTGGCTGCTCTCAAATGGCGCAGTGTTTTAGTACCCTGGGCAAGGTGCTTGTCTCGTAATCTATCATTCTTGCGGTGGTTGCGAAATCGGGTTTGAATCTGTGTGTGGATCGCTGGTCGGATCGCTGGAGGCAGATATGAGGTTTCGCGGAGAATGTGTCGATATATATGAAGTGGTGGGAGGAAGTGGGGGATCGCGGCATGTGGACGAGGCATTATGGCGGCATTTGTGGTGAAATGGGGCAAGAGATAGAGGTTCAAGACATTGCGAAAGGATTGTAAAGGGAAATGTCAGTTGTTGAACTAGGTAACTCTTCGAGCTTGAAGTATCCAGATATAATTTTCAGCATCAATTGGTAAGTTTGTGCGGTAAAACACCGGGTCAAGGTTGATCAGGATCATGGTCAATTGAGTGAACACCGGTGCTTCACTCGGGTGGAAGCTGATATACATAAATGTGCAAGTCTATCACTACTATCACAAGTTTCTTTCAGCCTTGTGCTGAGTTCTATCAACATTATTACCCTGAGGACGAAACACCTACGTCAGGGGTGTATTGGGTCATATTGAGACCAAAACACCATCATGATCACTCGAGGTCTACCGAAGGTCCACTCGAGGGTACCTTGCGCATAGCAACCAAGAGCTTGAGCAATGTACCTTGGCTCTAGAACAAGCCTTACACAATTATGTCGGCGTGTTATGGCTGTGCGGATCTGTGCAATTGACATTGCTACAAGTACCTTGTTGTGCATAATTGAACAAAGCCTGGCCGTGAAATATGTCGGCCCTCAACAAGTGGTTGCATTAGTGGCCTGGGAAATCACGCGTCGTCTGAGATTCAATGGTCGCGAATGTCATGAGCTTGCACAAAGTTGGTCCACCAAATGGCCTAATAAGAAGCCCGCAAAGCACAACTGGCCTGTGGTCACTGTTAAGGTCACTGCAGCAGGGCCAAGTCACTTGTTAGCGGGCCTCATTATGAGTACATCGAGAAGAAGCGAGGCTTGGCTCGTGCGTTCACGGCCTTTACGCGCTCTACACGCTCAGCGCGCGAGACACGCAAGGGAGCGCGATGAGCCACGAAACAGACACGTCTCGATTAATTGAACGCATCTTTTTTCCTTGTCCCGTTCACGTTCGTCAGCCGAGGGATCGGAAGCTTGCTGCAAGTCACAAACCAAGAGGTCACTTTGACGTGCATATGCTTAGCACAGCCAAGTACTTTATGTAGAATTACCCCAACTCGAGCATCAGATTATCCCGCCTTTATCTACAGCTGCATTGGCACTACAGCATCTCCCTTTTACATACACCTAGCTACAGGTCGCATTTCATCTCTTTCTGCTTTCATCCTCACTACACTCTCCCTACACAAGCTCAATTGAAAGCATCGAGTAAAGATCTCAAGTACCTCTTCACCGGGCCAACTGAACTATAGGTGGCTCATTACGCAGAATCCGCTAAAGGACTGGCTCTCAGCGTCCTCCCCGCTCGCTTCCGGGTCGCCTTCCAGGTACCTGAGACCCTGGTCAACCTGCATCTCACCTGCACAACTCCGCCCTGGCCCGCCCAATACAGCGCTATCTCGAAGTACTCATTTCGTCTCTACTCCATCTTCACTCTGCAACCACCCAGTTTTTGAGCGCACAAAATTACTGAAACTCGACGACGAGGCGCATGGTCGATCCCGGGTAACTGCTTCCAGCTTCGAGCCGCGCTTTTCCCCTACGATACCTTATTATAATCGGCCGTCACAATAGCCTCTTATTCCACCTTTGCGCGTCTCCCTATCGATTGTACATACCCGTTGGATCTATCTTTATTTATTGGCGCTGTAATGCTACTCGGCCTTAGACGGACTCACACCATTATATCTCGTCACGACGACTTCTTAATATCACCTTTTGGCGCATCTACTCTATAACACGACATGCCGTCGGCATCTCAATCATCTCAAAAGTCTTTCAACATGAGTCAACAATCACAATCCGGCCTGGGGAACTCCTTCCAGAGAGGTTACAATGTCGAATCTGAAGGCGCCACTATTTACTCGGTACAGAACATCTACTGATTATACTGCTATGCGATCGCTAACGTTCCTTGTGTAGGCGTCTTATTCTGGTGTGGATGTATACGAGATGGAGGTCAACAATATCGCCGTGATGCGCCGTCGCAACGACTCATGGCTTAATGCCACCCAGATCCTGAAGGTCGCCGGAGTTGATAAAGGAAAGCGCACCAAAATACTTGAGAAAGAAATCCAGACGGGCGAGCACGAAAAGGTTCAGGGTGGTTATGGAAAATACCAGGGTACTTGGATCAAATTCGACCGCGGCGTACAAGTCTGCCGCCAATACGGAGTTGAGGAGCTTCTGCGCCCACTCTTGACATACGATATGGGTCAAGACGGAGGTGTTGCTGGCCAAGGCGATTTCAACACACCTACTAAGGAACAAGCTATGGCTGCACAAAGGAAACGACTGTACAATCAAAGCGCGGACGGGAGACCCAATGGCATTAGTGGGACCTTCTTCAAGAACATCTCGACCACTGCCTCACATGCCGTTGCGGCCATTAGTAAAGCTCGCTTCGACTCACCTGGCCCTCGAAGCCGCAATGGTCCTTCAAGAGCAGCCTCTTTCAGCCGTCAAGCTTCAATGCAAAATGGTGATGATTTTCCTAGTAACTCGCAGCAGAGTTTTGCCTCGGACTATGGACAGCAAGTCGACTCGGCATACTCCACACAACAAGTTAACAACTCTGTGCAAATCACCGAGACAGAGCCTCCCCGGAAACGCCAACGAGTCACCATGACACCTGCCGAAAGCTTCACTGGTGGATATGGGTCGAATATGGATATGTACGCGGCGGCCTTCCCTGGCTCACCAACCGAACCTAATGAGTCGTTTATGTACACCCAAAACACTATTCAAGATCGATCACCCGTTGAGGAAGGCAACGGGCCTTTGCCTCCCCTCCCCTACGAGATGTCCCCAGATATTGAAATGAAGCGTAACATGCTGATGAGCTTGTTTCTGGAAGCACCCGGCACCGACCCTACAAAGCATGATATGCTCCGTACTTACACGCCGTTGGAACTAGATATGCCCATCGATCTGCAGAGCCACACTGCTCTCCACTGGGCTGCCACACTAGCTCGCATGCCTCTTCTACGCGCCCTGATTGCCGCTGGTGCTTCTCCAGCCCGCGTGAACGCCTCAGGCGAAACAGCCTTAATGCGTGCTTGCTTGGTAACAAATTCACAAGACCACAACTCGTTCCCTGATCTCCTGGAGGTTTTGGGTGGTACGATAGAGGCTCGTGATCACAAGGGACGGACTGTTCTTCACCATATCGCAGTTACCAGCGCCGTCAAGGGACGAAACGCCGCAAGCCGATATTACCTCGAGAGTCTTCTAGAGTGGGTTGTGAGGCAAGGTAGTGCGCCTAACAGCCAAAATACTCAAACAAATGGAAATGGCTCACAGGCAGCCAGCCCAAAGATGGGCATTGCGCGCTTCATGAGCGAGATAGTCAATGCTCAGGACAGCGTAGGCGACACAGCCCTGAATATTGCCTCAAGGATCGGAAATCGCAGCATTATTTCACAGCTATTAGAGGTCGGCGCTGACCCTAACATCGCAAATCGTGTTGGTCTTCGACCTCTTGACTTTGGTATCGGTAGCGAGAATGCTGAGGAGAAGACGAACGGCGAAGTCAATACCGAAAAGAACGGTACAACAGGAGCAAACCAACGCAGCCGAGAGAGCAGTGATGAGATCGTTGCCTGTAAGTTTATCACAACCTCCCTGAAACGCAAACGTGTTGCTAACTTTCCCAGCCATCTCCCATCTCCTGACAGAAACAGGCTCAGCCTTCCAAAATGAGATGAAGGCCAAGCAATCTTCCCTGGACACTCTTCACAGCACGCTCCGCACTACATCAACACAACTCGGTGAGGCTAGGCGAAGTCTTGAGCATCTGAGTGCCACACTTAAGAAGCAGCAATTAGCTCGAAACAAGGTTGCCAACCTATCACACGCCCGAGAGCACGAGCAAGTAAGCCTTATGCAGGAGCAGTCCCGAGCATCTCAGCCCAACCCTTCGTCGTCCTGGGAAACAGAGCTATCAGCTATGCTTGAAGCTGCCGATGACACATCAGGCGGAGATTCCAGCGGTGAGGGTCTTCTCCCTTCTGCAGCAGTTCTCCGCGCTCGCATACGTGCTGTGGAGGGACGTCGCGAGATGACCCGTAAGATGGTGGCGGCCCTAAAAGGGCGAAGCCGTGATAGCGAAGTCAAGTATCGCCGCGTGGTGGCCCTCTGCACCGGAGTCCAAGAAGACGAAGTTGACGCTGTTATCGATGGTCTACTTAAGGCTGTGGAGAGCGAACACGAAGAGCTCGAGATCAACCGTGTCAGGCGTTTCCTTGGTGGAGTTGAGGGTGTTGTGCACTAGTACCACTCCTCAGGACCTCCATCTTAATGGCTGCGCGGCACGTTGCAGCCTCTGCATACTCTAATGACTACATTTCCTGTACGATTCCGGTTTTTACTTGTACAAGGTGCTTTTGATACCCACTGAGCCCGAAAAGCACCCCTTGCTCGTGGTGGATTAGAACGATGGGCGTTTTGTTATACTTATATCTGGCATGGTTGCCATACTTTCATCCTAGTTTGTCGCTATTATCGGTTCGAGTTCTACTGATCAGACGTCTTTTTGTCTATGAGAACTGGTGGTTGGGCGATTGTTTATAGGTGGGAAGAGATCTGAACTTGAAGAGGGAGGGAAGCGGATAGCTTATGGGTGTTCTTGACGAGCAATGGTGTATAATAAATACATGACACGAAGAGCGTCGATTCTATTGATATATATCTTATTGTACTGTTGCAAAATGTAAATGCTTTATTCTGTGAATGAAGAGATATGTGGAGGTTGGATCTGCTCCATGATGAGAAACGCCTATTTGTGGCCCAAGTCAAAACTCCAAACACCGTGCAATGCTATGCAATATGTAGAACTGTTCTATAAACTTGTTTAGTCCATCTGGACTAAGATCCGAGACAATCTTTCGGATTATCCGCCATGTTTACGCCACACCGTTGCGGTACACGCCCTCCCATCGTTCCTCAACGCCGCCAACTTTGCTCTTCAGGGCATTGATTTCGGCATCCAACTCGTCCATGTTCCTCGATAGAGCACTGACCTCTTCAAAACGTCGTGACCCCTGTGCAGTCTTGACCATAGACTCGACCATAAATCGCTGCTCTTCCAAGACAACTAGTCGTTCGCGAAGTTCCTTCTCTTCTGCCTCGAGCTGACTAACAACTGTACTTCCTTCACTAGGCGCCTGTGACGAAGTCTCGGTATCCGCAAGTTCTGAGTGTCGAAGACTAGATCCGGAGTGGTGATGAGAGGCGAGAAGTCGCGAGGTGGAAACGGCTGTAGACGACGCGGATGAGCGTGAGCGGAGCATCTGAGGGAGGCTCTTAAGAGGAAGCATGTTCGTATGAAGGAAGCCGCTAGCATATGTGTAAACTGCCGATTGGAGACGTCGTTGTGTTGCGTTCTCGGTAGGGAGGTCACGCAGACGTTTCGCAGCAGTGCCATATTTCGCAAAGCTATCGACCAATCGCTTTCGAATCTTGGCCGCTTCCTGTATCTGCGCGTGTGTCGCTGGAGGTTTGTTGAGGTCTATTTCTCCGCTTTCCTTTTTCTCCGGCTGCAAATTCAACAGCACACGGTGAAAAGAGGGGAGAAGCTGTTGAATACCACGTTCGAACTGCCTTAGGGTCTCATATGCTCGCTGATCTGCAGGTTTATGCTGTAATGAAGCTGCAAAGTCACGGGCAGAGAAGATGGTATGTTTGCAGTCGCGGCACATTCGAATGTCTATACCAACCTGCCCAGGGCTGGCTGTTGATGGGGGTTTCTCCGTTGCTGAGGGTGATTGTGTCGGCCCGTTGGCGTCGCTTGATACGTTGAGGCCTACTTCTGAAGAGCATGCCGTTTGGGGGTCACCACAGACGACACGGCCACATATACGACAGTGATGTCTTCTAAACGTCCAGGACCCAAATTCTTGCTGACAGAATGGGCATTTCGGAACAGTCGCATCTTCCTCCCACGTAACAACGGATTGTTCTATAAGTTTGCGAGGGTTCTTCTGCCCCGCTAATGAAGTGACTGGACCAAGTAATGAGCCGTTCGATTGAGTGAGCTTTTCGGGCGGATTCGCCAATAATTTTGTGAGTTTAGTTAATCGTTTTTCGAGCCGTGAAATTTCCAAGTTCTGTCGCTCGACCTTTTTTCTTCTTATTTCCGCGAACATGCTGGTATGATCTGTCAAGACGCCGTGATGGTCGTTATATCCTTCTCTTGATTTGAAGCATGTCTCGCATACTCGTGCCCAGTAACCACGAACCGGTTCGTGTTTTGCACTGCGGCTTAACTTCATCTGATACATTGTATGTTCTTCGCAGAATAGCCGTCCACAATGCCTGCAGTTGATGCTTCCATTCAACGGTCCCAGACTCTTTCCGCATGTCGGGTCGGTACATAAATCATAACTTGTTGATCGTTGCCAGTGCTGTCGCGTGATGAGCTCGTCGGGGTCAATGGGACCTTCGAGGGGATTCTTTCCCGCAGCAACAGACGGAGTGATGACGGGTGCTGATTCGTTTGATTCGAATACATCGAGACCTCTTAGTTTTTGGTTTATAAGTGAGAGCGGTTGGAACTTTTTGGCCTTGAGAACCTGCTTGTCAAACCACGTCTTGACTTCATCCTGCTCCTCCTCTGGTAGTTCTTGGTGATTGTCGTCGATGTGTCGATTGAGTTGCAGGAGAGTCATCTATTACCGTTCAGGTCAGTATTCAGTCTTGGGACATCCATACAGTAACACCATACCATTTCCTCGTTACATATTGGACAGACAAGTGCGCCGCCATCAGCGGGGCCACCCTTCCCTTGAGCTCCAACGCTGATGCTGTTGCCAATGTCCCGGCCCTGAATATCCGGTGGGATTCCACTTGTAGACGGCGATATCGAAGATGAAGCTATCGAGATACTGCTTTCGGAAGCTGCTAGTGGACTTGCAACTCGTGGCGCATTCGTAATCGGAGGTGTCGGGGGAGCCAGACCCTTGCCGCTGCCGAGGACACGGCCGCCGCCTAGTTTGCGGCCCGACATGATGAAGTGTTGTCAAAAAGACAGAGTCGAATAGGAAGAGAGAAAGAGTGCGACCGCAGTTGGTCGAGCTCCGCCTCGAGCTGCACCGCCTTGGGAAGGATGTAGGTAGGAAGTAAGATGGTGGATTGAGGGGAGACAGGATGGCCTGGGCTGTCAGTGAGTGAGGTACCATTGGATGCTCAGTGCTCATGCCAGATAAAGAGGTACCTTGGCCTCGGCGCTTTGGAGGCGGTGAACAAAGGTACAGCTGTAGCATGCGTCATTCTATCCCCAGATTGGTTAGTCCGTATTCGCTTCCTCCCGTTCCCCGTCGTGTCTTATCGCAACCCTTGCAGCTTCGATAAGAGTCAACCGTCCTTTGTCACTTTTAATTCCTTTCCCGACCTTAGTTGACGGGGAAAATGACCCCCATTCAGAACCCAGCATCAGCCCAGCCGGCGCTGGCATCTCCGGCATCTCCCCCAGAATCTTCTACTCCATCTTCCGACTCTTCTTCCTCTGCTCGCGTTCCTGTTCCTCCCTCCTCCGACTCAGTAGCAATGGCCAAGACATACCCTCCTGTGCAGCCTGGAGGCAGTTTGATCCTGGCATGGCAAATCAAGCACAAGAAGGTGCTTGTTGTTGGCGGTGGTGAGGTACGTCTGATTCATCATCACATGCTGCGCCGAGTCTCGGAGCTTTTGATCCCTGAGCCGCTCGTCGCCACGATGCTATCGCGCAATCACTTATGACTATATCTGACAACTTTTTCTAGGTCGCTGCTGGTCGGATCCTCAACTGCCTCAACGCCGACGCCAACGTCACTGTCGTGTGCCCCAAGTCCGGCCTCAACCCCGAAGTCGCCTTTCGAGTTAGCGAAGGTCAAGTCGCCCACGTCGATCGATTATTCGAACCCGAAGACCTCGATGGAGCTAGCATGGTCCTCGTCGCCATTGATGATCCCGCCGCCTCAACAGTCATCTGGAAGTTGTGCAAGGAGCGAAGGGTTCCTGCCAACATTGCCGACGTGCCCCCAGAATGCGATTTCTACTTTGGCAGTATTCACCGCGATGGGCCGTTACAGATTATGGTTAGCACCAACGGCAAGGGGCCGAGATTAGCGGCAGCCATTCGACAGTTCATCGCCAAGCAACTTCCCAAGAACGCTGGCAACGCTATTGAGACTATTGGCGAGCTGAGGCTCAGGTTAAGAAAGATGGCCCCTAAGCCTGAAGATGGACCCAAGCGAATGCTTTGGTAAGATTTACACGAACATTCCCGTATGAGGTTTTACTAACAAAGTTGATGTCAGGATGTCGAAGGTTAGCGATACCTACAAATGGGACGAGATGTGCGGCCTCACAGACGAAGATATGGACAACCTCCTTCTTTTCTATCCTCCCAACAAAGTTCCCGCCATGGATGTCTTGGTGGCTCTCCGTGGAGGCGTCGACCTTAAGAAACTCGATGTATTCGATGGTTCATTCGGCTTCAGCGTCGGCGCGTAGACAACACATACGGTGGGGAATATGGAGCAGGTGACGTTGCTTGATAGGCGCTGGGAAACTTGTACGATTTTCTTTGGATGAAGGTGCATATACGGATTGGAATATTTTGGCTACGCCTTGTGTTATATGAGGAAGATGCTTTCACGGCACTGTTTTGCTTGGAGATTGGACCCTCAACATTATTGTAGTCCTTCCAGCATTCGCGGAATCATTGGGGATGGTAGAACATTATTGCAGATTGTTGTCTTTGTAAAATTTTGAGTCAATACATTACCAGGTTTATTTACCCAGACCATTAATCCCGAGACACGTCGGCAGTTGGTGACATGGGGTTAATGGGTCAGACTGTCAGACCGCAAAATACGCCGCACCGGGATTTGCTTGGCAATTGTCACGTAGTAAGCACTTAACAGTAACCTTCAAGTGATCATTAATTTTCATATTCTTTTTTTGAGTCGAGGTTTTTTCACTCGACTTTAAGTTGATCTATTCTATGTCGTCATGCATCATAATTTTGGTATCATGAAAGCTTTTACAGCTTGAGAACAACCTGGTTGCTAGCGCTCTTCTCCTTCTCGTCACCGAAGACATCAATGTCCCAATCGGGCTTGTCTGAATGGTTGTTAATACATGACCTTGGAGCCAAAGCTAGTGGAAATTGTGAAAACTTACAGGTCTTGGGGATGTTAAATCGCTGGGGCTTCTCGCCGAACTTGGCGAGCTCCTTGATAGCCTCCTCGTCGAGCTCAACCTCCTCGAAGTTGCTGCGGATACGAGAGGGGGTGACGGACTTGGGGATGACGATGTGGTTGTCGAGGGTGGACCAGGCGAGGATGACCTGGGCGGGAGTGACCTCCTTGCCCTTGGACTTGGTGAGGCGCTCGGCGACGGCCTTGACCTCGGGGGTGTTGATGAGGAGAGGCTCGCCCCATGAGTTGTTGCCGAAGGCGGAGTAGGCAGTCAGGTAGATGCCCTTCTCCTTCTGGTATGCGACGAGCTCGGGCTGGGGGAGACGGGGGTGGCGCTCGATCTGGTTGATGGCGGGGGTGACGCCGGTGTCCTTGATGATGGTCTCGAGCTGGCGGGAGGGTTAGCTATGTGGTGATGGGACGGCTGAGGGGTGTTCAAAGCTTACCATCTCCTTGTTGAAGTTGGAGACACCGATAGAGCGAACCTTCTCCTTGGGCAGCTTGGTAACGGCCTCCCAAGTCTGGGACAGAGTGACGCCCTGGTCAAGAGCAGTCTTACCGTCTTCGCCCTCCTTGAGGGGGAAGAGCTCGTTGCCGTTCTTGAAAGCAACAGGCCAGTGGATCAACCAGAGCTATGTTTGGTTAGCAATGCACTCAAAGGGGCAATCGTCTTCAACTCACGTCAAGGTACTCAAGGCCAAGCTCCTCGAGGGAGTCGTCAAGGGCGCCGGCAACCTCCTCGGGGCGGTGCTTGTTGTTCCAGAGCTTTCCAGTGATGAAGATGTCCTCACGCTTGAGGCCATCGACCTCGCTAATGGCCTTCTTGATACCCTCACCAACCTCACGCTGGTTCTGGTAGATCTTGGCAAGATCGAGGTGGCGGTAGCCGGCCTTAAGGGCCTCGTAGACACCGTTGCCAACCTCACCGGGGGCCGCCTGCCAGGTGCCGTAGCCGATCTGGGGGATCTTGTAGCCCGAGTTGAGGGTGACTGTTCGACCGAAAGACATGATTGCGGTATATGTTTTTAGTGTGGGGGGGTGTTATGGGAGATATGGATTGTTTGAGTGGGAATAGAGAGGGAAGAAGGAGAGGAAAGGCCGAGTAGAGAAGAGTGGATGAAGGGTTTATAAGAGGAGTTGCGAGCTTGACGTGGACTTGTTACGACACCAGCTGAGGAGCCAACATTAATACTGTATCCACATTTAACAGCTTCTCCCAACGTGTATGTACTGTAATGCAATGTGTTTGCCTGCTTGCGTTTCTTGTCTCGAGAACCCTGGTGGTGACGGATGTCCCTTTTCTTCTCCACCACCACCACAAGCTACACGATAGACCTTGCAGACCTTGTACTACTTGCAAGCCATGATGCCGAATTGGGCAGCTCCGAAGGCCATAGCGAGCCACTGATTCGTCAAACCAGTCGTCCATCTCGAAGCTTCTACAAAACACCAACCACAGGCTGTCGTACCTATCACCAACTGGCAACTGGGCCATTGACATTGACATCAACACGCGGGGCGAAAAGGAGCCCCACGTTTAGCTAACTCCATCCTCAAATGAGATCATCAGCCCCGTAAATGAACTAAGAGGAACTCCAAAAAAGCCCGCATATTTGTCTCTAGCGTCTGTTGTCGCGATGCGCGTGAGGATGATATCAGCGAGTCCGTCTTTTTTTTTCCTTTCTCTTAATTGCCCGTGGGGTTTGCCTGCTTTTCGGTCTAGCTACCCCGAGTCAGTAACTACCCAAGATGCCACTTACTGGTAGTCAATCCGCAATTGTCATTGGTACGGCTGTAGTTTGTGGTCTCTGACTGGAGAAGAATGCGCGGACGTTATTTGTGATGTTCTTTGTTTGTCATGAGGGGTTGAGTTGAGGGGGACATTCAACTCATGATGTCCGTTTTTTTTCCTTGGGGCAAATATTGGGTGCCATAGCCTGCCTCTTTTACAGTAATTCGCCTTCAACTAATCCAGTATTTATTTTCACTTGAAAGGGGTTTTCCCAACTGCATAATGTCGTCAATCTCTTCCCAGAAATTGTCATTGTGCCTTAATCCCGCATCACATCAACGTCGTGTAACCCATCATACATTACTAAGAGATCTCATCATCGTAGCCTCAACTTCACGAATGCGACATACCATGGAGGTATTATGTGATCCTCCGTTATGATAGCCATTTAGAGCCCAGAGAGGATTGGGAATGAACACCTACCCTAATACTATAACCCGATTGGACATTTGAACTAAACCTATGCAATATAAACCTATGACGGAACGGCTAAGCACTTAGACTTCATATCAACAACCTGACTGAATTAATAGTTAAGAAGATCGCCTCTCAGATTAATAAATGGGTCAGGACTAGTGTTTAGGATTGAAGACAATACATACGACAACAATCCAGGAGATCACACGGCACATGAAGAAGCATATAAACATAGTAGTAATAAAGCAATCACTTCTTGATGACCATCGCATGCAAGTAAAATTGAAACAAACACAACCTGTGTAACTACCCCTTCTCAATGCCATCTAACCTAACATCGTCTCAACAAACAATTACCAAAATACTATATCCAACCCGTCATCTCACCTCTGTCGATACCAGGCCTTCACAAGATCAAAGGTGAGATTCCTATGGGCCAAGAATCCCCGCCACTTGACAATCTGACGATCAGGAATAGGATGATTGGCGCCTTTTCCATGAGGACGGTTAATTACAAAGGCGCTCACCACAGACTCCGGCCATCGACAACCGGCTGTATGAATGTAACGATGATGCGACCCACCGCCAGGTAAAACGTTGAAGCCGATTGCTTTGATTGCGTCTTCCATCGCCTGCCATCGAATATCCGGTAGCTTCTGTTTTCCCCTTTGGCCTGTTCTCGTTGTGTATCTGATGTCTCCCACGAGGACTCGCCTCCATGCATCCCAGCAGTGCTTGTTAAGTATTCCCTTTGGCCTTCCATCCGGTGCAACCAAGGGTGACTGCGGTTGAGCTGGCGGAGTTTGATCAGGTGGCTGTTGTTGTACGGGTTGAGGTTGAAGTGCTGGCTGAGGTTGAGGCCCGGGTTGCGGTTGAGGTTCGAGTTGAAGCTCACCAATCGCTGGCAATACAAGATCCTCAACGGCTTCAAGGTCTCCTGTGCCAGTTGCCGGCATTTCAGTGTCCTCGTCAAGTCCGAGGTCTCCTGTGTTCTTTTCTGTGGGAGCTGTCGCGGCGGCTTGTTGCAAAGGGGCATCTCGCATGTCTACATAGCCCGGCTCAGAGTTGAGCTGTTTTTCCCTTTGCAGCCTTTGTCGACGTTTTTCCCTCCTCTTCTGTTGGCCCTTTTCATATCGATGTTTCCGGATGGAGTCTATAGCTTTGAACCTGGAAACTTCATCTGTTATGAAGTCAAACTGATCTGTCTGGACATTCTGCTTTCCTTGCAACTTCTTCTTCCAGGCATTATTGTATTCTTGCTTGTATTCTTTCTGGCGTTTCGACAAAATCTTCCTCAGATCCAACCAGATTTCTTTGGATTCCTCTCTTTCCTCCTTCGAGTCCTGGGCTTGCGCATCTTCAGGCTGCTCGTTGTTGCTGAAGACCCAATCGTTCTCATTGATACCCATATGCGTCCTCAGACGTTCTAGGACCTTGTCATCGGCCTGAAACACGGGTTTCAATTTATCTTCTGGCTTTTTCGGCTTTTTCGGCTTTTTCGGATCTTCTGGATCGAGTTTACCCCATTTGTTGCAGCCATGCTCTACGTTACCCTCGTTGAGCGGTACGATCAATGTTTTCAGGATAGATGCGCCAAAACGCTTGATGTCGGTTTTTGCCTTACCGAAACTTTCCTCCGGTTTCTTGCCATAACCCTGCATCTCATCAAGGAAGCGATATACACGCTCTCTCCGCTTAGCGGGCATATGAGGCAGTGAGCAATCACCAAGGGCAAGGATGTCGTAAGACGAGTACTTCTCTAGCATGTCAGAGTATATTCTTCGGTGCTCCAGTTCCCACTTGTCAGTCATACGTCGCCTGCCCAAGTTATGGGGCTTGATCAATGACAGGTGCTCTGCGATATCCGCGAGGACGTTCAAGCCACTGAGTGTTGTCTTGATCAGACCGGAGAATGTTTTCTCCTCTTCGTCTTCGCCCTCACAATCCTCGATGTGTCTCAGTATTCGGGATGTCGTCTTTCGCATCCCGACGTACATTGAAGAAGACTTGTTCGAGATGAAGTTTTCGATGAGCTCAGCCACCATACGAGAAGGTTGAAGCCGCTCGCTCTTCATTGTCTGGTCCCGAATCTTGAGGGGAATATCTTGGCTGTCGTAATACTCATGAACTTTATTCAAGTACTTGGTATTAGGCCCGCCAAAAGCATTGATGTGCCAAATATCACGGGTAGACTGTGAAGCCGCATGAATCGCTCTCTTGCGAAATTCGAAAACGAAGAAAGCAGCCGCGTATCGCACCAATATCTGCACTTCCCTATGTCGCTTGTCCCACTGATCTGTACCCAGCGGTCCACCACAAGGCATCAATAAACTTGGGTTTGCGTTGCCAGTGGATCCATTTCCAGAGTTTGCCCGTGCCGCCACATTGATGACACTCAAATAAAAGCTTTCAAGGTCCTGCAAAGCTTCAGAAATCGTATTCCAAATAAAGAATTCGAAGAAGGCTCTTCGAAGTACGTTCCTCGTGCAATCGAAATACAGATCGTGACGAACGGCATCCGTTTCATATAACCTTATATGGTGCCCTCGATCGTCTGAACCGTATTCGTTGCGGATGTTGGTCCAGTGGTGCTCTTTTTGCTCCATGATAAGATTGACGAAATAATCTGGTTCGTCAAACAATCTTCTGATGTGCTCCTCGGCATTGAGTTTCTTTGTCGCAAGTATGCCAATATATCTTTTGAACTCGATAGCTTCAGAATCCAATTCATATTGTCTTGTTGAGTCCACGTCTTGCCAGGTTTCGGGGTAGTGCTCTGCCTGCAAGTAGTCAATCCCCCGTTTTGCCATCGTCTTGATTTTTAATCGTTCATCTGCGCTGAGGCTACTGTAAGGGTCGACTTCCTTTTCTTTTGCTAAATTAAGCATTTGTTGGCAGAATTTGGTCAAGAAGAGGTATGTGATGACCTGAGTTTGCATGAGAAGCCACGCTTCCATACTACCATACAACATCCCGGAACTTTGCAGGCGATACAGTTTCTTCCTGTCATTAAATGCGACCGTTTCAGAATACTCTTTCTTGTACATGAGTACGGGTTGAAAAGTCGGTGGGGTTTCGACTTCTGGTGTAGGGCCAAAGTTTTCGAAATGGACAAAACAGTAAGGATCGCAGGCACCACATAACAACCGGGTTGTCTTTCCCAAATACGTGCGGTTGCTATCACGCTTAACAAAGGCCTTGGGGAAGAATCGAGCCCGGTAGTATATAAACTTGAGGAGGTACAGTGGATTTGTTAGATCCTCCAGATTGATATGCGGCACCAAGAGGCTAGCTCTCTGCTTCCGTTGGATCCCCTCGACGTCTTGGTTGAACGTGTAGGCTTTTGTCTGTGTCGGTCCTGGTTTCGGTCTAGGTTTCTTCAGCGTCTGAAATTTGTCGTCAGACAGCATAGCTTCGTCGAATTCAGGCCTCAAGTCCCTGTAGTTCCCTCCATGTCGGTAGAGTGGGTAAAATCGGTCTTTCTTTGTAATCCTTTCCCTCTCTTGGCCTGCAGCGCTAAAGTCTAAAGCGAAGGTATCGAGGTCGTTCGAACGGGTCATCGTAATGTTACCATTGGGGTCCAGGTAGAAGTCGCTTTCTATGTTATGAGGCTCTGGCATTTCGTCGTTATATGTGTCCCTGGCCAACTCCCAACTTCTCTCCAGGAATTGTTCAATCGTGAGAGTGTTCCCATCTTCGTCTGTCGTGTCGCCATCTGTGAGTTTGAGGATGGCTTCCTGAATCTCTAGCTCTTTGCCGCTCACAATGTGGTTTAACTTAGTCCACCATTGCCCAACAAGGGCGCCACGTTTGCGCATCTCTTCCTTGAATTCTTCGTGAGGCCTTCCAGGGTCGAATGGTGGCCACACAGATTCCCTCCCGTAACCATGCTGAGCGCATCTCTGGCGAGCGCTTAGCATAGGGCCGCAGCTGTTGTCTACATATAGTTCCACGTTTGGTTCCACGTTTGGTTCCACGTTTGGTTCCACGTTTGGTTCCACGTTTGGTTCCACGTTTGGTTCCACGTTTGGTTCCACGCTTGAATCCTCGTTTGAATCCTCGTTTGGTTCCTCATTCGGATCCTCGTTTGGTTCCATGTTTGGATCCTCATTTGCATCCTTGTTTGAATCCTCGTTTGAATCCTCTTTTGAATCCTCGTTAAGTTCCACGGTTGATTCCACGACTGATTCCACGATTGATTTCACGATCAACTCCACGATTGGTCCCTCGTTCACTTTAAAGTGTTCCTCATTGGCGAGCGACTCGAGTTTCTCATCCATACCAACATATCCATAGCTTGGATCGGTAAACTTGGCATTCTTCCCAAGCCACACAACGTGCATGTGAAATTCCGTGTCCATGAGGGAAAGAAGGAAGTAGGTGGTCAGTAAGGGGGGCAAACTTTTTCGAGCTGTGAGTAGACGAAAAAAATTGTGGTTGCGGTTCTGTGCAGGATGTTGATGTTGTGTCCAGGGAACCTTGGGTTATCTATAGAAGGAAAACTGCGATGCAGCGCCGCATCCTGAACAGCAACGGATTTCACGTTATTCGGCAATCGAGAATTCCAGGCCACAATAGCCCCGAGAAAGAGGAACAAAGAAAAGAATATCGACGTATATGCCTGCTCCAGAGAATAGCTCGAAGCATGCACAGTTGCATCGAGACCAACTTTTGAGCGGCTGGCATACATTGCTTTCCATCGGATTTCCATTGTTGAACCCTTCACTGAGTAGTATCAAGGACTCGGGGGGCCGGGTCTAGAGTTCGTTGAAGGTGAATTCTTTGTCCTCCCTCGCACTCTCGTTTACAGCTCTAGGCCCGCCTGGATAAAAAGCAGATCAGGCGTTTGCACAGCACCTGGATAAAGCCATAATATTGGTTGCCTTTGATATTCTTTGTTGGACAAGATAAGGTGTGGGAGCGTTATAACCCTGAGCTAGAATGAGACCAAAGCTTGAGGTTTTCTCGAGAGTGTCATGACCAATAGTAAGAGACTCGTCAGATAATTGCTCCTTCGTAATGATACTTAGTAATGTAGTATCCGTAAATGTTTGTGAATTTCACATGCCATTGCAGAGAAATGGTTGTATCATCTGATCAGGACCTTGACTCGTAGGCGGATGATAACAATAACATCGTGGCGTTTTATGTTCATGTCGAGAAAGACGATGAACAATCGTGACTGGAAATTCCGAGTTAAATACCTGTCGAGAGCCAAGTTGTTTCAAAATTGCTGTAAGAAAGTGCCGTGGAACAAGGCAAGATCCGGATCTTCAATGTTTAGCTGCTTAGTCATCTCATTTACGCGACATCAGTTGAGCAAGAGCATCAACCACTAACTGCCTGCCCAGGTAAATACCATATCATCTAAATTTCTTTCACGCAAAGATTTCGACATACCAAAAACTTGGTCAAGACGTGTGTTACATATGTGATAGCACTGCGCGCTCGATCAAGGCTCTTATTTGTGTTCACGCGTTGACAAAAACGCGCTGCTGTCGCAATATCCAAACAAAAAAGCATCTCAACGCAAAGCGAGGAAACCGACGATAAGCTAGAAACTTACGAGGACTCGTATCCATGGTCAAGCGAGCATCAATCCATCATTTTATCTAAAGATGGCTCGCTTGAGTGCTCAAGGCTCAGCTGAGGTTCAGCAATCACCCACTCAATCTGTCAATACTGCTACTTCTGATAATGTCAACGACGAAGCAGTCCCTCCATTCTTCAACACAACTTTTTCCACCCACCGCGTTTCACCTTTGCATATTGGCAAAACACGGCTTACCAAGCAGCGACTCGAGGTGGTCGCCAGCCGCCTACGCGACACCCTTGTTGGGGATGTAATTCGTGGCATCCAGCTCAGATTGGAAGCGACAGATACATCCATAGGACAAGTCGGAGCCCTAAAGGGAGTACGAATCGAGTGGTTCCGTGCGAGCACATTCTTGGGAGAAGATGTCAGCAACGATGATCTCGAAGTCCCACGCGGTGACCAAAGCGATCTTCCAGACGACCAGAAGCAAGGACTCTGGATAAGCATAGAACATGAAAATGCTGCCTATGCTGCGATTCTCCTACCTGGTTTCTCCGACTCTTCGAACGTTCGTCAAGAGGAGGATCAAGGCAAATTTCTTCATTTACCACTATTACTGATGCGCATGCCCCAGCAACTAAAGAGCGTCGTAGCAGACTGGCTTGCTGCTTCTTTCGATTGTCGTGTAAGCCGGGTGGCATTGGGAACAAAGACAATTCTGGGCGTTTGGGAGAGCTGGATTGCTAGCAACGGAATCAACGATCGCGGTGCTGATTTCACTATTACTCTCGCATTCAACGCGCCCCTACCAACCAACGATGGCCCGACATCTACCGAAGGTCAACCTCAGGATGAAGAGACGACCACTCCAGGGCTACGCTCTATTGACATTACCATATCTGCTCAAGATCTTAGGCGTTTTGTGCGCGCTGGCGAGAAGAGCCACGCCCCAGACGATGCCTCTTGGCAGGGAGACGCCCGCGAACGCCGTCGACTTGCTGGAGGGAACACAGACGATGGCTGGACTTGGAGAACAAAAGAAAGCTCTGAAACATCACCTTTCACCGAAGCCCTGGGAAGCTATCTACACCATCATCTCGCATTGGACCTCTTTCATCCCAGTGTGCACGTTACCCAGATATCTTGCACCGGGTTCGTGCTTGGACAAGGTCGATTGAAAATCCTAATGTCCGGAGAGGTTAGCCAGCCCCTTTCCCGCGCTGCTTGGTCGCTTGTGGCGCAACTTGGACAAAGAGTCACGGGCGAGCAGTTGCCGCAGGTATTTTCAGCCCAGTTTGGTGGTTGAAGCTGCCCAAGAGTCAGTGCGTTGGTGAACACTCCCAACAGCTATTGACACCTTTTCGGTAAAGGCCGATGCACTAGGAACCAGAGATGGATGTATAGACCCTGGGTGCAATTATTTGCACAGGATGTGCCGATTGTTACAAAGATCAAAGGAGCACAAAGCAATATGCCCAAAAGTCAATAACCTGGTATCAAGATGTCACGAGGATAGATGGGCCAGTACTATTTGCTTCCACGTCTTCCTTTGTTGCACGGGGTCGTCGTTCAATGGAATCGCATCGGGCATTTAGAGAATGACGATGCAGCCTCCTTTGAACGCTGGAGGCGCAATTTTGGTCAAAAACGCGCGCGACGGAACCCGACTTCGTGGCAAGATCTTTTTATTGTGATTTTAGCTACAACGCCATACGGTATTATCGAAGTTCTATCACCAGAGTTTTGCTAAGTTCATTCGTGGAACCAAGTCATCCATCTTCCCGGCCTTGATCTTTCCCTTTCCTGTCAGCATCCTGCAAGATGATTTGAGTTGGGGACCCCATATGACAACGTGCTGACAAGAGCTGGGGCGATGCATTGCAGTCTGTTTCGTCAAGATCCAATACTGCTTGCTAGACTGATTTCGGGGTGTATCTTATTTGTGGTAGGACAAACTGTGGCCTGTGCCCTCTGATTGAGTGCCAACAATTTGACTAAATTCAGCCAAGTCGAAGATCGCGCTCACGCATGCACCCCGAGTGGGGGATGAGTCTGATCGCAAAGCTCAGGTTATTTTGAGGTTGTTGTCTGCAGTTCACGAAATTCGTCCATTCCTCAATGAGTCCTAGACACATGAGGGCAGATAGGTCCCGAGGCAGAGAAGACATCTTCTTCTTTCTTCTACGCGTATGAAACAGACTCATTACCTCAGCCAATGACAACCAACAATCCGAGGTCAAATGCTCGAAAGAGTGCATTTTGCTCATTGCTGGCTGGGCAGCTGACTGGGCCATCATCAGACTGGAGACCCTTGCTCCCCATCTGAACCTATGAATGATAAGGCTGTAAATAAAGCTGACGCCAAGGAGAAGTTGGATGTATCGCGATTACTGGATCCAGTCAAACGTCAGCTGTTGCTGCATTGCCAGATATCTTCAGCCTATACTTCAACTATGTGGACAAAGAATAATCTTACATACTGCTCACGATTTATCAATAGACAGCTCAGAAGTTACAAATCGAGTTTCATGGACTGAACCCGTCAGATAATTCTCCATGGTTCAAAAAAAGAAATGACACAGCCTGAAATAGACCACACCGATCCACAAGCATGGCCTTGTTATCCCAAGTCTGTGCGAATAATTATGGTACGAGCTCCAGACGGTTCTTGGTGGCTCAGATGAAAAGCCTTTGTCTCCACGATGCAGCACAGACGGAACACATGCTATATTCGGAATCCGCCTTTAGAGTGTAGCAACCAACACTGACTTTGCTCCAATCTGATCTCATTTTCCCCTTCGCCCGTGTGGGCACATTGTACATGAGAAGGATCAATGCCACCAGCACCGTCATACGAGCGTTGGCCCAAGTAGGACAAAGCATGAGACCTTCCCGCTACCATCATCGCCACAATTCTTGACGGTCTAAACTCGACATACGTGTATTCGGGGCTGACGGGGCTGCGTCGGGGAGTCACAGCTTGAAGGATGGAGGTGCAGAAACTATTGAGATTAGATTTCGACCTCGTCCAGTTATACTTCTGGTGCCCAGTCGTTGGGTGCAGCTCTGTGCGGGACAAGCTTTGAGTTATTACCATGCTTGAGTCAAGGCCATTTCCTTAATGAGTGAAAGAAGAGGCCCCTGTCCGCTGGGTCTGTAGGGCTGTACTGGCCTCTTCCCCTTCTCTTTGTGCATCGGCCATGTTCCTCGTCCTTACACAGTTTTGTGATATAGTATATTGAACCTTATCAAAGCAAACACCATCGTTCGTCGATACTGTCACCGGAGACACACATTCGAATTCAGTGTTCAACATGTCTTCCCCTCGCGAGCATTGGGGCCTTTCTTGCACCACCGGAGGCAGGTTCTACATCTGTGAAGATGACGATACACAATTTATGGGCTGTTGTCTGAGTGATCCTTGTGGTAGGAACAACGGCACCTGTCCAGACGGTGACTTGCGTGCAACGACCTTCGAATCTGATACATACGCGGATCTCCCACCTCAGGACTGCGACAACTCTCAAGGCGTCGACAACTGGTACACATGTGCCTATACCACTCCACCGTTTCTAGGGTGCTGCAGTCAAAACGCTTGTACATCGGGTTGCCCAAGGAATAGATTGGTGCCAGCCAAGCTATCCAGGACTGAAAACAACAGACTCAACTTCTTAAACCCCCAGGAAAGCGGGAGTACTACTTCTTCCACTACCTCAGAGACAGCCTCTGCGACGGCTTCAAGCACTTCTGGGGTCGAGGCGAGCGACAATGACGGATTGGGTACCGGGGCTGTGGCCGGTATAGCTGTTGGTGCGGCAGTGGGAGGTTTAATCATACTCATTCTTTTGGCCTGGTTGTTTTGGTGGAAGCCCCGACAGAAGAGGAAGCATCAATCAGAAACTTCCGCCGCATACCAGGCATCTCCGGCTGCACCAGCAGTGAGCCAGAATCTATACTCGCCTATGGAAGGCACTTTTCATCAAGGCGCCTTCAATGCACAGTCTCCGACGAGTGGCTACCAACGTAAGAGATACTGTCTATTAACCAGTCAAAGTTATACTAACGTACGGTAGAATCGTTTACGTCGACACCGACGGTTCTAAACCACCCCCACAGCGGCGTGTCCCCCATGGACCAGTTCCAGAAGTACTCGCCCAACTTATCTCAGTCCGACCGACCACAATCATACGGGCACTTCACAGAACACACACAAAGCCCTAGCCTCCCGCCCTACCAGCAGCCATACAGCCATCACCAAATGCCTGTCGTTTCAGAAATGGACGGTACCACGACGGTGCGGCAAGAAATGAGTGCGGAGCCAGAGTATCGCGTGCAACGCAACCCGAGCATTGGCCCGGAGATTCTAGATATAGATCCTAGACTGAACAAGACGAAATGAGATCAAAGACTTGAAGAGGCATGGGCGAGAGGATTAATTGAAGGGTCAAAATTTGGAGTGCATAGATATGAAGATTCTTGGAAGGGTCTGTCTACTGGGTTTTATGGTAGCGGGTAAGTGTACGCATCGATACCTGTTCTCTTGAGCGATTACTTAGGTCATAGTCCATCTACGTTTGGAGACGATTTCTACGATGGGGCAAAACGCACATGCCTACCTAGACGTGTCTGTTCTTGTGAATAAGCATAGGTCACTAATACTTACTACCTATGTCATCGGCTGCTGCCCACTGTGTGCTTGTCCTTCCTACGTTGATGTATCAGCCTTACAGAGCTTGCTAACCATCATCGCCTCCAATATCCGTATAATAATCCAGGTGAGGTGTGAGCACCTGGTGCATGTTCTGGTGCTTCGTAGAGTAGGCAGGTTGTGTTGCACTTCTGATATCACAAGACAGGCTAATCATCGAGATGATGGAGCAGCCGCGTTACACGCTCAAACAGTGTCGCAAATAAAACAGACAACAATCCGCTTGGCGTGGTAGATAAATGTACCTTTTATTACTTTAATAAAAACCCCCAGGTTTGCGTAAAACAAGCTATGTCATCCCGCCCCCATTGTTTCGCAATTCGGACCACACAAAAGCAACTTGCAAGCACTCAACCACCGCTGACGACTGCCCAGGCACTACAAACATGAAAACAGGCCTTGTTTTCCATGGAACATGACATAACAGCCTCCTTACCACTCACTGTTCGAAGGGCTGCGACGTCATGGCGTGTCATACGGATTGAGATTTGGGGTATAAAGAGGGGCATGTACTGGGGGAGACAGCGTTGTAATTAAAAGCATCACCTTCTGGAAATACACAGAAAAAGCTTATACCACCTTCAACCAAGAACATCATAAATACATACTATCGCCAAAATGAATTCCGCTGGAGATCGATCTGTTATCTCGAACGACATGCAGGAACTTCGCGAGGGCAAGGAGGAGACTTCGCACAAGATCCAGGGCCACAAGGCGAACCTGTCCAACCCCAGTAAGACGCCCTTTCATCCCCTCTGGTGAATGCAATGAGCAGCTACTAACACCAATGTAATAGACACCAGCGAAGCTAGCAAGGAGAACAGCAAGAAAGAGATCGAGAATCTTGGAGGCGATGCCAACCACTACGGAAAGCAGGATGATCCCCACAGCAAGAGCGCTGCTGAAAACTTGGAGGGAACTCGAGCTGCTTAGATGAAAGATGAGAGATGTTGTGTATGAGTATGGTATTAATGAAATGATAATAATTTCTCAACTAAAACTGTTATTCCCAGGCTGTTACTGTCAGTGTATGGTAAGGCTGTGAAGCAAGGTCTAATTTATTGGCCTTGTTTGCTATATCTGACTTGAATGAACTACGTCATTACAAATTTATTAAGATCTTCTAATTATTTTCGATTTTATATATTGATCTCTATTAGTTTAAACATTAGACGAATACTTGGCATATGTCAAGCTGCCTCATTGTTGAAATGTACGCGGTTGTACAGGCCTTTCACCCGGTTGACTCCCGCAGGCCCACGTCTTGAGTGAAGCTATTCCCGGCTCCGGGTCGGATCCGAATGCCGAAGATGAATGCCGATCAAACTGTAGCTGCACGTGTTGTCATAATCCATCTTTAATCATTATTTCCTCTCAGATTGACTCATTGTTAATGCAGCAGAGATTCCAGCAAAGAGTATAAAACCCACGGCCATGATCAGCCTACCGCGCCAATCGCGTGCTCGCAGAAGCAATCTACGCCAGGCATCACTTCTTCCACGATATTCGGCCGCCTTAAAGTGTCCGTACCGTTGATAACCCATCTTTTGACGCGAGAACGCGCATTGTTTCATTGCTCAATGAAACGTGGACTTGCAGTATTGGGTATAGCACGTCGGCAAAGCGGATGATCGGCACAGAACAGATGAGGGGGCTTTAGGTCTCTAACGATGTCTGGCGATGATATGTTTTTTTTTTAATCAAAAGAGATGATGGCCAAAAGATACTTTCCAAGGCGACCTCTTCTGTAGATAGTTTGTGCTTTGATGTTGTGATCATTTCGGTCGAAGGGTCTGTGGGTGACATAAACTGATATCCACATTGAAGAACAGTGACAAATTGTAACAGTAAATCAACCAATTAAGCAAAGAGTCATGTCACTCGTCTCATTGCAATTGGAGAGACAAGTGACAGATTCTGCATCATATTTCCGTGCCATAGCCGGTGGATCTCAACGCTGTCGATCTCACCAAAGAAAGATGCAGCAAAAACGAGCTCGAAAGGGCCGCTCACTAATAATAAAAACGAGACACCACTTGCAGGGGTCTTCCCATCCGTGTTTGCGTCGTCTGCAGAAGCTGAGAGAGATACTAGAAGTTATCCATGGACATTCCGCACCTCTGTTCGGATATCGGCAGAGCTTCTCAGTCCTCAAGCAGCCAAGTCTCTTTTTTGTTTCCACGGCCGCTTATTTAGAACCATGCCTATATCAATTTGACTTCCCTCCCTCCTGCAAGTCAAAACACATCAGTATAAAGCCCATCTGCGGTACGGATAGAGAAAACAATCAAGACTACCCTACCCGACTTGTTAGCGATATATCGATCTTGTTTTCTCCGCCACAACCCAGTGACTTGGTCCGTTCTACCTAATAAATGGTTCTTTTTTAGGCTCCGGCCCTTTTCAATTTTTTCCACCCTTAGCAAGGCGAGAGAGGCCCGCAGGACCAGGATCATCTTGAGGCTACCCGCGGGAGTATCCATCGTTGTTGAATCATTCATTCACTCATTCACCCATTCGTTCATTTTCTTCATTTTCGCCGCATTCTCTTTTTAATCTTCAGCTCAACCCGATATACATACACTCAACGACGACAGTTTCGGTATTCAACCCCGTTATAGAGTCTCATAATGAAGGTCGTCGTTACAGGGGCGACCGGGATGGTCGGTAATGAGATCGTCAAGCGCTGTCTGGAAGATCCGCGCATCACAAAAGTTGTCATTCTCACTCGCAGAGCCGTGTCGATGGATATCGAATGCCATCCCAAGGTGGATGTTATCATGGTTCAGGACTTTGCACGCTATTCTGATCAAGTCTTACGGCAACTTGAAGGTGCTTCAGCGTGTCTATGGTAAAAGGGCCCTTCCTGTTTTATTGTTCCATTAATTTTTATACTGCTCTCAACATGAACGCTAACCACGTCAAAATGCAGGGCCATTGGAGGCCGTCCAGACCAACTGAACAATAGCAAGGCAGCTCTTCACCATGTCAACGTGGACCTACCACTCGCCGCCGCAAGGGCTCTTCGCGAGCACATCGCGCCCAAAGCACCAGCGGGCCATAAGTTCAACTTCGTCTTCTGCAGCAGCAAGTCTCGGTCGACGTCGCTGCTCTCGCTGGGGGATCCGCGAAAGCCAAAGTCCGAGGCCGAGAAGGGCCTATGCGAAATTGCAGACGCCAGCCCTGAAACATTTAGCGCCTGGATCTTGAGGCCCGGTGGTATCGTCACCGCCCCGGACACCGCGCCCAAGAAGAGGAGGCTCGTGGGCGGTCGCTCGAGTGCCAGTGTTGATATTGCCCAGATGGCCAAAGTCTGTGTGAAAGTGGCTGTCGAGGGGTACAAGGATCGTATCATCGACAATGATACTCTACTAAAACTGTGATTCTGGAGTCTATATACATATTCTTCAGCGGAAAAGAAGAGGGAATGCATAGAATTGTACGATGGAGCTGGGGATTTGTGTTTGGAAGCCGAGCAGATCTTGACTCGAGCGTTTTTTTGTGGACTTTTGGCGGAGCATTTCTAATCTTGGGCCGTCATGATATGCCAAGCTTTTTGGGTATGAGTATGAGAATGGAGGATGGGAGGTTGTTGATGCTGGCACATCAAAGTTTCGAGTCTTTTACTCTTGGACTCGATTCATTGTACAATTACTGACTGGATCACGATATTAATGACATAACATTCAAGGCGGGGGTGGACAGATTATATAACCGATGGAGTGGTCCTCAACAGATATTGCCAATCCTGCGATGAAAGAATAGTGAGGGATGAAGTACAATCAGGGAGTGAAGCAAGCTCTCGAATATACAGCATTCGATCGGTCATCCACGCTTCAACCAGGTGAACTCTATCGATGTCACCAGCTGCCGGCGGTCCAACTTAAGACAACTGTATTTGCTAGTCAAGGCCGTCGACGAGGTATAATGTCTGAGTTTAGTCAATGGCACCTTCTGGCTGTGCCTCTTTGGAGCCTAACTATAAAAACGTTAACGATTAATCTGAGCGGTTACTGTATCACGGCTTAAATGAATCGGCTACTAGATAAATCTTATCCATAGCAAACCCAAAGAATCCTTCCTTAACTCAAAGCTGTTATAAGAATCACGGCAAGAAGTTAATTTCTGGGTGTACAACTATCAATTCCTGAAAACGATTAAAGACGAAAAGACGAAAGGAGGCTGGCGTCGATGATGCATCTAAGCCCGGGTATCAAACCCAATACAACTCAACTCCAAACACCTGGCAATAAAGACTAAAGACCTATAACGAACAACCCAGTACAAATTCCTGAACAGTAAAAGAATGCATAATGAAGCAACACGCATGAGCCAAAACGCTAATACACCCGAACCAGCATGGTCAGCCCTGTTGAGACTCGCTGTCAACAGAGGCATACATCCGGAGAGAATCTCCAGAGTCCACACCATTGAGTTAACCCCCTCACTGCGAGGACTCCGTTCTAGAAGTCTCGTCACCTTCTAGTGGCTAATCCTTCTTTGGCGGATTCTGCCCAGTATGCTCAACCCCGTCCATGAAGCTAAATCTCAGACGAAACTCAAGTTCGTCAACCTCTGAACCATTCTCCGCTGCTGTCGAGACATCGTCCGAGGACATTTCCTCCTCAGACTCTGGCAGGCTCGTACCTGCAAAACTTCCGGTCATGGTGTTGGTCATCATGTGGTCATCAGGGAAGGTTCTTGGTACGCTTTGTCTGGGGATGTCCGACTCCCAGACCCTGTCCGTTTCTTGCGCAACCTGATCTCCTGTAACCTGAGGTAGTGCGTCTCTCTGGTTAGAGCGTCTTGGAGCGCGCCGACTGTTCTCACCCTCGTCATTCATGTTCAGACGGCCAATGTCAGGCATGTCTGACGAGAGAGTGTAGCGGTTAGAGGCAGGAGGAGACCGACGAGTGACCTGACCAGAAGAACGTCTAGAGATATGGCCAAAGGAACGTCCAGATGTTAGACGCTCGGCTCGACGAGGTGGGAGACGACCAAGTGATATTGCGTTTCTCCGCTGACCAAGGGCAGATGCTATCAGAGTCAGGGGGACTGGACGGGGAATGAAAGGAGAGGCCGGGGTGGGCCAGGAAGAACGGGGAACCCCAGAGGGAAACGGCTCGTTACGTAGAATTATATGTCTCCCAGGACCATAACGCGAAGCTATATCCTCTTCCATAATTCTACGTTGCTCATCGAGAACTCTCTCTAGAGCCTCGTCCATTGCGGGTTCGTGCTCCCCCAAAAGAAAATTCCAAGGAGAACGCCTCTCTTCTTCCCTTGACTGTCCATGGTTGCGTGTACAGTCTGTCAGGCATGTGGGCCAGTCGGTGCATTGTGTTGAAGGGACCGAAGTCTCGCTGGTCTGTCCAGTAATGCGTGTCATGGTGACGGAGACGTTGTAAAGCGGTTTGAGTAGTCAGTTGTAAGCTATGGAAGTTAATGTTAATACAAGGTTATAAAATACTATCAGTTATAGTTTAACTTACACTGTACTATATAGCGCTATTGAGTTAATACTGACGAGTTTTTAGGTGCGGTGGTCGAGATGGAAGAGGAGAAAGGCGGACGGAGAGTTGGATAATAAGAGGGTTTCACTCTTTTCCAACTCAGTGAGGGTGCATGGCTTTATAGGCGAACCTTTACAGCATTGATGCATTCAGATAGACAGTATATAGGTGTGCTTGGTGTGGCTTTTACTTTGGAAGCTTCTGGATTTGCTGCCTCCTCAGGAAGATAAACTCTCTGGTGATATGTTATTTAAGCCCACGGAAGCTACGAACAGGGCTTCGAATACATAAGAAGACTTTCGTCCTTGCATCATTCCATCTTTGCATCATAGAAACGCAAGCACACATTCTATCACCACTAGCCCTTTCCCTGGCATTCTCACTTGAAGATAAGATCTCGGTATACTGATTGTTCGCTTCTTTAGGATCACAACTGACACTCCTGCAGAACTACTCAGACACAATCCCAGTCTCTGATCGGCTACTCTCCTCTGGGTCTTGTTTACACTATCATCAATATCTACCAATATTCGAAGTCTTCTTTCACGCCATCGGAAGAACCGCCACAGCCCACATCTTCTCGCACGATGGCCCAACTCCATCATAGACCAACAGGAGGCGACCAAATTTTGATGGACGAAAGGGGCAGAAGAGACATCATCGGGGTCGCCTTCTTGGCTACCATATTCTTCATATTTTGGCTAGCCTCCATCCTCAACGTGGCGCTGCATTGGGATATCATGCGACATAATCCCACCGACGAGACCAAGGCTAAAGTGCCTCAGAATATTGAGATGAAGCCTATGAAGTCCAAAGGTTCTGATGATCTCGAAACTGGGCTTGCGAAGCCTAAAGGTTCTAATGATATCGGGAGTATCGAGAGTGGGCTTATGAAGCCTAAACAATCGGAAGATATCTTGAGCAAGCCTATAGAGGTGTAACCACGGTACCTGGCATGATTTTATGGAACGAATGGTCCGCTGGTGTGGAATATGTGTGCTTATGGTTGAAGGATGACTGGATGATGATTTAGGCTTGGATATCAGAATGGTTTATCTCAATGTACCCCTGAGTACCTTGAGTTTCGCAATATTTTATGGCTTCTCTCAAAAAATACCCCTCTTCTTAGCCGTCCATACAATAGCAAGTATTATTTAATTTCATTTATCATTGGAACATTTCTTATCACGGTGTAAGGCCATCAGGGTCGAGACTTGCCCACTCAAAAACCCTAAACGATATCAAACCTCAATCTTAACAAACTTCCAACCACACAACATTTCCATACAATGACTATGTGCAAAGTTTACTTGCTCCGCCTCGGATGTTGCCTATCTGTACATCTTGCAAACATCCGAATGCGAGCAACCACTTGATCATATAAGTAATAACCATTTGTTGTCACGCAACCCAACAATCAGTCCTTATCCCCAAATATCCACGATGAGCAGCGACACCCAAGCACCTTCAAATTAAGCTCCTGAAGTACCAGCATCCGTCCCGCCGGGTTTCATGCAAAAGCCAGCGCCCGATTATCAATCTTTAATAAAGAACATGCCCGGAAACAACGAAGTGCTCTTGGGCTGCCTCCTGGCTCTCGTCGCCGTGGTGGCTCTTCTTGCTCTGGCCATCATCTTTGTCTTCATCATGTCACGCCGCGAGGCAGCGGCACGTGAGAAGGAGCAGTCCCTGTACAGCGAGGTCTTCGCCGCTATCAGGGACGCCACGAAGGAGGCAGCGGACCAGAGGAAGAAGAAGGAGGACGAAGCCGAGAAGACAGAAGTACAGGAGGCAGCCCCTTCGGCTCCTGATAACTCGTCACCCGGTAGCGAGGTAAATTACTCTTTTATGCTGGTACAGTGGAGGGTGTTAACCAGTGATAGACTTGGGCACGCTCCGAGATGAATTCGACTGAGACGATTGTTTGAGCGGGGGTTATCGGGTGAGAGTTTATGAGGCGTGTGCCATTGTGGAGTGTGAAGGGGAGGACACGTCAGGGGAAAAGGGGGAAGATGGTGAGGCGACTTTGAAGACGGGCGCACAAGGGGCAAGCCTTGCCACCGGATCGTAATAATAATATGTCTTTATGCTTTCGTGCGTACGTTATGAGTGTAAGCGAGGGTTAATTGACTGTCGAACTGGGCAATACCGGTAGGTCTGATCGGTATCAACACTCTGTCAACGCAATTTCGACAAAAATAAGTTACAACAAGGACTATTATGTCGTTAGATGAGACGCAAAAGGATGTGTCTTCGAACACGTAGGCTGCCTACCAACGACCCAGTACAATGCTAAAATTGAAACAGCACGTTAGCCAGCTCGAAGAAGAAGCAAGTGCGGAATATACCGGTTTTATTCCTCAGCATTGCACTTGCGCTATGGGCTCTTTGGGTTCTTTCTACGCTCCTTCATCTTACCGATCTCATGGTCAGTCGGTATACGCGGTGCATCGGGAGACGAGTATCCAAACGGAATGGCGGAGGTTCAGATGAGGAAGAGGTCAGACAGAGGACTCCACTGCTGAAGAAAGTTGACGGAAAGGTTGACAAGAAAGTCAGATTCGACGTTGAAAACACGACTGTTTGGAAGTTTGACGATGGTGAGGATTGCAGATAAGCAGGGGCCAACGAACTGTAATCGAGAGTAAGAAATTACATTCTTCAAAATGGTATTAAATTAACGTCTATGTATAAGTGCCTGCCGATACTGTTCACACGCCCTTCTATCCTTCAAAACAGCCATTTGCTCGATCTGCTCAACTGGAGCCCTTGAGAATCTCCAATGGCTTCGCAAAGCTCAACTCATGCATCAAGTCCTTCCATGCAGTTTCTTGCAATGCCTTTCCTTCTGGCTCGTACATCATTCTAGGGAATCTGTAATATCGTTAGTACAACCGTAATAGTCCAGTTCAAAGGTACTCACGGTTTAAGCTTGCCCTCTCCAACAAAACTACCATGGCTCTCCTTGCCCTTGACAGCAACAGCATCAACATACGACCGCGCACCCGTCGATACCGCTCTTCCAATAACAGGCTTCGCAACTGACATAAACAGCTTCTCGACTATACTGCTATGCCCTTCGGATCCGAATTCTGTGCCTCTGCAAGCGCCGGGGTTGGGGTAGTTGACGATAACTTCTTCGGGCGAGACATGCTGGGAGAGCTTGTCGACAAACATAAGTAGGAGGAGCTTAGAGAGCGAGTAGGCGCCGTTGCTGTTGAAGTTGGAGGGGTTGTCGATGGTGTCCCAGACGGAACCGCTGGTGTCGTTCCATCCAGCCCAGTATGATGTGTCTGAGCCGACGATGGCGAGATGTGCGGGTGCAGAAGTTCCGCGTTTGGTCTTGAGGACTGGTAATAGGAGAATTGCGAGGAGGGCAGTAGAGAGGTAGTTGATGTGGGTGGTCATTTCATGCTTGGACTCGTCCGATCGCTCAAAATGGGGTTTACTCAAGCCAGCGTTTAGAATGGCGATGTCAAGTCGAGGTAGCGACTCGCACCATTTGGTGAAGCTCTGAATAGACTTGTACGAAGCCATATCAACGATTGAAACCTCGATCTTGGCGTGAGGGAACTCATTCTGGAGTTTCTTCGCAGCTGCATCGCCCCTAGCCTGATTCCGTACAGCAATGATCAAATATGACAGGTTAAGGGCAAGAAGCTGACGAGCGCATTCAAAGCCCAACCCAACGTTCGAACCAGTGATGAGAGCAGTTTGGCCAGCTAGACTTGCGCTTTTGGGTATTTTAGGAACACCTTCGACGAATTGGCGAGAGAGGAATGCAAGGAAACTAGCCTCCCAGGCTGCATTGTGTTGGAGTTGAGCAGACATTGTGATAAGTAATTGGGGGGGTTCGAGTGAAAGGGGAGACTGATTGATCTGTATTTTTTGCTACGAGTGCAGTTACTGCATTGTTATATATATCAATCGTCTACGGTCGAGGGACGGACGAGTTTCGGACGAATTGAAGAATTGAGGATCGTCCGTGTTAGTTCGCAGCTATTTTGTTCGTCCGCCCGGAGGCCGAGACGGTCCAAAGTGAATCAACCTTACCAACTACGGCAGATGTAGTGGTCATTGAGCATGAGGGTCAATGTAATTAAGATAAGAGAGCGCCAGAGTCAGAGTTGAGTATTGTTTTGTAAGCTGTTCTTTATTATGACGGTTGTGCATGAGATTAATGCGACGCTCACATGGGCCAGTTTTCGGACGAAATAGTTTTCGGACAATGATGTGAATACAGAGCCACGCTACGGTATTAGTAAAGCCAATTGAACGAAATAAGATATAATAATAACAAACTAAATATGCTTTCCGTTACTTTATAAAGCGTTTACCACCAAAGCATTACTGTATAGTTTTGTGTAAAAGTTCCGACAATAACGGAACAAGAAATAATTCATTTACAGTAAAATGTATAAGATATAATGTAGTTAGAAAGCTCTATATATAACTTTAGATTAAAACCATCTAAATTAAAAAGAGATTATAATAATTTAAATAATACTATATAAAACTTAAAATGGAGGAAATTATCAGAACTTTTACACACCTATTGTGATTAAGATCGTGTTGACAAGCAGCGCACACATGTTTTGTTGATTGATACCAAGTGACCAGAAGTGAAGAAGCGAGTCTTGTTCTACTCACTCTACGATATCATACGGCATTGGTGCAATCATACGCAACGTGGTAAATTGATCAACTCAGAAGTTCAATGATAGGTCTCAGCGCATTACCATCGAATGCAGTTTTGAGGTGATATAGGGTAAGCGACTTCTATCAAACACCCAACAGCTCTGTCAGCACAGCAAATAACACCACCACGTCCAATTTCCTATTTCGTCCCTCCGAATAACCACGACTGGCCTGATCCAAAATGCAGTGACACCTTAACCATCACCATCCATAACGTTAGAGTAGCAACGTATAGCTCAAGGCCCCAGCTCAACGGAAGAATGACCCGTTCGGCAAGATCTCCTCCTATCAATACAAAACAATAGCTTATAAATAATGCCTAATGCTGGTAATCCCCGTCAATCTCCGTTCTAGACTCGATCGACCCGCCCGACAACCCTTGTAAAAAAGAACTTCAGCTCGTCCAACTGCGGTAAAGGGGAGACCCTTTGGGTTTGCAGTAAATTGCACAGGGGATCGTTGCACATACATCCAGTTAGCCCGTCCGGAACGAATGGCCTGAGGAGGAGAGAGGATCGGATTTATTGAACAAATACATACATCACCTCGCGCTCCCTGCTTTTTTCCTGGGGTTGGATATTTAACGTTTAAACATTGAGATAAACTATTCACTACGATTAATTGATCGGCTTTCCTTCCCCCACGCTCGTTATTTTTGTTTATTAGTCGAAGTGCTGATCAGTCATGGGTTCCCTTCGCTTTCTCCTATTTACATCTGTCGCCGCGTTGGTGACAGCCCGCGATGTCCCAGATAATATTAAAGCTTTCAAGGAGAGCATCATTGACCAAGGCTCGTGTAATGATACTCTCGCCAAAGGGTTCCACAGCGCCGATGGCGACAATGGCTGTAAGCCTTTCATTTTCTGCCCATATTGCCGCAACTAACCATCACAACAGCTTACGTCTATTGCGGCGATCATCTGAAGGACTACAATGTGATTTATCTCCAAGGCACAAAAGGAAAGCTCGTCAACATGGATGTCGACTGCGATGGCATCCAGGGCAGTTCTGCAGATGATGGACGCTGTGGCTCCTCTGGCGACACCCAGTCCGTCACGTCTTTCCAGGACCGTATCCAGGATTACGGCGCTGGTAGGAAAGATCTCGACGCGAATATCCATCCTTACGTTGTGTTTGGAAATGTGGGCACGAAAAAAAACTGGCCGACTTTTGATGCGCAGAAGCATGGCATTAAGCCCTTGAGTATCATCGCTGTCGTATGCGGTGAAAAGATGGTAGGCCTTCCTCGTCGATTGACTTTTTCTGGTACTGACCATGATAGTTCTACGGAATTTGGGGTGATGAGAATGGCGACGACGGTGAAGAGGCCATGGTCGGAGAAGCAGCTATCTCACTCGCAACAGCATGTTTTGGCAAATCCATTAACGGCAACAACGGCCACGATGAAGATGATGTTCTATACATCGCTTTCCCCGGCAGCGACGCCGTTCCCGGAGAAGACGGCGCAGACTGGAAGGCCAAGAACTTCAAAGACTTCGAGGCCAGTCTTAGCAGTGTTGGAGATGAATTGGTCAAGCGCATTAACGACACCAGCAGTGGCGGTAACGAGACCGAGACTGATGACGGCGACAAGAAAGATGACGATAGCGGCGCTTCTCGCTTGTGGTCTGGCACAGGCTCATGGGGCGTGGTAAGGATACCCTGCGCTTTTTGTTTACGCGAGATTTACTGACATCTTGATAGGGATTGTTGGTTGTTTCGGCCATGGCTGTTATGATGATCTGAGCGTGGAGAGTGTTTGCATAAAGGGTATTTAATGGATAGAAAGATGGAGAATATATCTTGTACTATATAGTTTTTGCACTTGTTAATATTGGGCATAGAGGCTGCATGATAGACGAAGCGATCATAGCATATAATAATAGAGAATTCTTTTCGCTTTCTTTGCTTTAATTACTACTCCGCGCTGCTGATCATCAACGCAGCAATTGTCAACGCATATATCTACAACCGTGCAGGTCAGACCACCACCGGAAGACGTATGCAAAGTGATGAAGCCCATCTGGTGGAATATATAATAAATAAGAAAGTAATATGGAAGGCTTTCCAGAGCGCTGGGTTCAACATGCCAATTGAACCCACACATCCTATCGTTCATATCGCCATGCCAATTCCTAGCAGCACACTAAACAAAGCAACCCAGATCCTACCAGCGGATTCTACTCCAACACCCGCATTCGCAGGGGCATCTTTCGCGCCCATAGCAGCCGACTGTGTCGCCTCGACCTTGACGTTATCCGCCACACTGTCCTGCTCGGGTGTGTAAGTGCGCTTCGCAAAGCCGCATGCTTGCATGATGATGTCCATGTCTTGTCTCGTTAGCTTTCTGAACTCGAGTTAGGATATTTCGCCACTCACTGTTTTGCTTGTGGCCGTCTACCACGATGCAGTCTTGGCAGAGCGCTGCGATCTTGGCTACGTCGAAACTCTTGTTCTTGCAGACGCATTCCTTCTCGGGGTCGGTTTGGGGCACTGCTATTTCCGTCTGCATACTGGCGCCCCAGCTCGTGCCGCTCATCGTTGAAGATTCATCTGCGGGTCTGGACTTTGTAGGCTGGATTATCGTTGTCGATCTGATAAGCGAGGATGTTGTTGCGTCGAGTAGTGACGTGACATGGTGCTCCACAACAGTCGTCTTTTCTGCTATCGTCGTGGTGGGAATCGTGGTGGACAGCGAGGTTGATAGCGAGGTACTCTCCTCCTCAGGCCCGTACGGGGGAGGAAAAGACGTCGGTGCAGCTTTGATGATAGAGAAGCTTCTCTTGTGCAGGTCGTCGGCTTCAGGGGGCTCCACGGCCAGCTTTGGAACCCACTCTGACTCTGCATATCGCTTCGCAAGTCGATGTTGGTGAACATCACATTTGGCCGTCAACTCGACAATTGGGCCGCAGATGGTCACACACATGAGAGGGATATCATCGAGCGGCAACATGTCTGCCACAACGACGGCCACGAGGCCGGAGACCGCGGCCTGTCTCGCCCACGACACTTTCATATCGACGAATAGATGGGCTACGAGTCCGCTGGACAATCCAATCGTGAGTTTGCGATGATGGTGGCCCGGACTATAGGCCTCAGCAAGACAGGACGAGCTCGCAGTTCGCTTCGCTGCAGCTGGGTAATAAGCGATAGACAAATAATTAATCCTCGTGGCCCGCAAGGATAGAGAAACAAAGAGAGTGACAGCGTTATAGCAAAAGAGTGTAATAGAGACAAAGAGGAGCTCCTGTTCAACAGAGAGTGAAGAGAACGAACAAATTGCGTCGAGGAGGCACGAGCAGATCTCGAGGTCAATCCATGGTATCGGTACTCCTAAACCACCCTGATGAAACGCGAGACTCACCACGCGTTCTCACAGAGACCCTAAGAGAGAGCAGTAGCGTGTGTCATATCACAGGCATGATAAGAAGCCGATGCAACGTCAAATAGGCCATAGAATTTGTACTAGGCCAGGATGCTACGAGATCGAGAACATTCGAGCAGGGGATATGGCAGCTGATCTTGAGAAACAAGTTAAACCATGTGGTATCCGGGGAAGACTTTTGCTACATTATGTGTTGGGAGCTGAGACGGCTGGTCGATTGCCTGAAACACGGTTGTTGAAGCTTCGTCTCAGGATCGTGATGGGGTTAAGGTGGCGGCGGAAGTGGGATTAGTCATAGCTCCGCTGTTCCTGCGAGAGCACGGGAATAGATAAATAAGGTTGGCAGATCAAACATTAATAAACTCATGTACGATTGATTGAATTGACAGACCATCACCCATTCCGAGTCAAGGGATAGCGTCATACGCCTACTATATCATCACTGACGTTAGTAGGGTCAATGGGTAACAGGGAAAATGGCTCTCGCATTTTTAACAACTTCAAATCTAAATCTATATCCAGTAAACCACTGCACCTGGTCACGCCGTGCATGTAAACCGCACCCCCGCCATATCCATACCATGAATCTTCCTCACCATGTCTCATCAACCACGTCCATATGTCATTTCATGCTTATTAAAAACGGTATAATCTTAGCCCAACAGTCGACGCATTCATACACACAAGAAATCTAAAAGGTCGGCCGTTGCAAAATGCCCCTCAAATGTAGGTGAGGCGTTTAGAATCGGTGCTGGCGACCAACGCTCTCGACGCGGACGCCCAGCTTGACCATCTCCCGAGAGTCGATGACACCACGGCCATCAAAGACCCAGCGGGGCTTGGCCATGCTCTCAGAGATGCGGACCCAGTCGACACGCTCCTTGGGCTTGTACTCCTCGGAGCTTCCCATACCGGTAGCGAAGCCAGACTCCTTGCTCTCGCGCTCCTGGATGCAGTCGGGGCAGTCATCCTCGCAGCTGGGCTCGGTGTTGAAGCGGTCGAGAGGGTCCTCAGACTCGGCACCAGGACGGTGGACAAGGTGCTTGTGAAGGGCAAGAAGCTCGTTGGGGCTGGGGGTGGACTTCTCGAAAGGACGGGGGTCGGACTTGGGGTTGGGCTTGCCACCAATGGTCTTGGGCTGGACCGCAGGCGTAGGAGCGGGAGGGGGAGGAGGCTGGTTGCGGAACTCGTCGAACTCAGTAGCGATGATGATAGCGGTACTGGAGTCACAGGCGTCGTAGGCGTTGCCGTGGACGGTGATGTTGTGGCCCTCGGCGAGGGGACCAAGGAGCTCCTTGATCTCGGCCTTGATAACCAGAGGGTTACAGCAAGGGTCGAAGACGGCGACCTCGCGGGGGCGCTCCTCAAGGAGAGTCTTGATCATCTCAAGAGCAGGGGCCTCACGGGTATCGGAGGTGTTCTTCTTGAAAGCAAAGCCGAGAATGGTGACCTTCTTGCCAACAAGAGTGTTGTTGAGGCACTTGATGACACGGTTGGAGAAACGGTCACGGGCGTACTCGTTCATCTTGACAACCTGTCGCCAGTACTCGGCAACCTCGGGAAGACCCATAGTCTCAGCAAGGTAGACAAGGTTGAGAACATCCTTCTTGAAGCAACTGCCACCGAAACCGATACCAGCCATCAAGAACTTGTTACCAATACGGGGGTCAACACCAACGGCGCGAGCAACCTCGTCAACATCGGCACCAGTCTGCTCGCAAACAGCGGAGATGGAGTTGATGGAAGAGATACGCTGAGCCAGCATAGAGTTGGCAACGAGCTTGGCGAGCTCAGAAGACCAAACGTTGGTGGTCAGAATGCGCTCACGAGGGATCCAGGCGTTGTAGACCTTGGCGAGAGCCTCAGCAGCTCGCTTACCGGAGGGGGTAGGAGCGGAACCGATAAGGATGCGGTCAGGGTAGAGAAGATCGTTGACGGCGGTACCGGCAGCCAAGAACTCGGGGTTGGAGAGAATCTCGAAGTGAACACCAGGGCGGTGCATGGAGAGCTAGAGTCAATTGTTAGCCTCTGACCGCTTTTCTGCACCTTCGTTCATCATGTACTTACAGTATCGGCGACAAGCTGAGCAGTTCGGCAAGGAACAGTGGACTTCTCAACAATGATGGCACCCTCACGGGCGTACTGAGCAACGACGCCAGTAACGGCCTCGAAAGCGGTCATATCAGTGGCACTGCCAGCACCAACACCACGGTACTTGGTGGGGGTGTTGACGGCAACGAGAACGACATCGGCCTCGCTGATGTGCTTGGCAACGTCGGTAGAGAAGAACAGGTTGGGCTTGCGCTCGTTCACTGCGATCTCACCGTCCTCAGAAGAGGAACCCTCGCTGTCGGAGGTAGGGCCGTTGGAGATGCTGAAAGGTCGGCCACCATCACGGGCAATTCGGACAATATCATGCAGACCGGGCTCGTAGATAGGGGGGTGACGGGAGTCCCAACGACGAATACGGGTGACGTCTCGATCGACGACAGTCACCTGGATATGAGGGTTCTGGAAAGCAACAACGGCGGCAGTAGGACCACCTGGAAGGAGTCTGTTAGCTTGTTTCGGCACAATTGCGTTTCTGAAGCGGTGTATGGCAATGGAGGGGCTGATAAGCCCGCGATGTCGCTATTGAGCGCAATGGAAGGGTTCTCGAACGATTGATGAAGCAACTACTCGCCCTCTTGCTAGAAATCGGCTGGGAAGTGTTCTGATAACTTACCGACATAACCAGCGCCAACACAGCAGATCTTGCGGACCTCAATGGGCGCCTCCTGAGTACCGTTTGAAGACATGATGATTAAAGGTGGTATGAAAGGGTATTAGACAAGCTGTAGAAAAGATGCGCGCAAGCAATGTCACGAATCGACACACGTGGTATGCTAGCGAGTGTGAGGGTTTGGGGAGAAGTAAGAGGGAATGGAGAGGTTTATAAAGGAGGTGGAAGCAAGGCAGCAGATGAGACGCAAGGGAGTGAGTGGGAGGCTAGAAAAGATATTCCCACTTCAACGTTGCAGTTGAGCTAGAAAAAAAGGGGGGCCCTAAGGTTACTGAGGTCTAGAGACTGGAGGAGGGGCAGCCGCTGAAGCCACGCAACGATTGGGGAGGGACTTTGCAGGAGAAATTAAGGCGGTGAGATATTCCCATTAGTTTCTGCCCGCCAAGGGAGGCATGTGTCGATTCTTGGATGGAGGGGAGGGGACGGGAGGGGCAGGGATGGAAATGGGCAGCGGAAATGGATTGGATTTTCAGGGATCCCAGGGGCACTTTTCACGGAGGAGGAGACTGGATGCAGGTACCACGACCACTGCAACCCGCTGGAAGTGGTACTTTTGAAGGCCTGGGCTGGAATTGGATCGAGTTATCCAATCCAATAGTGCCTGGTCTGTAGGTATTCTGTACAGTCAGGGTGTTGAATTGAAGCACGGTGCGCTACAAGGCTGCGCAAGCCCCTCCACTCCCGCGCAAACCAGGTCCCTCCAAATGCTACCCCCACATGCCTTGCACCACTAAGCTTATTATCAAACATGGTAGGCAAGTTGTCTGCAAATGCAAGTCTTGTCGAATACACATATTGTTCTTGTCGAATGACTGTATCTAGGTTGACCTGAATGAAATGATCTTGCTCAAGCTTAGATATGCGCTGTTTGTCCCTGAAAAAGTGGACTCACTACAGCTTTAATTTACCCAACAACCAATATTGTCAGAATCGAGGTTAAAGCGAACTGTCCATCACAGACCACAGACGGGTATTTAAGCAAGGGTCCACACCCCCGGCTATGCACTGTCCAACGCACTGTTGCTCATATCACCATTGAACCGCACGGGAACATGGACTCTCTTCGCTACGGAGTATGCCCTGCAGTATTTGATGGGGAACAGACCAGCCAGACTGTTTCTGTTTCCTAGAGAAACGATCCCGCCATCGATTCACCATGTCAAGGGTGCACGGGCAATGTTGACATTGCTGAAAAGTCCCCCATCACTCATCAACTATCGACACAAGATAAGGCATAGTTCAGAAATAGTCTTCAGCCTCGTGAAGCTGACCGACATTAAAAGAAACTTGGTGGGCTCCCAGAAAACAGAACACGAGGTGTGCTCTTTTTTTCGGCGGAATGCGCCCTCCGTATATCGCATGATAGCTCTGGGTACTGTCATTCCTGCGAGGCTGACATGATTTGAAGATCAAATCAAGTTCACGAGGTTGGCGAGATTTCGACCAACTGATAGACAGGGGGTGATCCTTTGCCGCAACGAATTGTAGCAATGGATAGTACGTAGCCACAACTTCCGGTGATATGGCATGGCATGCAGAGGTGACAGTGAGGCGACCTGATGAAAATATCAATAAGACGGTGAAGGCAGTTGCCATATGTATGTATGTATGTACATGTCTTTTTTCTTTTTCCAGGGTCATCGATGAAGTTTTTCAAGACATCTGATGGCAAACAGTCCTAATTCTAGACTGGCACGCCAAACCAATAGGCGATTGTGATTGATAGCGCTCGATTATCAAACCACCGGACACCAAGCTTACAACTAATTAGCAACAACGGCAACCACCCCGAACGAGTGAGCGGCCGTATCGATTCGTCCCAGTTAATTCATTAGCCCGATACCGGCTGGGCCGATGGAGTATGGAGTATAGCGCGCCTCAGGGGTAAGTCGATGGTTGAAGTGTTGAGCATTTTGCGCTGTGCTGCCCGTCATTCTGTCTAAAAAAACGGAGTCTACCCGAACTGAAGAGAAAAAACACTGTGCGTATTGATAAGTGCCAAGGGTCCTTACTCGGCCGACTCCGTAGGCTTCACCTACTAAAAGCTGACCCAAATGGACAGGAATAGCATCAAGTCGTATTCATATTTTGCAATGCTTCGCAAACCATCAAACTATTGTGCTGGAATTCCATTCGAAGGAGTTGCTATCATGCGTGATGTGAGGTCGGTCTGGAATCGCTTTAACTGTTAACTTGGTCTGAAGAATCAGCTTGCGAGGCTGGGCGTAGATTAATTACTATAATATTATTGACTTTACACACATCCTACAGCGAGATTGCTTCGACCAATGCCAAGAGCTGGCTGTATGTTCCTCTCTACACCCGTAGGAATTTGTAAATATTCAAATTATAATTGAGGCTAATTCCCAGCCTTTCTGCACTGACCCGTCAACATCATTGCGGCTGAACGCTATTTCATCGACCAAGTTACTCCGTACCCATGGCTAGCAACTACAATGGAAGAGCAAGCGACCAACAAGCAAATAGAGCTTCACTGAAGAATACGAAATTCACTGTCCCCAATATTAAGCACAAGCACTTGAGTTCGTGTTAGTTGATATGCCAGCATACTCCGTAGTGCCGTTTTGCTTGTACATATCTTCAGCCTCCAATTATCACAGGGTGGGCTCACTATCAAGCTAATCACACGAATCCTTGCAACTAATTAATTAATCCCACTCCGTCCATTTAGCTACATATTGCTTGCTGTCATGATGCCAGGGGGCTGGCTGCGTCATGAGCTTTCCTGTTCGCATGGGGCCCGTGAGCCAAGACGGGAAGATAATGGGGTTGTGAACGGAGGCTCCAAGCCCGCTTCTGTCACAGCGAGACAGCTTGCATGCTAAAGAGATGCTCATGGGTATATGGGATTCTGGTCACAGTGGTGGATCGGCCCGTCAATCCCATCATCGTTCGTTCAAGCTCGCTACGCCTTGTAATCGGCAAGCTCCATAACCACCAGAACATCTGATGTTTATCGCGAAGCGACTGTACACAACTTGACGAGAGGAGCATCGGCATTAACATCAATTCCACTTTGCTGGGGCGACCAGGAAGGTAATTGGAATAATTCAAGGTATATCAAGGCACAGGAGCGATTTTCTGACACGCCCTGGTCAAGATGTCTCCATCTTGAACACCTTGGCTACTTTGCGGCGTTGCAGATATATCCACGTCAATGTATTGCTGTCGCAATCACAACACGACTATCCACAAAGATCCGGTATAGGGCTCTTGTATGGTTTCCTCGATATTTTGATCATGCCATGCTTCAATACCTACCTTACGAAAGAGATGTTAGTTGAACCGAGTTGTGACGCACGTGACAATACACGTGCAGTATTTCTTCCCCTGTCGGAATTACTCCCTTCGATTCGGTCTAATCTTCATCTAATCTCCTTCCTAAGCAAATCTACCGCCAACCGCTTGATTAGAAAATTCTCGGTCATCTTATTTGTTACCTTACTTTTGCCTAAAAGCTCATTCTATTTACGATGGCGCAACCAATCGATGCCGATAGCTCCCGTTCTCAACCCATGGCTGGCTAGTCCAAGGCAATAAGAGGCGCTCCGTCTCTTCCCGACATTTTACAAACAGCTAGCCTTGACTACTGACAGTTCTCTTCTCGAGCTGAAATGATTCTGTCACGAGTCTCAGTCCAGATGCCGCTCTCGTCTGGTATGGCATGAAATCTACCGCCAATGACCCAGACCACCTCGGCCACGGGGGTTTGAATTGCAAAGGCCATTCGCAATTACACAGCCATTGGCGGATTAAGCGTGTTGGAGCAATGTGATATCGGCAGCGCATCTGATTCGTCCGTCGCACGTGCCCAAGACAGGGGATCTACCGTGGCCCAGATCTCAGCGAATGATGTCGACCAGGGACTCACTTGCAAGAACGTCGCGAATTGTTCAGGCTGAACTATTCTTGATGAACCTCTGGTGCGAAACCGGCAGTTATTATTCGACTCATGAAATCAAGTGATTGCATGGAAATAGAAGCCACGGTCATCACGAGATGCAAACTTTCTTCGAGAGAAGAACTTTGGGTGTTGATGTTGGGTCGTGAACATCAAGATAGATCACGACTTAAGACTCGATACAAGTTTCTAACAGTCCTTCAACAAGCACAGTCAATGCTATGTATCAATATACTACCATGTCTTCGCTTCTAGCACTGACATCCGATCAAGATCTACCCCTCCATCTGCCCCTCCCTCCATAATAGTCCCTCGATCTGGACGAACTACGTTGAGCGACCCCTCCTCGTGGTGTTCGCTCTGGTATGCATTGCAGCCTCGTTGATGCCAGAATCGGTGCCTCATGTGGTTCCATGATGCATTGTCTCTGTTCTCGTGGTTTTGCCTCTGTCCACGTGCGAGGTATTTCTTTCTATTCTCATTTGTGACCCCAATGTTTTTGACAGAGAAAAGAGTTGCTTCTCGCCTCTCGTCTGCGTTTCGACTTGTCTTCACGACAAATCTCAGCTGAAGCACTTTGCTGGAAGCCATCATCATGTTTGCCCAAGCGCAGCCTACAATCCAAATGCGCTATCCGAGCCATGACCTCTCCGAATTCCCAGATGCTCTCAAAGGGAAGCGCATTCTTCTCTGCACCGAGTCTTTTGGTCCTGTCAATGGTGTTAGTCGCACGACTTTGATGCTTGTCAATCATCTTCGAGCACACGGTGCTCAGGTTGCCGTGGTCGCGCCACACAATCATACAGAGCACAATACTTTCACTCCACCTCCATCGCCTACACTATCTCCTGCGGATAAGCAGCCTGAGGTCAGAGTAACCGGATACCCTCTCCCATTTAACCCAGAACTCTCTATCGTCTACCCGGTGCGCAACTCAACGTTATACTCCAAAACCTTCGGCGACGACTCTCCTCCCGATCTGATCTACCTGGCGTCTCCTGCAAGCCTGGGCTTCCAGGTGATGCTTCAACTTCGACAGCAGCCCAAAGAGAACCAAATACCCGTCATCTGCAACTTCCAGACCGATCTTGCTGGATATTGCTCCATCTTATTCCCGGCACCCCTAAGCCATGTTGCCGTGTTCGCTTTCGCAGCTGTCCAGAGCTACCTCTTCAGTCACTCCTCGATCAAGACTATCTTCTATCCTTCGAGTTTTGTGAAACGATACTTGATTGGCCAGAAGGTACCAGAAGACAAGCTAGAGGTTCTGACACGGGGCGTCAACACTGAACTGTTTAACCCCAGAATGAGAAACGAGGAACTACGGAAGGAGTTAGCACCTAACGGCGAGATCATATTCGTGACGGTTTCCCGTATTGCTGGCGAGAAAGGCTTCGACTTCCTCGCCAAAGCGGCAAAGGAGCTCGACGCTCGAGGACTCAACTTCAAGCTATACATCGTGGGTGGCAACCGTAACCTGGATGTAGAAAAGGAAGTACAGGAGCTCTTTGATCCTTTGAGGGAGAAAGGCAAGGTTATCTTTGCGGGTTTCAAAGTTGGAGAAGACCTTGCTACAGCTTATGCCAGTGGCGATGTGTTTCTGCATTGTTCTGTGACGGAGACATTCGGCCTCGTGGTTCTGGAGTCCATGGCTAGCGGCGTTCCAGTCATCGCTCGCGACGAGGGCGGCCCATCTGATATTGTACAGCAAGGGGACAACGGTTTTCTCATCCCGCCAAACGACCTTGACGAGTTTGTGGCCAAGGCTATGAAACTTGGCCATGATCACAATCTCCGTGCCCAGATGGGCCATTCAGCAAGGTCCTACGCCTGCGAGGCAACATGGGAGAAGATCAACAACAAGGTAGCCTGGCGAATGGCGGACACTATCGCGGACTCGAGGCGCGAGAGAGGACAAATCACGAGTCGTCCGATGTCAAGCATAAGACCATCCGCAGAGCCACTCATCCCAATCTACGGCTGGTTGATGATGAACGATGCTTTGCGCGAGACAGTTACACGTGGTATCGTGGATGCACGACTTATGGGTGGACTAGGTGTCATTCTCTCCTTCTGGATGGTGACAGGATGGTATATGATGTTTACGGAGTGTTTCCTCTGGGCCAAGGGGCGATGGAGGCAGGCAGAGAGGAGGCTGTCTGTCTCGTAACTTGGATACTGAGTCGTTATGCGCCGTTTTGTGATTTGCATGGCTTAAAGGAGTCAGGGTTTGGTCTCATGGGTTTGACATTTCTTACATTTGCATTGGACGGTCCTTACAGCATCGGAGTTGCAGCAGTTATGCGACTAGCTTATGATTTACTTTACATGGCCTCGTTAGATAGTGATACCAACAATTTCGTTTAGGTTGTGCATACAGCACTTGATACTTGACACTCTAAGCGCGATACAACGTCATGTTACAAGGGTGCCGGGTCGAGAACTTTCCGGGTTCAATACCATATGATACTGTTTCATGTGGAGGGGAATCGTCCCACAACTCCCTCAACTTATGTCACCCCCAGATAGCGACTAAATTATGGAACATGGGACGAAACGTCATATGGTGAGACATAAGGCGGTTGTTCAGCCATTCATAGGCGTGTAGATTGATGCTATGGGAGTATCTAAGTAATAGTGTAGAATGTGAATCTAGGGACCACTTGAGGTCGGATATCAACTAAAAAAAACATAGGGGTGCCGAAAAGTGTATTGGCATAGACAAAGTAAAAACGCTCATGGGAGTTAAATAATAGGGAGGAAATGCGGACAACGCTTTGTATGGCCGTTAGAAAATATGGAAAAAATTGACTTGATTATCACCCAACAACTTGGCATCTTGCTTCATATCGTCGCCTTCTTAGGCATGGTGATGGCCTGTCTGCGCCTGTACATAAGAGCGTAGTTGTAGCGCTCGTACGTACCGAAGCCAACGACCACGACGAAGATGAGCAGCCATGTGCTCATCATGATCAGGCCGATGGGGAAGACCATGAGCTGCACGCCGGGAAGGATGAAGGCGACGGTGCCGTTGGCGAGGGCCGCGACCTGCTCGTCAACGGCGGCGGATGCCATGGCGAAGTCGGACATGATCACATCCTGGGAGAAGACGCCTGTGAGAAAGGCAGCTTCGTTGATTGAGACGGTTGTGCGGATCATGCTGCCTGTGCTGTTACGGGCTGTGAGGGTGAGGGTTGGCATGAGGTGCTTTTCGAGTTCGTCCCTAGGAGTAAAGTCAGTATATGTGAATATGGGTGAAATGAGTGAGAAACTTACATAGTCATGTTATCCGTCATCTTGGCCGCGTCAATTCTTCCAACGAGCATGTACGATTGTAGAAGCTTCAATCCCTCCTCTGCTCTCTTCCCCATGCTAGGCTTCTCACCAGTGAGGCCTGTGCCGTTCACATCGTTGGGCTGGATGGGCATTACGCTTGCACCATCGTATGAGATTCCGACGTTGATGTCCTCTGGCGCCACAGCAGCAAAACTGCCTCTAGCTTGCGATACTTGGTACAATCGCAGATCAGCTTCAAAAACACCCGTCTTGACGTCCAGAGATGGCAAGTTGTAGCACACGCATGCGCCAGAGGGATTTGTGCTCTTGTGCAGGCCCCCAAGGACTGAGCGGCATGCGGCGTTGGTGTCCATGTTCCAGGCTGTGAGGTTTAACGAACCGTCCTTGTTCAGAGGGACATCGCCGGCGGGAAGCTGGTCGATTGTGGTGTTACCGTCACGCTCTGCCAGTGACGGTGCGATCAAGGAGACGTATGGCTGGTGAAGAACATCGTCGGCTTTCCGAAGGAGAAGAGCTTCCATAGGGGTTGATAGCATAGCTGAGACGGAGAGGGCGAAGAGTGTTGTTGCCGTAAGGCGGAGTGACAAGGCCGAAGCCATCATTTCGTTTGATTCTCTCGGGTTCCTAGCTCTTTCTGATGGTGTTGAGTCTTTTCTTTCCTCTGTCTGTGAGTGATTTCGTATGTGATTTTGTTGTATCCGTCAAGCGTGATGCGTTAGGTTTTCCAATTGGTTTTTGACTTTTTCGTTTTAATTAAGTAAACAATCGACTTTTCCGTCCTGCGGTATGAATTGAATTAATAGATCACTGGCGTGAAGTGGTTGACTGAGTGTGTTGAATTGAGTGGTTGTGGAGATCCTAAATCCCAGTTGTCAAGAGGTGTTGTGCGAGAAAGGTAGCTCCACCACCAGGGAAGATCAGATCTTATTATAACCGCAGCTGAAGAGAAAAAGAATCGAGTTGAACGTAGCAATGATCGGCCAAAAAGAGCGGGATCGTCCAATTGTATAAGGAATAAAAGGAAGAAATCGAACGGGGGGCGAAAGGGACGAAAAAAGAGTAGTTACAAGGGGGTTTGTAGAAGAGAAATAAAAGAGGGGACCAGCCCACGCGCCGACTCAAATCGTACCAGACCAAGAAACCAAGACGGGCCTGGTTAATTATTTTAGCAGAACTGAAAGAACGAGATTACGGGGGACCCAGTTGAGCGGCACGGCAGCTTCTTTTAGTCGAGAAGCGTCGCGATCATGCGCAAGGGGGCGATATCATCGTGGTTGGCTGACAAGCGCTGAGAGGTCTATGGAGTATAGCTGTGTGGGCTCTTGACTGCAAACCAGCGCCTATAGATTGGACATGTTGGATATAGGTGACATCAACTGGCATCGTGACGGCTGTTGTGCTTCACAATGGAGGAGAACAAAACACGAACAAGACTTTCTGGAGTCTCGACGAGTGACAGGCTTGTCTCGGGCTTGGTCTGAGGTCTGAGGTCTGTTGCAAGGTGCCCTTGTGCCCTTGGTTCGGTTGCCTCCTCCGTTGGCGTGGGCGTGGCGGTGTCAAGATCTAGGCTGTGGAGACTAGTGTGTTGACATGGATAAGTAGCTGTTCTGGGGGATAGCTCCCTGGAGAGTTCCGTGTAGTGTATGCTTCTGGTAGTTGTGGTGAAGGTTGTCGTTTCAGGTTGGGCATGGAGAGTGGAGGGAGCTTTTGTATGTCCGGATAGATGGGAGGTGAATTGTTGTTGATCTATTTAATGAAACACACCCTTTTGACTAGGTAGACTCAAGTCTAACTATGGCAGCTCTGTCGATCAAGCGATAACCTCTCCAAAGCACTGCTTCAAAAACTCCCAAATAGACCAAATAACCATCAAATGGTCGAGATATCTTCACTAATCCCCGATCCTAGCTTGCCAAGCACATGCCCATACCTGCCAACGGCCACTCTAGCCTGCATGAGCCTACCTCCCGTGTCAGGCACCTACCTAGAGGTACCTAGGCGCAGACAGGCCCCGCGCGGACCGCCTGGGGCATAAGCTGCCCTGAGCCAGGGGCAACATTCAGGGCATTACCCCTGTCCCACATGCTGTCTTGCCTCCCGCCAAGCCTCCAGATCTAGGTTCGATTGGTATGCTGATTTGCTTGCGCAGGTTCCCTGTCGGGTCGTCAGTCCATTGTCAGTCGGTGATGGCTTCATTTTATCGCTGTGTTGGACGTTTTTCCCTTTCTTTCTTGGATTCTCTCTCATGGAACTAAAATTTTCCATAGCTCAAAGGATGGCGCTTCGTCGCACTTCCATCGACAACTTGTGAAACATGGCATCTAGTGATCCTTCGACGGTCGCCTGCTAAATGTTGTCTAGCGCCAAGATCAAGGGGATAACGATCGACTCAGGTTTTCTGCTTTCTTCCCCAACTCCTCTTTGCGAGAACTTGTGGACGTTGAGACGGAGGCGCTAGATGAAGCGAACAGTGTAGTGGCAGAAACGGCGTCGAGACGGTTGAAACGGACTTGCAACAGGGAACTCTACCTTCCGATCGGTATCTTAGACAGCCTTTGTGTGGTGTCCTTGGAAACACCATTGATACCACGCTGCGATAAGGTCTCGATGGCCTGAGGATCTGTCATGAAACTTGTGTGGTCATCATCTGTGTCGAGATTTGTTGCAGACTCTCTTTTCTGATAAGTTTAACAGCCCTATAACATGAACCAACCCTGAGGTCTATCGATCTTGGCGGGAGTTTTGGAGTCGTGGTTGGGGCTTAGGTTAATGCTACGCTGCCCCGATAACAGTGTGATACTATGACACTTCTCCAAACTGCGAAACATTTTTTAGCGATGATGTCCCAAGTCGGAGAGTAAAAAGTTTTCATGTTTCATTTCATAAACAGTTGGCAGCGGTGCTGTTGAATTTTGTTTAGATATCTCGTGGGTTGACACGATATGACGTTATGGAGTGGAAGAGTTATTGGTTGTGAAATGGCTGTACAGTTCCGTGTAACAGTCCCAACAATGAGCCAACGAGAGAGATATAATAGAGGTAAAAACATATTGTTATTAGAAGCCTCGATATATAATGTTAAAATAAAACTATGTAAGACTATGTAAATTGAAAAGAGCTTATTATAATTTAGATAATCTTACAAAAACTCTAGAATAGAGGAAATTATCGGAATTTTTACATGGCCACTGTATCATATCCACTTCTATACCTGAATAAACAAGCCTGATGCTCTTATGATAACATCCAATTCATATAGAAACCAACCAACTAGAAGCTGCTTTTATTGATCTCTCAAATTTGGTGGAAAATGGCATTGCCAAAAGCAAATCAGAGAGCAAGAGCCTGATATTAATTACCAGTCTAGAGCAAGACAGATCTACAACAGCGATGTCCCATGATGGCCTTCCTCGTACAAAGCAAGTTATCGTACATGATGCCGCAACTATCTCAATCCCCAATATCCTGTCCGCAGGCATCTCCAGCTCGGCCGAGCGAGTAACCGTACTCATCCGGCGATGCACGCACAACGACCCAAACTGGCTCGGTAGCATCCGGGCTGGTATTCTCCTGAATCCCCACCGCGGACCAATCCATGGCCCCGTGGAGAGCCAGTAACATAGGATGTCCGTCAACTTACAACCGAGAGTAGATGCTGCAGAGGCGGTGAGAATTGAAGAGATGCGTATCGAGGGCTTCTGGTACTGCACTAAAGAAGTCGAAACATACATACATACATGGAGTTGATAGAATGCTTAATGTATTTGCTGAAGTCATTGAACCGTAGATTTAAGAGGGGCTTGTCTGAAAGGTTGGGCATTTTTGGGTGGAATTCTAAGTCGGCCGGCTACCCTATGTCTTTCTCGACATTGTTGGATCTTGGACTTTGGGAACCCCCAAGTTAACAGCCTATGAAAAGGTCGGTATTAACAAAGGAAGTGCCGAGCTTAATTTTAGTAACTCGTTAGTGAGACAGCGGTTAAAGGCTAAGCATTTTGGCGGTGGCTTCCCATAGGTACGTTAGGATGCCTGCTAATGCGCACTTCAAGATCATCCTCGTTATGTATCTCGAACATCCCAAATACGCAGCAATGTGACTAGCTAGGAGCTCTTTTCTTCACCGACAGCGCCTGGAAAGTGCATTATTGTCCCGCGCTTTCAGTTGTATTGCTTCTTGTGCATGCCGTGGCTGCAGGCCGTCCCACCGTGATCGAAGTGAGACCCGTTGAAGACAACTCGTTAGCGTTACATGCTGCGTTGTTTAATCAATGGCCTGAACATGAATGATCAAAGCTTCTCATCGCCACCTCAGCAAATCATCAACAGACACACAATATCTCACGACTATTTACTGCGTCACGTGAGCTGACTGGTAATTGGATCCATCACCCTGGGGCTGTCCTGCAAGCTGCCGTTAGCGCTGGGCTTTTGCTTTTGAGGAGGAAGAGAGGAGAAGAGAGGAGAGAGTAGAGCACTTCAGCTGCGCCTCGTTGCTTTGAATCTGTCATCATTCCGCTCTTTGGAGAATTGTCTTTTAATTTTCAAAAGAGCTGGAAATATCCTATTATTCAACTACATCAACAGCCATTATCATCATCATCGATATTCTCTTAAAATGGCCAATGATACTTCCCCCGCAGAGGCCGACCAGCCCACCGCGGAACCCCGAGTCACCTTTGCTTCAGGCAGAGTCGAGCATCAAGGCCAAGTCGACTCACCTCCAGATTTGAGATTGATTCACTACAATGACGTCTACCACTTGGACCCGTCGAGTGCTGAGCCTGTCGGTGGTTTGCCAAGGTTCATCAAAGTGTGCCGCGAGTATCAAGAAGGCGAACAGTACAAGGACCAACCCAAAGCATTGACCCTCTTTTCTGGAGATGTCTTTAACCCCAGCTTGGAGAGTACAGTGACCAAGGGTGAGTTTAACTCTGGGCATGATGGGCTTTTATATCTTCAACCAAGAGCCAAACTGATTATTCGGCAGGCCAACACATGGTTCCCGTCCTCGATCTGATTGGAACGGACTGTTCTTGTGTAGGGGTGGGTAAGTCATACCACCCTTGACCGATCTGGTAGCTAATTACACCCAACTATAGAACCACGACTTTGACTTTGGTGTCAAACAGTTTGAGCATTTGTCAAGCCAGAACAAGTTTCCATGGCTGCTCGCCAACGTCATTGACCATGACATTGGCGGTGATACACCTGTAGGACATGCCAAGAAGACGCATATGATCACCACCTCGAATGGCATCAAGGTTGGTCTTATTGGCCTAGGTGAGCGAGAGTGGCTCGAGACTATCAACGTTCTACCGCCAAACCTCGAGTACAGATCTGCCACTGCCGTTGCCAAGGAGCTTGTCCCAAAGCTGCGAGAAGAGGGCGCGGAAATTGTCATCTGCCTGAGCCATATGCGAGAACCAAACGACAACAAATTGGCCGAGCAGACAGAAGGCCTCATTGACATTATCCTTGGAGGACACGATCACTTTTACGCCCACAGTCTCATCAATGGAACTCACGTGCTGCGATCTGGTACCGACTTCAAGAACCTGAGTTACATTGAAGCTCGCCGCAAAGAAGATGATCCTTCCAAGTGGGACTTTGACATCTGGCGCAGAGATATCGTTTCGTCAATCGAAGAAGACGAGGAATCGTTGAAGATTGTGGAAGGACTCACCTCGAAGCTGAACCAAACTTTAGCCAGGCCTGTTGGGTACACGGCTACCCCTCTGGATGCTCGCTTTAGCACCGTTCGTCTTAAGGAGTCAAACATAGGAAACTTTGTCTGCGATGTCATGCGACAGCATCATAAGGCTGACTGCACCATCATGGCCTCGGGTACAATCCGTGCAGATCAAATCTACCCTCCCGGACCCATCCGTATCAAGGACATTACAACATGCTTCCCCTTTGAGGATCCCGTCGTGTTGCTAAGAGTGACGGGTCAAGCCATCTTCGATGCGTTGGAGAATAGTGTGGCAATGTATCCTGCACTGGAAGGTCGATTCCCTCAGGTATCCAACATTCGATTCGAGTTCGACCCCTCGAAGCCTAGAGGGCAGAGAGTTTTGTGGGCAGAGATTGGCGGAAAGCCATACGAGCCCGAGAAGCTCTATGTTCTCTGCACCAGAGGATACATGGGACGAGGAAAGGGTGAGTATTCAGGAATGATCAGTTAAGCCACGAACGCTAATGAAGACTCTAGATGGATTCACTAGCTTGCTGGTCAAGTCTGAAGGAGGAGATGCCGAGGAGATTATCGACGAAGAGAACGGTATCCTCATCTCAGCCATGCTACGCCAGTACTTTATGGGTCTTCTCACAGTAGGAAAGTGGAAGAACCTTGCCCAACACTGGGTGAAGGTTGCTCAGACTTGCGAAACTCCCGTGTCACCCACCCGAACTAAGTTTAACGTCGACTTCCCTAACCTCAAGTCGTTGGAGGAGAAGCTACCCAAGGACAAACGCACGGAAAGTGTGACAAAGGACACAAAAGACCCCTGGGGCAGGTTCCTCAAACGTCGCTTTAGCATTAACGTGAAGCCTCACGACGAGAACGACAGCAGCGATGAGGAAGTTCCAGAGAAGGCCAAGCGCGAGATCGAAGATCCCGAAGATCCTGATGGCACAAAGCTCGATCGTGAGATTCTGCTCCTGCGCAAGTTCTTCGCAAAGTGGGCGCTCAAAGCCAAGGTCAAGACAAGCATCTGCGATCCCCTCAAAGAGGGCGAGTATACGGTTGATTGGACGACGTGTATTGCGCCTGTGGTTGAAGGGCGAATTATCATGACAGGAGCTTCTACACCGCAAAAATAGATGAGTGGAAAGACACAGGGGATACGTAAGCTTTCTGCGAGAAAAAGACCTTGGCATTGAATAGAACGGATAGGAAGTAAACAAATAAAGATATGTATCGTTATCTCTTACTCTCATGCATTGGGTACCCATTGCTGAGAGGCGGTTTCAGGACCATGCAAGTGACTATTCACTTGGAGTATGCACATACACCGTCATAAAACACGACCTTTGATGTCACCTCTGATCGACAATGGGGTCAGCCACAAGCGACACCGGAGATCTGGGGACCTGAGCTAAGGCACTCTAGCCTAACTTAGATGTCTTGATTCGATCAGATCCTGTAGTCGTAAATGACAGAATGTACGGATAGCGCCATGTCTACCTGACCAATGTCAGTGGCGGATATTTCAAGTATGCAGAGCATAAAACTGCATGTAGTGCTTTCGCGAGGTCGTACAGCCAAGCTGAGCTGTACAGTGGTTGAACAGAAGGTATCGGTATAACAATAAACCCACCAATGCTCCATGGGCAGACTTGCATGGTTATCAGAAAGCAAGACACGAATCTTGGACTGAATAGAGTATGGAGTGCGATAGGGATAGTGTTTTCTAAGTAGCAAGTCACGATACGAATGATTTCATATCCTCTTTCAAGGCATTTAGAAGGATAACGAGATACAGTCGTCACTCCGCATCTCAGCCCGTTCATACCCCTGACGCCATCTCATACCCATGTATTGCATCTATTTCACACAACACAAACCAATCTCCTCTAGCTCATTATCATTCAAACCTTGAAGTCCCAAGATTATGCAACTGCAGTTTTGCAGCAAAGTTTATTCATCGAGGTAGCAGTCCGGCACTTGACCAGCAGCATAAGAGGTATGTATACCCGCCGCTGTGCATCTGCAGCCTCACTTATTCCCCGAGCGTGGTCTCCCCCCCAAATAACCAATTCGAACTGCTAACTCACCGACTCCTAACAAGACTGAGCCTCATTCGTAGGGTTCGCCGCTATCGACCCATCGGCGTGGCTTACGGGAACGTGGAACCCGGCTCACCGGTCTTCCAGAAGCTGATCGACGCCGATTGGGCCTACAAAGTGACGTTATTAGCAGGAGGAAAAAGCAAACACAGAAGTTAAATTTCTTTAGAAGTCAAGGGTAGTAGGACGCAGGGTATGGGATGAGCTGTGTGGCGGAACTGGGTTGCTAGGAAGAGCAAAATGAGACTTATCGGCGAGGGTTGAGAGGCAAGCAAGGTTGGGAATTGCGCTTCAAGCACCAGTGATATATTGTTTGTTGGTTCAGGAGGTTGTCACTGCATGGATAAAGAAGATAATCACCGGGTGTATCACGATGAACGAGTTGGGGCAAAAGATAATGACACTGCTGCCAAGACTCGCATCCAATCGTTAGCTTTAGTGACGAACAACTCCTAATACAAACAAAGGAGTCATCTTTATACGAGATTATTCTTCAGCCATTACCTGCCTAGTACCGGGATGCTGGCTCGTGGCGCTCGGTATCATTCTCTAGTAACCCAACCAAGCACCAAAAACCCCAGACATCCCTAGTCGAGCTGAGATAAGAGTCCGACTCATAGGATCAGATCCTCTGTAGATCATCCAAGTGCCGAAGCTTCTAGTCATCCCGTGACATGCCCCTCATGCATACGTGCCTACCACTATTCTTGCTTGTAAAAACCTTGCCTAAAACTCTCTTACGGTCTGGGTCATCATGGTCTTTGTTAAGCCGGGAGACCGGGTACTACGGAGCTGTTCAGCTAATCTATCACTAGTTGAAACCTTGGACGAGAAGAGTATAGGACCGGAATAGCTTCCTGTTGGACATGGCGATAGAAGGGCTCCCTGGTATTGTGCAATGAGTGGTCATGTGTCCGAGCAAACACAGCAGAGAAGAGACATATCTTCCCCTTCGGCACCTCCCATTGCTTGTAAAGTAAACCTCTCCTGTCCAACAATTCCTCTACACGGTATTCCAGAAGCTTCCACTATATCTACACAACACCAACACTATAGACTTACTCAGCAGTCCTCACATCGGATAGTCACCAGCAAGTCCAATCACGACCTCTAAGAGCCGACTCCGTATCCTGTTGGGCCACTGCCTCCGTCCTCCGGTTACACAGCGACAAAGGACGTCGCCGATATATGATATATCCCAAGCAATTACACAAGGACAGCCCGGCAGACCTATTACCGCATCGAGCCCCTCGCATTCTTTGGCAGCTTCGGCCCGTACTGCATTAGTGCCCGGATTCAGGAGACGGCGTTTCCAACCTTGAGGCCCTCCGCTGAGGTTGCACGTCATAGGACAGATTCTCACCGACCGGCCTACAGACGTTGCATCAGCACCCGAAGGTGAGAGCAGAGGCTCGGAGGCCTTGAAAGTTATATAATCACTACTGAGACAACTTTCGACGGCTGAGAAAACTATTCTCGGATATTAAATCGACAAGTGGTTACAAGTCGTTGTTGAAGTTCGGGGCGCTGGATATAAGACCAGACTGTGTCCGAAACACCACAGCTTGCATCAGAAGAAGAAAAGAAAAAGAAAAACACAATGTCTCCTTCCAAAACTCGTATAATAGAGCCTTGGAAACTCACAGCTTCTGAGGCTCTTGCCCAGATCCAAGCCGATGAACTCTCAGTCCAAGAGTATGCAGAATCGCTGCTAGAGAGAATCAAGGCTCGGGATGAGGACGTCAAAGCCTGGGCATATCTTGATAAAGATCATGTCATTCAACAGGCAAAGGTTCTAGACGAGGTCCCTAAGAAGAATCGAGGACCTCTTCATGGGCTTCCTATTGCTGTGAAGGATGTCATCTATACAAAAGGTGAGTTTTTAGCTGATATTTCTGGAGTGGAACTTAATTATTATAGATATGCCAACTCAGTTCAACTCGCCGCTCTATGACGGACATTTCCCCGAGGTAGACGCTGCTTCAGTTAGAATCCTTCGTCAGGCTGGGGCTCTGATATTTGGTAAGATCTAATCTTAGTACCCGCACTTCAAGTTACTGAGACAAACCGCGACCAGGCAAAACAACAACTACACAGTTCGCCGCTCTGCATATCGGCCCCAAGACTCACAACCCTCATGATCCCTTCCGTACCCCTGGCGGCTCTTCTAGCGGCTCCAGTGCAGCTGTAGCCGACTTCCAAGCCCCCATGGCCCTTGGTACACAGACAGGAGGTTCTATGATCCGCCCAGCCTCATTCAACGGTATCTATGGATTCAAACCAACATGGAACTCCGTCTCTCGAGAGGGCCAGAAGGTCTACGCTCTGATATACGACACTCTAGGGTGGTATGCGCGATGTGTCGAAGACCTGGTGTTGCTGGCCGATATTTTTGCTCTCCAAGATGACGAAGGTGAAGAATCTGTCTTTCGAGGCATCGAAGGTGCACGCTTTGCAATCTGCAAGACAGTTGTGTGGCCTATGGCTGGCCCAGGCACACAAGAAGCTCTTCTCCAGGCTGCAGATCTACTTCGATTCCATGGCGCGACCGTAGAAGAGATCGAACTGCCTTCAGAATTCGACGAATTTCCAGAGCTATATCGCATTGGTCTTCACAGCGAAGGTCGTACCGCATTTCTACCCGAATATCGAGTTGGGAAAGATCATATCGGCCAGGTACTAGTCGAGCATGTTGAGAACGCCGATAACTTTACTCGGAAGACGCAACTCGAGGCTTTCGACAAGATGGCTGCCCTAAGGCCCGTCTTTGACAGAATTGCTTCTCAATACGCAGCTATCATCACGCCGAGTGTGCCCGATGAGGCACCCGTCGGTCTTGAGAGCACGGGGAGTCACATGTTTTGTTCCATGTGGAGTGTAAGTAACGAATTAGTCGCGATCTATACTAACTAGCTAACTATCATCCAGGGGCTACACACTCCAGTGCTAAACGTGCCGGGATTCAAAGGAGAACAAGGAATGCCCATCGGCTTATCACTCGTTGCGCCCAGATACCGTGACCGCCATCTGTTGGAAGTAGGCAAGGCAGTTGGGGAGATCTTTGAGGTCGAAGGAGGTTGGGAAACGAAATTGGTCTAAGCACGAAAAGAAGGCCTGTAAGATATGAAGGAACTTGGAAATTAGAAAGGAAAACAGGACTAGGGGCAGCGCAAGGTACAAAACTACGGAAAGATTGAATAATCATGTTGCAAAGGCGTCGCCGATACTGCAGTTGTATGTATGTTGAATGTCTACAGAATTCCCACTGGCGTTTTAACCTTGACCCGCGCCAACAAGGAGTCTATATCCCAGAGCCGCCTCTTGACGTGAAATGCTGACATTATTTGCTCATTACAAAATACCAATCACGCCTGTAAACCGGGGCATAAAGCCCTCGCCGCCCAATACCCAACATTACAGCTCATCCGCTGGCTTAAAACGTACAAGCCCCGATAGCACCTATAACCGTACAGCTTCGCGTAGAAGCTTTATGACTAAGGAAAACGCCGGGGGGAGTGGAAAGGGGGCTGGTGTTGCCCAGTCGAATATGAACAAAATTTGCCTCGGACAAAGACTTGAGTTATTTGTTGAAAACTCATTGCCTTACACGGCCACAAGCTTGTCGACACACACAATAGCCTATTCAATGTTAACTAACATACCCGTGGGAATTAGAGACATGAACTTACATCATCGGTCAGGATACCCTGATTTCGGAGATAATGACCCATGCCCTTGACAAGCTCGAGCTGCTCTTCAGGGTTGAGGCTGGTGATCGCGGTCTCAAGAACGGAGCCGAGGGAGACCTTGTGGACAGCGATAAAGGTGTGGAAGTACATGTAAGCGAAGAAACCCATGATGAATTGACAATCCATGCGGTCAGTGATGCCTCCGTGTCCGGGAATGGAGTCACCGAAATCCTTGATCTTGAATGTGCGCTTAAGTCCAGAAGCGAAGAAACCGCCAAAGGGAGCGATAAGCGAAGCAAAAGTGGCCAGGTTGAGGGAGTGGATCTGCATGGGAGCAATGGTGAAAGAGATGTTCTTGGCAGTCTCGGGGAGGAAGAACAGGTCGGGCATCTCGTAGGTCTTGGGGAGGAAAGCCGGGTTAGGATCGCACTGCAGGCCAGTGAAGATGTTGGCGCCGAGGTCGTTGACAGGGCAGATGAAGTACTTGGATCGCATCATGATACTGGAAAGGATCATGGCGAAAATGATAGTCATGATCCAGGCGCCGACAAAACCCTCGACAGTCTTCTTGGGGGAGAGCTTGATGAGTTGGGTACGTCCAAAGAGAATACCGCAAATGTAAGCGAAGATGTCGTTGGTGATGACTAAAGCAGCGGGCAGGAAGAACCAGATCATGCCCTCGAAAACATTGTTCATGATGAAATGAGCCTGAACCACAATGAGGTACAGAGCCATGTGTGTCCAAGCAAAGTTGGTGAACTGGAACTTGTAGTGACCAGCTTGAAGAGAAGTGACAAAGAAGACGAATCCTATGTCTTGTTAGTTTGTCGAACTCAGCGAAGACTAATTGACCTACCGAAGACGTAGAGGATGAAGCTGATGAAGCGGTGGTGAGTGGCCAAAGGTAGCAGGACCTTGTCAACCAGAATGATGTGCTTGAAGTAGTAGATGACAGTCTCGCCGTAGAGGAAGTACATTGTAGTGGCCAGCCAGTACCAGTTGAGACTCTTAGTAGATCGCAGGGAGCGGGCGCGGCTGGGAACGTTGGCGATGGCGATAACCTCCTTGAAGGAGACGATCTGGACAGCAGTGATGATTGTGATGATGTAAATGTGACCCATGAAGAGCGCGGTGAAGAACAACGCAAACATGACAAAGGTCCAGAAAGTGCGCGTTATGAAGTTGGCCTTTTTCTTTTCGTACTCGGCTTGCTTTTCGCTAATTGCTGGCTTCTTCTGCTGTTATGGGTGGTTAGCTGTGTTCTTCTCGAGAACCTCGCGATACCGAGAGCTGGACACTCTAGTTCCCCAAGAATCCGGATATTCCTTCTTCTGCTTACCTCGTCTACTGTCTCCAGCTGACCTGAAGACTGAGATTTGAGCTTGGTGGGAGAACCATCTTCACTACTGAAGCTTGATCGTCGTCCATCAGAGCCGTTGCGGTTGGGGAACCTAACCCCTCTCTTTGATCGAGCCATGTCTATCGAGAGTCTGTGTGCAAATGCGCTGGTGGCTTTGCTTGCGAGTTACTGCCAAGAAACTCCGCAGTGAGGTTGTCGTCGGCTGACGTAGTCGTTTAGCGGGTGGTAGACTCGAATCGCTAATGCGATTGCAACTTTGGTCGAGGCGGTGGTGAAGATGACAGTTTGTTTGTTTGTCTGTTTTTCGCAAATTTGCTCCAAGCGACCTGTGACGTCGCTGCGCAAAGCTCGTGGGAGGTGGGAAAATAACGGGGTCAGGAGGAGAAGCTTTCGTGGTCGGAAAGACGCTGGAGTTTGTGCGGCACAAAAAAGGTCGTCGGTCAATTAGCGCTTCAAAAGAGCGAAGGCTGAGCGGGCGCGGTTCGAGTGGGCAAATATGCACACTTTGTCGCGATAATTCTGACGATGATGAAGGAAGCAGGAAATGGTGGTTTTTGAAAAGCCAAGCAGCCACAGCCAAATACTTGTCAGTGTGCCAGTCTGCCTTAGTCTGGCATTTCTAAAAGTGGGTGGTAAATTGGTGGTACTGGTGACGCTGCTGCTCCTTCTGCCAAGTACGCAAAGTAACCTACCGACAAGCTAGACTACAGCACATCCTACGCAATTGCAGGCTAACAAGTTGAAAAAGCATGACCAAAGCTCATCTAGCTCACCTAAAATCATCAAATGTGAGCCTGTGAGGGACCAATCGAGTCCCTGAATGGACCACCCTGCCAATGCATTGCGGCTGTGGCTTGACGTGTTTCCGGTGGTTCCAGTGGGTTTTGGGCTTCAATTGCGTCAGGAGGGCGGACATTGGAGTGTCAACTGTCTACCACGGCCAAACAATGGTGCATTTCCCTTTTTTTCTCCTGCCCAAGTTATATTCTCTATTGTTATAGCTATTCACCCGTAAACTCCCAAATGTAGATTCCCATTGACAGTACTCTGTAGGGAAATTGTGATAAATGCCCCAGACGCAGGGGCTGATTAGCTGTGGAACAAGCCAGCGACCCCGGCCAGTCGGTATCCGTTCTACAGATCTGTTGAGATCCGTCCTACAGTCCCAGTAAGAAATGGAGATTAGAAAGAATGTCGGTAAGCGGGAGCGAGAAGCCCTAGCAAAACCGACATTGCGAGACCGAAACCGCCAAGCAAGATAAGTGAAAGTTATTGTAGTACGGAGTGCCGGACACGCAAACAAACCCGTGATATCCGACACCAGGAGCCAATATCTCCACAGGTCATCTCAGATTGCTTGCTGTCTTATATATCATACGCGTGTCCCATTCTACGGGTTATGATACGTGTATAGGGCTCAATGCACCATGAATATACCGTATTGCATATCCTGACAGATTCACAATACGTCGATAGTGTATCATAAGGGTCCAGGTCCCTGTTCACATCTCCACAACCTGCCAACAGCTTTGCATAGAAGCTTGATGAGGTCAATGACGCACATCGCTCTTCACATGCTCAAAACGTAACTCCGCACAAGCTGCGCCTCACACCCTCTCACAACCGTGGCTGCATAAACAGCGCCACACTTTATCTGCATACATGCCACGTGATTGCGCGACGCGTTTCTCACGCCATTCTTCGCACGCTACACGACTCGGCGATCGAGAACAATTAACATTCGAGATGGGCCAGCAATAACAGACATCCCTGACTTCCTTCGATGGATCTCTCCCGTCCCATGGAAATACCCATGCAAGATGGATCTCGACGAGTTCTCCGATGACGGGTTTGACGACATTCCTGACAATGCCCTCCAAGAACTCGAGGATAATGCAATTCAACTCACACAGGCCCAGGCTCATTCGAGGCCGCTGACACAACAGCCACGAATCGAATCCCCCGATATCGTCTGGATTGAAGATGATGATCTTGATACCACTGAAGTGACCAACGATGCTGGTGTTCCTATTGGGAGACCGGTCATTGACAACAATATCCCACAACATCAGTCATCACAAGCTTATTATCTCGATTCTCGACGCTCAATTCCCCCTCCAAACCCGCGATGGAACCCCGTTGTCGATCCTTCGAGCCGTCGCCCTATGGGGCATCCTCAGCAACATCTCAATGCTGTATCACCTCACCAGCCTATGTATACCTCTCAGCAGTTCCAAACCCAAAGTTCCAATTTTGCTCGTGCTCAACCAAGCCAATTCGCTCGACCTCCTCTTCCACAAAATCGCCCCGCAGCCTCGCAGCAGTCCCAGAACCAGCCTGGCGATGTCCTGTCAGCGCTCCAACAGCGAGTACGGGCTCTCGAAGATCAACTGAAAGCGGCTCTTGGAGAGGCATCAATTGTCCGTTCCAACTTCGTCAAATCCAACGAGGAGCATGCTGCAGAGGTTGCTCGCCTGAACAGGATCAGTGCCGAGCAGCTTGCAAGGCAAGAACAAATCGCCGAGGCAGCTGTTGCTGCTGAACAGAATGCCAACACAGAGCTACAATTTCTTCAACGTGATATGAGAGAGGTTAGCGACCGCGTACGCCGGAAAGATCCTGTTGGGGGGGCTTCTGGAGGGCTCACAACCCCGAAGAAGGCTGTCAAGACGTGGGTAGCCGATGGGTTCGATGAGATGGATATTGTTGTGAGCCCAAGCAAAGGCCAAGGACGAAGCAGAAATCCAGGACCGATTGCACTGCATGTTGGCGAAAGAACGCCGAGCAAAGGCAAAAGGAAACGGCAAACCATGGACAGTCCTATCATGCCATTGGAAACTCATACCGATAGCTTCGCAAGTAGCAATGGCAAACCAGATGCCCCAGCGCAACCGGCGCAGATTGTTGTTGCGCCAACCCCTGCTGTCCTTTTCGAGGTTTGTGAGATGCATCTATTGCGTGCGACACTATACTGACTTCTTCTAGTTCCTGAAGCTCGTGCTTGATCATGGCACCCAGAAGCCCACCCTTGACATATTGTCTCGCTTCTCCTTCGCTGATGATCCAGAGACCTCGTTCTCCGCTATTATCTTCAAGAAGATACCCTTGATGGGCGATCCCCAGCGGCCAATGCAGCTGCTTGTGGATTTTGCAAATCTTATGGTTGGCATATGGACACGCTGCCAAGCAGATCAGCTTTGGGAGCCTATCAAGTATTTGCTTGCGTTGATATCCTTTACTTTCTCACTGCACGCATCAGAAGTTGCACCTTTTGTTGTCCCCAACTTGACGGCACCCGCTCAGGCAACAATGTGCACCTTGGCTGAATGGCAGATCCGTATACGAGAAGGCGAACAGCGCCTCAAGAATGACCATTTCCAGGCCATGAAGCAGCACATAAAAATCGTTGACATTCTATCGGTCTTTTATACAAGCGCACTCGCTTGTTCAACGGCATTAGACGAAGCAGAAGATGAAGGCAAGCCCAAAGCGACAGTCTTTTGGAGCTGCATATCGCCTGACCTGGTCTACAAACTTTTAAGCCCGAAACAGGAACTTCCAGATATCTTGGGAATGCTTGAGCTTTTGACCACATCTTCACTCCCTGATTCAATTGGTCCCATTACCGAAGACAAAGATTCTCCTGTGGCCAGTCAGGTCATAAATCTTGTTACAAACAAACTCACGGACTACCATTTATCGGTAACGACCCGCGAGCAGAAATGCACTCTGCGCTTAGCTGCTTTACGAACTCTTATAGCCTTTTCTCGCTATCCTTTTGGTGCCATGGAGCTTGCGTCCGATAGTCTTGCACTCCCCCGCTTGGTGGCCTGCCTCAGCATAGCCATAGACGAATTATACGACCAACCTATTCCGTCTAATATCCTACCACAGGTACACGACGTGAACAAGTCAGTGCTGGGGATGGAAGAGGCTTCGTACTCGGCCAGCTTGTACCGAATCATTTCTCAATGCGTTTTCTTGATTCATGCGTTGGTAATAGGCCCTGATACTGCCAATGTTGCAGACATTGGCCAAAAGCTATCTATGGCTCACGGTGGTAGTCAAAGATATTTACTTGCCCTGGGACGTCTCACCTTTGCTGAAGAAGACCTGGTAATGGAAGCCGGTATCGATGGGGAAACGGTCGAAGCAGCTCACGAATTGCTTGAACTGGCAGTGACACCAGATGAGGGTGAAGTTATTAGCGGAGCATTTGGGGATTAAAAATCATGGGATGCTACATCTTGGGCGTTTGGATCAATGACGGGCTTATCCTGGGACTGGCCTACGATACTCATATAGTTAGTTGTGGGTTGGTGTTTGGCGTCAAAAATTAGACAAGATACCACGAGACAATATGTCAATTTCGGACATGGACATTTAAAATTTACGAGATCACGCAAGACTTGACAAAACAGTATGTTGAGAAGAGCATGCAGTCTAAATGTCCCTATATAATTACAAGACACACTAGAACATCTGTAGCATCTTTCCAACCTGTCACTTCACAGGGCCTCGCCAAAGTCACACTCTTAGCCGTTGTATGAGACATGAACATGGTCCCTAAACTCTTCTCAGTTCGCAGTTGCATAAAGGGTTGACAAACACTTACCAATGGTTCTGAGTCAGATCACCACGATCGTCCATGGTTCGCCAGCTCTCCCAGTTCTTCTCCGTCTTGTCGACAGAGGTGGTCCAGATCTTTTGTCCCCAGATGACATACTTGAGGTTCAGAGTGCTGCGGTTTCTCATGCACCACTCAGCGATCTCTTTGCCAGAAAGAGTAGCAGTCTGATGTTGTTTGTTAGCATCTCGAGAATCATAGACGTGTGATAGAAGGAGGGGGACTTACACCACCGGCATCAGAGCACATAAAATCAGTCGCAAGACCACAGCAATGATCCGAAGACCCGGGACAGTCACAAGCCCTCTTACATCCAATCTCCCTCACTCTTCCAGGGAACGCAGCAACGACTTTCTTGGACGCATCCACAGAAACCTGCTTACAGGCGCCCACAGCGGGGATAGTCGGCGCCGAATACCCACCGAAGCCCGTCCCGCCGGCGGAGCAGCACTTCATCTGCGTGGGGCCGGGACACTGGCCACTTGCCGAGGTGCCGGTACAGTCGGACGACCAGCGGCAGTTTCCGGATGAGCAGGTGGCCTTGGAGCAGCACTTTATGTTGGCGGCGTCGGCCGGGCAGGCGCCGGAGATGGCGGTGCCGCCGGAGGATGTGCAGGATGCTTCGGTGATGCAGACGCCCGGTGTACCGTTGGGGCCGTAGCAGGGCTCATTGGGGGCGGAGAGGGAAGGGGTTGAGAGGAGGAGGATGGGGAGGAGGAGGAAGCGCATTGTAATGGGTGTGATAGAGGTTAGTTGTGTATGGAAGTGTTTGGCTTGATGCTGAAGGAGAGGTATGGGTGATTCCAACTGCTTTATATAGTATTTAAGTCTTGGTCTTTCTCAACCGTTCAGTAACGATCGTCATCATTTCCCACCCTTCATTGAGAGGTAACTACACAGGTTTCGTGTTGATCATCGTTGTGTAACACCTAATACAAGCTCGAGCTCATCATGCCACTCTCGTTTTTAGTAGACTCGGTCGTCATTTAGGAAGGACTCTCACCGACCATGTCTCTCCTTTCAGCTGTCTAATGATATTTCTCGCAAAGACAACGTGCAAACTTGATTGCAGGCCCTGGTATTGCAGTTGATCTTCTTCAGCTTTTCTATCTTGGACCTTCAGCGGAACGTTTCCGTGGCGCACCCCTACATATGCACCGGCTGTTCTGGTATCCTGATTGGACTGTTGAGTTTTCTTCAGCTTGATCTTCCGGACGATCGCGGAGATCAGCCGTTGTAAATCGGGGATCATGTCCGGGCCGTCGCGGCTTCTTGCGTCTGTTGCATATGAGTTGTAGTCACCAGTACAATTTACACTGTCTAGCCTGTCTTTGAGTAGCGGGAATTATGTTTGGAGCCATGAAGTTAGTAACCGGGCGTGATGCGACGGCCCGCGATGGGGCAAATTGTTTCATTTTGACACCGTTTAACAAACTTGACGGAGGTTGGACTAACTTAAGCTTAGTTCAAGGTTCCTCGCTTTGACCAGAGATAGGCGAGTTAGCTAACCTAGGTCGAGCTTGTTTCTACCGCGGAGAAGCAGATGAGTTGCAGTCTATGGCGATCTCTTCAACACAGAGTTAACCCACCTTCCTATAATGTCATAATGTTTCAGTGACAATGACGTACTGTAGCGCTTTGAAACAAACGGTGACGTTTCATTTGACTCTGTCACTTCCTATTTTCGTAATTCGTATCCTGTTGCTTTTCAGCTCGTGTCTTAGTAGGCACGCACTTCACCTAGAAGCATAAATCCTAGTCGATCAGGTGCTAGCAAAGACTTATCTATATGCCTCTTGTCCACTTGAGCATACGGGTATTTGTTCACGACTTGGGCAAGTAAGAAGATATGATTAACTACGATATCCAATAGCGATCTCTTACGTAATGGTTTGGCTCTCATCATATATGCAATGCATATTATTTATTGCCTTTGCACATCCCAGTCCTGATTCGGAAGTTCTGAATCACGCTGGCGTTTCTTCTCCTCGCTTTCGCCTCCTTCAGAGCCCTCAAGGCCCTCTGCAGCCTCCATAGAGTCACTTCTTCGAGGCTCCTCTCCATCCAGAAGTACATTAGGAGCATATGGAATCTTACCCTCCTCACGTCGGTCTGGAGGAATAATGGTATTGTACCAGCGAGGCAGGAGGACTCCAAGTCCAATGAGGATCAGACAGATGTGAGCAAGGCCAAAGCCGAGAATGTGCAGGGGGTCGTCACGAAGCTCGTAGAAGGCGGGATAGGCGAAACCGTAGATGATGGCGAGCACAGGTGCGGACAGGAAGCGTAGGAGAATTGGCCAGAAGGCGGGAATGCTCCAGTTCTTCCCAGTTGCGACTATGACGTTGAGATCTCGTCGGAGTTGTTGGCCCTGTTTTGGTGAGTTAGTGACAGTAACAGTAACAGTATGTACCAGGATGAAACTTACAGAGTAGAAGGCCATGTACCAGAAGCGTCGCACAAATACATTGCCGAAGAACTTTGAAAGAGCAGCACTCTTGCCAATGAAGCGACGAACAAAAGCCTTGTCTTCGCCAAAGGTGAGGGCAGGAGGAATATCGTCAGGGGTCTTGCCAATAACGCATGACACAATCGAGCAGACGATGAAGATACCAAAGCCAACTCCAGCACCAGCCTCAGCCTGAACTGCGTGGGCGACTGCAACACCAAGGACCATTCCACCAAAGTAACCAAAGTTCCAGATAAAGAAAGACGGCTTTCCAACTTGGCCGGCGACATCTCTCCAGCGGTAAAAGGTCGTGGAGAAGGCACATTCACCGAACACGACGAATACTAGAGCAACATCGTTAATCCAGCGGTCGACTCCAGTTAAAAGAGCATAGCCGAACTGTGTGCAGTAGGGAAGTGAGATGAGAAACGAGACAACCACGAGACCTGTGACTACCCACTCGCGACGTATCTTGGGCTTAGTATCCATGACGAGCGTGACAACAGCATCGACCATGGCGAATGCAGAGCTATACCCAAGCACCACGAGCGTGAAGAACAGAGCGAACGCCCAGAAAGAAGAGCCAGGGAGTTGGGTGATAGCCGTGGGCAGCGTGAGGAAACCAATGGTGAAGGCTCCGATTCTCTCACCAGGAACAGGCATCATGTCCAAGTAGCCGACAACACCAAAGGCAGCAAAAGCAGCGAAGCCCTCAAAGAGAACATTGCTGCAAACAATCAGACACGAGTCCATGACAGCGTTGGCGTGCTTCTGGTTGTAGGACGCATAAGAGCTGAAGTAGCCGAAGCCAACACCTGTTGAGAAGAAGACTTGGCCTGCTGCAGTTTGCCAGATGTCGCCTGATGCTAGCTTCTCGCCGTTCCACTCGCCAAAGTACAACTTGATTCCACGACCGGCGTTCGGGAGAGAAACTGATCGACCAACAAGGATGATGGTTAGGATAACGGGTAAACCCATGGTGAAGTAGACGACACGGCCAGTTTGGCCAATGCCACGGAAGATAGAAATCCAGACGAGGAACCAGACAAAGGCGGTCCACCCTACAGTTTCTCCGATAAGTGCAGTTCCGGGATATTGAACGTAGTCCGTGACACCGCTTGAGGTCTTGTTACCGGGAATAGCATCAACATTCTGCACCACATCCTGGTAGTAGTACTCCTCGGCACGTCCCTCCCAAGGCAGAGGGCTCTTGAACGAGTTCCGGAAATAGATCATGATCCAGGACAAGTTGACGACGAAGTAAGGGCTTACCATGAAGCCAATGTACAACAGACTGAAGCCTTGACCCTTGAGACGATGGTTGATGTTATTGAATGCGACGACGGAGCCACCGCGGTAGGCTTGCCCAATGGCAACTTCGAGAATAAGAGCCGGGATCGCGATGAGGAAGACACACATGAGATACGGGATGAACCACTGCAGGCCGTTGTTGTTGTACACCTGAGAAGGATACCGAATAAGGTTTCCCATACCGGCACAGCCTCCCATGGCCGCGAGCAGGAATGAAGCTCTCGAGCCCCATTGATCGCGCCCATCTGCAGATTGTGAAGGCGGAGGCGATAGCATGTTTCCCACCTTTTTAAGAAATGGAGGGATCGCCATATTGGAGTCGATGCGTCCGAGGACGACAAGAAACGGAACAGGTTTTGCTGAGTTGTATAAGCAATGAGTTCCTGTATCGACGAGGTGTGATGGGCTGTAACAAGGCGAGTATCTCACAGGAGAAGAGGTCAAGATATTCCACAACCAGACTCATAAACCCAGGAAACTCTACGATCCACGTGCGGACAGGAACGTCTTTTTATTACAGATACCAACACTCAGAACAAGCCAAGACTCTACTTTTCTTTCTTCCCTGTCTCTCTTTTTCCTGCAAGGAGCATCATCCCACAGGACGGGGAGATGTTGCTCGCTGCAGCAAAGCAAACAGAAGATCGACTTGGCAGACTCCATTGCAAATGCTTGGCTTCGTATGACAAGAAAAAGCGCATGCGAACCAGCTCAGCTCGTTTCAATCCTCGGGACTCCGCTGCCAAGATGCCCAGAGACTTGGCGTGTTGGGGCCCCCGTCTGTGAGGAGGGGAGGATTCACTTATGCTGACCATTGCGTTCGTGGAAGAATTAGAAATAACTGAAAATTTATTTGCTTCTGGTTTTAAAGATTTCTTGTTAGTCTTGTTGATGGGGAGTTGTATGTGGTTGAAGGTAATTGCTAAAGAACCACATTTAAGTAACCATCAAATTAAGCATAAAGCAAATAAACACCAACTCCGCCAATTTCACTACAAACGCTTATTCCCGCTTTTTCTTCTACTCAGGAAATCCATGGGCGGCTTTTTAACAAACAGGTTACGTCGTTACTGGAGCCTCAGTGCCTCTACTTCTTGGCAGCCTAGACATCAGTGGGTAGAACGGCACACTTTCTATCCTCTTGGCCAACAAAAAAAAAGCTTCAACTAGAAGGGATTCGTGCCAAGGTGATCGATGCAGAGGATATCACATGTGGCTTTTTGCGGGCATGTCCGTAGAAGCGCAGTACGTCACTCGTGGGAGATATGAGGTCAGGGCTGAGAAGAGCAGCCTTGTCGTGATAGTGGCTTGTGTTCAAGACGATTGTGGTGGATGACTTCCACTTTGGCCCCGTAACATATTTCTCTTCTCTCTGATGAACTGCTTGAGCCTTACTATCGATGCTGCTACAGGAACACCAAATACTTCGGCTCTATATCCAATCTCGCGAGCAGTTTACTACCGTATCGATTCATTGGATGTAATCGCTGTGAATAGACCCAAACGCCAAGCCGACCGTCCGGTCCTCCTAGACCATGACGTTTTCTCACACAACTCAACACAACTGACCAGGCACCGATATTCTTTCAACGAAGAGTGGCCCAGATAAAGAAGTCAGAATCCTGCTCAAACACTGCAGCAGTGCCAAGGATTACTGCGTGCAAGGGGCACCGGGGACAGTATGGATTTAGTTCAGTGGCCCCGGACTATCGGCGCCGATGTAACTCTACTCTGCAGCAGCTTCGACGTTCCGAAGAGGCAGTTAGGCAATATAGGTGACGTTTTTTGGATATGATAAGACTGTAGGAAAGTCCATCGTGGGGACGTTGAAAGGGGAGTTATAGATACGTCCCTAAACCAAAGACTCGGTCTTGGTCATGGCGTCTTGGCTGGAGAATATCGATGGCGTGATGTGATCAACTCCCCGAACCATCAAACTTTGGGCTCCATCTGATGGATCACCTCGGCCTTGGCTTCACTCCATAGGTGACAAGTAGATAGCGAGCAAGTGGTGTTGATGCCATTGCTACATGTTGGTCGCAACTGTGGCTATTCTTATAAGGAGCAGATCACGCAATATGCTTTACAAATAGTCACTAGACAAACGTATGATCTTATAAAAGATTCAGGGGCGGCTACTCTATGTGGAGAAGGATATCGATCCATGAGAGTGTATGCTGTTCAGCCTCAGCCGAACATGATCGCCTCAAGTGTTGGAGCGTTTCATTAATTTCATTGTTGAGAGCTACAGGTCATTCTTTTTGAAACCTTTGCTCTTTATTCCTGTAAGGGCGAGACGTCAGTATGTTGCTCTCATACACACTGAATATGATGGACGTCGGGTGTAGGCTGTCAGTTATCCTATGGGACTGTACTTGTTATCTAGCGACAAGGACATGTATATCTACATCAGTGTAATAGAATTGTACGACATGATTTTCATACGTATGTTTATGCATTGGCAGCGTTACTCGCTCATGTGAAGTCTAATGATAATCTCAATTTATGCTCTCAACAACCCTTCAACAATGGTATCTCCTCCTCTGCGCCATCCCTATCCCAATACTACTCACCATGGATACTTAAAATGCCCAGCTCCTTCTTTTTGCCTTACGGGTCTTCTAGATCTCCCGGTTCCGGCTTGACTCACCAGTCACACTCTCTTCATACTCAGTCAACCGCAACGCCTCCTGCACATCGTTGACGAAGTGCCCCTCGCCAGCCATCTCGACAATTCCACTGCTCACCATCAACCGCCATACAGGGTGGTCCTTGCGAACCGGGCATCGCGAGAAGTAGACGCGTACTCCGCGATCAGTGTAGCTGCGGACAATCTCGGTCAGGACTTGTGTGCCTGACCCATCCATGGATGTGACGCCGTGGATGTCGAAGATGACGTTTCGGTTCATGTCGGTGCTGCGTAGACGAGGCAGAGCTGGATGCGCTTTTGACGTGCCGTAGAGTTCCAGCCGGCGGAGTCGAGCCTTGAGTTCTCCCGTGTTGGCGAAAGTCAAAGGCTCGGGAATCTTGACGATAAGACAGCCCTCCACAAATTCCAAACTTGCCTTATCACCCTCGGCATTTTCGAATCGGTTTGTTCCGGGAATTCGGCCCAGGATCTGAATTCGTGGTCGCGTGCTATGCTTGATGACCATGAGCATCGATAATCCTACACCGAAGGCCATTCCAAGAGTGAGCGAGTAAAACATGGTCGCAAGGAAGATGACGGCCATAAGACCCAATTCAGTCCAGCCGCGAATCTTCAGGAAGAAACTAATGTCGTGGGGCGCCTCTTCTATCAGCGAGTAGGCCACGACAGATATCATCGCTGACAATACAGGTTTCTACGAAATATTAGCTCATGTACCAGAGATTGTGTGCCTGTGCGACTTACCGGCAGGTAGTAAAAGTACGGAAGAAGGAAGAATATGGACAGCAAGGAGATGATGCTCAGAAACATGGAACTAGCAGGACTCTTGCCACCGGTGCTCTTATTCACCTTGCTTCGACCGTATCCGCCAAAGGCTGGCAAACTCATGAAGCAACCGCCAACCATATTGGCAATACCAAGTGCGATCATCTCTCGGTTGGCACTCAACTGAATGCCCTGGATGGTCTCGCTCGAGCCCAGACTCTTTGCAGCTACCGAAGACTCGAAGAATCCAAGGAGGGCAATGAGAAAAGATGTCGACATGGCGCTTCGAATATGAGGCATGTGCTCCAGCTTGAAAGGCCACTGGAAAGCCAGCAGTTGGCCGTTAGCAGCCTTGACTGTTCCAAGAACTTCAATACCCTGGCTTTCCCAGTCGAGTCGCCAGCAGAGAATAGCAGATACGACAACAACCACAAATCGATCCGGAATATAAGCAACGCCAGGGTATCGAGGTTGGAGACGGTTTTTCATTTCACTAAACACTCCGTTAACACTGGATCGGTAGCAAAGCCACAGAGGCGCCACTTACCGGCAAATCATGATGACAAGAAAGCTAATTCCTGCCACGGCGAATGTCAACCCGTGCACCTTGTCAATGTTGCTAATCATAAATCTGATCTTTTCAACAGGGCTTCCATGGCTCACGCCCGCCTTATCAGCCAGAGCAGCGAGTCCTAACTCAGGAATCAACTGGTCAACGGCAATGACGAAACCAATCGCACTGATAAAGCCACGCAGGAAAGGTCTGCTGAGCACACTGTCCATGAAACCCAGTCTCGCAAGACCAGCGATGACAACCATTGCGCCCGCCATACCAGCGACAATACCGCAGATCTGAGCGTGCAGCATATCGTTGTCTTCGTCTTCTCCTGAACCAACGTTCTGCTTGACAACAGAACCGACAAGTAGAGAACCTGCAGCCTCAGGACCGACTACCATTTGCGGACAGGATCCTAGTAGGGCGTAGATGAACGGGTTGAAGACGAAAGCGTAGAGACCGTGGATTGGAGGGACGTGGGCAAGGTTCGCAGCGAGAGACAGGGCCATCGGCAGATAGAACGAAGCCATGGTCACGGCTGCGATGAGATCGCCACGGAGATATGAAACCTTGTACTGGCGCATCCAGTTCAAGCATGGGACGTAGTACGCGAGGTACCTGGTCGGTAAGTTAGCCAGTCGCTTTACACTCGAGCTTTAGCTCACTTACATGAATGTTGTATCCTCGAAACCAGCCTCTTGAGCCAACACACTGCTGTGGCCCATTGTCTTTGTTCGCATCCTCTTCTTCAGCCACTTCTTCCAGTCCTCGTGGCCAACGATTGTGGTGATTGCGTTATCCAGAACAGGAATATGCGTGCCTGACCCTGCAGTCTCGCTACCATCCTCGTCGGTGCTCCTCATAGTCAACGTAGGACTCATGGGTCGCGGACTGAAAGTGCCATGGCTACAAACACCGGGATGCGCAGGGTGGACGCTCCCTCGACGATTGGCCGGCTTATGATTGTTTCCGTCGATCAGAGGGGTAGACTCGTTGGCGAAAATCTCGTTTATTGTGGCTCCGGGATGTCCTGGCGAATCTGGCGGGGATGCGACGGGTGCACTTGTCGGGGAGCCAGGACTTCCTGGGGATGACTGTTCATTCTCGCCTCGACTCTGGGCGCTGAGAGCTTGGCGAAGAGCGCTTGGTTGGGCAGGACGGTGGTCGTTCCCTGAGCTGGTGCGGTTATGCTCGGGTCGTTTCGACATGACTGCGGTTTTCGATCGAGTCGATGTCGCTCACAGAAACTCGGTTCGGCTCGGTTTTGTCGAGTGACTGCTGATCGTGAATGTTTCCAAGAATATATATCTAAGCTCAACAGGAGAATGGATCCTGTTTCGAGCGGTGCAGAGCCCAATCGACTATCGTCGGCTGAAGAGTGCCGACTTTGTTTCGGACGAAAAGGACGCGACTGTCGACAGGCAATGCATGAAGTTGATGCTTGGACCTTGCAAGCGATCAACAATCACACAATGTCAACTCACGGTGGAAGTAAATAAAAGAAGAGGGTTTGAATATTTTTGAAGATTGAAAAAATAAAACATGCCCTTCTAAAACTAAGCCCGAGACCCTCATTCCAAGGGTTCTGTTCCCGTCCATCGGTCAGGTCCCTTGACCTTTGTGTGCAATCATCAGGCAGTTTCTCATCCTTGTACCATCCAATCTCAGATCCAGTCGCAGCTTTACAGCCAATCATCAGCAACCGTTGGTAAAAGCCACCCACCCACCGCTCGACTTTTTACTGCAGATGGCGTCTGTTCAGTGACATCAGTGCGCTAACCCCCAGGTGACTTTTCTGGCGGGGGTGACCGCCATTCGGGGAATGTGGGCGAATGATCAACCTCGTGTTGTTCAGCGATCCCTGCTGTTTTGAAAGGTTGCTGGTGCCGTAAACCCGACTTCGGCCGCGAATAGATAACATAATTCTCACCAAAGTTCATGATAATATGTGTTCAATTCTCTTGACTGACACATTGGTCAGACAAACATCACATGTGGTAGTTTGATGTTTTTTGCAGAATAACAACTTTTATGCTCTCAAATTCGGTGACATCGCTTAAAATACATATCCAACTGACTCTGACTCGTATACACTTATATCGTCGTCGTCTGGTGGTGTTACATGATTAAAATAACCCAGGTACGTGCCGGCTGTCCTATACCTGCTCGTTCACAAACAGGCCTGCCATACCCTGGCCTGTACCGATACACATGCTTGTCAAAAGCATCTTCTTCTTCTGCCGCCTGCACTCAGACAGACCTGTAACAATCTGTCTCGCACCGGTAGCACCCAGTGGGTGACCCAGCGCGATGGCACCTCCGCGGGGGTTAAGCTTTTCTGATGTCAGGCCAAGCTTGTCCTGGCAGTAGACGGCCATGGAGGCGAAGGCCTCGTTGATCTCGACGATGTCGATATCATCCAGGGAAATGTTGTGCTGGGCGAGAAGCTTGGGGATAGCAATGCTGGGGCCAATGCCCATGATGCGAGGCGCAAGGCCAGCAACGGTGGAACCGACATACTTGGCCATGATAGGCTGGCCGAGCTTGATGGCGGTAGATCGCTTCATCAGCAACACAGCGGCGGCTAAAACGTGTGTTAGTAACGTATCTCAACAAACAGCCTCAGTCGCAATAAACTTACCTCCATCGGTGAGTTGACTGGCGTTACCACCAGTTGTAGCGCCACCCCATTGAGGGAAGGCAGCTCGAATCTTGCCAAGGCTCTCGGGGGTAGTGCCCGGTCGGATACCCTCGTCCTGAGTAAGAGTAACCTCCTTCTCCTGACCGTCGGGACCCTTGATCTTGGTGGTGATGGGAACGATCTCATCAGCAAACCAGCCAGCCTTTTGCGCCGCCTCAGCCTTCTGGAAGCTCCCAGCGGCATACTTGTCCATCACGCCACGGGTAACGCCAAAGTCCTTGCTAACGTTCTCGCTTGTCCAGCCCATAGGCTGCATGCAGTCCTCGGCCTCTTGGCTTTGTGATGTAACGGCGGCATCGAAAGGCTGGTCAAGCGCGTCTCCACCAATTGTCATCTGCTCGGCGCCCATGGCGATACCGATCTCGATGGAACCATTGGAGATGGAGTGGGCGATATCGGCGGTGGCCTTGAGACCGGAAGAGCAGAATCGGTTTATGGAAGAGGCGCCGGCGGTGTTGGGGAAACCAGCGGCGAGGGAAGAGGCGCGAACCTTATAGGCGGCCTTAGCATCGGAAACCTAGATGACTGTCAGCACGCGCTTCTTTAATCATGAAATGGGTCGCGACGCACGTTTCCAAGGCAGATATCCTCGACAAGAGCGGGATCTAGCTTTGATCGCTCGCGGACTTCCTTAAGAAGAGCGTAGACCATATATTCGAGAGTCGTGTCCTTGAAACCACCCTTCTTGGCCTTTGTGAGAGGTGTTCGGGCAGCATAAGTAATGACAATATCGTCGGGGTTCTTTGCTTGACTGTTGTTCGAAAGTCAGTTTGTTTACATGAAGCTGGTCATGGACGGTGGCACTCACATGCTGCTAAGAGCCGACCCAGGGGCCAGGTGCTTAATGATGGAACCAATGCGTTCAGCGGTCATTGTGTATATTTTTATATTGATGGATGTGAATTGAAAGAGTCTTGTCAGTCAGGTCGGATGATGGAGATGAGGCGACAGCGCGATTGTTATTAAAATAGGAGAAAAAGATGCCGAGGCCAAGTTCATCATGCGGAGGGGTCTGGGGTCAGAATATGGACGGGAGCTGCAGCGGCTCTTGGCCTCTTGCAACGGGCGCATCGAAATGTGTGGGGTTGGGCCGAGGTAGGCTCAAGATTGTCCGACTTCCCGAGGTTCCGGGGGGCGGAGATAATCTTGATTACATAACCCGGCATCTCCATTAAGAAATGGAATTCTACCTACTCTGTAGACTCAGACACTAGGTACCCATTAAGCTATTTCTATTTATCTACAAAGTGTTGACTAATCGACCAAAAATGATTAAAGAACAACTTTGCTTTCATCATTATCTACCTACGTATTGTTACTTATCGTAGTGTAACATGTTTTGTATCATCTCTCACATTCGACACCGTCAGTTGCTTTTCGTACTCTCGAGACAACGTTTCTCGTCATGACAGAATATCCCAATACGTGAACCAGGCACTGGAATGCAAATAAAATCTAAACACAGCAAACTGTCAGTGGTGTTACTTGTTGTCTAACAAGGGCGCCGATTGATTCGATCACCTCTGGCTCGCGCAGCTTACCCTACAGTTACGTCCAGATACAAGATAATGAAAGACACTCAGACACAGTTCGCCAGAAAGTGCTCTTGGCTGGATGTTTATACACTCCAAAGTACGCTCGTCATCTTTGTAGTCGCCACCTAAGTCTTTTAAATCCGGCACCCAAGAGCCCGGTCATCCTCGATCGTACCGCTCCATCCGTAGTGTGACCAGAAGCACGATCCACGGGGACCTGCCGTAGTGCCACACTTGTTCCTGAAACCCATCAACGATCCAATGGGTGTTGTTGGACTTCTTATAGTGTATCGGGTGTCCCTAGCGCCTGGCTATCTAGACCCTTGGCTCGACAAACCGTCTTCCTCATCCGGCCAGAGAAACTTACCAACAGCCCGGATGGCTTCATACCATGTCCATTTTCGGCGATTTGTCAAAAGCCACGGCCTCCAAGTTCACTAAAATGTTAGAACTGCGAAGAACATTGGTAGGAGACCAAAGTTTGGCGGGCCTGGCTACTAAAATGTCCAAAGGTGGCTTGATATCTTTGTTACTGTACTCCGTAGTCTCGCTTATACCTGGAGGCTCCCGGTCGATCCATCATTGGCGAATAACTTACTACGTTACGCTCTTTGAATCTCTGTTTTAAAATATAGTGCTTTCGTTGTATCTCCTTTACGTGCCGACTCATCAGGGCAGCTTGTTACGAACTCGATCATACTAATACACTCCTTGAATTCGACAATCATTTTCCTCGTCTTGGCATAACAGTGGCATCTCATAGGCACATTTAACGTATTCAGATCTTATGGCTCTCTCAAAATATCTCTTCGCTTCTCTCCTGGCCAGTCTGGCATCCGCCACCCGCGATCACAAGCGAGGACTTTGCTTCGTCCCCAATGAGAAAGAACCTCAAGACGACAACATCTGGGTCCAGAGTGGCAGCAATATCACATGGTACTACAACTACGGTGACAAGCCTTCTCCTGTATACAGAGATGTCCCCCAAGAACAGTTCGAGTTTGTGCCCATGATGTGGGGTGTAGGAGAGGACTCGAGCGACACGACATTTCTTCAACATGTCAAAAGTCTTATCAACGACGGGATCAACATCACACATGTGCTAGGTTTCAACGAACCAGACGCTGGGAACGATGTTGGCGGTAGTAATATCGCACCAAAGGTCGCTGCTGAAGCATGGGTCGCCAACTTTGAGCCCCTGGGCGAGATGGGTGTGAAACTGGGTCTTCCTGCTTGTACCGGCGGATGGGGTGGTATGCCCTGGCTAAGGCAGTTCTTGGGTAACTGCACTGAGATAAAGAGTCAAGGCGGCCCCAAGAAGAACTGTACATGGGACTATCTCCCTGTGCACTGGTACGACAACTTTGAAGGTTTGGCATCTCACGTTGGTGAGCGTCTTGCGGAGTATGTACTCACCTCTTCTCGCACTTCGTCACGCCTACTGACACTTCAACGATAGATGGCCCAATGCCTCGATATGGGTTACAGAATACGCCTACGCACACCAAGAACTCAAACCCACCGAAGCATTCTTCGAGCAGACACTCAAATGGTTTGACGAGTCAAAATTCATCGGCCGGTACACGTACTTTGGCGCATTTCGCTCTGACGTATCCAACGTTGGCTCCAACGCCGCTTTCCTCTCGAAACAGGGGCGTCTTACAACCATCGGCGCACAATACCTAGGGCTCACTACAACAGGCGTAAACACTGCTACGCTTAGCCTCCCAAGTGTAGGACTGTTGGCGCTGGTGTTGGCCGCTGTATTTAAAATGGTTTTCTAGGGTTGAGTTCACGAAACCTCAATTCACTGTCACACAAGTCATCATATTCAGGAGTCAAGTTCAATAGAAGAAACAATGCATTTCGCGCCAGTGATCATAACTAGGCAGCGGGATATCTAGACCCTTCATGAGGGCAAAACAATGTAACTAAAAACAGAAGTGAAATCAACATAACATGCGTGTAGTGCAATATTAAGATTCGTCATACGTCTCCCCCCATAAACAGATTTTTCAGTTCATAAATCCTCCTCTATCATTATTTTTTCGAAATATCCTTCCAGTGTTTTGTATCTTCATTAAGATACAGTTCGTGAGATTAAGCCTCCGTAGCTGCGAGGCCCTGAGGCACAACATGTCGGTCGGCAGGTGCACGAGATGTAGATCGCTTTCCGAGAGACTCGCCAGTGTCCTTGCGTGAGAAGGAAGCCCAAGTCTTGAAGCTGGACAGAGACATGGTTCGAGCAAGTCGACCTCCGTCTTCACCTCCCTGGCCCCAGACACCACGACGGACAGGGGCGTCCTCAAGAAGATGGAAGTGTCGCTTGGTCATCTTCCAGAGCTCAATACCGGCCACAAAGACGATGGTGAAGCCAACAGAAAGAGCCCACTCCCATGTGATACCAGTGTGCTTGAAGAACTTGTGGTTAAGAACGGGGATGTAGACGACGGGGAAGACCGAGAGACCGCCAATGATGACAGACCAGAAGAGGAAGCGGTTGGAATAGATATCCTTAAAAACGGGGAACTTGCTGTCATCGTCGGGGTTGAGGCGGAAGATGGAGCGGCGCAGACTCTTGAACTCCCAGGCTGAGATCAGAATCAACCAGGTCAGTTCGGCGAAGGTAGCAGCGCGAGCTTTGAAGACGGGAATACAAGCCTCAGAGTATCTCTGGTTGCACTCTTCACCCAAGTTACCGCCATTGGCGCCGTAGATGATGATGCAGAATGTGCACATAGTACAAGCACCCATGATAATACCATAGACAATCATGTCAACGATAATCTGGTTGGTGAAGACACCACGCTTCTTGTCTTGCGGGGGCTTGCGCATGATGTCCTGGGCACCCTGCTCACGACCAAGTCCGAAGGCAGGGAACGAAGAGGTAGCCATGTTGATCCAGATAATCTGAAGAGGCGAAACAGGGAACACGGAGAAGCCGCTGTCGTCGACGAAAGCAAGACCGCAAACAAGGAGAATAACTTCACCAACGTTGGACGTCAGAAGATGCAGGACAAATTTCTGGATGTTGTCGAACATGCGGCGACCTTCTCGGATAGCAGCGACGATAGAGTTGAACTTGTCGTCAGTGAGCACGATCTTGGAGGCGGACTTGGCCACATCAGAACCAGAACCCATAGCAATACCAACATCAGCGCGAGATAGAGAGGGAGCATCGTTGACGCCATCACCAGTCATAGCCATGAATGCACCGCGGCGACGAAGAGCGTCGATCATACGGGTCTTGGTGTCAGGAGCGCAACGTGCGATGACCAGAGGTAGTTCCTCGAGGGCGTCGATCTCGTCATCAGTCATTCGGTCAAAGTCGGTAGCCTTCTGAACAATCGATTTCGCGACGTGATCAGGCAGAACACCGAGGTTCTTGGGAATGATACCGACTTCCTTAGCGATGGCCTTGGCGGTTTCGGGGTGATCACCGGTAAGCATGTGGACGCGGATACCAGCATTGGAACACTCGGCAATAGAGGGCTTAGTTTCGCGACGAGGGGGGTCGTAGATACCGGCAAGACCAAGTAGAATGAGACCCTGCTCGACCTCAGTACGGAGCTTCTCATCCTCGGCGGGAGAAGAAGCCTGCTTGGCAGTGAAGCGGCCATCCCAAGGACGGTAAGCAATAGCAAGAACACGTTGGCCTTGAGAAGCGAGGTTGTTCATCTGCTCAAGGACACTCTCCTTCAGCTCGTCAGTCATGGTCTGCTGATCAGCTCCAGTGCCAACGTAGTCGCAAAGATCCAAGACACGCTCAACGGCACCCTTGGTAAAGACCATAGAGTTATCAGTCTCGATGATAGAGCCCTTAGTACCCTCAGGGGCATCGTAGATAACGGACATGCGCTTGATGGAGCTGTCGAAGGGGAATTCGGCAATCTGCTTCCAGCCGTCACCCTCGAGAGTCTTCTTGCCAGAGTTGAAGCGGTGGGTGAAGACCTGGAGAGCGATTTCGGTAGGCTCACCAGTGACCTGCCACTTCTCTTCCTCATCATCGTAACGGACGGTAGCCAAGTTGCAAAGGGCAGAAGAGAGCAAGAAAGCCGAAAGCTCATCAGTCATTTCACATTCGACCTCGGGCTCGGGCTTCCTGGACTGGTTATTGTTCTGATTCTGATTAAGCTTCTCATCTGGGACATCGAACTTGAGAACGGCGGCACTTCGCTCGCGATCATAATCACGAGGAGATTCCTTCTCTTCGGGTTCGGCGTCATTCTGCTTGGAGTAGGTGACACGGCCCTTGGTGGGGTCGTTGGGGCTTTGGGAGTCGCGGACAGTGTAAATATGGGAGGAGGGGATCCAGGCCTTGCGAACAATCATGGCACCTTCGGTGAGAGTACCAGTCTTGTCGGAGCAAATGTTGGTAACTCCTCCGAGAGCTTCGAGAGCGGAAAGATCACGGACAACTACGTTAGCCTTTCGCATGACAGTGACAGCAACAACCATGGTGATGGTCAAAACAGCCACGAGGGATTCGGGAATAATAGCGATACCCAGTGAAGTGGCATAGATAATGACCTCGTTCTTCATATCAAACTTGTTGACGGCGAACACAACAATGGCAAGAATAATGGCACAGCCGAAGAGAACATAGGCGAGAGCCGAGAGCTTTCGCTGCAGAGGTGTTCCCTCAGTAAGACCCAGGAACTTGCCAATAACATCGTATGCTCGCTTGGAAGCACCGACAAAAGGCTGCTTCTTTCCGTACTTCTTGTAGTTCATAGAGCGGCCAGCCTTGCGAGTCTTCTTGGAGGTAGAGGCGGCGATCTTTCCGACTTCAGTAGACATTCCGGTGGAAGTGACAATACCACGGCCACGGCCCTTTCGGACAACAGTGGTGGCATATGCCATGTTGACACGGTCACCGATACCGATCTCATCCTCAGACTGGACAAGTTTTTCGGTTCCAGGAGCGGTAATGTTGTTATCGGTGATCTTTTCGACGGGGATGGATTCGCCAGTCAATTGACCTTCCTCGCAGGCAAGGTTCATGGCTTCAAAGAGGCGGAGATCGGCGGGGACTGTGTCACCCATCTTGAGGAGGACGATATCACCAGGAACGACTTCGGGGCTTTAAGAACGGTTAGTGTTGGAACAAAACTTATTTGCAGGTGCGAAAACTTACTTGGAGATAACCTGGGTCTTGCCATCGCGAAGAACCATGGCACTGGGAGAGGACAGAGCTCGGAGAGCATCCATACGCTTCTCAGCGCGGTACTCTTGCCAGAATCCAATGGTTACATTAAGGACAATAACAAAGACAAGCACACCACCTTCGATGTAGTCTTTGATACCGAAGCTGAGAGCCATAGCAAATGCGAGAACCTTATTGTGGATTAGTATGACCAATTATACGGTAAGGCAGCATAACTTACAATAATCATAGCATTGAGCAATTGCTTGGTCAAGATACTATACCAAGGTATAGTACCGCCAACGTCAAGCTCATTCTTTGGGTATTTCTCCTGAGCTTGCGCAACTTGTTGGCTTGTAAGTCCCTTGTCGATACTGGTACCGAGGGCTTCCGCCGTCTCCTCAATGGTGAGGAGAAACGGGTGCTTGGGGTACTCCGCCGCCATGGTAGATGGCTTGGAGGATAACGACCAAGAAAGAAGAGGAGGGCGGGAGAGGAAAGCTTAAACTATTGTTTGTGTTTCTTATACGTGTAGTGAATGCGCGTATCGTAGGAAGGGTGGTGGTGTATGTGGTTGAACTCTGCACAAGATAGTTGATAGACTATCTCAACGGCATTGAGGAAGGAGTGTGATTGGTGATAGATATAAGTCTGAGCAGGAAGTTCCGATGCTCGGAGTATGTGTGATGTATATATTACGGGTATAGATACAACTACTAATTAGAGTATTGTTGGTGATTGATAACCTCGAGCTTGATGGAAATAGACCTTGGCGGGGTGCGGGGGAGCAGGTCATATATACTTGTGGAAGCGACAGAAATCTCGACAGCCACCGTCATAAGATATGTTGATTTGAGAGCTCATCTTGCCCTCAGAGCGGAACCTGAGTCGTCGCCAGGCTCGGGGTTTCTTGGCGTTGGTCGCTGAACCCGACAAGCGGTTTAGATCCGCCACCGAACTTGAAGTCTTTCCCCACACACCCGCTCCCTACCAATCCTTGAGCTTTGATGGCAGGTGTTGAGCCTCTTTCGCTCGACAGTGGACATTTAGCTTCGCCGAGGTGTGTTGTTATCAATTCCGTCCTGTACGGTGCTCTCCGCAACGGAGAAGGATTGCAAAACGGAGGGCTCCGTAGCGCCGTAGCCTTAATTCCCATGCCATCGACCGTTTTTCACGGTTTAACTGCCGTGATGTGCCAATGGCTAGTCCACCGTTCATCTCACAGCAATAGCTTGGCTGTATTGCCAAAGGCCTTGAACATGTCGCCAATTCTTTCCGGGGCACTCGGTGCCATTCTTCCAGATTCTACCACATCTCCATATCCCAGTTCGCAATACCACCCAGAAATCCAGATGAACCGTACGTATCGCATGCTATATTCCTAGGGCAGGGAAAAGTCAAAGGGTATGGATTACATTGTCGTGAGACTGTCTGGTGGTGTGCATAGTGGGGGTCTTGGCATCTTGGCAGCTTGGCGGACTGCGCAAATGCACAACGGTTGCAGAGGGTGGAGGGCACACAGCGCGAGAAGAGAGATCTTGCACTTGAAAATGTGAGGTCATCGGTGTGCCATGGCAGGGCCGGGTAATCGCACGGTTGCGGTGGGCATGGATCCTTTTGCTACTCACGAGGCCAGCAGCGTCTAGAGCGTCTCTTATGCTTAACGAGCATGTTCGTTCGGCAGAGCCCTGGTCTTGATCACCATGGGCCGTTCGTTTCAACGGCAGACAATGCATGGTATAACGTTGATGCATGGTGTTGCGAATGCACTGCGATGCGATCGTGGTTTTCGGTTAGAGCTCGTCCAAATCGACATAGTATACCGAACATGGTCAGCATGTATCATATATTCGCTACATACCCAATGCTGTCTCATGTCAATCCACGTCAATTGATTCACAAGTCTTGAGCTGCAGTTACTTCAAACGTTGAGCCGGCATTCCTCCACCGTCAAGAACAAGCACCTGCCAAGTATTGATGGTACGGTACTCAACCATGCCACATTAGCCAAGGCGACGAAGCCAAGCTGACCAAAAACTAGTGCTTGACCAAAGCAATAACTGGCCGAGGAGTAGAACGCATCAAGGTTTAGCTGGTTCATCACATCTTGGCGTCCAGGACTCGTCTGTCTTGGCGAGCATTCGTGATAGCTTCAAATGGTCCAAAGCCAACTTGGCGGCTCTTGGCGCTTGGGCAATGACGCGTATCCAATCGATTCTTGGAGCTCTTGAACGAAACACGCCGAATTATCGAGTGTTGCGGCCCCACCTGTTCCGTGACGATCCAGAAACTCAATGTTCTGATCGTTTCTATTCAGGTGTCTTTGCAGCGTGGGATTGTGCATCTAGTATGGAGGGAGAGGAACACTCTTTTCTGGAACAAGTCCAGAGGGTGGTCTTGGCCAAATGCTCTTACCCTTGTTGATTGGTTGTATACTTATCGTGTGGATCGCTCCTCCCTGTCAGCTTCTACCCCAGCAGCCCAGGAGCAACTAACCTTGCGCTTATTTTGCTTAAGGTTCTGGGCAACTGCGACGCTTGCACTAAGCTTATCGGCTACTCAAAATGAAGTTATCACATGATCCACATGTCTCGGGCGCATTGCCCAATAGTTGACGCAAGTTTGGTCTTGGCAAACCATGTGCTCAGTTCATATTACGTCGATAAAATAGAGCAAAATGTCTGCCAAACTCGCGTATTTTTTTCCTTCTCTTTGCCCTGGCTCGCGTTGTTTTTAACCGTGAGACATGATGCATTGATAAAGCACTGTTTGCATCCTGGTGCGCTACTGTTTTTGTACCCTTGTCGACCTTCCGGCGCTCTTTTCTTTCACGACGATATGTCTACCACCTCAGAGTCAATGACCATGGTATCAAGCCATGCCTTACTTCTTCAACTTTACGTTTCCTCATAACTCTTCGGAAACCCCGTAACCAGTTCCCTATCGCCTCACCCTGCGCCTCCTCTCCCTTGACGCCAAGAAAAGAATCGTACGAGTCACGTGCTCCGCCGCGGGGATCCACCCTCCGCTCTTGGCACAGCCGAATGGCGGCGTCGGACTTTAACCTTCGGCAAGATACCTCCAAACGCCGAGGGGAGTGTTTTTCGTCACCGGAGAGTACTGCAGCTTTGGTACTGTGTGGCTTCTCGGTGTGTAAAAGCAATTGCGCCGATTTACATGGTGTGCTATCCTAGACCCCACGTTTTTTACGTCCAAGTTCCAACCCACGTTGTGATACAACGCAGTGGGAAACAACGGTCGCCCTCTATATAATTATGCAGTAGCAGGCAAGACAAGCAGCTAAAAATTGACGAACCGTGCATTTGGTGCGTACGTTGGCGAATGTGGTTATAGGGCCAATGCTTGGGATCAGCAATCAATGTGAGGAAATTTCCACCCTCCACTATAATAGTACACGCTCACGCTAGGACTTTGGGCAGATGTCTGTTAACCGATAAAATCTTGGAACAACAGGATACTGGAGCTGTCCTTTCAAGTGTAGTGCTATCTATTACTCGTAGAAAACCTGCTGGTCGTGCAGCTCGAAACCCCGTACACTTGAGTGCAGCATGCCAAGTAGTAGGGGCTTTGACGCATAACGATAAGGACTCCCGCATTGTACGAAAATCACTGCCTGCTGCGTTGTAATCACATGAGGGGGTGGTAGCATCAAATGCAGCCAAGCGATTGTGTGTACAGGTAGTTCCGTTACGGTACTTGCGTCTATGCTAAACCCAGCGAAACGTGGATTTGGCAGATTTACTTGTATCAAGAGATCAGTACAGAGGCCGTTCATGGTATAGTCAGACCAGTAAGTCATTTCAGATCTGCCGTCCATTGAGGACGTGACTGTCAATAAAGACTGCATTCTTCATTACGTGGGCTGTTTAACCGCTGGCAATCACAACAAATTTTGTACCGGCAACAACGCGCTGTTCTCCCCGAACTGCGAGAAAAGAATATTACACAAGAGACTATAAATGCCTGCGGATACTTATAGGGTTGTATACGGATGCACTGACAATCTTCGGCTCACGACTAACTCCATGTTTCTAGCTACAAATGCCGTCAAACAGGTGGGGATGCTGCTAGCCAAGGCTATCACCACCGCAACATTTACTTCATCCCAGCAGCCAAGCATCTAGCATCTAGCTAATATAGATAGCCTCACCTAAAACAAGAATTCTCTTGGCATCCGCGTGCTTCGACTTGGCCGCATAAGTAAGCCACCTACCCCAGATCAACATTGCACAAGCTCTGCCAAGTTCGCCCAGCCGCCATATCTTACATGCATCGTCTTTGATTCATGATCTAACGCCTGGGCTTCAATGGTCTCTTATTTAGTATCAGGCATTTTCGTTTAAAGTATGCGAATTGATCTTGGCGCAGTATCGGAGGATCGGAACACCGAGTTCTTAGTATTCTAGCTCATAGGTCGTTTGCTATGGTGCATACAATATTGACAGGGGAGAAATCATTTAGTAATATGGCAAATTCTCTTGACTAAGATGAGCGGGTAAGAGTGTAATCAATTGCGAGACCAAATCCTTACAACCAGTTGAATTTGTGTAACGATAGTATTTCGCGATTTATACGTTGTGATGGCCACGAAGGTTAGATCTGAGTTGGTATTGGATAGCTCAAGCCAAGACTGGGTTAGCTAGTTGTCAAGCCATTGGACTGAGGGAGGGGCTTTGAACGTCTCACGCCTCAGCGGCTTACGAATCAAGAATAATCCAAACCTTATATTCCTACGTTTACCTTGCGACCAGTGACTTTTCACGAAGATATAAAGATGATGTTGACTTTCTGATAGAATTCGTTGCAGAATACCCCCTTGAAGTCAGGATGTCAGCTCCCAACCAGACAAAGCTGGACCTCCGGTTCGTCAGCATAAGTCACCCAGACGAGATTAAGAGTCAACGCAATGGACGGAAGATCCGCCAACATGTGATGAAGGATATAGGATACTCAAGACGGAAAAAGAAATCGAATCAAAATACTAAAGCGGCCTCAAATGATTTGACATCTTCAACATCTTACCAACAACTTTTCGAACCACAACCCAACTCAGCTACCCGGCATGGTATTGTATCCCCATCGCCTGTAAAATTTCTTATTTTAAATTCCGATTCGATACTGTATTCGAGAACCGACACACGGGCAAAGATGATGAAAGAATTTCGTAAGTCTTATCTCTCCTAAACTATTACCACTAACAAGAGCCAGTGCTCCGCCCAAAATCATCTTTTTGTGACAAGGTTAGAGAGGTGTGTTTTGCTGTTGGCCTCGCCAACGACGGCGCTTTCCATCTTGCACTTGCAGAAATCGCACTTTATGCCCATGAGAAAATCGAATATCTCCACCCAGGACGAGAAGATGTGAATGCACTGAATCACTATACTTTCAGTCTACAATACACCAGCCGAAAAATTCAGGCCATGGAAAACATGATGTCTGATGGTCTGTTGATCACCGTGCTATGCCTCGCAAACTACGACGTAATTTTATGCTGGCCAGATGAGAAGAATCAAGCTGATATTGCTAAAGATGAACATCGGTAACCTTGAGCGTTATACTGCTCATATGGCTGGCTTGGAAACGATAGTACGCAGTCGTGGAGGGGTGGATAAATTTCGATCCACCCATCTTGTATTGTCTCTGCTTTGGTAAGGAATAACTGACTTTGTATGAAGCCTTCAACTGACCCAATAATGTTAGGTCAGATGTCATAGGTTGTCTATCGTTGGACCAACCACCTAGATTTGAAGCTCCTTCTTATCTATGGGACCAGACCTCACCTTCCTCCATAAGTCCTACATTGAGCAGCATATTTCAAGATTTGGCAAATCTCTCACCGAAGCTTGCAAGTATATGCGAAGTGCTTGAGTCTCTAACAAGCGTTGTGAGAGCATCACGAGAATCGAGGGAGACCTGCTCCTTAACTATTGCACGAAGCGCTCACTTTCTGCTCTCGATACCCCGAGGCAATCCACTGGACGTAAGGAGCAGCCCTTATTCTTTAAGATTTATAGTCCACGAGACCATCAGACTAGCCGCTCTAAAATTCCTAGTCACAGCCGCCGAGCACACTCACTACACTATTGGAGCTGCTCAATACCGCAAGCCTCAACTTTCGAATTTTATTAGGAAACATGAGACCTTGTGGACTGGTTTAGAAGAGCTTCAGCTTTGGATACTGTCTGTTGCAGCAGTGACAGAAGAGAGCTGCGATAAGGCCTGGCTGACCGATAAGATGTCTCGTCTGATGGGGACGCTTGGGTTGAAGTGGAGCGGGCTCGGAATTGCACTTCGTCAAATTGCTTGGGTCGATGACTTTGATGCTCGGTTGGATAAGCTAGAACATGATATAAGTTTTTGAGGTCTATGGGGACATGCCAAGTCGATTTCTTTTTCTCGCTGCAACTGATAAACTATTCCGGAGTCAATGCACCTAGACTTACGATGTGAATATTTGCTAAGCAGGAGAATAACCATCAGAGCCGTGACAATTGCGTGGGAGGTAGATTGGCTAGCCTGAATCCTACATCTCGGACTGTATCTCTCGGACTCTGTAAATAGTGCTGACAGTGGATTTCCTCAATTACGGAACCACAATCCTTCCTCCATATTAGTCGCACTAGCGCCCGTCAATTAATTTCCCGCCTTAATACTCAGTGGTCAGCTCGCTTTCGAAATGGAGCTAAGCCTCGACGTCGCCATTCTGGGGTCACATTTGAGCACAATCACAAGAGAACATTTGGCCTAGTCCCAATTCCCCAGATTTTATCCTATATAGCAATGCTACTCAATCCTCGCCAAGGTAGTGAGTGTGTGGCTCAGTGAGCTCAGCCGTTATCTGAAGGATTTGATAGTTAAAGACCTAATAGGATGATCGTTCCAGAGTGCGAGCAACTGCATCGCCACAGGGTAGAATTGAGGCTGTTAGTGATCCTCCCTTGGCAGCATATAAGAAGAGCGAGCCCCGTCGTTCGTTTCCGAAACACAAAAGATTGTATCAATCATTCTAGAAAGACAATATGAAGCTCGGCCATCTTTTTTCTGCCCTGGCATTATACACCAGTGGAGTGTGTGCGCGCAAGAATCTCACTCCGCAACGAGTGGCTGATGATATAAAGGCAAGCGAGTAAGTACAGCATTTCATTCTCACCACAATGAACATTGAGGGCTAACAGCATGTAGCCTAGAAGATAATCTTCAGAACCTATATCAAATTGCTCTAGACAATGGCGGAAATCGAGCCTTTGGTCTTCCAGGCTACAACGCTTCCCTTGACTTTGTTCTCAGTCACTTGCGCCGCGGCAATCTTTTCGACATTACGGTTCAGCCATTCACCCACCCTTTCTCCCACTTTCGCAAGATCTCTTTAACTGGCCCCGATGGAGAAAATGTCGCCGTGGTCTCGCTGCAATATAATCATGCCACACCCCTCCCCGGTGGTGTAACTGCTCCTCTGGTACTGGTTCCCATCGACGATACACGCGGCTCTGGCTGTTTCGAAGACCAATGGAAACATATTGATGTCAAGGGAAAGATTGCCTTGATCAAGCGTGGAAAATGCCAATTCCCTAATAAGCTCAAGCTAGCGAAGGCCAATGGTGCCGCAGCTGCTATTGTCTTCAACGATGATCCCAAGCAGACAGCAGGCTCGGGCTCTCTGGGCGCCGAGAATGTTGGTAAACTTGCGCCTGCTGGTGTCATCACGTATGACATTGGCACTGCTTGGGCCAAACGTCTTCAAGATGGCGAAAAGCTGGAGATTAATTTGACTATTGATGTCTCTGTCGAGAAGCGTGAGACTTGGCAAATCATCGCGGATACTAAGGAGGGTAACGCTGACAACATCGTCATGTTGGGTGCTCATCTTGATTCTATTCAAGAGGGTCCTGGTATCAATGACAACGGAAGCGGTGTTGCCGCCCTACTTAGTATCGCCCAGTCGATCAAGAAGTACAAGAACTGCAAAAACAAACTTCGGTTTGCCTTTTGGGGCGCTGAAGAAAGTGGAATGATCGGATCGACTTACTACGTGTCTAATCTGTCGAAGGAGGAGGTTAGCAAGATTCGGTTTTATTACAACTACGACATGATCGCCTCTCCAAAGCCTTATTACATCGTCTACGCTGACTCGGATACACACAAGGCTGGCGCCAAATACCTTTTCGAATATCTAACAAAGGAGGGATATCCCGCCGAGTACACGTAAGCCGACCTAACTTACCTCACACCTTGTCACCTGCTAACATATTCAGACCCTTCGGAGCCTCATCTGACTATGTCGGCTTCCTTGCGTTGGGTATCCCATCCTCAGGGATTTTCACCGGCGCGGGAGCCCCCCAGGATGCCTGTTACCACACTGCTTGTGACGACATCAAGAATATCAACAAAGAGGCATTCTTAGTCAATGCAAAGGCTGCTGGATATGCGGCCGCAAGTCTTGCTTTGGATGTTGATGATGTGCCCAAGCATGAAAAATCAACCATGAACCCGTTGAGCAAACGCGGTATGGCGCGAAACATGGTCCGATGGGCGAATGTTGCTCGAGGAGCAGAGAAGGTGCATAGTTGCGGAGGCGAGAAGAAGATTTTGGTGTAAACGAATGTCTCATTGAAACATTGGAAATTTTGAATTTAGAGACGAGGTTGGAGTTTAATCAGTTTATGGAGATGTCATGTAATAGGGGAGCTTCTGTATATTCTCTGATGACATAGTAACGAAGTATTCACCACGATGCGTATTCATGTCTTAACAACTATGGTCTTTAATGAGACTCAGAGGAATCAACGGAATGACTGGTGTATACTAATTTCTTTTATTTGATTTTGAATTCCCTTCCCTATGTAGACAAAATCTTAGGACGACCTTCAGCATCTAAATCGAACATATCTTCCTCAATCTTGGCACCGTTTTTAATAGCTTCTTCAAGTCCTCCCCTTAGCATATAAGGATCAGTCGAATACCCCTTGTGCCACTCCCGTCCCTCGTACTCTTCCTCTACTGGCTTCTCACCCGTAGCCTGAATAGCCTTTGCGCTTTTTTCAATATTGCCCCATACTCGAAGGATGTTTTCTCCCGCGAGCAAGCGGATTTGCTCATCCGTCGCACCGCGCTGCATAAGCACTTCCATCAAACTAGGATATTTGGAGACATCCTCCAATCCAATGGGGACATTTGACATTCCGAAGAAATCAGCGCCGATTCCCACGCAAGTCCATCCACAGACTTCTGCGATGTGGAAAATATGGTCCGCAACGTCGTGGATGGTTGCTTGTTCGGGGTGTTTCATGTTGAGAAAGCGATTTAGGAAAACAGCCATGACGATGCCTCCGTTGTGCTTGACCTGGCGAAGGACGTCGTCTGGAACGTTTCGGAGATGCTGTTCAACTGTGTATGCTCCAGAGTGTGAGAAGATGACTGGTGCTCGGGCGATGCTAAGCACATCCCTCATTGTTTGATGTGACACATGTGAGAGATCGACCATCATTCCCATCCGGTTCATTTCCTTAATTGCACCCTTTCCAAGTTTCGAAAGTCCTTTGTCTGTACTTCCAGCAGCTACAGTTGTAGCAGCCATTGCAAATGCATTGTCGCAATTATGTGTGATAGTCATGTATTGCGCCCCCAACTCGTACATCTGTCGGATACTCGCAATGCTGCCGCCGACCTGATGGCCACCCTCGATGCCAATCATACTCGCAATGCGACCAGATTTGAACGCTTTCAGAGCGCAAGCCGAAGTATCGCAATACTCGAGGTCTTTGGGATGCTCGCGGATGAATCGTCGAGTCACATCGATTTGCTCCAGTGTATCTCGGACGATCCACTTTGGAACGGGGTTAGCGACGAGACTTATACGAGAAGAAGTTTTGAGGTCATGACTCACAGAAGGATCTTCAAAGTGTTTCTGTTGTTCATCGCAATCTACGTAAACGCTCCAGAACTGACCGCCGACCATGCCTTGCCTCAAGCGTTGCAGATCAGTATGCCCAAGTAGTCGGTTTGAAAAGTCGAAGCGTTCATCGTAGATACGATTCTTCAGTTCAAGGCGAAGCATGAAAGGCAAGTCATTGTGACCGTCAATCAAGCTACGCAACTACAGTTAGTGAAGCCTGCATACATAATATCAATCAACTTACGGCGTGGTCTTGAGGATTCGTTTGGTGCGTTCCGCATAGTTCTTGGGATCAATTGACTCCTGGCCGGGCCACAGGAATGTAAATGGACTCAACAGAAGTACAATTCCAGCGGTGATGATCGGGTATCTAAATCGGGACCACCGAGCAGTGCCAGTAGAATTGGCATGCAAAATTAACGCTCCATCGCGGTTGTCAGTTGATGTACTTGCGTGAGCATCATTCAGCGGTGGACTGGTTTTTCGAGGCGGGGAGGCCACACTTGGTGACGAGTCAGCCATTGTAAAGAAGTCTGAAATGCAATGAGAAATGACATGACTACCGCGAAAAATGGCTGAACTTTTAAACTTTATACGACTTCATATCGGAGCAAAGTATGTCACTGAGTCATGATTTGTTATCCTTGCTAACCAGAGAATGTGGGGGTTGTCATGAGTGGTCATCCGGGATTGCAGCGGGAATAGTATGAGTAGTGAAATTCGGCGAAGGTATGGATATAACCTCTAAGTTCTGATTCTGTTTTCCGTTATCGATCAAAATGTATGGCAAATATTACATATGTCATATGCACAAACTGTGATCAAAAGGTACATATATCAGATAAATACCATCCACTCGCTCAGCTGAGGGTGACTCAGTCTTGCACTCCACGGATCAGATTCTTGATTCCCTCGCCTCTCATTGTCCTCTTCCACGCCTCAGGGGCCTTTTCAAAAGGTACAATACTGCTAATCAGCTTTGAAACAGAAACTTTACTTGTTTCAAGCAAATCCAGAGCAATTTCAAAGTCACCAGAGCCATAACGAAAACAAGTCTTCATAACAATCTCCTTCTCACACATAGCGTGGATAGGCAAAGACTGCACAGGCTTACCGAGTCCAATTTGCACAAAAACACCACCGGCTGCTAAGGATAAGACGCCAGTTTGGGCCGAAGACTCAACTCCTGTGCATTCCAGGACAACGTCGGCACCTTGGTCAAGGTCTGCTTCTTGTTTTAGCCGGGATGCTTCTTGCTCAGGAGTCGAACTCGACTCTGTCTGAAATGTATGGCATTGGAGGCCCTGCTTTGCGAACTCGAGTTTGTCGGTTTTGATATCGGCAATGACAACCTTTTTAGCGCCGTAGGCCAAAGCAGTTGCTGCAGTAAGATAACCAACCGCCCCCGCTCCTTGGACTATGACACTCTGACCTGGCCGTACATCGGCGAGACGAACACCGTGGACGGCAACACTCAGAGGCTCCACAAGAACAGCCTCTTCCAGACTAACAGAATCAGGGAGTTTGTAAGCAAAGTCCTCAGGGATCTTAAAGAAACGAGAAAGCGTCCCATGAGTAGATGGTGGGTCTGCGGCGAACTTCATTTTCTGGCAGAGGTTGTATCTTCCAGACTTGCAGTAGCTGCAGCTTTTGCACGAGAAGCCCGGTTCGATGGCTACACGGTCACCAGGCTTGAGGTGCGAAACGCCTGGGCCGACTTTGTGGACGATTCCCGAAGCTTCATGACCCATCACCAGAGGCTGTTGTTCGGAGACTTTTCGTGCGAAACCACCTTCGGTCCAGAAGTGAACCTAAAACTCATCAATGATCAGATGGGAGAGTATTTAAGACGCTGATACCTACATCGCTGCCACAAACACCCGTGTAAGCGATTTTGATTATCACATCACATGGGTCCTCAATTTGAGGAACTGGTCGGTCTTCGAATCTAGCGTCTCCAGGACCATATAAAAAACAGGATGGGTTCTAATTATCCACTGTTAGTTATGTCTATAGTGCTTCAAGAACTTTCTTACTCTTTCAGTCATTATATCAACTTTAACACAATTGCAAGAGGGTAGACTTGACTATTTCTTTCCATTCAGGGTAACTTATATGATTAAATAGCACGTCCATGTGCGTGGGCGCAATTTCCCTTGTAATTCCAATCAGGTGACGTTCGGGTCACTATACTCCGAGTGAGGGGAAATGCAACTCTACCAGCGATGATGCTACTGGCTCATAAGGACTTATGAATGATCATTGATTTGATTATTTGAGAAATTATCGTTCTTTAAACGACTGTTAGCTGCAGTCGTCATATTATGAGGATAGTATCTGAAAGTGTTTCCAGCCAGCCAAGATTTGTGTGTTACAAACAGTAGAGGTTTGCTCTCATCTGGCGCATCTAGACCTGTCTTGGCTGCGATGCTTATTAGAAGTTTGAGAAATTAATTGATGAAGACCACTTAGTTATGTATCAAAAGTACAAGCATTCTCCTCGTCAAGCTGGGCATTGGTAGTTCTCCTATAATTTAGCTAGATCATGACTATGAATATCGGAATCTATATTTATTCAACGTGAACACAGCTAGCATATCAAATGTGTAAGGGTTCATAAGTAAGTCTAATAATTCTTCTCTAGTCCATAGTCTAGTGAAATTTATCATTTGCAAACCTTTCAAGGCTCTGCCTCCTAACAATCTAAGGAAGCACATATCCTCCATCAATAAGCAAGTCGCTACCCGTCATGTAAGTCGAAGCGTCACTCGCAAGGTAAAGATAAAGACCCTTGATCTCCTTCACATGGCCTTGTCTTCCCAGTACGGCCATGCGATACGCCTCATTAAGCGCCTCCGGACTCGCACCCATCTTTGTGTCAAAGAAGCCAGGAGAAACAATATTCACACGAGCGAACTCTCGCCATTCTCGAGCGAGGGACTTTCCGAAATGTGTGATAAAGGCTTTGCTTCCGTTGTAGACTGGTTGATCGGTTGGTACGTTGACGATGTGGGCGCTCATGCTGGATGTGATGATGAAGTTGCCGAAACCTTGACGCTTGAAGATCTCGCCGGCGTATTTCGCTGAAAAGACGACACCGTCGACTATAGCTGTTAGATATGCTGTATATAGTAGGTAGATGTTACTTACCATTCACCGACATCTGTTTCCTGTATTCATCGAGGGTCTGCTCGAGGATAGATTTTGAAATTGCCATGCCTGGTAATATTTCTTAGTGTCGAAGTTGATGTTGAGCTCGCTTTGACTGGAGACTCACCTGCATTCGCAACATAGACATCAATCTTTCCAAAATCATCAAGCACCTTTTTCAAAGCGTCCTGGATTTGCTGTGCATCGGATACTGATCATGTCTGTATCAGTTACTGTAAAGTTTCACAATTGTCAAATATAGGTACTTACCATCAACTTTATATGCAGAGGCCTTGATACTATGCTGCTCTGACAGAGAACGAGCCTTCTCAATAGCAGCATCGTTTCTAGGACAAGATTAGGTCGTCTGCAACTGTGTTGATAGAATTGTCATAGATAACTCACGAATGATACCATAGGGCGACGTTTCCTCCTGCCTCAGCGTATCCCTCAGCTACAGCGTATCCAAGTCCATCAGCAGCGCCGTTGACAACGAGGACCTTTCCATCCAAGCGGAACTGCTCCACCACGTTGGAGGGGATGTTAGGGAACGGTCTTGGGAAGCCGTCTCGCACTTTTGTGGCATCTTCGACTGACATGGACATGATGAATGATTTTTTATGATAACTTCTCAGATACAATATTGGAGTAATGAAGTATAATAGCAGGAAGAGGGGTAGTATCATGATCGATGAACAAATTCACTGCAATGTACCTTTCTTGGAACCCCACATCGGGGTATTGTGCTCCGATTTTGGTCCCTCTCAGCAGCATATCGTCATTCGTTATTTCGAGACAGCAGACCCTATATTTTCATGATCCAATGAATAGCGTGTCTGGCAAATATGTAGTTACTACCCCGGTTTTATCTTATGCGCACCAGTCACTGGGGTATGTATCACATTGTAATAATAAGGTTCTGGAAACGACCCACCCTGATTTATAGTCTCCAAAAAAACAGCATCGCAACGAATACGTGCGATATACTTTAGAGGATCTATTATCTATCCTTTCGAACTTTAATCTGTTGAATGTATATTCACGTAGCCTCTATCATCATTGCCTTGCCATTCATGAACTTGACAGCAACCATTACACAGGCGGGGAAGTTCAAGCTTATCATCTGTTCCATGATTGGCCGACTCCAACCCTGCGTGTTTGTACTGGAGGAAATAAAATGTCTTACTCTACCTACTGCATAAGAAATCTCCTCTTGCCGACAACTTTTAACCTCGCGACATTTAGATCCTGACATAGTAACCCTCGACCTTGTCACAGTGATTCACTCCCACAAGGTGGCTCCTCGGCCTCCAAGATGACGGCTCTTCGCTTCTTACGCGCTTCTTACGCTTGTCAGGCATTGCGCTGACCGTGTTGCTCATGCACGTATTTCGCAAGGGGTACCAAGTCCGCAAGAAATTTCAGGCTCTCAAAGATGAAGGAATCGTATGTTACTCTAACACCCGAGTGGGATCGTGGTCTAATATGGAGTAACAGCCCATCATGAAACATTCCATGATTCTTGGCCACCTCGAAGTTGTTGGAAAGCTCGTCTCCAGTCTTCCTCCTGACGCTCACGGCGACTATATGATGATAAAAATCCGCGAAAACTGGCGTGAACTTTTCCCTCAATGTACCAAATGCCCACCTGTTGCCTATATCGGCACCTGGCCTTTTACTCCTCCCATGATGATTTCGCTCGATGCGAATGTTTCGTCTCAGTTCACACAAGAACACTCTTTGCCCAAAGCCCATGAGCAGAAGCATGTTCTCTATCCATTGACCAAGAACCAAGACCTTTCTTCAATGGAAGGAGCTCAATGGAGGGCCTGGCGTAAGAGCCTGAGCCCTGGTTTCAGTGTGCAAACCATCACCAGTCGTACCCAGAAATTGTCGAGGAGGTTGAGGATTTTGCAAACGTCCTCAAGAGTAAAGCGGGAAGAATGGAGAATGGGGAGATGTCTTCTCATTTGAAACGGCCACCACCAATCTCGCTCTAGATGTCATTATCCGATTCTTTCTGTGAGTGTGCTCGCATCTTGAAGAACCCTTTGCGAGGTACTGATTATAGCATGAAGTGACGTTCGCATGAATGAGCAATGGGGGGAAAGTTCGGCGCTATGCGCTGCTCTGCAAGACACCATCTCTCGAATGTACTTCTTCGTCAATATCGCCAACTTCATACATTACTATAATCCATGGCGTCACTTCAAACTTTGGAAGAACTATCGCACTCTTGCTAACACTCTTACCCTGCAGTGCAACAGCGTATGGATGTACTTCAGAAGGATCGCTCCGTGAAAGGGAAGACATTGGTCGATCTCATCGTCCAGGCCCTTGATGCAGAGAAAGCCGAGCAAAAGGCTGTGGTCCAAGGGAATAATGATCATCCAGCCGGAGAGCTCGATGCCGACTTCGTCAAGATGGTCATTGGTCAAATCAACACGTTTCTCTTCGCAGGATTTGATACCACAGCAGCGACTTTATCCTGGCTCTTCCGCTTGCTCTGCCAACACCCCGAGGTTGTGGCCAAACTGCGGGAGGAGCATGACACTGTTCTAGGACCAGACGCCTGGGGCGCCGCAGACGTATTGAGAAGAGATCCTCAGTTGCTCAACCAGCTGCCATATACCCTTGCTGTACTGCGCGAGTCGATGCGATATCATACTAATGTTGGCTCTATGCGTCGCGGCGAACAGGGCTTCTTTCTCGTAGGCCCTACAGACTCCGGGCCTGGATTTGAAGGAAAGAAATTACCCACTGATGGCTTCATCGTCTGGGATGGCAATTTTGCAGCTCACCACGACCCTGAGCTCTGGCACAGACCGGGCGAGTTTCTACCGGAGCGGTTTCTTACCACTGATCCCCAAGATCCTCTATTTCCGCCACCTAATGGCTGGCGGTCGTTCTCAGCAGGGCCGCGAAACTGCATCGGGCAGAACCTTGTTTATCTCGAAGCCAAATTGGCCAGGACGCTTGTGGTCAGATGCTTCGATATCGAGTGTGCGTGGGAGAAGTGGGACCTAAAGAAGTAAGTCCAGATATGTGTGAACCCGACCACAGACTGTTACTGATGTTTGGCTTTCTAGCGGAACTCCTGATTCTGGAAAAGCACCTCCAACAGTTTGGGGTGATCGCTGTTATCAGGTTGGAACAGATAGTCCACCTCGAGTCAAGGATGGTATGCCAGTGCATGTCAGGATCCGCACACAGTAACCTGTTGTTTGAGATTGGTCCATCATTCTTGGGGATATTAATGAACAGAAAGACGATACCCTAAGGTAGTTGGGGGCGCAAATTGAAGTATTGAGAGCCATTCTATGTAAAAAGTAACTTGTCTCTTGGGGCGTACAGAGGGATAAGTCAAGGTCACTTAGTCAAGCAAGGGAAGTTCGTAAATATACTTCGCCGACTTTATTAGAAACTCACGGGGTTCTTCCTAACATATTCAGTAGCAATAGGATATCTGCCGTTCAGGCTCTCTCTTCCTCTCTGAACTCGCAACCAACTGGATTGTCCAGGGACAGCTATTAATCAAGCTTCGTGGCGTCCTTGAATACCGGATGATCACTCGAAATGTTTACCCCTTGTATGGCCAAACCTCCTAATGCAATGTCCTTCCTGTACGCCATGGGCTCGAATGACACACACCCGACACCCATGTATGCCTTTGAGCGTGCTTCTTCAAGGGTATCTGCATAGGCAGCGACAGAGAAGACTCGCCCTCCTGCCGTCTTCAGCGACTCATCCTTTTCGTCACTACAAGTTCCGGCATGGAAAATAACTACACCCTCCGGCGGAGGCTTCAGCGTTATGGTCTTGCCTGTCTCATATTCACCCGGGTATCCGCCTGACGCAATCACAACATTGCAGGCGAAACCTGGTTTGATTTTGATCGTATCTTTTGTTTGCTCCAATGTTCCATTTGTGCATGAGAGCAAGATGTTCGCCAGATCGGTATCCTCGTGTATAAGCAGCATTGAGCTCTGAGCTTCGGGATCGCCAAATCGAACGTTGTATCCGATCACCCTGGGGCCAGAATCTGTAACCATGACTGCAGTGAAGAGTAGGCCTTGGAATGGTCGTCCTTATCGACTGTAAGCGGCCAATCAAGGTGAAACGGAACTACTCACCTTCTTTCTTCATAGCGTCGAATGTGGGCTTCAGTATGCAGTCTTCAATCTCCCGATATACCTCATGAGTCACCATTCGCACAGGGGAATACATTCCCATGCCTCCAGTGTTAAGTCCCATGTTGCCGTCTAGAACACGCTTGTGATTGTGGCCTGGTGGGAGGGAAAAGAAGGTCTTGCCGTCACTGAAAGTTAAGATGCTGATCTCGTAGCCTCTCATGTAATCTTCGATCACTACCGGGGTGCCAGGCGAAGAGACTTTGCCATCGCTCATGATGCTACAGAGATCATCCAAAGCCTGTTCTCTTGTCTCGGGGAGTACCACGCCCTTACCGGCGGTGAGGCCATCTGCCTTTATAACAACGCGGTAATTGCTGTCCGTTAACATACGACGTACATAGGTGTGAGCAGCTGGCAGGGAGGCAGAAGTGAAGTAGTTAGCAGTAGGGATGCCCCATTTTAACATGAAATCTTTCGCGAAGACCTTCGAGCCTTCGAGCTCTGCGGCCTTGCGTGATGGAGCGAAGCAGGGGATATCGACTACCTTGTTAGGGAGTGTTATCACCTCGGCTTCATGACTGGCTCACCTTCTCGAAAGTGCTCCTCGATGCCATTCACAACATCATCGCCAGGGCCGACAACAACCAACCCAACACCAAGTTCTTTGGCGTGTTGAGCCAACTCGCGATTGTTTGAGATCTCTTGTGTAATGTTAGAGACTGCGGCCGTATTGTCCTTGGCCTCGATGTCTTGCGTGCCCGCGTTCCCAGGGAAAACAAAAACTTGTCGCACAGACTTGGCGTGGCTCAGCTTCCAAGCTAACGCATGTTCTCGACCGCCTTTCCCAATCACGAGAACTGTGAGTGAATGGTCTGGTAGCTCTGATGACATTTTGTCTCTAGTTGGTTACTGCTGATCTTGCTTCGGAGTGTGTAAGGGTGAGGTTTGAGTTCATCACCATGTGTGACAAAGCGAAAGAGATGGATCGGGAAGCTACGGCAAAAGGAAGGTATGTTTGAGGCAGGTGTGAACGCTGCTTAACACATGCCAGGAAGGTTGAAGTGCATCGTACCTGAAGTCAAGAACTTGGATTACCCTGCCAATGGGTCAAGGATAAATCATAATTCTGAAGCATGAGGTAGGTACTATAGGTACTAAGGTAGACTGGAAGAAGGATATTAAACAATTTGTTCTGTCACAAGAGTTACAGGATCTCAAATGTGCTTACTACTCCCATCCAGAACACCGCATAAGACAATTTAAGAGACAGAATATTGGGCTGTGGTTCAGTTTCCATCCGCTGGAACAATGGCGCTTTCGTCGTCGGTTAGCAATTCGAGGTCTTCCTCGCCAATAACAGGACCTAGAGTGCACATACACCTCTCCTCCATCCACCAATGCATGCATAAGCTAAACACTAAAATGGGCATTGGATTGGGTGGAACTGACATATCTCTGCAGAGGCAGAGTGATCTTATCATATTTCCGATACGTGATCGGTGTTAAGCCTGAAGTTGCGGAGCATCGTTGCCAAGTGCTGGTTGCTTCACAAGGTTTCGGGAATAGGAGACCGTAACTCCGCGATGTGAATACTATAAGATCAGGATGCCTGATGCTAATTGAGGGGTTAATAGCACATAATTAACTACAGCTTCCTTCGATCTTCAAAACATGACGACTCCAGTTTGGCTCATTACCGGCAGCTCCAATGGCCTTGGTCTGCTGTTAAGTCTTCGAGTGTTGAAGGCAGGACATAAAGTCATTGCAACGGTGCGAGACTCAAACAGATCAGCTGATGCCGTCCGTCAAATCGAAGAAGCTGGCGGAAAGATCATTGCCATCGATCTCTCGGAATCCAAAGCAAACATCACCAAAAAGATCCAAGATGCTGAGAAGATCTATGGACGAATCGACTATTTAGTAAACAACGCTGGATACTCGCTTTTGGGCGCTATCGAGCTCTTCACGTAAGTCGATTAGTTCTGCCACCAATCTTCTACATGTGTACTAACACAAGAAAAAGGGAGACTGAAGCCGAACATCAAATCCGAACAAATGTCTTTGGTCCGCTTTATGCCCTCCAAGCTGTTATCCCGGGCATGAGGAGCCGGGGTTCGGGCACCATCGTCAACGTCAGCAGTATAGCTGGACAAGATGCCCAGCCAAGCTGCGGACTCTATAGCGCAAGCAAGTTTGCGCTCGAAGGTTTAACTGAGAGTTTATCTAGAGAAGTTAAAGAGTTCGGGATCAATGTCCTCCTGGTTGAGCCTGGAGCATTCCGCACCAACTTTCTCGAAGCCAGCGTCAAAAGCAACATCATCGACGAGAAGGCGTATCAAGGAACGTTGTTGGAAGCAACTCTTACCAAGTTCGCCAACGCAGCAGGGAAACAGTCTGGAGACCCCCGCAAGGCCGTGGACATCATCTTTCAAGTTGCTAGCGGAGAGGGGGCAGCTGGGCATCTGAAGGGCAGAATACTGAGGCTACCTTTAGGCAAAGACTGTTTTGCTCGCTTGAAAACAAAGCTTGAGTCTGTGCAAAGCGATGTTAATGTGACTCGGGACATTGGTATCACTACTGACTTGAACGAAAGATAGTTGAGAAGCCCCAACAGATTCCTTTCCCTGTCCTTTATACATAGCTATGATAACCTATGAGACTCCAACAATTCTTTCAACCTTACATAATTTATATAATTGATGCGAAAACTTCAAATCTTTAAACAATTCATCAACACATTACCACATATGCTCCTCCAACTAAAGACAACATTTAAGACTGAAATTGTGGCACCAGAAAGAATTTTCTCAAATCGCTGTGAGTAAGAGCAGCAACTCACTGTCCTATGGATCAATGTCACAAGTCTTGACGCTCGTTATTCGCAGAGAAGGGTGGTGTCAGCCCCTTATTCAGAAACCCTATTTACGAGTGCACAATGGTTTAAAGTAAATACTTATCAGCTACCTCTATACAGCATACGGATACGACATACACTTCAGGTATCACGCCAAAGTTATACTTGAGCAACCAGGGACTGAATTGCCAGACGAAACCTTCCAGGAACGAACGATCATTTTCCCTCAACCACAATGAGTGGCAACTATTCTACCGAAAACAGCAGGCCTATATTTAGACATCGAATCAACAAAGGTCTAGTTATCAACATTGTTTACCTCGAGCGCATACTGCGGCAACTGTATGGCGACGACTGGGGAAGAATCGAGCCTGACGGGGACAACTTTCTTATCGAAGTCTATCGAGAAGACCCAGCGCATTTGAAAGAGCAAATGCAACTATCGAAGGTTCTATGCTTTGAGTCCGAAGTATTTTGGTAGTAGTTGGAACTTCTTCAAATCATATTTCACTAAAGATTACTTGAGATCGGTTCAACATGTGACTGTACATGAATGAATGCTGGGCTCAGGTTTTGTGCTACCAAGCCAAGCAAAATGGTGACAAGGTACTCAACTACCTAGGTGTCGTATTTTTAGTCCTGTCGAGTACTTCAGATCACCGAGTATCAGACTCCTAAGTCCTCATGCAAGGGTCGAAACGGTGTGGTAAAGTAGTATTGCTGCCTGGTCACATGGAAGCATCCTCATTCTAGTATGGATTAAATGATACTACAAGGTTTAGTAAACAGGACTGTTCAATTGAGGAAGACAGCCTAGTGAGATCAAGACTAGTGATTAAATAGGGCATACCAAGTTTGACTTGCATCCTTCTTCTTAGTATTCAATGGGGTATCTTAATATACATTCTGACCAGGATTGCAGCTCAAAAGGTGTGTAGGCACCCAGCATACATGATTGCCAAGTTTACGCCCTAGGTATACATCGACACCTCCCAAGAGTGCAAAGCGTTCACACTCATCACACAACAGCATACTTAATATAATTCTCCCCGACTTTCGCCCACTTCAGCCCGTAGTGATTGCCATCAAATATATTGCCGATTAGGGACAGGTGTGAGTTTTAGACTGTGTCAACTCGAAGTGTGTTGTATGTTCATCGCTCCTCGGGACGTCTCTCCACCTAAGCTATATCGTTGATGTGCGATGTCTTCAGGTAGAGTAAGAGTGAATCTGGGAGTATTAGTATCATGTGTACAATCGTCAGAGTACCATCGAGCCATACCTGGTCGGCCACCTGAAGCCATTCCTCCATACTCCGAACGTAAGGATCCGCACTAGCATCTGCTACCGACTCATGGCCCCATACAACCATCTCATCGAACTCGGCCGTTATTTGCATGCTCTCAGTCTTCTCTTGTTCCTCGTCGACATCCTCAACTGGCTCTTCGGTAGCGGTTTTGGAGTGTTTCTCGGGTGCTCGTTCAACGACAACACCTCGGCATTGCTCTGGTAGTTTGACGACCTTTCCTTGGAGCTTCCTTCCTCGGAAATATGCTAGTTTTGTGCCATCTTTTCAAGCTGTTAGCCAAATTGAAGAGTGTCGTTGGCAACCAGTGATACGAACCGTCGGCAACAGTAGGGGTCCAATAGGTCGATGCTGGGTCAATTGGACCATCGTGATGTATACGGCACGGCAATACATTTGCCACTACCTTTGACTTGTTCTCGTCGGGCTTTAATGAAAGGATTGGTTGCGACATTGCAATATTATTATTTTGTTCGTTGACAAATCTAAAGGAGACGCGTTGAGACGCGTAAAGAGCTTGGCTAACATATCTGCTTATCTTATCTGGCGTCAAAGCTTGCCCAAATCGGTAAACACTTTACGCTGAAGAATTGTACAATCGATAAATCCTTTGAGACTGAGTAACCGCCGCTGTTCCATTTACGCTGTAAGGTTACCAACAAAGTGTGGCATTGATGAACATAGATGTTTGTACGTAGATCGATCCATCTATTTTTGTAAGATCCGAACCATTGTATTTACTGCCATAGCCAGAACGCAGTGATTGAAAACAAAACCAATGAGTCGGGCTATACAACGCCCAGAATATTATATGTTATTTCTATATGGGTATCTTATAAAACTGCTGTGGTGTATTCGCTGGTTTCACTTCCATCCATCATTTCTTCTTCTTTTTCTGCTTGCTCCCTTTCTGGGCCCCTCCGATTGTTGGCTTCGGTGCATACCGATTCGCATGATCCATGTCGAAAGCCGATTTGTGTTTGCGGAAGAGCAACATGGTCGCCCTCGCATCTTCGATACTGGAATGTGCACCCCCTTGTATCTCGACCCCCAACAACTCCTGAGCCAGAATTCGTAGTGCGGGTTTCCTTCCGTTGCCGTACTTTTTAAACCCCGGGAACTTGGCTGTGTCCCGAATGTCTTTGCCTGGGTGGCTAAGAATGAGGGCATCGAGGTCATGCTTGAGATCGTGTCCAATCAATATTCGACCTCGGAGAAGCTTGTCGATGTCTGCTTGTACTTCCTCAAAGTCCCTGGCAAATCTCATACTCTTTTGGCTGATTCCACTAACGGCCGTCCTCCAGTTCGTGACTTTTTCCTTCGGCTTCACATAAGAGTCGTAGATTTGCACGCCGTGAAAGTCGACAATGCTCACACGAGCGAGAACTGATTCATGACCACCAGGCCCCACGCCAACCATTTCGCAGTCAATGGCGATGTATTTTCCAATCTCAATGCCTTCTGCAAGCCCATGGTTGACTTTATCTTTTGCAGCAGCAAGCATCATTGAGTTGTCCTTGGCACCCAGATTGTATGCCTCTGCAAGGGCTTCTGCGGATACATCATGGTCTTCGGCCCATAACGCGAGGGATGTCGAGGTTCCTGGCACTGACTCCTCAATTTTTGTACTGTGTACACCTCCCATTTTCTTCTTGGTGGCTGGTCCTGCAGGTTTTGCTGTTTTTTGTGGCTTTGTAATAGTCTTTTGAGCCTTGGTCTTTTTGGGTGGTGGGTTTGTCGTCGAGGTCTCTGATTTGCGCTTCAAGGATGGCTTTGAAGCCGATTCTTCCTTGAGCTTTGCCTGAAGCTTCTTCCAGTTGGAAGATAGTGTCGCCATTCTCTCAAAAAAGAAATATTTCCAAACATTAAAAATGGAAACCGAATGCGATGTGCTTGTATAAATCTCAGCTCAGTGAGAAGCAACCAGCAGGAAATGCTTTCTGCGAAATGAGACTAGCGGGGCTTATGCATATAGCGAGGGACTGATAAGACCGAAATCAGTTCACCGCCTTACTGATAAGAGGCTAAATCATTTTCTGCCATGCCCCTCCAAGAATAATCCATCATTTTACACCTTGCGACACACTCACGACGACACAACAATCATCAAATTACACCCACCCGAGCCATTTCCATCATGGCTGGCGGTACCCCTGGTGGTGAACCTACAGTTGGCTCTGGTGAGCCACGGAAAAAAAGCCTTGCGACAGCCGAAACAGTACAGACAGGATGTATTGCTTGGGTAGAAAAGGAAGGCCAGCCGCGACGCGCCGAAATCCTTAGCATCAAGACAACCAAAAGCGGCAAACAATTCTATTGTAACTTCGACAACTTCAATAAGCGACTTGACGAATGGGTACCTGTAATCAGGCTGGACTTCTCTCGCGAAGTAGAGTGGCCAAACCCCGAAAAGGATAAACCTAAAGACCCCAAGACGAAAAAGGCCACCACTGTACAACAATCTAAAAAGACACAACCCTCCAAGAAGTCGCAGAAACGACCCAGCAAACGAGAACAATCGGTTGCTTCAGAAGCAAATACCCCACACCCTTGGACTGGTATGTATTGATCTATCTGTGACTGACGACACCCAGCTAACATCCCTCTTGACTTTGTAGACTCCCAAAACCGGCAAAAGTCTGCCTCGATCGGTCCTGATGGCGAGAGCCAAGCGCGCGCCAGTGTTGATGGAGGCGCCACCCCTGCTGGTGGTGATGATATGGACATAGAGGAGAAGGAGACGGAGGTCAAACGGGAACCAGCTGAGTTCAGTCGCGAAGTCGAGATCGAAAAGCTTCGCACATCCGGTTCGATGACACAAAATCCGACCGAAGTATCGCGAATTCGAAACATCTCCAAAGTGCAATTCGGTCGTTTTGATCTCTACCCATGGTACTTCTCCCCGTATCCTGAGATTTTTAGCCAAGAGGATTTTATCTTCATCTGCGAGTTCTGCTTGAGCTACTATGGGGATGAAAAGGCTTTCTCACGACACCGAAGAAAGTGTACGTTGCAGCATCCCCCTGGAAACGAATTATACCGAAATGAAGACATATCTTTCTTCGAGATCGATGGGCGACGACAACGAACGTGGTGTCGCAATCTCTGTCTTCTGTCCAAGATGTTTCTTGATCATAAGACATTGTACTATGACGTTGACCCGTTCCTGTTTTATGTCATGACAACGAGAACTGAAAAAGGATGTCACTTGGTGGGATATTTCTCCAAGGAGAAGGAGAGTGCAGATGGCTACAACGTTGCCTGTATTCTAACCATGCCGCAATACCAGCGTAAAGGATACGGTCGACTTCTAATTCAGTTCTCGTACGAGCTCTCCAGAATTGAAGGAAAGCTTGGTTCTCCAGAAAAGCCTTTGTCAGATTTAGGTTTATTGAGTTACCGACAGTACTGGTCAGAGAACATCCTGGAGCTCCTCGTGGGTTACAACGAACGCGAGGAGAAGGCTACGATCGAGGCAATTTCTACAGCATTGGCCATGACAACGCAGGATGTTGAGCACACCCTACAAGCATTGCGAATGCAGGTCTATCATAAGAGCGACCACAAGATTGTGATACCAGAGAAATTGATCCAGCAGCGGGAGAAGACCAAGTTGAAAAGAAAGCGAACCGTGGACCCCACCAAGATCCAGTGGAAGCCCCCCGTGTTTACAGCTTCAAGCCGAACATGGGGATGGTAATTTAGTCGTAATATAGATAGATAGAGCAAGCGTTGAATGTCTAGATAGTTTTGAATGATACCCATCCATACTCATTGAAAAATCTCATCTACTTTGGTAAACATGCAAATGGTTCATGGCAACAGTGGGTTTACCCCAGCTTCCATCTAACAGCCCCACGTAACTCGAGCTCTGACGGAGCTTGTCTGGCGCTACGTAATCACAGAGTATCACAATGCGACAAGTGTAGCTCAATTCTTACATCAACAATCAACTTTGTCACTCGAACCCCAATTGCGAACCTCGCCGAACCTTCGGCAGAATTATCTCATTGCATCTCGATTTATGCCTCGCACATACAGAATCTCATCATAAGCCCATCATGTCGCTCCGCCTGCTGGCGTCAAGCTTGCTTGGCTTAAGCGCAACTCTCGCCAACGCAAGCCCGGACGAACAGACACCCTTCGGCGACTACCGCGACATATGTCCAGATTATACACGATATGCTGGTTACCCTCAGTACGTTATTAGACTGCGCATATAGTATGCTCAGCTCAGCTAATGTTGCTTTCACACAGCCGTCCCTTCAGTACTGGTCCCAAAGAGCTTCCTTACCAACGACCAAGCACAAAATGCCGGACGTTTCAGTCAGATGCTATCGAGAAGGTGATTGAGGATATGACATCGCGTATGCAGGACCCCGACCTGGCCCGATTATTTGAGAACGCATTCCCTTCGACGACAGACACGACAGTCAAATTCCATACAAAAGGAAAGGAAGACACTGGCTTCTTCCGCATCGGAGCCTTTGGGGGCTTCCATGATGAGGGAGCTTGGCAGGGACCGCAGTCATTCATCATCACAGGTGATATCATCGCCGAGTGGTTGCGGGACTCGACGAACCAGCTACGGCCGTATCAACCGCTTGCAAAGAAGGACCCTGCTATCCACACACTGCTGCTTGGCGCGATCAATACACAGGCTGAGTACGTTATCGAGTCGCCCTACTGTAACGCCTTTCAGCCCCCGCCTATCAGCGACTTGCCCATCTCGTCTAATGGGCAAGAGGACAATGTACATCCAGCCTACGAGCCGCGAGCTGTCTTCGAGTGCAAGTATGAGCTTGACTCCCTGGCGCATTTCCTTGCACTTGGCAATGATTTCCATGATCACACTAGCTCAACCGAATTTCTAAATAAGAGATGGTACCGTGCTCTCGACACCGTACTAAGGGTGCTGGATGAGCAGTCGAAATCGACATTTGATCCCAAGACGGGCGAGTTCCAGCGCAACGAATATACCTTCTCCCGTCGCACAGACATTGGAACTGAAACACTCAACTTGAGGGGAATTGGAAACCCCTTGAACTGGGGCACGGGGCTGGTTCGGTCAGCGTTCCGACCTAGCGATGATGCGACAATCCTTGGCTTCTTTATCCCTGCCAATGCGCAGATGTCTGTAGAGCTGGGCCGGGCCTCAAAAATCCTCGCGGCCGCTGGCAAGACAGCGTTGTCTGAAAAGTTGGAGGCGTGGAGCACAAAACTCCGCGAGGGAATCATGGAGCATGCAGTGGTCAAACACAAGAAGTATGGGGAAGTTTTCGCTTACGAAGTAGATGGGTATGGATCCTCGATATTGATGGACGATGCGAACTACCCATCCTTACTGGCCCTTCCCTTGATGGGATTCTGCAAGACCAGTGATCCCATTTACCAAAACACAAGGAAGATGCTATTGGAGAAGGGTGGCAATCCTTACTATCTGGAAGGGAAGGCTTTTAAGGGCATTGGTGGTAAGTCTTGCTATATCTACGCATTTGTTAACACCCACTGACACTTCACAGGACCTCATATTGGACTGCGAAATGCTTGGCCCATGAGTCTTCTTATCCAGGCTCGAACTTCAGATGACGATAAAGAGATCAAGGATTGCATCGATCTTGTGCTCAACTCAGCCAAGCTTGGTCTGGTTCATGAAAGTATCGATGTTGAGCATATTACGCAGTACACGAGAAGTTGGTTTGCATGGGCCAACGGCGTGTTCGCATCAACGATCCTGGATTTGGCAAAGAGAAAGCCGCATCTGATTTTTGGTGAGGGCGCTTCGGCGTACGAGATATAATTAGCGATACTATCAAAAGTCAATGACAAATATGGATCTAGACCGCTACAATAAGGCGATTTGATCGTTTCTATTCACAGAAAAGAGAGAATTGGATGTGTTGACTTAGTCTGCTGATTGACCCGACCTTGGCCTATATCTTGTAGATACCCCGAACTCAGGTCCGCTTTTAGTTACCTGTATGCATGTAATAGCCCCGTGTTAGTGTTGGTCAAAGCCAAATCAAGCTCAGGAGACGCTCCAACTCCAACTCTGCAGATCCAATCGATGACAATGTACAGAATAGATCCACAGTTATCCGTTCATACCCCTCGCCATCCTAGACTAGTCGGCTGTCAACCCCATTTACAGACATCCTCGTCCCCATGAATATCTTACAACAGGTCCGACATCGCTTGGTTGCGCCTACGGCTGGCATTTACCGGTTGAGAGATTGCGTGCTTTTAAAAGGACATAAATCTCAGCTCTATAGGACTTCGTGCTACAATTCTTCTCATTCGTCTTACTACGCTGCAGTTTCCCCTCTATGTCGCCATCGTAGTCTCTGCCCCTCAACACCACCGTCATCATCACCATCATACCTCCGCACGGCCACAATGGCAACTAAGCCAACACACGTCTCGGACGTCCCCTCGAATCCACAGTCGGGGAAACATCAGATCAATCTCATTCGCGGTTGGCCAAATCCAGGTCTTCTACCTGTTGATCTAATTTCTGCTGCTGCCCAGCGCAATCTCGCTGACCCAGAGATCTATGTCCCAGCATTGCAATACGGTGCGGACGCGGGATATCAACCACTGCGCGAGGCCCTAGCAACATGGCTTTCGGAGCATTACGGCGTCGAGCGTGATCCGGACCGTATTTGTATCTCGGGCGGTGCGAGTCAGAATGCCGCATGCATTCTACAGAGCTTCACAGATCCCAACGTCACACAAGCTATTTGGTGCATTTCACCATCTTATCACCTTATTTTCCAAGTCTTTCGTGACAACGGCTTTGACGGACGGTTGAGAGCAACGCCAGAAGATGAGGAGGGTGTTGATATTGAGGCATTGGAGGCCAAACTTGCTGAGTTCGAGAAACATGCGCCAGAAGCAAAGGTAACATACTTTAAACAACTTGTAGGCAATACTTGTACTGACTTGATTAGTCTCCTTTTAGCGATGCTGGAAAGTACCGCAAACATTACCGTCATGTCATCTACGCTGTACCGACATGCTCCAACCCCTCTGGCAAGACCATGTCTCTGCGCCGTCGAGAAGCCCTCGTTCGACTTGCGCGGAAATACGACGCTCTCATCATTTGCGACGACGTTTATGACTTCCTCCAATGGCCCATCGACAGCGACCCTAGTAAAGTATCTTCCAGTGTAAACGGCAACGAGCACCCCGAAATGTTGCTCCCTCGCCTGTGCGATATTGATCTCGCAATGGGCCGCGCGGACAATGACCCCCAAGGCTTTGGTCACGCCGTGAGCAATGGCTCGTTCAGCAAACTTGTTGGGCCAGGATTGAGAACCGGTTGGCTCGAGGGCTCACCTGCGTTTGCTCACGGGCTTGCACAAACGGGTTCTACGAAGTCTGGTGGATCGCCCAGTCAGTTCTGTGCATCTTTGTTGGCCGACTTGGTTCAGTCTGGGTCTCTCCAGGAGCGAATTGCTACGACACTACGACCTCAGCTTCAGCATCGACATCGTCTGATGATGGATGCCATACACAAGCATCTCGAACCTCTGGATGTTGGTATTCGAGATGCTGGTCTCGTTAACGGCGGCGTCTACGGTGGATACTTTGTCTGGCTCACATTAGAGAAGGGTCTTTCAGCCAAGATTGTTTCCCAGGCTGCAATTGACGAGGAGAACCTAGTCCTTGGAAACGGGACAATGTTCCAAGTGCCTGGTGATGAGAAAACTGTTGAATTGGACAATGCAGTCCGGTTGACCTTCGCATATGTGCCTGAGAAGGACTTGGTAGAGGGAGTAGAGAGACTGGCAAGCGTGCTGCAGAGGATCAAGTCCAACCCAGAAAAGTACAGATCGCTCGCCAGCTCGACGACGGACAGCGATCTCATAGATGCGAACAAGTAATCAAAATATGTTTTCTTCGGCCACCCTTCATCTCCTCCAGACTTTTAAATAATGACGGCATAATCCCCCTATTTCTTGGCAAAGAACGACATAATGTTCCCCTGTCCCTTCGGTGCAGCCTTTTTCGCCTTGGATCCAGCGGATGATGAAGGTGTTGGTGTCGGCGCAGCCTTCTTAGCTGGTACAGGTGCCTCGTCTTCTGAGAAGGATTCCCAGCCTGGCTCTTGAATCGTGACTTTCGACCGTTAGCATCATGGCCCAAAATAGTTGCAGTACGGACTTACCCATGTATCCCTGATCATCTAGAATTCGCTTCTTCTTCATCACGCGTCTCTTACCCCTCCTTCGTCCATCGCCAGTGCTTGAGATCATCTCAGCAGGCTCTTTTTCTTCCTTCTGAGTTTCAGGCTCAGGCTCAGCTTCAGGCTCTGGTGCTTCTTCCATCTCTTCATCAGCTTGCTCAGACTCCTTATCAGATTCCTCCTTCTCGTCTTCCTCGTCGTCTTCCATCATCTTTCGTAGCGCATCCTCGCGCTCTCGTCGCTTTCGTTTGATGTCCCCTGAGTCGACCACAGGCTTGGATTTTGAACTGGTGCCGACAATATCAGAATCGTCGGCTTCACCATCATCAGACAGAGCCATAGCTGTGTTTTCTTCCTTCTTGGGTGCAGCTTTGGCTTTGGCTGGTCGAGCGGCCGCCTTTGCGAAAGATTGCATAATACCACCCGACACACCCCTCTTCAGAGATGGTGCCGGCTTCTTTCCACCACTTGGAGTGGGTGTGCCCTCCTTGGACGAAGGCGCTGAAGATTCCTGCTTAATGGACTTGGTTTGCTTCGTTTCTGGCTTTGACGCTGGGGCTTCTTGCTTGACGGCTGTAGACGATGTTGACTTTGGCGCAGAAGTGTCCTTCTTGACAGGATTTGAGGGAGCTGGAGCAGAAGCTTGAGCTCGGCCCTTTCGCGCTCTCCGTTGAGCATTTGGGTTACCAATAGACCCATACTTCTTAGATGCTGCCGTGATATCTCCCAGAGAATACTCCGACAATTGTGTTGTAATGTCTGACAAGAGAGTAAGGTCCTTCTGGGGATGAGGTGCAAGGCTGTAGATATGAATTGAAGTGACTTTCTCGTATGCAGCCAAGGTATCTACTGATGGTTAGTTATGTTTGCTTGCAGTAATCCTGACGTTAGAGTTGTTCACCTTTGAGTTCCTCTTCTCGAGCAAGAGTTATGGTAGAAGTCGGGACCTCATCTGATAGAGGCTCCTCGGGCATTGAGCTTGACATTTCCACGTCACCGTCTGACTGCTGGCTTTCGGGGGCTTTAGTGCCATAGACGAGGTAAGTGGCATGGACGGAGTTGGTTTTTTGAGCATTTTGGTAATTGTGAAAGTCGTAGAGCATCCTGATAGCTGTGAGAAAGCGAGATATAACTTGTATGTGATGGTCTTACTCTTTTGCAGTGTTGACATGCACATCTAAAGCTCGACTCAGGAGCCGATATGTGATCTACGCCATGTCAGTTTGGGCACTGGGGGAGTAAGAACTGGAATATGGAACATACCGGACGCTCTTCGCTGAGCAGACGGTCCGCGAGGAATTTCTTATGTTCGTCCATCTTTGTCGAGTATTTACGAATATTTTGAGCTTAACCGGAGTCAGTGTCAAATAAAGTGGAAGATGCAGTTGAGTATGCGCATTGAGACTCAATTCGACGAAACCGCTATCCCTCATTAAAGATACCCGAGTAACGGACGCGTTAAGCGGACGCGGAATCACGTGCCACACTCCAGCCATGATTGACTAAGAGCATAAATATTCTTCTAGTGAGGTAGACGCTAACTGTGCTTGGTGTTAGAGCGGGCTTATTGAGCAATCAGGCTCTTCACATTACCATCGTCATTCCAACTATCGCGTCTCCAGCGCGACGACTTTATTCTGGGCCCAGGATCGCAACATTGCCCCCTGTCTTTGTTCCAGCGAATTTCAGTTGTACTTTACACATTGGCACTCACACTTTAGTCCGTTTTGCTCTTTCATTTCACCGCTTTTTTCTTCCTTTCACCTCAATCTCTGCCTCCATGGCCGATCACGATGTTCCCGACTCAACGGATTGGCTCTCAACGCCTCTTGCCTCCCTTGCCGCTGTTGAAAGCGCATTGCGATGTCAAGTTTGCAAAGACTTCTTTCGGACGCCTATGATCACGACTTGCTCCCACACATTTTGCTCGCTATGCATCCGAAGAGCATTGTCTAACGAGGGGAAATGCCCCCTCTGTCGGGCACCAGAGCAGGAGCTCAAACTTCGGAGTAATTGGTCGGTAGAGGAGGCTGTAGAGGCGTTTGTGAAGGCGAGGACAGCGACATTGGAAATGGCACGGAACCATGATGGACAGCGAACAACTTCTAAACGAAAACCTGTAGAGGACCACCACGAGTCAGGGGATGCGCCAGACGGCAAGCGGCTACGTTCATCCTCGCGACTACGAAGCACACGAAATGCCACGTCTTATACAACACCCACAGAAGAGGATGAGATTGTTGAAGTATCAGACGAGGATGATGATTTCCAACCAGAGCCAGGTAAGCGCGCATGATCTAGAAGTATAAGAACTGATTCTGATAAATTACAGAGGATGGTCTTGTTGCATGTCCAGTTTGCCAAAGCCGGATGAAAGAATGGCAGGTATTCAAGCACCTCGAAACATGCACGGGTTCTACACCGAAACCCCGTCGAACTATCGCGAGCAGTTCGAGCCCTGGTGCCGGCCAGCGTCGACAGCAAACACCGACTTTCGAACGTCTTCCTGCGATTAATTACTCCATGTACAAAGACCCAGCTCTGCGTAAGAAGATGTCAGATCTTGGAATTTCCAGCCAGGGTCCCCGCACCCTTCTTCAGCGTCGACACAAAGAATGGATGACAATATGGAACTCGAATTGCGATGCTGCACAGCCCAGAAAACATCGCGAGTTACTACAGGATTTAGAAACATGGGAGAAGACTCAAGGAGGCAGAGCTCCAACTACAGGCCGCTCGGCTCAGAATGCTGCGGTTATTAAGGACAAAGACTTTGATGGCGCAGCATGGGCGGCTAAGCATGATGCATCTTTCCAGGATCTGATAAATCAAGCGAGAAAGACCAGACTTGAGGCTAAAAAGAAGGCCGAGGCAGCGGCAAAGGAGACGGCCACCAGTCTGTCTCAGGAACCCTCAAACTTCATGGGGTTGCCGTCAAGTACGGCTGAGATGTCTGCCGACCCATCCTCGTATACGGCAATTCCCAATGGATATTCTCAAATGCCCCCACAACCTCAATTTGCTGTCTCGCACGATAGCAGCATGGATATGGACAACCAGAGGGCATATTCTTACAGAGATGTGCTTCCACAAGACCCAGCGCTGGGTCAAACATGGTCACGAAACACCGGAAACAATTCTTGACTTGGAAAAAAACGGCGTAATGATGGTGACGGAGTACATAGTGAAAGCATGCTTCAAGATACAAGATACCACGTAATGATATTAGAGGGGAGACACAAGTGTCCCTCGTGGATATATTCTAATGAACTACGACCCAATTCCACAAACATTAAGTTCAAAAACGCCCGGCATATCCTGCTGTATAGTCATGTACACGTGTGAGCTGTTCAATTTGCCCTAATTCTCTTCCTCTCCCGAGTCCTTACAGCCGGCATCTTCTATATTGCCAGGTTCGCAATTCCCGTCTCGGCTGTGGGTGTCTTCTCCTTTTCTCGGATTTCTTCGGTATCGGCCGGCACGGCTGGCAGTTCGTCGAGCTTCTTTTGTGCCTCGGCCGTCTCCCGTTCTTCGCGAGCTTTCTGCTCTTCGGCCTCCTTGCTCTTGTTCTTCTCCTCTTCTCTCTCGCGCTCCTGCGCCTCCATGGCCTCGAGTTCGTCGTCGAGCGCACCCTCGTCGACCACTTGGCCTGTGGACTCGGCCATGATGGCACTGATCTCGTCTGTCGCAGTTGTCTGTTCTCGGATGCGGTCCATGACAGCGTCGACGCGATCTGCGCCGCCGACCTGTTCGTTCAGGCTCTTCAGCGCACCCGAAGAAGCCTCCATGACATTGACGAGCTGCACGTTGTCGGCGGCCTGCTCGAGCTTGGCGGCGACTTCCTCCAGTTGATTAAGAGTGGCGTAGCGAGTGGCCAAGGACGTCTCTGCAATCTTCTTCGATTTGAGTGCTGCGAGAGCCGAGACACGGTTTTTCCGGGTGACAGCGTCTTTAGCTGTCTGTGAGAGTTCATCGATGCGTGTGTTAAGGATATCAGTCTGGTGCTTGAGGCTTTCAGTAAGCTCCTTGAGGGATGCGATTGCAGCATCGTCTTTTGTGATGCCGCCTTGCTCCCCAGAGCCCTTAATTCTGATCGTAGTTCCGTCGTATTCGATAACTTCCTTATCGCGTGACAGGAACTTCAGGAGCACGTCCAGGTCGGTATCCGTCAGGCGCTGGTCTTTCACCAGAGCTGCAGAAAAGGCTTTCTGGAATTGCGCCCTACTGAAAACGCGATCGAATCTTGAAACCTTATCGGCCATCAAATCGCCCAGTTCTTTTGCAGCAGCTTCCATATTCTTTACAATGACATACTGGCCAGTTGGCAGCTTGTCGTCTCCTCTTGAAGGGTCCACTACGCCCAACTGCCGGAGCGTCCAGCTCATGACACTCCACGGTAGACCGGCCCAGCTGCGCTGATATATGCTCTGTTGGGATTTTTCGAAATCGGTAAGGGGGATGAAGTCTCGGCCAGCGGTAGATTCGCGCACTACAGTGCCAAGGGCCAGAGGCAGGCCGAACTCCTTGCATTCTAGTGATCGCAGTAAAGAATCGTCGAGCTTGAGTATGAAATGGTCGGGGTTCGATCCGCGATGGGAGATCATGCCCTTGGCAACAAGGTCGGAAAGGGCCTGGCGCCATGCCGAGATGTTGGCCTGGTAGCCATCTGGGTTCAGAGTGCGTTGGGATCGAAAGTCCGAGTATCGGGCCGGTAGTCGCGATCTTGAGAATTGGTCAATATAAAGTGAACACACAGATGGGTATGGCAAGATTGTGTTACCTGCTGAAGCTTGGGTCGTTATGAATGAGGTAATCAGCGAGCTCGCCCATGATGCAAATTCGCACGCTTGATGCGTGCGCCCGCAGAGATTAAGTATTCAGGAGGAAGTGATCCACGGGCTAAAAGGTCTCTGCAAGCAAACAAATCGAAGATACCGTGGGTCGTAAGTTTAACGTTGTACGTTGGATGATGAAAGCTTAAAGGGAAATTTCACGAATGACGACACATTTGATGCATCCCGTGAATGCATGCACGTCGGCGTAGCCCGTTCCATGGGGGTTGTTTGTTGGCTCCAGCCGTCACCAGGGACGATGGTAGTGGGGGTTGATTCTTGTTAGTGAGTTGACAGGGGGTTGCATCCTTTGTTTGATACCGTACGGATAGTTACATACCAGATAAATGCCCTGCTTTGAACTCCGCCTATCATGACCAAGTAAACGATCCTTGTTATGTTTTAACTCGCTGCTCTGACTCCCTGTTTCAGATTGATATGTAGCTTTATTCGTGAAGGTGGAGAGTAAAATGTTGTCTTGAGATGGCCTTTGTTTGTAATGCCTCAAATGCTGGTCGATCTAGGCATTAATAGCTACTATCCCTGTATACAGTCTGGGCTGAGTTGTTCCTTCTACTGAAATAATCATAGAAGTCAAGTATTTATCTAAAGGCGCAAGTGGATAATCACGACAGCCAAACTCAAAGCCGAGGTCATCGTGAGGGATTGGAGATACCGATCCAATTCAGGTATAACCACCATAACATCAATAGGGTAGTCCACAGTCTGATGTTCTCTCAGGTCCAGTTCATCAATACACATCGATGACCAAGCCGCGGTTGAAAAGGGCCAGTCGTCTCTGGCAGATGTATACATTGCATTGTCTATTGTAATTGACCACTTCAATCTGCTGATTTATCTCGTTTGATGCTCAGGATAGCAACTCGGCTACGGTATATAGTGTCAACTCTATGGTTTGCCTCATAGCGGAGCCGTGGTCTTTTATCTACTAACTTACCTCAACAACTTTATGATATAATTCCCTCTATCCACGTCACATTGACTCTACATCCTTCCTATCAACCCCAATCACACCATCGTCAACTCCATCTTCCCCACCCTATCATCCGTCTTAGTCAACAAATGAATACTCGTCGGCTTTTCACCACCGCATTCAAAACCCTTAACATCACTTTCTCAAGGTCACGTTCACGCCCGCACTCACCTACGACCCTTTGTACTCTCTTCAATTGTCGCACCATGGCTTCTGCCGCTGCCAAACGTCTTACCGGCAAGACCATCCTTGTCACCGGCGCCTCCTCCGGCATCGGACGCTCCACGGCTCTGGAGTTTGCCCGGACTGCGCCCAAGAATGACCTTCGTCTAATCCTCACAGCACGTCGTGCTGATTCTCTCAAGGAACTCGCGGAGGAGATCAAGAGCGAGGTCGGTGATGGTGTCCAGGTTCTGCCGTTCAAGCTTGATGTGAGCAACCCCGCCGAGGTTAAGGGCATCGTGAACAATCTGCCCGAGGAGTGGAGGAACATCGACGTTCTCGTCAATAATGCGTGAGCTCTCAGACCATAAGTTACTACCTAGAGATGCATCTAACAAGCAACCAGTGGCCTTGTCAAGGGTGTTGCTCGAGCCCCTGAGATCGCCGAGGAGGATATCAATGTTATGTTCCAGACAAACGTCACTGGTCTCATCAACATGACCCAAGCCATCCTGCCTATCTTCCTAGGTCGGCCTGATGGTGGCCACGGCGACATCATCAACGTCGGGTCGATTGCTGGCCGAGAGCCTTACCCTGGTGGAGGCATCTACTGTGCCACCAAGGCTGCCGTCCGCAGCTTTACTGACAGTCTGCGAAAGGAACTTATTGCTAGCCGTGTCCGTGTAATTGAGATTGACCCCGGTCAAGTCGAGACTGTAAGTCAGAATCTGTTGGACGTATCCTGTAAGGTTCTCACATGTGTATAGGAATTCTCCGTCGTGCGGTTCTACGGCGACAAGGCGAAGGCAGATGCTGTTTATGCGTGAGTTGTCCCCTGGCAGCTGGCAACACTACTCACAATACATGATGCTAACTACAAGCAGTGGATGTGAACCCCTCACTCCCGACGATATTGCAGAGGTTATCGTGTTTACCGCTACTCGCCGAGAGAATGTTGTTATTGCCGATACACTCGTCTTCCCCAGCCATCAGGTAAGACACAATTGCAGCCTCAGTCGTAACGATTTTGCTAACCTTGTGACACTAGGCCGGCGCTGGTGTTATGCACCGAAAGGGCACTTAGATAATTAAGACTAGAAGAACAATAAACATCAAGGATAGATGGGTTCTAAATACCATGTGTGGTGAAGACTTTGTATTAAATAACCAAGCTTTGGTTTTGTCTAAGGATTTATCGTTATGGAATCATCGTTTACGAAATGTTCGGAAATTTCTCTTGCCCTTAACCCACTTGTCTCCGAGGAGACAATAGACCATAAAGGTCTTGGGTCACAGGCCTTCTAAGACCGAAGAGTTTGATATACCAACGTTCCGTTAAGAACCCATTCTGGGATGAATCGGGCTCCTGCCGTCAACAAGTGACGGCACCGCTGGGTTGCATTTCACCGAACCTCAAAAGAGACTGCCATGACACATAACATCACAAGATCACGAACCTGAACCAAAAGACCGGAAACCGTTATCATAATTCATCACCTACTCTGCTTTTGTGCCGGAATTGTATCCTCAGAGTGAATGGCCCAGTGCAGGACGCCAATGGTTCCTTTCCCCGACGCCTCGCTAAAAAAAAAAAATAGTAATCATCAAAAACACGCACGATAAGTGCTGTTCATATACCAAGCTGTTCATACAGACTAGGTCCAGGTGCGTAGCAACAGGTGATTGAATAAGATCAGACGCATCGTGATGCCATTCCATCTAATCACCATAGTGTTGGAAGAGAGGGGAGAGAGCCTCGCCATAGTGGTTACGTCGAATGGCTTCAGCCAATAAGAACGAAAGGTCGAGAACCACGAGCTTGCTGATGTTGCGTGCCCTGTCCTTATCAATGGGGAAGCTGTTGGTGACAACAATCTGGTCGATGCACTCGCATGCTTGCAGCTGCTCCAGACTGTCACTGCCAAACACACCATGAGTGGCCATGCAGTAAACCTTCTTGGCTCCACCCTTCTTGACCACAGTCTCTGCAGCAGCGATCCAAGAGCCGGCCTTGTCGATCATGTCATCCACGATCAACACAGTGCGACCCTTGACGTTTCCAACCAGGGTGATGAGATGTTCAGCACCAGGTTCTTCGAACGCGTTGTCCTCTTCATCGGAGCTTGCTGCGGCATCGCCAGATCCTCCAAGAGACTGGGGCTCAACGAAGAACGACGACGCATGGGACATTGTCATAGGATCATCCTCAACGCTGCCATCGATAACTGATCGATCAGGAGATGGGAAGTCATCCTCGACAATTCGACCTTGAACCAAACGACCCTGTGTGACCTCGGACGCCTTATGGTCATCATAGTCCGTCTCGCCGCTGTTCGTAGGATCAGGCGATCCTGCAGGAGGTGTGGTGTTGGGATCCTCAGCCTCGGCGGCGTTGGGAGTGGATGAGCGAGCAGAGGCATTAACCCGTGTGGGTGAACCCTGAGAATTCGTCATGATTCGCGAAGTCCGAGGAGGAGTTGTTTCCCTCTTAGGGGTGACTTCGGATTCGGCATAGCGTTCAGAAGTTGGTGGTCCACGATAAGGAATAGGACGGTTGGACTCCAGCGGCGTCGGCTGGCGCTCAACAATGTGATCAAAATGTCGCATGATCATGCTAGTCGTCATATTACTGACACGCTTCCTATCGGTGGTAATAATTCCGAAGTTGAGCTTAAGAGCATCCGCAAGCGATGTCACACGCTTGGTTCCTCCAGCATTTTTGGAGACCACGACCGCATCGCGCCAGTTAGGCACGCTGTGACGGATCCACTTAGCGAGGATAGGCTCTGCATGCAGATTGTCGACGGGACACTTGAAGAAGCCTTGCATCTGAGAAGCATGGAGGTCGACAGTGATCACGTGCTTAACGCCAGCAACCCCCAACAAGTTGGCAAGCATGCGAGCAGTAATCGCTCCTCTATGCGACTTCTTCTTGGACTGCCGACTGTAAGGGAAGTAAGGAAGGACGGCTGTTCAACGAGTAACAAGTGAGCCGATTGAGGTCTCAAACAGGGGAAGAGAACCACGAACCAGTGACTTTGTTAGCAGAACCGCCTTTGCAGGCCGAGATCATGATGAGAAGCTCCATGATGGAATCATTGATGCTAGGGCTGCCCGACTGGACAACAAAGACATCCTTCTCTCGGACACTTGTCAAAATTCTGACGCTCGTTTCACCCTTGGTCAACTGGTTAGCTCAGAGCACGCAGTTTTCTTCACTGCCAGACATCGGGCAGAACACATCGTTCCCATAGGGCGCGTCAGGGACGATTTGCCAGAGAGGTTATGTTGAATAACGATGGCCACGAGGGCAGGGGAAGCTCACATTGGAGAACTGAGTAAGCTCGGCGCTGGCAGGGTGCATGCCCAGGTTTTCACAGATTTGACCTGTGAGCACCGGGCATGAATTGCCTGCAAAGATTAGTGTGTTGCGCATCTTGGCCAGTCCATCAACTGAGGTGGAAAAAGCGAAGCGTGGAGGGAAGTAAGAAGGAAGAGAGAAGTTTGAGGTTGGAGGAAAGCTGCGTTCAGGTAGGAGCTTTTTTTTCTTCGTCCCCCCGGTTCGGAGTACTGTGTGAATTATGTTGGTAATCTACTGTCTTCTACTTCCTTGTACAATGATATCAATTGGCCAGAGGACGAACTTCACCTAACTAGACGCTCCACAGGTGCAGCCAACACAGTGCTCCACACAGTACGATACCCCCGCAATCATCCACCAGGCGGGGCAAGCCGGAAAGTGCATCACGGCTCTGTATTTTCTACCTCGCGGGGGTCCAAAAATGCTTATCAGACTTGGAAAAGTCTCATGCAAAGGAAAATATTCTGTTGTCCAAGAGTTGACTTTCGTGGTTACTAACACGCCTGACCTGCTTGGTTTGGATCTATCTTCTGCGGAAATAACCACTCTAGCAGCTTTGTGTTTGTTGAAAATGCGATAACGACTCCTAAGCCCTCCACATCTCCCGCAAAATGGGAATACCGCGTCTCATTGTTACCCTAGAACCATATGTTGTTCATGGTGTTCTCGATAACCAACATGTAGTTATAGATGGCCCGGCATTGGCATATCACATACTCTATATCTGCAACAGGCACGGAATACCTCAGCCGTCGTACAAGCTCCTAGGCGAGACTGCTATAGCCTGGTTTGATGAACTTATTCGATGTGGTGTAAGCGTGTAAGTAGAAGTCTTCTTTTGGCTGTTGTAGACTGACCACGACTTCCAGTGACGCTATATATTTCGATGGATATCTACCACACGCAAAAGGGCCTGTTCGCATGCAACGAATGGTCAAGAGCCTCAATCAGCTAAAAGCCTTGCATTATGCTGATACCCAAGGTTTCTCTTTGTCGTACTTCTCTGCTGTGGATGAAACTTCACCAACCCTCTTTTCTGCAGCGAAACCACCAGGCAAACCTGCCCCACCTCCTAGCTTTCATGTTCCTGCTATCATAGAAGCTCTGAGGTCTTCTCCGCGCTATGCAAAAGTTGTACACCTTGTTCCAGGAGAAGCCGATGCATACTGCGCACAACATGTGTCAGAATCAGGTGGCACAGTTTTGACCTCAGACTCGGATCTTTTAGTCCATGACTTAGGAAAAGGGAGCGTCGTTTTCCTTCGAGACATTTATCTAGATGAGCAGTCCAATCTTGCGTGTGCGAGCTTCAGCCCTGCGTACATCTGCGAGAAACTCAAGCTTGCTTCGTCGGCTGAGATTTGTCGATTTGCTTACGAACGAAAGTGCTCCCCTCATTCGACTCTTCCACAACTCTTACGGGACTGCGCACGCCCAATCACTGACCGTGAGGGCTACATCGAGTTCTGTCATGAATATCTAGACCATGTAGTCGCATCTATACCCGTCTCCGTACAGGGAGCTCCAATACAAACCGGTTCTCTGGACCCGAGAATATCGGAGATGGTATTGCAATTGGGCAACCAGGACGACCAAGTGGACGGTTTCAATGACCCAAAACTATTCCTTCCAATTTTGCTTGAGAGTCCATCAAGAGGGAGTGCTTGGGAGCAGAGCACTCCGATACGGCAATTGGCTTACACGATAGCCCGCTGGGTTGTCCCTGGCCATGCTTCTACCATCCAGGAGTATAGGCGTGTGAACACTACGGTGCAGAAAGGACGGCAGGTTCTTATGTTGCCTGAGAGAGCAGCAAAAGCTCGAGTCCAAGATCTTGTTAGGTTGATGTCTATGGCCCAAACAGGACCCCAAGGTGATGCAGCTCAGGCCTGGCATACGCTTTGCTTGACCTTGGATATCCGTTATTGTCGCGAAGAAGGCAAACATTCCCATACGTTGCAGACTCTAGAGGAGAATCTGCAGAGCCCAGCGTCCAAGAGAGTTACCTGGGATATTGTACACTTCGTCGCACATCTACAAGCAGCTTACTACTCGTTTCGGCTCCTGAAGCAAATTTTGTCGATTGCACAAACCAAAGCTATGTTTCCAGAACTACAAGACATACTGTTATCACTCCCGCCCTTGGCAGAGTTCCCTGATGTCGAAAAAACACTCACATTTCTGCAAAGTGGCCAGGCAAATGTTTTCAGGACAATCTCCAGGCTTGTTCCATTACCGGATACAAATGTTGCTACGAAGCCCAAGCGAACCGCCAAAGATAAGAAGCGGAAAGTCAGCAAAGAGAATGCACCCAAATCGAAAGCCAGAATCGCGAAGCCTGCAACAAGAAACTTCTTTGACGTCCTATCCTATCAGGGGTGACATCACATGTCGGATGAAGCTAAGATAGAATCAATTGCATTTCTCTGGTGTGATTACGGTTACATAACGATTATAACTATTTTCACAAGTTCAACCACCGTTGAAGTTCCCCATATCGAATCAGCCAGTTAGTTACCTCTCGTTGCGCCGCCACCAAACCCCGACCTATCCGTGTACTTTTTACATAGTTCTCATACAATCATTTGTTCTGAAACTGACCCAGACCATGAATCTCATCCAGAAGTTGTGACAAGAGACTAGCCTCTTTCTCAACGTCATTCACGTCGCGAAGCAAGTTCTCTTGAGGCGCGCCGTTGCTAGCTGACTTGATAATCTTCCATGCCCGGCGGAACTCGTCTCGAATCGACACAATACCATTGTGCGTGACAGTTCGAGCGACATTGTGATCTAGCTCGAAAGGATCCTCAATAGCAAAGAGGTACCGGTGGCGAATTTCCTTGAAATCACCCGTCTTGGCGGCTGCACTACCTGACTTGCTCTGTGCCCCAACTTCCTTTGTAGCATTTTCGTTGGAGGTTGCCGTCGTTGGAACCCCTTGGTCGGGCTGAGGCGGTGGATGAGCGCCTACATTTTGAGCCTCAAGGACTGTCTTAGCGCCAGTCCAACCCTTCTCATGCTTCGTTCGCAATCCACCAAGAGTGCGCAGACTGAGTACATCTCTGCCCCAATCAAATCCTCTGCCCGAGGAAGTGCTTAGCATACTGCTATGGGCATAGTACTCGAAGAAACCCCGCAGAAGATGGCCAATAGTGTCGTTGTTACCATTGAGCTGGTTCGCAAAAGCCAGTCGCTGAATTTCTTCTTCGTTACGCCAAAACTGAACATTGTGGCCTCGGCACATTGTCAACTCCTCAAACTGGACAGGGGACAGCCCTGGAGGTGGCGGAGGAGCGAGTTGTTGGAGGTTAGGACTAACGAATGGTTCGGCCACATTGACCAGGTAGTGAAGGACCATCAGGACGTAACCATAACTACTTAGTGTTCCTCGATATCCTGAATTGATGCCACGCGTTTTTGCCCAGTTTTTGACAAATAACACCATGGGTCGAACACGTGGATCTGTGTGAGAGTAGCAACGAAGAAGTGCTGTGTTGTGAAGGGCTAGATGTGCCGAGAAGTTGATATCGCATTGGACACCTGTGCCCGTCTTAGGAAACTCTAAGTGATCTCTGTAGCGATCGCGCGGTTGGTTTGGAGCCATCCTGTGAGGGTCAGGCAATTGACGAATTCTCGTAACAAGGTCCAATGTGGTTGGTGTAAGAGGGATTGAAAATCTATCGCCAAGACCATTCTCTCCATTATGTTGCAAAGGCGAACGTAGCAGCTCAACATAGTCTTTAACGTCTTGAACAACCGATCCATCGTATAAGTCCTTGTCTATCGCTCGTTCAAATTCCCATGCAAGATGAAGGCTTTTGTGCAATAGCCCGACCCCTCGGAGTGATAAGATCTCTTGACAGGTGGTCAGACAGTCTTGTAACATCTTTCGGATGTCCTCTTGGTGGATACCGCCAACATACTGGGTGACAAGAGTTTTTGTCCAGTCCGAGGCGACTTGCTCTTTGGCTGGTTTGAGGCTGTTGAACATATAAGAGGCTCTTGTGTAGTATGACATTGGGGACTCGTGCTGACTCTGTTCCAAAATCACGAACTGCACAGATGGGGCTTTCTTGAGCTTGTCAAGGGCCAATTGTAGTTCCTTAGTATAGAATATGGGATCAAGACCAAAGTTTTCCTTGTACTGGACATCTTCCCAAGCTTTCAGTGCCTGCTCTGTGAGGAAGCGTGAGGGCTGGCTTCGCTCCTCCACGCCGTTCTCCTCCCACAGCTGCCGGATCTGTTCACCTTCGACCTGTGTATACACACCAAGCAGAGATCGTTTATTCAATGCGACCGCATCTTGCTTAAAGGCAAGAGATGGGTACAGGGACAGTCGGGTTTGAAGGCGTGCATCTGAAAGCCCAGAAATAAAAGTTTCACTGACCCGATTCAATAGTGTCCAGTCTTGATCTGAGAGGACCCGATAATTGGAAATTGTAGCATCGCGGCCGCCTGCCCTGCGGAGAATTCGTTTTGCCAAACCATAGTATGAGGAAATTGAGCTTTTGGGTCCTTGCTTGAGCTCAATTGCCTGCGTGTCATCCTCAGCAGGATTTGATGGTGTAGGCTCGATAGTGGAAGAAGGGTTCTTTTGATCTCCTAGGGTACGATTTTGGTCACCTTCGTGATCAGCTGAGGTTGCGTTCTGTTCGTGTTCTTCGTCTTCATGAGTTTCATGAACTTCATCCAGTCCATTTTCCCACCGAAATCGTTCTTCAAGAAGCCCTTTGCGCAGTTGGTCTGGTGGCGCCTCGCACAATTTGATGATGGGTACCCTGGTCCGAGTCAGGAGTCTGGCTCCAAGACCAGCCTCCAGGAATGCCTTTTCCAGCAAACGTGGGATAGGAGATCCGGGAGCATCTGGCTGGGTAGTGGACAGTGGCGAGAGAAGCCCGAGATCCATGTCTGAAGCCTTGGTCGCGAAACCTGATGACAAACTACCAAAACACTTGAGTTGAACGGTGAGAGGGTGAAAATCGACTTCTGGCTTCTCGTCCCTTTCATAAGTGGCAATGACCTCCCTGCTAATAGCTTCGATACGACAACGAAAGTTCTCTTTATTTGCAATTTCGGACCTTTGTATCGCAGAATTTGAGACAACTTGGAAGCAAAGCTGCTCAAGTAGAGCAGCCTGTGCTGTGATCTCTTCAGGGTGGAACTGAGCTGTGCGTCTGACGTTGTACAAGTGGCCGGGGCCTCGGTTTGGTGGAGATGATATAGAGTCCGCGCGGACGCCAGTAGAAGGAGGGACATTGTCATAGCCTCGGGGCCTGGACTGCTGAGGGCCGTTCCATGGACGATGAGAATATGAGCCGCTCTGGCGGTTTTCATTTGATGCCATCCTTGACTGAGAATCCACCTGTGCGTGCCGTTGATAGGATTGAGCCGGCCGGGAGTAGTGGGGAGCAGGACTTTGGTCGTTTCTGTTCTGGTGAGGTTGTTGGTATTGCTGCTGCTGTTGCTGGGCCCGAGGGTCAATGGATATCGATAACTGTGAGCTCATCTGGCGCCTTTGTGCCTGGTTCAAGCGCTTTCGTGTTGGCTTAGACGGGTGAAGAGCACCATCGGAAGATTCAGTACGAACACTGACGTTTCCATTTCCATCCTGACGGATAGGAGGTTGTGCAGGTGTGTTTGGCAAGGCATTCTGGGTCTGCATGCCACTAGAGATGATGAGATTGCGTAGGTGGTTCTCTAGACCTGCAGGTTGGTCACTGGGGACCTCTCCTTGAGGTTCGCCGCGATGAGGAGCCATAGAGGGCCAAACAAACAACCCGCAATAAAGTGCGAAGTGCTGGTATGTAAAGGTAACAAACCCACTCAGCGAAGCTTTCTTTAGTGACAAGTCTGAGTGAGATGACGATGCTTTGTAATGGTTGATTGAGTATGGAGTGGTCCCATTCCGTGTGAGAGACTCTTGCGTAAAAAGTTTAAGTCACCTAAAACTTTTCCTGAGACGTTGAAAGGGTCAAAGTAAACAGACACAAGCCACGACACAGTTTATGAGTACGTTCAGTCCTGAGGGTTTCGTCAAGGTTGGTCCGAAAGGCAAAGATGAGAGCGTGCTTTTTGTACTGGGTCGCCAGTGTAGGGTATATGGGACGCAGTGTATGAGAAATTCGGGGGAAACAGACAAGAGAAATGTTCTTGTTTCGAGGAAGACTGAATTGGGGCGACAAAAGTATGGAAGATGTTGTTGAAATGCGCCTGTTGGTAGATCTCCACAAAATGCAGTTATGCGTTCACTGCTTGCCCAAGATATGTGCTACAGTATTACATAAATTGCCTCACTGTGGGCAGTACCAACGAAAGCAGGCTACAATAAAATAGCAGCTATTTATTTAAAGTGAAACTCAGGGTACAGCATTAAGTGATATTTATAAATGAAAGGCATGGTCTGAAGTTTAATCAAGCAGGATTCGTTTAAGTTCATATACAGTAAGCTGTTTAGATAGCTTCCATGGATGCTACCTGAATTAGCAGCATTGGATGCCACCGAAAACTTGAAGAGTTAATTGAGACGACAGTCACGCAACAGCGTTCAAGAAAGAGATTATATAACTCAATTATAAGCAACATCTAATCAGGCGCTCTTCTGAAAGACACGAAAAGAACAAAGAGAATAATATTATGCATGTTCAAATAACGAACAAAGGGTACCTTAGTTGCTACCTCAGTTCACTGATCGTCGCACTATCAAGTGGGGGTTGGCCTGTCACTAGCCACTTGTGGCTCACCCCTGTGGTGCCTTTGTCCTCGTCATAAGATAGCATAGGTAAGTGTGCCTTCTTGCTCAGCATCTTTGTTCGTGCACCAAACACTCTCGTTGTCAATAAAGATAGAACCTCCGTCGCACCCCAGCCTGGAAGACCTGGTCTCCTGCATTATTGTTAACTTGAGCAGATTCTAAGCAACATTTATATCACGTGCGATTTCTTCGAGACGCAGCGCGTTAGACTCTTGCTTCGCGCCTGGCGCAGAGCTAGGCTACAGGCCGTGACCTGTTGTTTTCGGACCACTTTATACAAAAAGCATTTCAAGATACCGCGAGCAAATACATCAACATGAGCGCGCCGCCACCAGGAAATCCACCGGCCAACGCACCCGGTCGTCCCAATGGCGCCTCAAAGAGCCAAAAGGCAAACCCTCTCCGACCGATGCGAAAGAAGCCAAACCCCCTGGTTTCTCGAAGACCGCCCCCCAAACCTGCGCCTCCGTCTGGTTCGGGAACAAAGAATGGAGCGAAGCCAAACATTGAGGAGATTCGGAGGCAGAATGGAGGATGGTCGGAGCCACCACCAGCTCAGTATAGCGACATTCCCATCATGACAACAAAAAAGGCCCTTCTTGACGGTATCCGCTACCACATGATGAAATTTACACAGTCCAAACCAGGCGACAGGCCAATCGACCCAACAGATCAAGATGATTTCGCACGTCCTGTGACATTGCACCGACGAGATGCTCGTCAACCACCTCCGGGAAGAGCTGCCAAGATTGAAGCGCCAGATGCGCCTCAGGCGGATGAGCAAGAAGCTGAGAAAATGGCACAAATGAAAGCCGAGAGGGAAGCTCAGCGCGCAATTGACCAGGCCAAGATTGCGCCTGTCGCGAAGGACGCTAATCCTAAGCGACCAAAGAAGCAAAAGGAAGAAAAGACAACCTTCAACAGAGCTCCTAAAACTGAAGCGGCCAAAAAAGAATCCGACATCCGATACGAGGAAGCTCTCCCGTGGCATCTTGAAGACGCTGAGGGGAAGAACGTGTGGGTTGGGAACTATGTCTCTGCTCTTTCCGAATCAAACGTTGCATTCATGATAGATAAGTCAGTCTTCCGCATGGTTCCTTTGGAGAAATGGTACAGATTCACATCGAAACCTCCATTCCAACCCTACACCATTGACGAGGCCGAGGCACTCATGAGCAAAAAGGTGGACGTTGGACGTTGGGTCATGAAAGATGAGGAGAAGAAAGCTGGGCGGCAAGATTTGGAGGCCACTCGACGAATGTTCTATGGAGGTGGCCAGATGGTCAAAACCGAAAGCGCTACATTCAAGGCAGCCTCGAGATCAGAGAAACTTGACCACGACGAGATTGATATGTCTGGCGATGAATTCCAAGACGACGACGAGGCTCCCATGTTCGAAAAGAACGATGACGAAGATACCAAGGAGACTAAAGACCGTGTTCGCCGCGAACAACTCGGCGCCAATTTATTCGGTGAAGGTGATGAGGGAGAGGTTGACAAGGAACTGGACGAGCAGCTTCGGGAGGAAATCATGAGACAGAAACTCGGCAAAGCTACCAAGAAGGCGCTTATCAAGCGAGATAGAGAGGATATCTACGAGAGCGATAACTCCGAGGAGAACCCGTGGTCCAGCTCGGTAAGAACCCTTCTACACACATGATCGGAACAATGCTAACTAGCGCTCAAGTCTGAAGACAACTCTTCAGACGAAGAAGAAGACGAAGAGAAGAAGGAAGAAGAGAAGAAAGATTCTGGAAAGGAAGACAAAGCCCAGAGCGGCTCTGGCTCAAAGGGTACTAATACTCCATCTGGCAAGAAGCCTGAGGGTTCTAAGAAGAGCAAATCACTCAAGAGAGCTGGCTCTCCAGCTCTCTCTGAGTCTAGCGGAAACGAGTCTTCCCGCAAGAAGCTCAAGAAGAATGTCACATCGGCTGCTGGTAGTAGGTCGGGTACTCCTCTGCCACAAGGCGCAGCCGCCCGTCGAGCTATGGGCGCCGGATCCGGTAGCGACGGAGAGGCTACCGCTGGCGAAATGTCAGATGGCGCTGTGTCAAAGAGAAAGAAGCTTAAGATCGTTAGCCACAGCGCTCGAGGCACTCCTTCGGCGTCAAGAGCTGGCAGCCCCAACCCTACGCAGGGTGGTAAGTTTCTGCTCGATTCAGTTAAACTCCGAACTACAACTGATGATGATTTACAGCTGCTTCTCCTGGTTCCCCTGGCGGCTCAGTTGTCAAACCGTCCGAAATCCTGGACAAGATCCCTGACGAGGGTATCACCATTGGCGAACTTATCAAGCTCTTTAACCACCGCCTTGGTGCAGGTACTGGGCAGATGCCCAAGACAGAATGGATTCAACTGGTGAAGAAGATTTGCGAGTATGGACCTGATAAGAGGCTTCGTCGAAGATCCTAGATGTCTAGATATCATGATGGATCGGAAATGTGTTGCTTTGATCAAGATTTATTTCCCTCGAAAGAATCGTCTACTTAGCAGACCTGAGACTAAGATGAGATCGGGGCGACGATGGATGAGATGATGCATCCAACAGTACATGTTGAGCGGATGAGATCGAATTAAAAAGCGCTCAGAAATGGGTATATAATAGAATAACTGTATCAAACCTTACTAGTCTATTCATCCATCTGCCATGAATAATCCAGTCCCTTATTTCGTTCCCTCCTATTGATAGCCTTGAACCTTTCTGCTTCAAAGCCATTACCGCGATCAACGCCATCCCATCGGTAGCCTGGCTTGATACCGTACCTGTTGGGTGGTGCTGCACCTGCGTATACTGGTCTTCGTTTCGACTTTTTACCTTGCCCCTTTCCAGATTCCTTTTTCTCGCTCATGAACTGCATCATGGGATCGTTCCAGCGGTCCTGTTCCTTCATTTCCTGATTCATTTCTTCGTCGTCGGCGGTGCGAGCAAATGACATGAGCTTGGCATCTTGTAGCTTCTCGCGTCGTTTGCGCGCCTCCTCGAGTTGCACATCGCCCTTGAGAGCTTCCTTCGCAAGTCGTTCCTTTTCCTCAGCATCGGCAGCGGCGCGTCGAGCTTCTGCGCGCTTCATAGATATGTCGATTCTTCGGCCGGTGGCATCTCGATATACCGTTTCTTCCTCCTTAGCTGACTTGCGATGCCGTTCGAATTCTTCGCGTTCCTCCTTTTGTCGTCGCTTTAGTTGTGCCGATACAGTGGCTGCACTTTGCAATCCTGCATGTGTTCCATCGCTCATCTTGACAGCCGAGCCGTCGTCCTCGATCATCGGCATATCCTCATCCTCGTCGCGACCTGCATTCTGCTCCGCTGCTGCTGATGCTAAGATCGCGTCTGCGGCTGCTGCAGAATCATCATTTGCCGTCTCGTCGCCGGCCAGCGATTTCCAATTGCTTTTTTTGGTTTTCCGAAACTCTGCGGATCGCCCTGATACTGTGACTGGGGCATCTATTCCCTCGTCGTCTTGCTGCGCATTGGCATTGCCCCAGCCTGAATCGTCATCGTCTGTGATAAGAAGACCGTTATTGGCTTCGGCGCCACGCTTGCGCTTTCGTTTCTTAGCTGGTTTCGGGTCGGCGACTAGATATTTCGAGGCCAGATATTCTGATAGATCTGAAGGCATTGTGATTTATGGTGCGACAAAATATTACTTGATATTTATGTCACAGATTTGGCATGAGTTGCCCTGACTTTCTCATGCGACGTATGCAGTTACCAAGTATTACAAACTCCCACCCCGCTAGAGCAATTCAAAGCTCAACCTTCCCCTGTTCTCGGGTGGATTCCGCTGAGCCCATGAGTGAAATGGTACGTACCGATATCATGTCCCAGGTTTCCACATGGTTGCCCAACCTTTGTCGGTAATCAAAGATCAAAGTTCCTCGATGTTCAAGGCTACATTGTCATTCACCTAATGCACCTATCTCCTCAGCTTTAAGATCATGCCGAGCCGACTTGCAACTCTTACGATTTGCGACTCACCCCTACCCTCCTGCGCCTCTTAATCCTCCGAACTCCGGCCCCATATTCTAAATCCCCTACGATTACGACACTCTCCGATATCATCACAGCAAGCCGCAGGCCGCCATCGCCTTCATGCCACAACCTCTTGAGAATGAAGCTTCGCCAATGGAACCGCTTCAGGCGTTGCCAGCAGCTGCGTCTGCCTTGAAGCTCACGAAATCGAGACATTCCACCCCTGTCCTAGAATCGTTACCGTTGTCGCAATCTGAAACCAACCTTGCCTTTCGTCGCTCGAATCCGTCGGCCGCTTCCTTATATGCTTCCACACTCTCCCCGCCTGGTTCGCGGTCGATATCACCAGCCGGGCGAGGTTCGCCTTCTCGAGTTCTATCGCATACCGTCTTCGATGCACGTCCCAACCGGCCACTCCCTGAGACTGGGGGAGACGGCTCAGAACCATTGAATCTGATCCTTCGAGCATTTGTCCCTCATGTCTCAATTTACACTTCAGAAGATACGGATGCCTTGATGAGTGAAAAGGGCTTTCGGAATAGCCTGTGGGAACTCCTTCGGCCATTTGGAGAAGATGTGCCAGGCAAGGTTACAATAAGAGATAGTAACGGCTTGAGTAAAGTAGCAGAGGGGTTTTCCATCAGATTTACAAGATTTGGCGAAAATATTGAGCACCCTGACCCGACAGTCTCGGGCTTCAGAAACCCCACCTCGTCACAAGCTCAAAATGGCACCCAGGCAAGCACATCAAGGGATAAACAGTTTCTTATGGATGTGGAGGCTGTGGTTGACAGCCACTTGTCCTATGCAGAGGAGTCTTTCGCAGCAATGCCGCATCGCGGCTTATTCGCGGATCAAGAGACCGACTCCGGAGAGACATCGCCATATTATGCTCTGTATCTGCGGCGATTGCTATCCGGCCTTCCTATATCACCGCACGAAACCTTCTCGCATCCAATAGCATGTGTTATTGCCATTAGCTCACGAAATCCCGACCCGCTTGAAGAGTTGAGGAGACTCTACACTGAGACAAACCAAGGTGCCAAAAAGCTGCCCCCTTGGGTGGACAGTGAATTTCTCAGATATTATGTGTTGGTACATGATGAAGAAAAGGACGACATAACAAAATCCATGGGACTATTCGAACAGATGAAGCGACATCTTGGAATGCATTGCCATCTTCTTCGATTGAGAAGTAGCCAGAGCGCCGAGACAGACGATGACAGTATACCACTACCCCGTAGTGATTGGATGTCTGCCCATGAAGAACTCGAGGATATCCGACGAAGCGAAGATGACGAGGATTTTGAGGACCCAACACGCTACATATTTGAATCTGATGCTACTGCCATTCGTACATTTGTGCGTGAGATGGTGACCATGTCCATTGTCCCCCATATGGAGCGGAACATCTCCCTTTGGAACGATCAAGTGGCATCTCGCAGGAGAGGTCTAACCGGTCGTTTCATGAATCTATCAAGAAAATGGGCTTTTGGTGGTAGCTCTAGAAACTCAACAGGTGGCACTAGCAATGCAAGAGACAACTACAATGCTGCAGGCTTTTATGGATCAGAAGCCCCTGAGGCTATTATGCGGAAGCTGGCTGACTACGCCTTCATGCTGAGGGACTGGAAGTTGGCGCATTCAACATACGACTTGTTGAGATCTGATTTCAGCGATTCCAAAGCTTGGAAACACCACGCAGCCGCCAACGAAATGGCTGCCCTCAGTCTTTTGATCCTTCCACAACAAATGTCGTCTAAGAATCGCGCTGAAACCATCGATCAAATGCTGGAGGCTGCATTCTATTCATACAACACTAGGTGCAGTGCTCCTTATGGGGCCTTGAGAAGCCTACTCTTGAGCCTGGAGCTGTTACGCTTGCGAGGCGGCACGAACATTGATGACGCAGGCCGCTGGGGAGTAAGGCTCCTTGAGTCAAAGATTGCGGGCAACGTGGGTGATGCCTTGATAAAGGAACGTATCGCCACTTGTTACAGCTCGAAAGAGGGAGTCGGAAGCTGGCGCTGGGGCTCACGTCGTCGCAAGTCGGCAACGTGGAGTATTCTTAGTGCGGATGCCTGGCTCCAGCAATCAAAGCATATCCAGGCACGACGGTGTTTAGATGAGAGCCAGAGGATGTATTCGACTTTGCCTCATAAGGAGGGGATTTACAAATTTGAAGCAGCGGGCGACTTCATGGCATCGTTGCAGCATAGTTTGGCGGAATCACCGGATGCCTCGGATAATGATGGTGAAGGCGGCGACGATGATAATATTGATGAGGAGAGTGAGGCACTCAACGATTTGAAGCCAAGACGGCCTAGTACGGCGGCGGCGGATATGTATCGAGATACAGCCAAGGAGGAAGGTAGCAGCACAGACGATGGGACGTAAAACAATACAGCATCCATGAATTAAGTCTTCTACATAAGATCCTGCACATATCGCCTGTTGATATTGGCGCATTAGATAGCAGCATGTCGTATCAAACTTGAATCGTAAGAAATTGAGGTGTGTAGTCGCGCGAGGAAATACACCTACCTCTGTCGTGGTTCTAAGTTTACAAACCCACAGAGTACCGTCGTCTTACAGCATTGTTAAAATGACATAAGTAGCCCCAACGAACATCAGACAAAAGCAAAAGCCTGAGTTTTGTATCTCTGAACGTATATTTGCTCCACGGCACGATAGTCTCGTATTCATCTAATGGAGATATCTGATTAGTTTCGTAAAATTTGGTTCTCGTTCTGTATCCTAGACAATATCTCGAGTTCCAAGCTACAACACTGAATGTAGGCCAAGTCAAAACACGCCAAAATGTCACTATATCCTGACCTGATACCCTGTAAAACGCGGGTGTCATACAGGTGTTCTATAAAGCCTGCTCATTTTGTGCACGGCAGCGAGCAGTCTCTTGTGCCACTACCACAGCCCGTTGCTCGGCTATCAAAAGACGCTGCTTGCGAAAGGCGCCAAATGCAGAAATGATGGAACAAGCTGCAACAGCAGTTGCTATCTTCATCTCGACCTTGAAAGCATCGGCGTACGTATAACGAACAACTGACCACTGTGTATTTGACAGGCGAGTGCTGGAACTGCCAACTGTTGCTTGTTCGTAGGGGGTTAGAACGCCTGTAAGGTAGTTTGTGCTCTTCTCATTGAGCAGAGCCGATGAAGCTGCGATACCCAGACTACCTCCTAAAAGTCGCACCTGTGATAGGATGCCTTGTGCAGGGGCTGGAGAATCGTTAGCATGAGATATTCCCAGTTGCAAGACGTATACATACCATAGTCTCGAATAGGTACCTCAACCATCGACAACATGGTTGACGACGCGACAGTCAGTCCAAAACCAAGGCCGCAGAACGACATATAACCAAGCAGCTTAGCATCCCCAGACTCATCTGACAGCGAAGAGAGCAATCCACAACCGAGTGTCATGAAGCACGAGCCGAATAACAACGACTCAAAGGTAAAGTTCTTTGTAGCATTGATCTTCCCAGCTATCACACTGCCGATTGCGGACGTTCCCAACATGGGAAGTAGCATAACGCCTGCGATAAGAGCTGACTTCCCGCTGACAACCTGAAACCGCAGAGGGATTGCATAGATAAGTAGTAGATAAGGGAAGCCGGTGAGAAGGGTATTGACGACAGCTGTAGCGTAGATGCGATTCCGGAAGATGTTGATTGGGAAGGCGGGTGCGAAGCGTTCGTGCCATCGATTCTGAATGAATATCTGCCAAGAGACAAGCAGACCGCAGGCGAACAGCCCGCATACCAGGGGTGCAATAAAAGCGGCGTTTTTCCATCCTTCGTTGGACCTCGATGTACCAGCGTTTTGGAATGAGAATACGACCAGGACAGCTGCGGCAATGGCAAGGAATGAACCCAAGAAGTCTACTTCTTTCCAAACACGTCGCTGTAGCTTTGGGAGATATTCAGCTTTAGGCCAAGTAAGGACGAAAATGAGAAGAGAGACAAATCCAACAGGACCACTATATTAGTTAGCTTCGTTGAACTCAGTATCAGGGAGGAGATAATACTTGATCCAGAAAACCCATCTCCAAGAAGAGTAGTGTGTCAAGATACCGCCCAGAACAGGACCGAGAACACCAGATACGGTTATGACAAGACCAACCAGTGCCCCCATGTGTGGCTTGATGCTTTCCGGGCTGATCTCAGGCAACATGATCATCGTGAGGGAGTATAGTCCTGTCTTTGTCAGACTGCTGAACTGTGGTAGGGGTAATTGTGCTTACCTGAGCCACCGATACCTTGCAGAGCTCGAAATGCAATAAGCTGGTTCAGGCTCTGTGCAAAACCACATGCAAGAGAGAAGATGAAAAATATGACATAGGCTGCGATGAAGGCATCACGACGTCCGACAACGTCAGAGATGCGTGCAAAGACAATGGCACATCCCAGATAAGCAAGAGTGTAGGCAAGGGCGACCCAGTTGACGTCTTCAAGGACCTCAAATTCAACTCCGATACTGTGTAAGCTTGTGGCGACGATGGATGTGTCTATCATGGAAAGGAAGAGGCCTAGAAGAACACTTGAGGTATCTGTCAGTCAAGTATACATAGGTATTGATGAAAATAGAACTTACCCAACGCACAAGCCCCAAAAACGAGTTATTGGGATCGTGAGCTCCTGAACTTCCTCGCAATCTGATTCTGTAGGAGTACGTTCTGTTTGGGATCCTGGGGCAGTCTCTGGTTTGCCATCATCATGGACGCGCAAGTCACCACTCTCGAGTTCTTCCTTCATGATGGGCCAAAAAAAAGGGGATGTTGAAGAAACCAAAATACTGACGACAAGGTCAGAGAAGTAGAAGAAAGGCCGTCAGCGTGTAGAAAGTCGTAGTGGATCTGTAGGATCTGGTTGGTGCTTCGAATTCTGCAGGAGATGCAGCAGTGCCAACAGAGGATGAATGGAGAGCTGAGGACGGGAGTGGATTCTGATTCTTCAGGTGATCAGATCAGGGAGAACTCCTTCGACGCTTCGTTTGCAGGAAGATCAGATTCTCATAAGGCTGCTATGGCTACTTTACTAGATCGGTAGCATCAACGAGCCGAGCGACTCAATCCTTTATATGATCAGGAAGATGGATTCTAGTTAGTATCGTCCCGATGAACTCAAGGGGGCACATCGAGTCGGAAAGGATTAATGCGAGCATTGCATCGCATATGTGCAGTCACAAAATACTCGCAATGCCATCCTATAAGCATCGTGGAAATGAGAATTGGAGACTACACGGTACACCTCGTTAACCAACATGGCCTCCTAGCTGCAGTTCGAGCAGGAAGTTCCGCTAAAGGACGTTGAAGTGGAGTACATCAACTCCACTCTCGCACTCGCTTCTACTGATCCTTGCAAAATCATTGGGAGTTTCACGTCAAGACTGCATGAGATTGAAGATTGATATGGCGCTAAATAATTAAGCTGGCACTAAGCAGAAATGGGCATACCATTCGAAAGACTCAGCTGTTAAAATCGCGTCAGGAAAGCCAGCTAGACGCCGCATTCGCCATTTGTCAAAAAGTCCGATTGCTAGTTACGTTAGGTAGTGACTGAGAATCTGATATGCATCCCAAGAACACCAATCTCCGTTCCGGAGTTTATTCTCTGTCTCACATATCTTTTCACGAATAACTTGTCTCGGTAATGCTCACCCTCTTTTTCATCGCAATTCTAAATTCCAACTCAGCTTACTTAACCCGGAGTTGCGTGTCAAAAGTCAGACCCTGGCATATGGTTGAGCCGTTCACATCATAAACAATACAAAGTGAACTCTATCCGTTTTTCTTAACGGTTTTCTATTGTAAATAAGCTAAAAGAGCTAATCAACCTTTTCGATTTTCATTCCCTAGATAGGTACCTAGGTAGGTATCCATATACCCGCCATGCTTTGACAGCTCTTTGAGAACGACGTGCTTGAAGCCTAGATTTGTTTAGGCATCTCCGCCTGCCAATCACCCACTCTGTACTCCGTATCAGCTAAGCTCCCCACTTGTCAGCCGTGACGTAGCGTAGCTCCTCCCCCACTTAGTGTGGTGGTCAGAAATGATGTGGCTAGCGCTCAGCGACTACCAGTCAGTCTCGTACTGCGTGTCTATCACTGGCAAAATCACTCCATCGTTCAACACCATCTTATCACTATCAACGCACTTTTGTTCGAGAACGCTGTTATCGGTAATCTTGCAACACTCGTTTGTCTAAAGTCCGATCACTCGCTGTAGGACTTGTTCGGAATACGATCCACCGCGCGATATCTCGTCACCACTTGAAACATCCGCCACCTACTCATTTCTATACACCCAGCTCAATTATGGCCGATGTCATGGCCCAGACTCCTCCGGTCCTCCATGGGCCGTCCGAAAAAGAGCGGAAATATGACCGCCAACTCCGGCTTTGGGCCGCATCTGGCCAAGCCGCCCTTGAGTCTGCCAATATTCTACTCGTTAACTCTGGTGCTGGCACGGTTGGTGTTGAGACCCTCAAGAACCTCGTACTACCTGGCATTGGCCAATTCACAATTGCCGACCAAAGTGTCGTAAGTCATGAAGATCTAGGCGTCAATTTCTTCGTGGACGATAGTTGGCTTGGCAAGTCGCGGGCAGAAGCGTGCACAAACTTCTTGTTAGAGCTGAACCTTGAAGTCCAAGGCGGATGGTATCCTCAACCTCAGGTAATTATTCAGTTCCATTCATAATGATTTTGTTCCGCTGACATATTGTAGGATGGATCGTTCAACCTCGAGAGCTTCCTCAGCAACTCACCTGCGTTCACTATGATCCTATATGCATTGCCATTACCACAAGAGCAAGTCCAACTCATCCAGAACTACGCTGAACAGCATAGAGTGCCCACGATTGCAGTACATTCGGTGGGCTATTACTCCTACTTCAAGACTTCCTTACCTGGTACATTTCCTATTGTTGACACTCACCCTGAGGAGACCGCCACTACCGACCTAAGATTGCTTACCCCCTGGCCTGAGCTCACTGAGTTTGCTAAGAGTATGACTGAGAATATCGACAGTCTGGATAATCATGAGCATGGGCATTTGCCTTTGGTCGTTGTTCTCCTCCATTACCTCCAGCAATGGCAACAAAGTCATGATGGGGCTTACCCTACCAGCTACGCTGACAAGACTGCATTCCGCAAAACTGTCTCCGAGGCCATGAGGACGAATAACCCTGAAGGAGGCGAGGAGAACTTTGAAGAGGCCATAGCTGCTGTCATGAAGCATATCGTGGCGCCATCAATCCCAAGCTCTCTCCAGCAAGTATTTGACTACATACATCAAGATCCTGTAAGTACTTATTGGCCACGCTATAATGATCCAGCATTAACACAACGTTAGGAAGAGAGCAAGTCCAGCTTCTGGACTATTGCAGAGGCTGTGAAACGATTTCATCATGAGCACGGTCGTTTACCTGTACCCGGAGGACTGCCCGACATGAAGGCCCAGTCCAACGTTTATATCAAACTCCAAAATATCTACAAGGAACGAGCCCGCCAGGATGTCAGTCAAGTTCTGGAAACGGTTCGAAGTATTTCTGGCGGTGAGGATGTGGATTCCGAGCAAGTTGAACTTTTTTGCAAGAACGCTCGCTTCATCAAGCTTGTCAACACCTCGGAAAACGACACAGCTAAGCTTGATCAAGTTGTTGGTCAGTGTCATTCTTCCAAATGGGCAGAGTTCATGCTGACACCTACCTTACAGAACAGCAACTTGCCAATGACGAAATCGCAGCCGTCGCTGGCCCCGAAATGCCTCTGTCTCTTATCCCAATATATCTTGCCCTGTTAGCAACATCACATTCCAAGACAGCTTCCTCGGATGAAATCATGACCTTCATTGGTGAGAAGGCGCCCCAGGCCGCTGATAACGAGCGCTACAAGAAGACCGCTCAAGAAGTGGAACGAGCTGCTGGCGGTGAACTGCACAATATCTCGGCTGTCATGGGTGGTATGGTTGCACAAGAAATGATCAAAATCATCACGAAGCAATACGTGCCAATCGACAACACTTGTATCTTCGACGGGATCGATAGTCGCTGTCAAGTTCTTCGTCTGTAGTCAACGCTCAGCCTTCATAAAAACATGTTATATCGAGTCAGCATCGGACCAGACGTGAACCGAGGAGGATACCGACCTATAGATGCCTGCCACGATTATTTTGAACAAACGAGTAGGTAGAGCTGAAGCGATATTACGAATAATGGCTTCATAGAATCATTAACAATAGAGAAAAGTCATATCTCACCATCTTGTGAGCGTTGAAGGGCGTACTGGAAACGTCCAAGTTTGCCCACTCGGACATCGTGCTTCAATAGCAACAGACCTCATATTCCACGTCGCACACCTACCTGCCCAGATGCCAAGTACCAAATACACACATCCAGCGTGGCAAAGGCCAAAAAGGAGGATGACCTGGGTGAGGCAAAAGAACATACAACAGCGGGGATTCGCTGGTCGTCACCGACCCAACTACTAATCCGCCGGTTAGTGGATTGACTATGGGAGAGCGGACGGGATCCCGTATTTTCCACTACCTTTGGTCGTATGTGCTCACTGTGGTGATAGCATTGCTTATGTATATCGACTCCTGCATGTCGCTCTCCGCAGACTATCCGGAAAGTCTCCCGCTTTTCCTGGTGAGTTCAACGCTGTCATACTGCACGACGAAGATGGTTGTCAAAGTCATACCATCACATATCGTCATGGGCCGTTGGAGTCTTGTGTTTCAACAGCCTCGTCACGTCAAGAATGTGCATAGTCAAGCCTCGCTGGCTAAGCTTGAAAGACAAGGAATGGGAACTCTCACAATACCGACTCGTCGTGCAATTGGATATCAGGTCATGAAATGGTAAGCAACTGCATTTGCCCCTAATTGCAGAATGGATACGCTGACGGCCGATGTTATACGGTCCCACAGGGTTCATAGAGATCGAAGGTCAGGAGGAACATGTTTGTTACGTATGATCACCACTTTTTAACCCTCGCCAGCTCCCTCGCCTAGTGTTTTGACTTTCAACTACCAGCTGTTTCCTTTGTGCCGAAAACTTACTCTTGCATCTTCCCGAGAGGAGTAAAGTTAAACCAGGTCGCATCCGTCCTCAGACAAAGCCAAGCTGCATAGCTGCCAGAGCTCGACCGGAACCCTGAGCAACCGGCCGGCATCAAGCATCAAGATACGACCTAGCCAGCGAGTTCCATAGGGCTATCGGCAAGTCCTCTCATTAGCGAAAACAATGGTTGCTTCAACGAGGCGATTAGGACGGAGTGTTTATGGACCCCGGAACGTCAGGTGGCAAGCGTACTAAGGCGTCTCAAGTTGATGAACTGTCACATCAAGGACGGGGCCCGGAATTGTTTACCACTCACCGCTCTACGGCAATACAACGTCTTCTTTTAGGGGAAAAATCGTTGTTGTTGGACAACGCCACCGCCTCTCGATGGACAAAGCCTGAGTACTGCGACCTGAGCTATTGAAACATCTCTTCCACAAGGGATGAGCGATCTACATGCCTAACTAATGAACGAAGGCCAAGGGTGTGGCAAGGGCATCATCTGAAGACTTCGCAATGCGGTTTATCACACTTCTGTGTTAGTGGCGGACATGGCTCACGAGCTTGACAGTACATACACTACGATCGACAGATGTTTAACACAATGATATTATGGGACTTGCGGCCAATCGCAAAGTTTTGCTCAAAGGGATAAACATCTTATCAACTTTGGAAGGTGGAAAGAAAGTGCCAGCAGTCATCACATTTACATGCTATAATCCGTAAATCATATATATGATCACCTTGCCAAGCTACAAAGGTTACGTACCGTGGATCACAGACATGGGTATCGGGATATTAGGCGAAATCGAATCGACCTTAGCAACATCCTGTCCGTACGATGGCTCTGTTAGCCTACACGTTGACACCAATGGCCGGCGGCTACTAGGTAGCCCACGCCGGCACAAGCTCATGTGCATTTCGATGCCAGGGTCAAGGGGTACTGCTACTGTGCCATGGGTCCTGAAAGTCAGGCTCATACCCCGTGGCATCGCATGTTATCAGATCAAGTCACATATGGAGTGTGAAGGGCCACTATTGTTTTGTGTTGTGGCTGGGAAATTACAGGGGCGCTTAACAGAGGTACTATGATCGACGGACATGCAAAAGGACTGTGACGAATTTTGACTACGGACCTTGCGCCTATCGGAGAGCAGAATGAAGTGATGGTGGGAAAAAGGAAGACAAGGCTTGGACACCTAGTGGGCCGGAAACACCGAGATTTCCGATATCTTTTCCTTGATTAAACACGAAAACCCTGTTCTGCTGGTTCGTGATGAAATATTGCCCTCAGCCTGCTCGAGAAGGCAGAGTATGTCAATATTCATGCAAACCGTCAGCAAGAGGCAGACAATAGGGTGTTGAGCTGCTGATGGAGGGTTAGATTAGTGTTGAGTTTATTCTTGATATAGACAATGTCCGACGTTGAATCTGGCCGAGATGGTAACCACGGATTTACGCCCCGATCGGCCGCTTGACAGGAAAATCTGGAGAATTGTGAAGACAGCAAAAGGCGGCTCGCGTGGCGATGAAGGTCCGGCGCACACATCGCCATTGCCATCGGCATCATGATGCTGTCAAGTGGCCCGTTGTGACCAGACCCATCTGCCCGGAGGGGCAGCCATATATCGCTCCAGCGCCGAGGCTGAGTCTCCAGCGACAATGCTTGCCGAATTGCTCCGATAAACAACTCACGTGGAAAACATGGTCGGTAAATCAGGCCGGCTCATTGTGAAGTGGATGAATCTTGGCGCCGGGGACCCCAGGTCTATCAACGAGCGGGCCTTGGAGTTGGAAACCGGTGGCAGATACGGATTCGGTGTCAAGAGGTCAAAAAGGTCAAAGATTGAGGACTAATTATCCAGAAAACCAGCAAGCCACCTTCCCCAGGCGGTAACCAACAAGCCAGGGGCCGAAAGAGTTATGGAGGGGAAAACCCGGGGTGCAGATCCTGGACGGGATTCATCGAACGGGCCGAGGATCCCCAACCCTTGACCACTATACTTATTAACCAGAGTTTTGTGAGTGGTATGAAGAAGTCTCCGATGGGTCGATTAATGATCACACGCACAATGCGAGGCTCATTTGACTAAGGTACGTATGCGCCCGGTGTACCCATCCTGAACCCTCGGGCATTGTCCATGTGAGCGAACCGCTTGTTTGTGTTTTGTGCCTGGTGCTTCAAAAGCAAGGTGATGTGGTTAATTTCCAAAGGACGACTAATTCGAGGAGGAGGCGAATGGTAACATCGGATGAATACCTGCATGATTTAGCGTTGAACGGAAAATAAATCGAGGAGAGCGGAATTGTTCATGTTGGCTGGAGCTCCGAGGATCTTGGAGATGTGAAGGCGTCTTCAAAAAAGAGAAGAAGGGATCAGGACAGAGAGGGATCAAGGTATTATACGGCCATCCCAAGTTATCGGTATACGATCTCGCTTCTCAGACCAACATGTACGCCTCAATCCTACAGTTGGGACAGATCAGATAATGTTGGTTCACCGTTGAACAATCCCCAGAATTTCCCCGTAGATTGTCAACTTAACCATAAAATTGCTCGGTCCGAAATAGGAAGCTTGAGATGTGGTTCCTGGATAAATGCAAATCGACAGGGGTACCGAACATGGCTGAAGGTGATACGACAGCATTGGCGGCTCGAGTATAGTCTATAGAGGTACATGTACGTGCAGTTGCAGATGTAACACATCCTTTTTCCCAACCCCTAATCCCTTCACTTCACCTCGTGGACTTGGCTGTCCTGTCAAGCCACCTCAATCTTCCATCACATCGATTGGCCCTGGGCCGGAGCAATAATGACGATACTACATACAGCACAGACTCCAAGCATTAAGTTGGACAAGACTAACTCAAACTTCGGAAATAAGGGAACAACCGCACACCCAGAGAGAGATCTTGCTTGGCCCTTTGCAGCCACCAGTCGACTGCCGTGAGTGCTTCGGCCCGCCCTAGCCCATATATGCCCTTTATTATGGACCTGGGTTGGATTGGGTTGGATCGAGAGGGGAGGGGCCGCGTTGGGCGTTGGGCTCGGCTGGGCTGGCCTCGACTTGACTCTCAAACCATGGCATGGAAAAGATTCTTGCCCGTGAGCCCATCACCTCACCATTGTTTAATGACATCTACAGACCGCAAATTTGACCGGTTCGGTCCTATCCTGCAAGCATTCTATTTAGCCTCGGGCACGACAGACGGAATGACTCGCAGAAACTGATCGGTCGGAGAGGTGGCCAAGCCTGGAGATCACGTCCTGTCTGGCTCTGCCTCGAGCAAAGCTCCTCTGCAGGCATTTCCCAAAAAGTCGCCATGCCCGAAAGTTCATCTTCAACAACTGGACCCTGATTTTAACCTGCTTAATTTCACGTCCCAAAAGACGTAGCCATCATCATAGTCTTAGTCTCAGTCTTAGTCTTAGCCGCCCATCGCCATGACCGCCCTCCCCCCCTCCTTATCCGAACAAGAACATGTTCCATGCTGTTATGCTACGCTACCCCATGCGCTCTGGATCGTTTCTTTTATGCGTCCTTTCAAGGACTTGCATCATCCCACGAATGAACGCAGCCCTCCCCTGTACCCCACGATCCATTCCCGTACGTCTTGCAGTGGCCTTCTCCGCATTCTAATGTAGGGGTGGGACCGTGTCGAACGTAACATCGTCGCCGCGGTTTTCACTTGGCACGTCTGCTTCACTAACATTACTACTTAATGAGTGTGGTGTCCAGCCTTATACATATCACTGTTGGGGGCCCTTTGCACTTCGTGGCTTGCACAAAAGGATTATCTTCCCGACTAGCGTTAACAACTCCTTGACAACATGTCTCCTTCAAGTACCAAGGTTGCCGCTGGTGGCTCCTTTCACACTTGTAAGTCGTGTCCAACTCAAGGGCTTTTTTCGTGACCATGTCCTAACAATGCTTTATTCAGTTCAGGGCATCATTCCAAAGAAGCAGCCAGCTGCTTCCAGCAATGCAAGACCTAGGGTTGCGGGCACACGGCGCATAACAACTCCTCATGCCTGTACCGAGTGTAAACGAAGAAAGATCCGCTGCGATGGCAAGCTACCATGTGGCCAATGCATCACCAGCCGGGCTCCAAAGAGCTGCTCTTACGATAAACACCGTCAACGAATGATTCCATCCAGAAAGTATGTGATCTGTCGTTCGTCCGCAAAAGCCCTCAGCTAACCATTCTTCAGAGCTTTGGATAGCCTAGCACAATCACTTGAGGAGTGTCGCTCGGTGCTTCGGCGGCTATACCCAAATCATGATGTTTCGGCACTGCGCACCATGGACAAACAGGAGCTGATTAACCTCCTGGCTCAATCTCAATGCCCGCTTGGCGATCCTCTTCCATCACCACCTCTTGAGGCGTCGTTCCCCAAGAATGTTTCATCTATGATGGGCTCTGATTCTCTTTTGGAACTTCAATCTTCCCTCGAAGCTGATCTTGACTCACTTATCGGGGAGCTTGAGTTTGAAGTACCAACCGAGCAACTCGACAACAACGACGGAACAAATTACCTGGCACAACAGTCCTGGTGGGATTACGGCTCGAGGCAATGGAACTCACTACCGGTGCCAGCCATGATGGAGGGCCAGCCATATGGGCATGAAATGGTCACTCCAGGGCAACACTCCATGTATGCGGATGAGCGTGGAATTTACGGCTCACTTGAGATGAGGTGACGAAAACGGAGCGTTTTACGCGGTGTATTATACATGCAATTCCCGATTCTGAAGGGGTATAGGGGCGTCATGCACCCCGGGGACGCAGGTCGTCTCCTTAGCCGGATCACAGCTTACGACAATGATATGAGGTCACGACCCCTTGCTAGGTATATCTACAACATACTTATGTAAATACATACGTTTTGCTATTCTAGTTTTATTTCTTGCTTCTTAGGTTCTTTTCTCTTCTTTTCTTATCGAGGTGATTAAAGACCTAAAATCTGAGCTCCACGTGAGGAAAGCGCTATTGGCCTATTCCAGGCTCCTTCTTCCCATGATCGCTAACACCATACGCTCCGATCCTTCCTACAGCTTTAAGGCATCTTCTTCAACCATTTCCGGTAGATAATATCAGACACAATTCCAAACCCAGCTTCAAGTTCGCGAGAATAGCTCTGATTACAACCAGAATATGGAACACGCGCTCACCTGTAACAACCTCAAATGTCGGAGGGAGCTCAGCGATCGTGCTCTCGTAACGACATGCAGGTACGAAACTCCATCCATAGAGCAGCTTCCTCCTAACATAGATCTCTAGTCACATCTTTTGCATAGAATGCGCCCAGCGACTTGGTGTAACTGGACAGGAAGCCGGTCGCCAAAACACATGCCCTGCTTGCCACTCCCAACTTACCAATCCGGACGATGCCGTTATCACAAACTTGAATCCGAGTGAGGACTACAAGACCAGCGTCTTGAGTGGCCTAAGCCCCAACATCATCATGGAGTGCGCGGGTCGGGCACTCAGCTTCTGGGCCTACCAGACCACCCAGAACATATGCTATCAGCAGTATTTGTACAAGACTCTAACAGACAAGTACTCAAATCTTGGCACGCGTCTTGAAAAGACTGTGAATGACGCGAATTCGGAAATAGAGGGGCTTCACCACAAACTATCAAGTTGGTTTCTCCCCGAACGGTCCTGGCTCGTTTGTGCTAACACTAGTCAGGCATGACAGCAGAGCAGGATGATCTACGACGCAAATGTGACGAGTTGTCCCGTGCGTTCAAAGAGAAGAGTCGCAAGGTTCTCCAACTGCAGGAACTTTATGACAAAGTCAAAAGAAAAGCTGAGCTTGGCCATATTCAGAGAGCAGCCTCTGACGCCGTTGATTCTACAATACAGGCCACACTGCTCGAGCATGGCTATGGTGAAGGTATGCCTCCACAAGGCCACGTCGAGAACCATGCCGGAGGCCATACTATGCCTGTCTACAACCATAGTCATCGGGTTGATGTCTCTGGAATGAATACCAGTCTCCCACGAAACTTTTCCACTGTATCGAGGGATGGAACGCAGTGGCCACGACTGAGAAGATCACCACATCGTGAGTGTCTTGATTGTACATCACGGATGCATACTGACAGATAGAAGTCAATACTTCGGGGACACCCATTAATAATTTCCGTCGGCCAGGACACGATGGAGCATCAGTATCACAAGGCACAAGCTTACCAACTCTGACAGGCGCATCGGCCCCAAACTTCGGCGGAGCGAGGCAGCCTGGGAACACTTTTGCTCCAGGGTTCAACAATCACCGCGGCGGTTTGGCAGGCGTCGGCTTGTCTTCCGGCATCAAGGTCAGCCAAGCAAACAATGCACCAGCGTTAGATGTTCCAGTCAGGCATTTTTGAGAGGAGCGGTCGAATTCAAGGTACATTGAGTGCAGTAAACGTGTTACAAGTTTACTTTTACATGCTACTTTGTTCAAGGAGCTTTTCGAAGACATCATCTATTATGTAGCTGAACAAGGAAAGGGGCCCTATTGTTCATTAACCTTTAGCATACTAGGCAATGTTCTGGCGTAATGCTTTGTAGAGTGACGACAAGGGATATGTTTGAACAAAGGGCTCACAACAAGAACACAATAAATGCTGAGGAAATACGAAATGCATTTCAATAAGCCAGCATGGGATATGGTATAAGTTATGAGAGAGATCTCGTGCACAACAGCTAATAGTTACTTACAATTTCTGTATCATTCATCAATGGCATACTCATTCGCCAAATTAGGCCAACATGCAGGACATTTACACCACAAGACCCAGCGCACAAACCCAGTTCGCACTAGGTTCGACGATTCCATCACTATCATCTGATAGGAGCAGCATTTCGCAAACTATTACTAGGTCCACCGGCAAGCCTGGGCAAGTCTTGGCACACATAAAGGAAACAGTCAAACGAAGAAAGTTGAAGAAGGTTAAAGACTGCATAGAGGGAGGCCTGCGAGCACAGTACATCGCTCAAGGAGCGAATAGCCAGGGCCGAAAGAGACCTGTTGTATCAGCTCCTATAATTCATCCACAGCAACTGACATTCGTACCCGAGCCGTGTTCTGGTGATACGCAGACGTCTTCACAGAAACGGGTTCGGCGTAGTCGACTTGCATATCACCACGAAGCCTTGGGGTCTCATCCGGTACATATCAATCGTGAGAATCAGGGCCATGGGCAGAGTCACACTGGCAACAGTACAGCACCTTAGCGTAAACCACTGGAGGAGTATGCACCATACCACGAAGGTATACCGAAAAGCTTGACAACAAACACGACAGACTGGCAAAGGCCGTGTCACATCTACAGCATGAAATGAACGACGCGAAACGCCTTGCAGTAGCCTGCTCCTGTCAAGCTTATGCTTTCGAGCCTCGGTGCCAAAATACCATCCATCCTTTTCAACACGCTGAGCGGACTCGGAGCACTTCAAACGATCAGGATGTGGTACAGCCTTACAGGGCCATATTCAATGGTACAAGGGCCAGTACACCGAGCATGGCGCTCACACAGGATCGGTCGGGTCGCAGACCACGCCGGCACCATGTTCGAAAAAGAAGCAAGTTGAAAGCGACCGACTGGAAGACGTAAGTTAAGTCACTTGTGGTATCGGGGGAAGTTGGTAAGGGATAGGTTGTTTTTTCAGTCTCGTCATTGTAGTTCTTGGTAACTTATGTCATAAGAGTCGATGGAGTAGGGGTTAGTAGCAATGGAAAATAAACAAAGTAACTTTCTTTACTAGTCATTTGAGCAAGAAAATTGCTTACAAGATAGTCACCCGATTGAAAATGAAGCTATCATGGGTGTGGTCATGTTCGTATTGTGGTTGGTCTAATAATAGACTGTCGATGATGATACTTCACGTGATTCATGAGCGAACCAGCAATCAAAATCAGGAACAGATACGTATCTGGGCCACGTACGCACTGTAGCGACGCCACTGGCATGGGATGGGCTGCGAAGAGCCAACGGAATTGAAGCAATCCCCCTTGTGTTTTGATTCCTGCGTTTTCGTACCATACCATGCGTGCATCTGCAGCTTTTGCTTCTCCTTATCATCTTATCGACTTCCTTATCAATTCAACCATCAGCTGTCCTACCACGCCGCGCGCAACAATCCAATCAACCCACTTCCCGTCTCGTGTCTTCATTAAATCCTTGTTCCGCTAATCCTCTTTTGGTTTACGATCTTGCATCATAAGAACTGGTATCTGCCTCTGCTGCGACACTTATTTTCAGCTTCAGTCCATCAATTTCCACTCGCTTACGCATCCAGATGATGCTCTACGCTCGCTTTACCTGCAAATCCTACATAATCATCAATATCAATTAGGGCTGGTCTCCTGTTAACATCGATTCGCTCACTGGGACATTCGCTATAATCGAAACAAGACACCAAGAAGTTCACTGAATTCCTGTGATCCACCCCATAATCAACATCACGAACGACGATCGACACGACATATACAATATTCGGCGCAAGACGACGCATCGGAACTTGGCCTCACGATAAGGAGATAAGGAACTAGTAAACGCTGACCGACTTGTTTCGTGCTCTATTATTATTCCACTCTTGCGATTACTAGCGAAACGCGCAATCCGCCCAGTCGCTTGCCCTCATGGGGAAATCATGTCCGTATTCATACTCTAGACGCTAAACTGTTGGCTGACAGATTTGTCCCACAGCGCAGTACGGTGTTATCCTTGACGCCGGATCCTCAGGAACCCGAGTTTACATCTACAAATGGAAGAACCATGCCAAGGCTTCTAAAGATGCAACTGCCGCCGAGCTCAAGTCCCTCCCCAAGATCAAGCTCAAGGAGAACAAGAAGATACATCCCGGAGTATCCAGCTTCGCAGAAAAACCTAAGCAGATTGGGCCCGACCATCTACAACAGCTGATCGACATCGCCCTTGATGAAGTTCCTGACAACAAAATCTCCGAGACGCCTGTCTACTTGATGGCAACAGCTGGTATGCGCCTACTGCCCAAGCCTCAGCAGTCCGCTCTTCTCAAGTCAATGTGCACTTACTTACAAACGACCACGAAATTCATCTTGCCCGATTGCGATGCCCATATTCAGGTTATATCCGGAGAGACCGAGGGCTTATACGGCTGGATTGCGGCAAACTACCTGCTTGGAGGTTTTGATCATCCCGAGGAGCACGACCATGGCAAGAACCACCATACCTACGGTTTTCTCGATATGGGGGGTGCCTCTGCTCAAATTGCCTTCGCCCCTAACGCCACCGAATCAGCAAAACATGCAGATGACTTGAAGCTGGTACGGATGCGAACCCTCGACGGTGCCCCCTCCGAATACAAAGTATTTACTGCTACCTGGCTCGGTTTTGGCGCCAACCAAGCCCGCAGTCGTTACGTCGAGCGATTACAAGAGCATTACAATACCGACTCAACACATGAGCTCCCTGACCCGTGCATGCCTAACGGTTTGCGAACAACCTTGGACGGTGACCTTATCGAGGAGAAGTCGGACAAGCCTGTTCTGATCGGTACAGGAAAGTTTGACGAATGTTTGACCGTGACATATCCTCTTCTAGGCAAGGACAAGCCATGCGAAGATCAGCCATGCCTTGTGAACGGTCAGCATGTACCTGGTATAGATTTCGACATCAACCACTTCGTTGGTGTCTCAGAGTACTGGCACACAACACATGGTATTTTCGGCGGAAAGCACAAAGCATATGACTTGGCAACATATCAGAACAACGTCATGGAATTCTGCAGCCGCGATTGGTCAGATATCGAGAGCGATCTAGACAAGCGAAAGAAGTCGCCGGAAAAGAAGGCAGCGGAAACCCGGTTGGCATGCTTCAAAGCTTCGTGGCTTATCAATATGCTCTATGACGGTATTGGCATTCCTCGAGTCGGGCTTGAGGGCGGTGCAGCAAACGACACAGTTAAGGATGATGGAGACAAGGCATTCAATGACCCGTTTAAACCTGTGGACACAATCGATGGTGTTGAACTGAGTTGGACTTTGGGCAAGATGGTTCTTTACGCTGCTGGACAAGTGCCTCCTAAAGGTTCGGAGCTGCCTGTTGGCTTCGGAAGTAACGTGGAGAAGGGAACAGCAGAAGATTTCGAACATGCTGGTTCCTCGCCAATCGCTCCCCACACAGGAGATGACGATGACGATGACGATGACTTGGACGACATTCTGAAGAAATCTGGAAAGTCCACAGGTGGAATCGTCGCCTTCGTTCTTGTATTGCTACTGGTAGCTTATCTGCTTCGCAAACCCGACCGCAGAAGGAAGATATTCAGCATGGTCACCCGACGGAAACGGTCGGGTAAACCAGGACGTGGTTCATCGCTGGTTAGCAAGCTTTTCGGACGAGGCCAAGGGCCGTCGTATGAGCGAGTGATGGAGGAAGGAGACTACTCCGACTTTGAATTGGGTGACATTGACTCGGATGGCAATGATTCTTCGGACAACAGTAGCAATGGGTCACGAAAAGGGCGCACATCAGGACTAGCAACACCGAGCATTTCCGCAGGTCGGGCGGACGAGCTTACTCGCCCGCCTTCAGCAATGGATCGTGCTGGACTGGTGGTGCGAACCGAGAGCCGGGAACGTCTGTCGCCTTCTTTGTTAAGTGCTGGTCGGAAAAGTCGTAACGGCAGCCCGACACGTACCAAGAGCCCATTCATGTCACCTTTGCAGGAAGATTAAGTACCTTACGACGGAGCAGCATTGGTGTGGATGGGTCAATGCAAACAGCATGCTTTTTGGGTGGAGTCTTGTGGGATCAATATCATGGCGTTAGCAGTACAGGAGTATTAAAAGGAGCATCTCGAACTTGGCGTAAACAAAACACGTGTGCCATCACATATGTCGCAGGCTTCGTGTAGGATATGAGGATGTTAGTATTTTGAGGGAGGCTGCATTTTGGAATCGTGTTTCTATATTACACCACTTTACCACCTTGGTTTTGCAGTCTACTGGGGGTATTATCCTATGAAAATCACATAAATGTGGTTAGCATCGGCCATGGGATTAGTTTGAAGTACTCAAATAGTAAATTATAACTGTCGCTCAAAATACGATGTCGATCCAAGGCTTCTAAATACTTTTGAATACCGTTCCAACCAATCCTCTTTATTCAACAAATAGCTGTACATTTCTCCGGGGGCTTGAAATTTTGTATTGCCCAGACGAGCGGAAGCCAAATTAATCTGACTGCTTCTCAAGGAAACTAGGATCTGTTCGAACTCTTGACTCGAACTTCTGCCACCAGTTCTCGAAAGCCTTCAATGGCACCACCTCAACACCTCCTGGTCCCGCTGCGCCGCTGAAGCTCGATAGAAAATTGAAAGCGTTTTGAATGATTCGTTGCGCCAGAATAACCGTACTTGGCTGGCCACCTGTTGAACTGCTGGGTTTGCTGGCAGCGAGTTCTTGTAGACGCTGACCAACAGACTCTTCCGGCTCAACAGACACTCCAATAACTAGGTCGCTGGCTTCTCCTCCACCACTGACTTTGAACATGGCGCTCTCTTTGCCTGGGCCAATGCCGCCCAGGAAGCGAAAGTTGGGCGTACTGCCTGATTGAGCAGCAGCAGCGACATCAGTTGCTGTGGCGAGGTAGATTGCTGCGGCAGTATTTGGTGGAATGCTGACACCTGGCAGCATGAATACCACAATGTGGGAGAAAGGCTTTGAGGTTGGAAGAGCGTAGAGTAGTGAAGTTGGCGAGGGGGTTGATGTAGGTTCAGTGATCAGTGGTTGGCCGGCTGGGACGATGCCAAAAAGTGGATTCGACATTGTGAAATTGACTGATGAGTACTACTATGGATGAATGAAAGATAAGCCGTTGGAAACTTGGTTATTGGTGATCGTTATGGCGAGCCTTTGTATATAGCAGGGGTAGACGTTTTGGTGTTGAGTCTCGCTCTTTGTCTCGTTTCGCCGGTGGTATGAAACGATTGGTGCACGCTTCGAGGTTAATCTAGAAAGAGATGGAACATCAGCTTAATCGACACCTACCTACCTACTAAGGTAGCCTACCGACCTAGTGACCACATTACCCAATCCTCTCCACCTGCGTTCTTTAGGGTAGGGTCGATAGCGGGCCAAGCCTTTGACGTCGGCGGGGGTATCTCCGCTGTCAATTGAAGATTACAGGAGCCAGTGGAGTAATATGAGTCTGTATGTTACGAGTATTCAATGTATGGATTACGGAGTAGTTCGTTGTGTTTTTGGTCACTTGTTTTGCTGCTGTCGGTAAGCATGTCAAGTTTGAAGTTGCGCAGCTTCCATAAAGCGCAGGACGAGAAAGAATATTGTAGAGTGAGAACTTTGCTTTTGCAAAGCACTTCCCACAGTACCACCAGAGTAACAGAGCAAATCTTACCTAGGTACCTACCTAGACAAAAGAAGAAAATTTACCTAGACAGGCGCGTACGTACTTTGACAAGAGCCGTTACTTCCTTCACATTATATACGAAAGATTAGCTAAAAAGCCGCAACCCCATGACCGTGCATTGCCCGCACCAAACTCTGTGATCTGCGTCCTACCCTAAACTCCTTCAAATACAAACGGAATCGGCGGGTTTCAATCACCACACAGCCTGAGAAGAGTTCTGGAAGCAACATCCCAATTTAAGATGGCCAAGACAAGCATTGAGCTCATCGACGAGGTCGACATGTATGACCCCGTGTCCGAATGAATGCAACAGAAGCTCATACATCTAGTTTCCCATATGCGGAGACAGACCCCAACGCAGTCACTGCAATGAATGCCGGACTCTATACTTTAACATGGGAAGATGATCAGGGCATATATCCAATCGGCTACGTCCTTGATCGTGTGGTAAAGGAGCTTCTTCAGGCGCCTGGAGAAATCAGAGGAAAGATGAAGTGCAATGAAGAGGAGAGAACCATCGCCTTGTTCCAAGAGTCTACTGAAGAAGAGCGCACTCGCCGCGTTGCAGCTCTCGCCAACTACTGGCGTGAAAGGGGAACCTTCCCCCTTCTCCATGGCTGGCGCAACGAGCTCTGGCCTGTCTATGGACGTACTGGCGAGCTTCTATTCAGTATGGAACGAGCTGCAATGGGGTTGATCGGTACCATGCGTTACGGCGTTCACATGGTCGCGTATGTCAAGGACGATAATGCACCTCATGGAATTCGTATCTGGGTACCTACTCGTGCCAGGAACAAGTCGACTTTCCCTAGCATGCTTGACAATACTGTGGCGGGCGGTCTGATGACTGGAGAGGACCCATTTGAATGCATTGTACGAGAGGCTGACGAGGAGGCAAGTCTTCCCGAAGAGATTGTCCGCAAGGACGCTAAGTTTGTTGGCAACGTCACATACATATACATCACAGATGAAGGGCAAGTTGGTGAGGGTGGCTTCATTTACCCTGAGTGCCAATGGGTATATCATCTTGAGCTTTCTAAGGATGTGATCCCGCAACCCAAGGACGGCGAAGCTGAGAGATTTGACCTGTGCGACGTTGAGCAAGTCAAGGCAGATCTAGCCAAAGGGCGTTTCAAGCCTAACTGTGCCCTCGTCACCCTCGATTTCTTTATTCGTTATGGTATCCTTACTGACGAAAACGAGCCTGAGATTGAACAGATCAAGCGGAGAGTGCGTCGCGATATCCCATTCCCAGGTCCACATCAAAGCAACTGGCGCCCACTATGAGTCTGACGGGCCGAATTTGGGAAGCAGAGGCACCATCTTCGAGGCAATAAGCCGATGTTTGGTTGGGTATCATTGACATGACCTAGAGCTAGCGGAGATGCAAGAGCGCGTGGCGGTAGGGAAAAGCTAAAGTCTAGATAAATGAACAGTTTTTTCGGTGCTTCAGATTATTTCTTGATAAGCAGATAGACGTTATCAACGCGTAGAGGGGTCAGCTTCTTGACAGGACCCTGGAGAGACATGAGAAGACCACCGAAGGAGACGTAGGCGTTGCTGTAGTTTAAGAGCAGTCAGTATCTCAAATCCACACCTGTCAGCACGGGGGTTGGAGTGTAAGACGCACATGGTGTTTCCATCGTATGTCTCTTCGAACTTGTAGATCTTGCCATGGCATACATAGTCGTATAGATCGGCAATCGTCGCTGGCGCATCACCGCCCTTGCCCACGTCACGCCAGCCCTTCTCTTCCTCCTTGCTTCCGTCCAGAGAGAGCGTTGTCGACAGAACCACGTGCAGGGAGTCAGAGACAGCGCAGGGGAAAAGCTCGATGTTAATGTCAAGCGTCATGACCGTCTGGGAATCGCTCGATGTGCACGAGATTCGGGCGACGCGGTCATATTTGGACTGGTCATACTCAGTCACTGTGAAAGATTCCTCAAAGAGGGTGGCGTCGCCGCTGGCCATGTCGGGCAGTCAAGAAGAGGATTCGAAGTGAGAACAGCTGCTTTATTCGGTAGAGAGGGGAGGGCGAGCTTCGTGTATAGCTATGATCGTCGTCGGTCGTCGCGAGGAAGAGAAAATGTTTAGATGCGGCCCGGAAAAAGTTGGTGGGGGGGGACTTGATGCTGGATACCTGCCAAATGCCATGTGGGGCACACACAAACACTCAATCACTCATTATCACGGCGCAACGTCTCAAAGCTTTTGTGATATCCTCAATTATTTACACAATTTGGACTTCTAATCCACAGGAGATAGACGCCATGTCTTTTCGAAAGCGCAATGTAGTTATCGGCACTGCTGGGTCTTCATCGCCTACTGCTCGACAAGAGAAGTCTCTTGCGCCTGGAACAAGACCGTCGCCGTTAGATGGACGTTTGACGACATCAACGGGTACACAATCGCTAGACCAACTGCTATCAGGCCATGCCGGAATGCCTATGGGGACTTCACTGCTTGTGGAAGAGACCGGGACTACGGATTTTGGAGGTGTACTTCTGCGATATTATGCTGCTGAAGGTCTTGTCCAAGGACACCAAGTCCACCTCCTAGGTTTCGGTGATGCATGGAGGAGGGAGCTTCCTGGTCTCGGCAGTCCAGACGGAGCGAAGAAGAACGCCAAATCCAGTTCATCCTCAGACGAAAAGATGAAAATTGCCTGGCGTTATGAGACACTAGGGCAGCGTAACATTCCAACAAGAGGTATGTTTCCTATGTATGCATTTGTTTACGGCTCTCTGAGAACATCATTTTGACACGCTTGACTTAGATTCTCAAGCACCAACAAGCCCTGGACAAGTGACAAGTACTTTCTGCCATGGCTTTGATTTGACCAAACGTCTTGAGAGTAACGCTATCAAGGGCCAGTTGCACGCAACGCCAGTGGAAGGTCCCTTGGCTTCTCCGACAAATACGCCATTCCATAAATTTATCACTGATGTGAGCTCCAAGATTAAGAACTCACCACCCTGTACCGTCCATCGGATTATCGTACCCAGTCTTCTCTCGCCTACACTCTACAACTCTGCCGCCAGCCAGCCAAAGGAAATTCTCAAATTTCTCCATGCTCTCAGAGCACTCCTTCGGCAATTCCCAACTCAAGTTACAGCATTTGTGTCAATTCCTGTCACATTGTTCCCGCGCTCTACAGGACTAACGCGGTGGATGGAGTTGCTATGTGACGGAGTTCTCGAGCTGATTCCTTTGCAACACCAAGCCCCAGTCATCCGGGAACCTGGCAGTGACGATAAGGGACAGGGACTGCTCCGCGCCCACAGTCTACCTGTGTTCCATGAGAAGGGCGGCGGCCTTGAAGGCACCTGGAACCGGGAGAACCTCTCATTCAAATTGAGTAGTTCCAATGGGTTGGTAATTACACCATTTAGTCTACCACCAATTGGAGATGAGGAAGAATCGAGCAAGCCAGCCAAGCCCAGCGAGGCCAAGAAGGAAAGCCTGGATTTTTGAGACCACGCAGATTAACAACATGAGAGAGGCTTGATCCACTGAATTCCCCTACTCCTCGCTTTGAGGTTGAGCTCAGTTAGTAATTTGGAAGGCTGGAGCCCCCCTTCCTTATCTTATCATCACTTTCAGGCCCCACTCGTCCTTTTTTTTTTTTTTTACCACAAAAGAGCTGCACGCTTCACCTCCTCCTCTTTCCTCTTTCTTTTGATCAACATCAAAGCTCAAAAGGTATGTGAAAGCATTTTCTCTCTCTCGCGCCGCTGTGCGCACAACACGGACACAATGATTATACACATATTAATCTGTCAATCCCCTGATTTTCTGTGACGACACATAATACATTACGAAGACGACTTATGATACTGTCCTTTCCCCACCACTTTTGTTCTCGCAAACTTAAGTCGATGCATTTGCTAACTCGCGATGCTCTACAGATACCATGACTTCTTCACATTCGGCGCCTATCCGGATATCCAAGATCGCGGGGCGATATCTCATATTCGATTCAGAGGCTGCTGCTCTTCTGCGTCGAAATGAGAACATCAATGGTACTCTTGCGGGGACTGCACCGCAGCAACCTACCCAAAATATCTTCCTTGGGCTCCCAATCGAGCTACGGCCGGAAGAGGTGGAATCACTGTTGCAGAAAAATGTTGCTTATCTTGTAGACGACGTAGCTGCTCATCAAGCTGTTCTCCATAATCCCAACAATGAAGACAGGAGGCTGTATCTTGATTCTCTCAGAACCAAGAAGGACACAGCTCGGCAGGTTCTAGCGGAGAAAAATTCCAAGCGGGCTGCTGAGGTGGCAGAAAAGCATGGAAAGGCCCGTCGCCGTGCTCCTGTCAATCCAGATGATGCCATCTCGGGAAATGATCAGATCGAAGCCATCAAACGTCAACAAGATTCTGTTCTCAAATCTTTGGGTGTAACCCCGACATCTAGCGGATCATTGATTTCTCCAGATGCAGAGCGGTCATACCAGGTCACTAACCCAGCACAAGGACCTCTGTGCGGCTTTCTTCTCACGTCTGGCTATTACATGACTCCCGGCCTACGGTTTGGTGCCAAATATAGTGTTTATCCTGGCGATCCTTTGAGATTCCACGCTCATTTTATGGCAAATCAGTATGACTGGGATGAAAAGATCCCTGTTTTGGACATCGTAGCAGGAGGTCGTCTCGCTACAGCTGTGAAAAAAGCCTATCTGATTGGAGCACAGCAGCCACAAACAAATGAGACAGTGGATGATGGAAAGATGAGAACGTTTAGTATTGAATGGGCTGCAATGTAAAACATAAATATGGATGCTCTGAAAAAACGTCCACAGAAAATGATCGGGTCGCCTATATAACCAACTCCTCAAGTGTTCTTCAGTTCGTGACAAACTCCAAAAAACAAGCAAGACCATGCAGTTCGATCTGAAGAAAGAAAAAAGGGCAGTTGGTAGTAATGTTCAATATGACCATGATGTATGCACAGCCACTCTCAACAACTGTAGAAACTCAAGGGACGAATACGCGGCTGAAACTGATGACCTCACGGCGACAACAGACGCACTTGTCAAAGTTGTTCATAGCAAGAGAGACACGGCAGTCATCGCATAGGCTCAGACAGCGACAGGGCCATACAATGATCGTTCTTGGTGAGCTTTGGCACACCACGCATTGTGGTCCATCGCTTCCAAAACCCGATCCTCCTTCCTCCCATGACGTCTCTGCGTATGCTGCAGTGGCGGAAGTTTGTCGTCGTGAGAGCAGAAGCTGTTCCAAAAGACGCTCCTCTTCGTCTGGATCCAACTTGATGTTGCGTCCTGATTGCGTGCTGTTGGTTTTGGGTAATAAGAGCCCTGACCCAGGAGTTGTGAGGACACGAGTGCGCTGCAACTGCTCCATTCGCCGGTATTTCGCGCGTGTCATGATTCCATCACTTTGAAGATGGGCAGACAAAGTTATGGCCTCCTCTCGCTCCTGCGGGTTAGTAGGATGAAGAAGACGTGCAAGGTCTGAGATCTGCATAGGGGTGTCGTGAAAAGGAGTGCTCTCGCGAGTCATTTGAGGAGACCGCTGGGTGGGCGTTCGTTGGCCATCGTCGTTCTCGTCATCAGATTCCCATGCCTGGTAGTCATCGATCCCATCGCCAGCGGTTGATAAAGAGATAACGCTTGTGGTGTCAAAATCGTCATCCGAGTGTGGTTCAAAATCACCGCTTGTATCGGTAGATCCCCACCAGCCATTCTTGACCCAATATTTGTACATTTCCCGATCGAAACTCTCCTCGTCTTGGCCGCTGTCCAGGCGTCTGAATTCGGCTTCTATGTCGGCTGACTCCTCTTTCGGTATCCGTCCATCGTTATATGACGAAGCAACTCGTGGTCTTGCTTGGCCACGACTCGAGCTCTTGCTCTGAGTTTTTATACTCTTCGGATGCTGTGCAAGCCAGAGAAGCCAAGCAGGCTGCCATCGAACCCGAAGCGTTGCAAGACACCATAGTGAGGACTTGGCACAAATCCTTGCAATCAGCTTGTTGATGCTGAGCAGAAACTCCAGAGCCATGAGCCAGCGAGAACTTCTTTCGGCCGCCCCGATCCCTGCACGAAGATTGCGTTCACCACGCCCTTTTGGAATCTTTTGCGCGGCACGTTCGCGTGCGTATCCATTAGACGCGATCGTCGGACCCCCTTTTACAGGAATCAACCCGATTGCACCGACCTGGTCATATCGGGAGTCTGGTAGGCCGCCACCAATTAATTTTCTTTGCAATTCCTCTGCCTCCTTGAATCGTTCCTCTTCGAGCCAGGTACGTCGTTTAAGACTGACACCTTTATCCTCATTCAAATAAACAGCTTCACTGGCCATAGTTATGGCGCCAAATCCAGTCCGTAGTAGGGCTGTATAAAAATCCATCTCCCGGGTAATTCGAATCGAGGAGAGTGATACGTTCGCTTGCATATTCTCGTGAGCATGCGCAAGGCGTTGGCGAAATGACATCGAGGCCATATCAGATGTGGAAGGTGGTGATATGGCTGATAGCAAGAGAGCCAGCCCATAGATAAATAGACATATAGCAATGCCGAGTAAAACGAGAACATGCGGTACGAATCCTATGATGCAAACTGTTGGAAACCTGAGTAGGCTTTGAGAAGAGGGATCGTCGAGATCGAATGAGATGGCTGCCCATACAATGCTAGCCATGAAACAGAGACCCCAGAATCCGGTGCTAATTAATCGGTACTTGGCCTGCAAATTGAGGATCCCCAGGAGGTGGCTTGTAATATGAGTCATCAAAGACAGAAAGGCAACTAAAAGCACCTCTGGAGATGTGTTGACCCTCTTCATGACCATCGATCGAGTCAAAGCTATGGCATTACCAAGTCCAGAACTCGGAACATTTGCTGAGCTGGTCTTGGTGAACAGATTCCATCCAAGCTGGTTGCTGATAGCAGCATCTGCTTCGGCAAAAGCGAGAGACTGCTCAAAGAGTGTCATACCTGTCTCAGGTGCAACTGGACGACCTTGCACGGCACATGAGACGGTCTCGATAAACTGACTGAAGCAAAAGGTCCCGAACAGTGGCCAGAGAAGGGACAGAGAACCGGTCAAATCACGAGCGGAGCCAGATTCGTCCGAGGGTATCATGCGAATGGCAACGCAAGACTGCTCATCTGATGCTGAGAATAACATGGCAGAGCTGAGAGAGTTGAGGAAGGAGTTTCCATGCGCGAACATGAGGTCAGAACTCTTGCTTGAATTACCCCATCGTAATTCAGAAAAGTCGCGAGAAGTCTGGCATTGGATAGATTGAAGCAGCTGGCGAGCCTGGATTACAAGCAAGGCAACCGGAACGAACCGTAGCAAGAGTCTCGTGGGCCATCGAAGGCGTAGCCGTCGTCGAGTGGCAGCAAATATATGCGTCCGATTCAGTATAACGGCCATAGCAATGCAACACAGAGCCCACTTGCTTGTGGCATAACCAAAGACGCTACCCAAGCTACGGGCGCTATCAACAGATACACGCCCCATAGGAGTGGCTGCTACATCGGCACCAATCGTTTCCGGGCCTCCAGTGCTGATGAGAGGTTCCATTATGTTTTGAATCGTCGGGTTGGCCTCGGCGAGTATAGCGCTGGCACCGGCAGCAGCTGGCAGGTAACCAGAAGGGTTGGAAGTCGCCTCGAGGTTGTCGGGAACAGAAATGTAAGATCCGAGCTTCTTGATGAATCTTGGGCCGGCCCAAACAAGGTCCTCTAGTATAGGCACATAGTGTGTCACATTCACAGTCCAACCTGTAGGATTGTACCACGAGCCAGAGATGCTGGTGGTGTTCGCGCCTGGATTCGCTGTGAAGCTCGTGAGAGGTGATGGCGCGGATGGCACGAAATCGTCGGCCATGGCCTACGGAAGGATGACCAGACGTGAGGTGTTCGGATGTCGAGGAAGGCCGAGAGAAAGAGGACGTTAAATGAACCAGTTGGTTGCAAACAGTATTAGAAGGGCAGGTTCATGGGCCTCGTCGAGGACATTGTGAAGCGTCTTGTCCCCAAGCGTGGTTTGTTGCTGTGAGAGTATTGGTGAGGTAAGATGCTAGATACCTCTATTCTGTTGATACTGAGGTGGAGGCGATGACATGGAAAGAGTAACCATAACCCCATCGAGGTACCTGTCAGGTCGACCTAATAGCAAGTGCTGGGATTCGCGGAGATTAGCGCGTCTTGAAGGGCCCGCTTCGAACCGACGCTGCCCCACCTTAGTGTGGGCACAGTGTGGTTTGAACACCGTTATGTACCTGCCTGGTAGCAGCCGCAGGTGCCTAACACATAACCCGCCAGGTCGGCAAGCGCTGTGCCCTTTTGCGACAACTTGCACCAATATGGACATAGAAATTTGGACATGTTAAAGTTGGTTCGGGAGAGCCAATATGTCAAATAACAATCCCGACTTAATATATTCCCCAACAGCACTGTCATTATGGCTTCGCTCATGCAGAGAACAATGCTGTTCTCGGTTTGAATTAACCAATGAAAAAGCATATCGTCACTGAGGAGCATCACGTTACCAAAGGCTGATATGCGCAAGATACATACATCGTAGTAGTATTGGAGATTATTGTTACGTGATGGTATACTCCAACCAACTCCCTTCACGCCCATGCTTCCTGACCTATCCATTGACAAATCATCTTCTCTAGCGGACAGTAGTCCTTAAGGTCGTCCAGATCTTCTAGCCCCCCCTTGGTGTTGAGACTCTTTAGTAACGAAAGAGTACTCATGATATAGAGTCAATGTATCGCGATAATACAAGTATTCCTGTTTGCCAACCCGAGCTTAGGAGAAGGCCATTCAGACCTCTCTCGATTCGTCAACACATGCCAGTGCTGATAATGCACCACAAATATCACAAGGACAATTTTCCAATGCAGCCCATTCACTTGGTCAACCTGCAAGGACTGATTCGTTGAGTGATGTGGATACTGCGAGGTTTGCTCCTTTGCTGGCATGTACTGCTCGAGCGACAAGATTCCGATGTAGATTGGCATCAGATGAAGGTAAGCTTCCTTTCAACCAAAGATTTGTGATTTCGTCCCGCGCAGGGAGATATGCCACACAGCAAGCTGCAAGGATTTGTGAGTGCTCAGAAGGGACTGGGTCGAGAACCATAGTGGGCTCATCATTATTCTGCCCAGGCACCAGTGCGGCTACTCCTCCAGAAACCGTGTCGACACAGTCGATACCAGCATCAGCAAGAGCAGCTGCGGCGACAGTGATGCAGCCGCTTAGAACGTTCATCACATCCCATTCCTCGCTTCCCTGTTCTACGGCTACTTGCCGAGCTTGATCTCCTTCGATGATGGTGACAATCACATCTACACCACTCTTTGGCCATCGATCTGCAATTAGAGCGCCGCGAAGGGCCGCCTCGAGATGCGTACTCAAGTCACGCTCGCTAGCATCACGCAAATATCCTCTTCTTTGCCGTGTTGCAAAAGGAGCATACTTGACATGTGTGGAGAGGACCATGTGAGGAGAGAAGGGTGCTGATCGAGGCAGTGATCTTGGCCCATGAACAGTGCATGTGAGCTTCATGCCTTTGCTGCCTGATGTATCCAGTGATTCGACTTCTAGGTATGCTGACCCGGAGGCAGATGGGGTAACTCCAGTCTTTAGATCTGATTACCTGTTAGCCAAATTCTCATTATGAATATGTTCAAGTTCTTTTGAGATAAGTCCCAGTAACTTACATTGCGCTCTGATACCATTTGGTGCGCGAGTGCGATTAGAAACAGCCACTTCATCGGCTTCAAAGACAGGAGGTATGGTGGCACCTCCAGGGCCATTGATGCGTCGTCGATCAGCCATTTTGTGAGTCTGTTCTTTTATAGTATTTCATCGATCGTCAACCCAAGAGCATGGATTTTACATGGAGTGGATATAAATTCGCTAATGCAACAAACGGGGCGCTAATCTGCTTAGTCACCACGTACCCCATCTATTTGACCTTCAAATAGTTTCGTGGACCTGCGTCCAAATATTTGAATTCTCTTCTCTTCATCACTCTCAAGAGCTTTCTTGCATTCTCAACAACACCATCGATGAGCAAATCTACCTGGAATTACTTCCAGATGAAGAAGCACGCGATGGGATAGTTTGAAATGTTTGCTGAGCCCGAGTGATGTCGATATCTCCAGGTATGTAATGCGCCACCGCGTTTCTTTCTACGCGCAATGATGATCCCTCTCACCACTGTTCCCGCGATACCCTGAGCGATTTGAACAACATGCACTACCATCTGAGCACCGCCCGAGTCCTTTCTTCTTCTCAACCGCATTAGCATAACAAACTTTGGGTGCTAACTTTTCTTCCAAGGTGTTGACACTTTGCTACTATCCACATTGACAATAGGACTTGGTGGGTCGAAACTCGCACGAAAGGTTAGTGAAAATTCTCTTCTGAACCCCTTCCCCGATGTCGATGATGAGAAAACTTTTCAATCAGTTCTGCTACTGAACCAATGTGATGACTCCTTTATACCATACCAAGATCTCTGATACACATCTCTTGACACCTTTTAATATTATCATGCATGTCCTGCGAACAAAGCTGACCTTGTCAAAGTGTTCTTTCATTAGTACGTTCGACATTACCATACTTTCCGCTTTTCGCAATTTTTTTTCTCTCGGTAAGTCTATCGCGAAGTTGTTAGATCAAAGAAGTTGTGTTGCATGATGACACAAGTTCTATCCATTCAACGACTTCTTCTTGGCCAAGTCACCCTCCCGCACCAGAGGTTCTTTTTGATCTGATGACTGGTTGTGGAGTTGCTTAATTGAGTGTGATGAAGACTCCAGTGTTGGGGCTGCTGATGACTCGTTTTGGGTCATTGGTAGTCTTGGCCGGCCGAGATGACTGAGTATACCGGCTTGTCTGAACTATCACATACTTCTTTGGATCTTCCACCTTCACCAACTATCTTTGGCTGGCGATGGTAGCTAACAGTTGTAGGTTCTTCCTCCATCTGTGTGCTGCACTGTGCCATGACATGTGATATGATTTGCCGTGAAGTGTCTTGTCGTTAAATATATATCAAAAATAATGGTAGAAATAATAAACATAACAAATTCGCCCATGGGCCTCTTGCATGTCGGACTGGGATGTAATGTTTTCGTATTTAATAGTAGTTGATTGCCTTCGAGGGAGCTGATGAATGATAGTAATCACCTCAGATCTGTCTACCGGCAATGCGGATAAATGCCAGCGACAGAAGAATTGAGCTTGAGCAATGTTTGGCGACGGGTTCGTCTCCTACATAGGTAGAGAACATTTTACTCGCAGTATATCTCTGGGTGCCATCTTATGGGTATCTTCATAAGCTTCAAACTCGTTCGTGCCAGAACAATGATAAGAGTTGCTACTTTGTAAATATCGTAAATTCAGACTTACTTCTCAAATCTGACTTGTTCCTTTTTTTAGATGGATCTCATGTGGATCGTATAGATTGTTGTCCTGTGCTAGAAAGGGTGTCAGCTAATATCGAAGGGCCAATCAGAAACGACACTTGACCCCTTCCCTTACCTGAACTAAAGAGTAATTGAACACATGCATTTCAGCGCTCGTCTCGCCCTCCATTGGCACGAAGACTTCGTATTCCATTCCCCAATTCAATTTGGTTGGCGTTGGAGCCACATTGCCCTTGCGCAACACAATACTTCTACGACGACGACGAGGATATACGAACGGTCGAAAACAGATCGATAACGCCTGTTGGAACGGGTAGTGGCGATAAAACCGGGCGCCTTACATCAACGTCAAGAACAACAGCATCTACTTTGGACCCCGGATTCACCCTCATATCCCCTATCGACCCTTGAATCGCAATCTGTTTACCGGCTCATCATATTTCTACCCTCATCAGCCAGCCTATTGACCATCATTGCATTTCGAACCCGCGCTCGACATTGGTAAAAACCAGAAGACGTGCTGCGGAGCGTCTCCGCGCAACAGTTGCCAATGCCCTCTTATGACTTGCCCGGCTCCAATTCGAAGATGATGCCCCGGCATCATGCTGGCGCCTTTTCGAATGGCTATCCACGAGGAAATACATTCGACATCTCCCCACACAAGTAAGACCTTCCTACGTACATACCCAGCCCAAGATCTCTTAGAACATCGGCGTCACAAATGTTCATGATTATGCTGATGCTGCGTCTCTACTAGGTTCCAGCCACGAACCCTGACTCCGGCCCAACGACGTCGCAACAAGCTCCTCATCCGCCTAGGTATATTCGCCACGATACTGTTCGTTTTTAGCCTCTGGTTATGGCCTTCTAGCCCCGTGGCCTCGTTGGTCTCCTTTGGACTCCTTTCCGCAGGCGGTGCTCCGGAGCTTGAGACGGTTCGATACTACGATTTGACCACGGTGCAAGGTACCGCTCGTGGGTGGGAACGCGAAGAGCGAATTCTCCTATGTGTACCACTTCGCGATGCTGAAGCTCACTTGGGGATGTTCTTTTCTCACATGCGCAACTTGACATATCCTCACCATCTGATCGATCTCGCTTTCCTCGTTTCCGATTCAAAAGACAATACCCTCAAAGTGCTTTCTGACAGTTTGGAAGCTATCCAAGCGGACGAGGACCCCAAGCAGCCATATGGGGAGATCTCCATCATTGAGAAGGACTTTGGCCAGAAGGTCAATCAGGATGTTGAGAGCCGTCATGGATTCGCGGCTCAGGCTAGTCGACGAAAGCTGATGGCGCAGGCTCGCAACTGGCTCTTAAGTGCAGCTTTACGACCGTATCACTCTTGGGTTTACTGGCGTGATGTCGATGTAGAAACGGCCCCATTCACCATCTTGGAGGATCTTATGCGACATAACAAGGATGTTATTGTTCCCAGTAAGTCTTTTATCTTCAAGCTTCATAGATAAAGCTCCACGTACTGATATGATATAAGACGTCTGGCGACCGTTACCCGACTGGCTAGGCGGCGAACAGCCTTATGACTTGAACTCATGGCAAGAATCGGAAACGGCTTTGGCTCTCGCCGATACTCTTGATGAGGATGCTGTCATTGTTGAGGGTTATGCTGAGTATGCCACATGGCGACCTCACCTGGCTTATCTCCGTGACCCTTTTGGCGATCCTGATATGGAAATGGAAATTGACGGCGTCGGAGGTGTCAGTATTCTGGCGAAGGCCAAGGTTTTCCGATCTGGTGTTCACTTCCCAGCTTTCAGTTTCGAAAAACACGCAGAGACAGAAGGTTTCGGCAAGGTACTTTACCTCCTGGTTTCATGTTCTTATCTGGCTGTCACTAACGCGACCCGAACAGATGTCCAAAAGAATGGGGTACTCGGTCATTGGCCTACCGCATTATACCATATGGCATTTGTATGAGCCTAGCGTGGATGACATCCGTCACATGGAGGTAAGTGATGTTCATCTCCCACCTTTCGATCTTTGTATGCTGACTTCGAATACAGGAGATGGAGAGAGAACGACTTGCTAGGGAGAAACAAGAGGAAGAAAAGAAAAAGAACCAACAAAAGATCAAAGAAGAGTATAGTGATACCAGGAATGAATGGGAGAAGGATAAGCAAGAGATGCAAAACTTAGCAGCTCAACCGAAACCTGTTAAGGATGCACCTAAAGCTCCCAGTCGGGATGCTTTGGCCCAACCCCACAACGGACAACCCGGGTCTGGAGAGCAAGTCAAGGGGGGTCCTGGAAACGCAGTACAAGGCGAAAGTAAGCCACAAGTGGCCAAACAGGAGGGTAAAGTAGAAAAGGAGGAGGAAGACAAACCGGCTGACGGAGCTGCAAAAGTCGCGCCTAAGGAAGGGGCTGCGCAGAAGCCCGGTGATGTCGCCGCTTAAGGGATTATTGTGCTACGAAATGCATGCAAGGTCTCTTGCTCGCGCTATGAGCTTTATCGGTTGTACATTAGAAAGGAAACGTTGTTGGAATTTCCGTCTGCTGGGTCCGCTCTTGGGAATAACTAGGCCACTACTAACATTTATAAATGTAGTCGACGGTATCTCTGCCATGGTATTTAGGAAGCGTTTTACGGTACAATGATAACTGCCCAGCTATCCACATCGGCAAGAGAAACGTTTCTGTATTTGAAGTCTTGAAACTATAGGTTTGGCAGTATTGGCCAGTCTCTCCAGAACCTTGACTTGGCAGTTAACGTACCCCTTTTATCACAGTGACATGGATACTACTGTCTTATCTCGATAAGATGTCCAGGTCAGAAAGGGGATGGCAGCTCGACCAAGGTCGAACTGGTATATATGGATTCTCTGTAAGAAGTCGTCCAATGTCTGGGTAAGAGAATGATAAAGAAAAATACGTATTTAAGTGTTTTTCTTCCACGTAGGCAGGCATTGTCTAACTACCTAATCAGTAGAATGTATCGATAATGGCAGTCCGCATCAATTCAAGGGGGTCATGAACAAACGCTGCCAGCTGGCCAATCAGCGAGGGTATTGGGCGACACCTGGAGGACAGCGCGCAGCTTCTACAGGTAGGTAAGTACCTTAGCTAGTAGCCGAACGCTACGCAGCGACTTTGTCCTCCATCAACCAACCTCGAAACTTTCCCAGGCAGACTTACTCGAACGCCCACTACGGTTGTTGAAATTGATATTTGGCATCGTGGTCTTGCACTTCTGCCACGCCCTCATTCTTCTCAATTGTTCCTCCGACCACGAATCAGAGCATTGCGTGCACGACCTTCTGGACCCTCCTTATTCATCTCGAATCTGGGCGAACTGTCAGGTCGCAAATCCGAGTAACGATTTCGAGCTTTTAATACCATGATTCACGATGAACAACAGGCTATGAAGATGGAGAGTCCTAGACCATCTGGGGTTTCGAGTCTCGAGAATCGTGCGCTTCCAGTACGGATGCAATATCGAAGCCGGCCCATTTCTGTCGCAGTTGACCCGGTGTCGCTGGTCATTTCAGAATGCATCTCTATTACTTCCGCTATCCAGAAGCATGCGCGCTCTCCACACTCGTCCGTCTCAGCCATTCTTGGAGGAAGTCCCAATCCAGTACAATTGGGACCCCCTAGCCCAACCCCTCAAGGGCGAAGCAAAAGCCCGGCGGCGAGCATCAGTGGTGATGGTTCCCACGATGGTCTTACCAACCGTTGGGGGCTACGTGGACAAAGAGGAAAGAGCATGCAGGATAACCCTATGATTGCGGGCTTTGGAAAACTCAGACATGAGCTTGCTGGTATTAAAGGTATGGTGGACCAGCCGGGCCCTAATCTTCCACCCTCGATCGTTAGCAATAGCTAACCTCTTTGCTTCTAGATATCCGATCGTTCGATGCTCCTGCGATTCTAGCGCCATTTCTCCATGTTATTCAGACCAAAGGCACCGCCGCCCCGATAACTATTCTGGCTCTCGGCGCATTGAAAAGGTTTCTAGCCTACGGTTTCATATGCCCCGACTCTCCACGCTTTGCACTGGCTATGCAATCTCTCTCGGCTGCTGTCACACATTGCCAATTCGATATTAGTGATTCTGGACAAGTTGAGGTTGTGCTTCTCATGATTCTCAATCTTATGGAGGACATGATGTCTGGGCCTGGTGGGGATATCTTGAGCGACGACAGCGTTTGCGACATGATGGGCCGCGGCCTCGCTATATGCTCACAGCCGCGTTTCTCTCCCGTTTTGCGCCGTACTGCCGAGGCCTCGCTGGTAAGGATGTGTCAGATTATATTCGAAGATGTCAAACATTTGGAAGTTGAGGCTGGTGATGACGCCAATGCCTTAGACCACCAGGTTGAAGATGACCTGGATAGTGTCAGAATGGAAAACCCTGTCCCGGAAGTAGGAGGGCTTTCTAGCGAACCTGTGAGCCTTGGTGTCCCTGGAACAACCACCCCAGATCCCGAACGCAGTAGCCGAGACACTGTGGCCACATCCGACACAGCGCTGGCTAATGGCAGCGACTCTACCGAAGAGACGGAGTCTGTGGACCTCAAACCTTATTCTCTACCTTCTGTTCGCGAACTGTTCCGTGTATTGGTTAACTTTCTAGATCCGCAAGCTCGGCAGCACACAGATACAATGAGGGTCATGGCATTGCGAATCATACATGTAGCCCTGGAGGTCGCTGGACCATTCATTTCTCGCCACCCGGCCTTGGCGGGTATTGCGGAGGATCGTTTGTGTTGTTATCTATTTCAGTTGGTGAGATCGGATAATATGGCCATCCTTGAGGAATCACTTGCTGTTGCTGGTACGCTGTTGGCAACTTGCCGTGGCGTACTAAAACTTCAACAGGAGCTATTTCTCTCTTACTTGGTTGCTTGCCTGCACCCGAAGGTTGAGATTCCTCGTGAGCCTGGGATTGATCCATCGCTTTATGCCGGTATCCCACAAACACCCAAGCTAGTAAAACCGTCACAGTCGTCGCAGCCTAGCAGCGGACGATCAACCCCAGTCCCAGTCAAGGACCGTCAAAAGCTTGGTCTCGAGGGTGGCTCCCGGAAACCTGATGCCCGCCAGGCTATGGTAGAAAGTGTCGGGGTCTTGTCGCGCATGCCAACTTTCATGGCGGAGCTCTTCATCAACTACGATTGTGATGTTGACCGGGCTGATCTTTGTGAAGACATGATTGGGCTTCTTTCCAGGAACGCCCTTCCCGATTCCGCAACCTGGAGTACTACGAGTGTGCCCCCCCTTTGCCTAGATGCATTGCTTCGCTATATTCAGTTCATTGCCGAACGCCTTGAAGACGACATGGTTTTTGAAAACTTTCCCGACCCAGTAGTCTTGAGAGAGCAACGGCGAAAAAAGAAGATAATCATCAAGGGAGCAAGCAAGTTCAACGAAAAGCCCAAGGCAGGCCTGGGATACTTGGAAGCACAGGGCATCATCAAGGACTCAGCGGATCCTGTGGCGGTTGCCAAGTTTCTCAAAGGGACCCCGCGTGTGAGCAAGAAGGTTCTAGGCGACTTCATCTCCAAGAGAGGTAACGAAGCAATTCTTAAAGCTTTCTTAGAACTATTCAACTTTACTGGAAAGCGAGTCGACGAGGCTCTGAGACAGTTTTTGGAATCATTCCGATTGCCTGGAGAGGCGCCCCTGATTGCCACGATCGTGGAAGCATTTTCCGAGAAGTTCTGCTCCGACGACACCTCTGGCGAAGTTGCAGACAAGGACGCGGTGTATATCTTGACATACGCCATTATCCTTCTAAACACTGATCAGTTTAACCCTAACTTGGACGACAAGAAACGCATGAAACTGGATCAGTTCGCAAATAATCTCCGGGGAACTAACAATGGCCAAAACTTTGCCCCGGAATACCTGCAAACGATCTATGAGTCGATCAAGTCCAACGAAATCATTCTTCCCGACGAGCATGATAACAAACATGCCTTCGACTACGCCTGGAGAGAATTACTTTTGAAGACTGAATCGGCTGGCAGTCTTGTTATTTGTAATACGAACATCTATGATGCCGATATGTTTGCAACGACGTGGAAGCCCATCATTTCCACGTTGTCGTACGTGTTCATGTCTGCTACTGATGACGCCGTATTTGCTCGAATCGTCACTGGCTTTGATGAGTGCGCTCGCATCGCCACAAAGTACCAGAACACAGAGGCCCTTGATCAGATCGTTTACTGTCTAAGCCATATGTCGACATTGGCAGCCGACACACAATTCAATACTTCCTTGAACACCGAGGTCCAGGTCGGCGACGGCAGCGTCATGGTCAGTGAGCTTGCTGTTAAGCTCGGCAGGGATCTTCGGGCTCAACTTGCGACTCTTGTGCTCTTTCGGGTTGTCACGGGTAGTGAAGAATTGATTCATAGGAGCTGGAAATATGTAAGTACTCGTGCTCTATCATTGGATTCATCGTTGACAAATATAGATGATTCGCGTATGGCTCAACCTATTCACGAATTCGCTAATTACACCATTCTCTCCGCGTAACTTGCCAACTTTACCACTATCCCCCATTCCCCTACAAACACCATCGCAGGTTATTGATCGAGTAGCACGAAATGCCGATACTGGTTTCTTCTCAGCGTTCACATCGTACATCTCGAGCTACGCTGCAGACGATCCACCCGAGCCGTCAGACGAGGAATTGGAAAGTACACTCTGCACTATTGATTGTATCAAATCGTGCAATATGAGTGCCGTTTTTGAGAATATTGCGTAAGTTGTGTCCAGTATCTTTAACATTGAGAAGCACTAATCCTTTCCTAAGAAACCTGAAACCATCTGTAGCAAAGGTGATTGTCGAAACACTGGTGGATCAACTCCCAGAAGATTCAAATACGACTGTAATTAGCGTCAAGCATGAGAGTATGCCCGCATCCCCAGCAAATGGCCACGTTCTACCACCGGGACATATGGTATACGATCCAAGCGTAGCGTACATCTTGGAATTTTGTACACTCTTAGCGTCTCGAGATGCGGACTCCATCGAGAGCATGGGCAAAGTAGTCTTCGACACCCTACAAGGTGTTCTCCGCGACCCAGCGCGTTATCATGCCATCACCGTTTCACGGGCGTCGTTTTATGCGCTGAAGCTGCTCAACATCAGCTACGTAGGTTCTCCCAACAATGCAACGAGACACAATGCTGATGCTATCAAGGATCATGATTTTGTCAACGTTCCCTTCCTGCTTCATACTATCTCAACTCTGCCGCAAGAAGCACTGGGTAAGAATTCGGATCTGGTGTTGCAGGGTCTTTCACTTTGCATCGAAGAGTCAGGCCCCTTGAGGCGCGAGATGATGACATCTCCCGATTTCTGGGCTATTCTGCGTGCCTTGGCTCAACGCCCTGAGGCTGCGGCATTGGTTTTTGAAATCTTGGAAAAGGGATCGACTGGTACCCCTCCAGCCATCATGGCTGATAACTACGAGGCTGCAATCTCACTCCTCAACGACTTTGCCTCTGCTGCTAACCCTCGACAACCAAGCATGCAGGCTCGAAGCCCCCGGGCCCAAAGGCACAACCCTCCCAAGCAAGATAAGAAACAGTAAGCTTGAGCAAGTGCGCAGCCTATCGAAAAGTCACTAACAAAATCCGATAGGAATGCGGAAGCCGTTAGCAGAGGCTCGAAGGCGATCAACATGCTTTATAACATGACGGATCGAATCCCCCACCTTATGCAGCAATCTCAGCTCGAGAGTAGCGAAGGTTCGTCATAATGCAAACGTTGTTTGTAACATACAATGCTGACCACCTCGTAGCCTGGTCTGCATACTGGCTACCCATTTTCCAGGCTCTAACGGCGCAGTGCGCAAACCCTTGTAGGGAGGTGCGACAGCTTGCCTTCTCTGCCCTCCAACGATCGCTCTTGTCACCAGAGTTGACCTGCAGTGACCCTAAAGAGTGGACCGCCATCTTTGGCAAGGTTCTTTTCCCCTTGATCATCCAGCTCCTTAAGCCAGAGGTGTTCCTGTCCGACCGAGATGGCATGAGTGAAATGAGAGTACAATCTGCATCCCTTCTCTGCAAGGTGTTCCTTCAGTATATGGTGCTGCTCTCTGAGTGGGATGGCATGCTGGATCTCTGGATCAAGATTATTGACATCATGGATCGTCTTATGAACAGTGGACAAGGTGATAGCCTGGTGAGTTGGCCTCCTTGAAGCCTTGACGACTTGGATATTAATATGATTTAGGAGGAGGCCGTTCGTGAAAACCTCAAGAATGTGCTGCTATTTATGGCCAGCAGTGGCTATCTTATTTCACCGCACAAGGATCCCTCGAAGAAGGAACTGTGGACCGAAACCTGGAAGCGTATTGATCGATTCTTGCCTGCGCTCCGTGGTGAGCTTGCACTGGATGAGCCGCCGAGCGAGGATAAGACTCCTGATGAGACTATGAATCTACCAGTGCAGACTAAGGAAACAGATGGTCGGATCGAAGGAACGACGAGTGAGGGTACGGAGCCGGGCAGGTGAAGAGGTACCCACGAAGGAGAATATCGTCGACGAGTAGATAGTGCAATCTATTGCACTGCGGCCATGTCCATGAAATGTCTGCATATAGGCGTCGGGTTTGGGATTTGTTATCCATTTGCATGTCGACTCGACAGAGGAGGGCCATGATGCAGAATGACTACGAGGACGCTTCTATCGCCTACTCAAGAATAATATATTACAAAATGCTTGCCTACTCCGAAACTTATCGTCTATGATTGACATGGGAATTATTGCTTGAACGGCGACTTGTTGTGTCTGGACCGATCATCGCATGCCAATATTCATGTACAAAAACTGGCTGTACGTACAACGTTGAGCTAACGACGTCATTTGAGATGTGGGGGTTGTTTGTAGGCTGCACAACGATAAAGGACTCTGAGCGAAACGCTGGCGGAGCGTTTCCAGACTCTGGGAATGTCCACCATTTGCAACTTCCTTCACCCACAGTCGAACCTAAAACGGTGTTCCCTCAGCAGTCAAAGCATCCATCACTTGCAGGACCAAGCGCAAGCTTATTCTTCGTACATGTATAAAGATCTTGTTCAGTCACGGCCTGTTCTAGCCTTGGCAGTGGTAGTGCCACGCGCTCACTAGAACCAGAATGTCTGAATATGGTGTTCCAGACGCGCTCAGCCCAGGACTGGAGATTAATGACCTACCTACCACCATCGATTTGAATGGTGATGCGCCTGTATTTCCTCTACTACAGAACAATGGCGCTGGAAGCCCCTTATCATCTGAAGCGCCTGGCGGCCCCACTATTGAAGAGGACGACAACGACGATGAGCCAGCTGTAGCGAAGCCCTTCGTGCGAACGACGAGCCCCGACCCATCTACACGAGCCTTCCCTGATACCTTCGACGACCGTGTGCCAGATAGGCTGATTTACAAGATGCACAAATTCAGCCTCTACGAAACAGCCAGTCGATATTACATTGTCGGTGTTGATGTCAGCGAGAAGCGGTATAGGATTCTCAAGATTGACCGAACCACCGAGGGGGCCGAGCTCAATGTGACCGACGACAAGATTGTCTACAGCCTCAAGGAGATGAACCAATTGTTGGACACGATAGACGATGGCAACCGCGGTACGGGTGGCATCAAACTCCGTTGCACTACCTGGGGCTTGCTCGGCTTTATCAAGTTCACCGGACCTTATTACATGCTCCTTATCACCAAGAAGAGCACTGTTGCCATGATCGGGGGCCATTATATATACCAGATCGAAGGAACTGAACTCGTCCCCCTTACGCCCACCAAATTTAAACCCGACACCCGCAACACCGAGGAGCAGCGGTTTCTCGGCATCTTGAACAACCTTGACTTGACGCGCTCTTTCTACTACAGCTATTCTTATGACGTTACGCGCACATTGCAGCATAATGTTATTCGAGAGCGCGACGCTTTAGCCAAGGGTATGCTTCCGCCAGATGAAGAGAACTTCAATTCCATGTTCGTTTGGAATGACTACTTGCTTCAGCCCGCGGTCGGTGCCCTGCGGGATCCGTATGACTGGTGCCGACCAATCATTCATGGATATATCGATCAAGCAGGTGAGTATTCATTGCACAGCAACGTCTGTAAGATGCAAGAGTATGTTCTAACGCCCAAAAGCTCTCTCAATTTATGGACGAACTGCACACATCACAGTCATCGCAAGGCGATCGCGCTATTTCGCAGGAGCCCGGTTCTTGAAGCGCGGAGCCAACGACCTTGTACGTGGATCTGAATCTCATAGTGATGGTATCCCATGCAGGATCGCTCACTGACAGTTGCCAGGGCTATGTCGCCAACGACGTGGAGACTGAACAGATCGTGGCCGAGTCTCTCACCACATCATTCCATGCACCCGGTCCTCAGCTATACTGTAGCCCTCAGTACACATCCTACGTTCAACACAGAGGCAGCATACCACTTTATTGGACTCAAGATAGTACTGGTGTAACGCCTAAGCCCCCAATCGAGCTAAACTTGGTGGACCCTTTCTACGGCGCAGCGGCCTTGCATTTCGATAACCTATTTGAAAGATATGGCGCGCCCATCTATGTCGTTAATCTGATCAAGTCTAAGGAGCGAACACCCCGAGAATCCAAGCTATTGGAAGAGTACACGCATGCCATCAACTATCTAAACCAATTTTTGCCCAAGGACAAGAAGATCATCCATAAAGCTTGGGATATGAGTCGTGCGTCGAAAGTGCGCGGCGGAGATGTTATCGGAAACCTTGAGCTAATAGCAGAGTCAGTGCTTGATACTACAGGGTTTTTCCAGAACGGAGATGGCCTGACAAGTCCCATGACGGCGCAGAACGGAGTGGCCAGGACTAATTGTATCGATTGCTTGGACCGCACCAACGCGGCACAGTTTGTTATTGGCAAGAGAGCACTAGGCCATCAGCTTCATGCACTTGGTATCTTGGAGAACACCTCTATTGATTACGACACAGATGCGGTCAACCTATTCACTCACATGTGGCATGATCATGGTGATACCATCGCCGTTCAATACGGCGGCTCACAGCTGGTGAACACTATGGAAACATATCGCAAGATCAACCAGTGGACTAGCCATTCAAGAGACATGATCGAGAGTTTCAAACGGTATTACAATAATTCTTTCCTCGACAGTCAGCGCCAAGAGGCTTATAACCTTTTCCTTGGCAACTACATATTCTCCCACGGTCAACCCATGCTATGGGATCTTGCTACCGACTATTACCTTCATCATGCCGATCCCCGAGATTGGTCCGTCAGGATGCAACATAACTACATCAATTGGTATGTTCCAACTCACTTACAGGAAAGAACCGTACCGCCATACGTACCTAGCAAAGATATTGCCCGCGCTCATCCCGTTGAGTTCTTTGATGATTACTGGCTTGAGTATTATAGGCCTTCGACCCTGTCTTCCTTTCCCAAGATGTTTGCCTATAAGATGAATTCGACTATTAAATACATTCCTCTCAAATCGACGCAAGATGGTCGCTACGACCTCAGTCCTTTCCGGGTTCGTACAGATAACGAGACCGAGCACAGTGACAAGAAGAAATCTAAGAAAGAAACCACGTCAAGTGGGAATGTGCCAGTGTCGGAACGAGGGGCCGTATTAGGAAGCGGGGCATCAGACATAGCCTCAAGCAGATCGCCAGCAAAAGGCATATCTCTCCAACGTTGGTTACAGCCTGCTCAGGACAAGAACGCCCTAATTAATTCTCAACGGCTGGATACGAATCAGTCTTTGCAAGAGGCTGAGCATAGCCCCAAGGCGAAACCAACCGCATTAGAGAAATCTAAAGCTGCGCAGTGGACCTTCACCAAAGCTGTTCATGATTCCTTGAACCCATCCGTCGCCGAGCAAGAATCTAAAGATTATGAGCGATATATCAAACATCCTCAGAATCTTCCTCTTGTCATCTCTAGTGACACGCCTGTCGACGTGGACGCATCCGAATATCAGGAGTACGTTAGTGGTGATTGGCAAGACGAAGGTCTAATCGTCAAAGGAACTGAAGAGGAGATTGATGTCTATGCCGAATTACTTAAGGTGGGGGAGAACCCTTTGACTGTGACTGAGGAAGACGGCCCCAAGAAGCGATACAAAGCCTATAGGAAATGGCTGCGTGGCAAATCCTTCTTCAAACAACAGCCCTTTGACTAAGTTTGACAACCATCACTCAATCCCTTAAGCCAAAGCCAGAGGGAAAAGCTTCGCTAACCTTGGCTCTTGCTCCAAAACTTCATCCAACTTTTTTGGACGTCTTGATGTATTATGAACCCAAAGGGCCTCCAGAGCTTTCGCAGTATGTTTCAGCTGCCATGATAAACCTTTGATATCATGATCTGAAACCTCAGCTACATTCTGCTGGATCTCCTCCGAGACATTTAGCCAACACAACGATATGATTCTGATGATATTTTCCATATGACCACCCTCTTGGATCCGAGGCCACGCATTGGCAATAATGGCATCAAGTGCTTGTGTTGCTGCTATGACCGTCGGAGGATATGAGACTGCGAAAGGGTCCGTCATGATTGATGATATCATTGAGAGAAGTGGCTAGCAATGGTGGGTTAGGGCGTTTAGAACATTTTCAGATATAAGTAGTGACGTACTGTAAGGTGTTTAGTCGTGTAGATACCGAGAGAATTGACTACCGCTGTGGTCTGCTGCATCAGAATTTGTATTATGCGAGTATGTTGAGATGCATGGAAATGGCCAGCCAGGATTCCGTCCCTCAAGATCTTGTCCAATAACCTTCGACGTCCAGTGTTATCGGAACTGCCAGTAGACTCTGCCAGTTTAATAAGCACATCATAAGCCGGAGCGAGAATGCTTATAGATTGGACCTCAGGAGTAACACTGGGAAGAGAGAGTAAAAGCGGAAATGCGACATCTGCAAATACACGTCCTATGCCTGTATTTTGCAGTACCCTGTCTGGACATTTGCCCACGAACCGTGCGAGGATATTCAAGCCTCTCGTTTTGGCCTCGATTGACTCATGTTCCACAAGCCCTAGCAGAACTGGCATGAAGAGCGGCCAGTGATCTTGAATCAGCAGTTCCTGCCGGAAAGAATAAGCAAATAAACACATGTATTGATAAAAGAACTGACTGTAGACATGCATACTGCCCATTGCATGGTAGCCTCCACCCAGGTGACTTGGGCTTTCCATGGTTGCTCTTCAATAAAAGAAGGAAGCCGATCGTTTACAGCGACATACTGGGAAGGTCGCCCGGAAGCTGTGATCCGTGACGACGATCTTAAAAATAATGGCTTCAGGAACTCTTGGAGGACAGTTGAAACAATGAACTCTGTGAGCTCTTGACCCACGAGCTCGTCGGCTAAGAGTTTTGAGGCCGACTTTGCAGCTGTGGCGGTTGTCCATGGATCCTTGGGATCTGTGACGGCTGTGAGCTTCAAAAGGTCCTGCGGGCTCAGAGTAAAGGAGTGTCTCAAGCAAATGATACTGAGGCTTGCGACTGCTGCTTCCGTGACCAGTTCAAAGTCCCCTTCGCATCGTCAGTTGTGAATTGAAAGCCACTGGCTGAATGCAATTGGAATATACCTTTGCCTCCCTCTAGTCGTATAGCTCTATCGCACATGATTCTCGCAATGCTTTCCAACTCTGAATTGTTCAGCTCTGCATCTCCCATCGAAGATAGATGAGAGACTATAGCAAGAGCTGTGTCGAGAAGATCCTGAATGAACCAATGTTAGCTCAGGACATAAGTACAACCAAGACACATACATCATTGTTGGATGCAACTAAAGAAGACAATTTATCTTCCAGGGTCCTGCCGTTGGGGTGCTCCAAAGTGTCTAGAGGGTTGAGTAGGAGTCAGCTTAGTGTCACATCATTTGAGACTCATGTCAAAACGACGTGCATACCTGAGACTTTGTAGAGACGTGCAATGTTCTGGGGACTGAGAAGACCATCTAACCCGCCGAAAGCGAGATCGGAAGCGGTCTCTGGCATATCTGAGAGTACCCGAAAGTGAAGATGAGCTTTTTCAAAGTCTAAATTTCGTGAGTGGGAGTAGGATGAATGAAATGAAGCATGTGTTTAGGGGCCTAGAATCTGTCACTGAACACTGTGCTAACAAGACGCGCAGATGCACTGTGAAACATACCAAGGTAGGTACCCAGTTCCAGCGTTTTCATCATTGTGAACAAGCTGGCCAATAGCCATCAGATTTTACTGTTGTACATAGATAAAGCGAATACTTTGTACTATAGCGGCTTGAGCTCTTATATATTGATCTCATTTTATAGGGACAAGCCCAGTGCGATGGTGCCGCAGATGCATGTACAACAGATGACCTGTGATATACTGCGTCTGTACCCAGCGTAGAAGTTGACGCACGGTGCCTAAAGCACTTGTCTATAACAGTTGATGCTCGGTAACTTCAACCAGGAGCGAGATATGTGATGTTTCTCACTACGGTATGCCTAACTCTTTCCTTTGCTCCTGCACTTCTTCTATCGCGCCTGCTGGGTCTGTTTCACCAGGATTGCGGAATTGCCAAGCAAGAACCACTTCTAGGGCCTGCCCCGTCCATTTACCAGGTTTGGTGCCGAGTGCTTGAGCCAATTCTCGGCCATTGAGAATTGCCTTGAGTGATGGGGCTTCATAGACATCCAATTTAGCCATATGGTCGAGGAAGCTGATCCAGCCTGCTAAAAAGCTTTCTTGGTCTAAAGGTTCGTTAGTCGAATATCTATGGGAATGCTGTGTTGCATATGACTTACTTGCTGATCCATCACGGCGCCATTCCGGGAGAGTTTCCAGGGCTTCTACTAATAGTGCATTCAAAATTTGTAGTCTCCAGGTACCAGCCGGCGAATCCCATTTCCGGATAGCCATACCAAAGCGGTCTCGCTCCTGAACGATCGGCTTCCCGGCACAAACGGCATTCTTCAGTTCCATAATCTCTTCCCGATGGCGGTGGGCGGCAGAAACTATATCAGATAACCTGTTCGGGGCCTTGAAGCCTTCGCGAGAGATAGTGGCCACAAGCGGAGGAGAACCTGGCTTCTTGCGCGGGTTTGGAGGGTCCTCGACAATCATCCAGGGCGAGAGAGCGGCTAAATTCCAGGCCAAATAGGGGGCATCTCCAGAAGTGATTAGTCTGCTGGCGACAGAAGTCGAGCTTTGGTCTTCCAAAAGCTCGTCAAGACAAGTGTACGTAACACTCAACCGCGAGACATCCGGAACCGGGAGGTTTTCCTGAGTTGGATCGGTGAAGATGGCGTGAAAGAGGTGAAGATTATCGATGAATTCAAGCGCTTGGTATGGATGAGCCCCTACTTGAGTATTAGTGTATGCTGCATAACGAAACTTGTTTATGTGAATTCAACCTTTCAGCATCTTCTCAAGCTCTACACCTACGCGCTCCCGGCTGATTTTGACACGAAGTGCCTCCAATACTTTTGGATCTGCCATGAACTTGCGTGTATTCTCATCAATTGTGAATTGCAGACGGCTAGCGAAGCGCACAAGGCGGAGCACCCTTAAAGGGTCATCCATAAATGTCTGGAAAGGCTCCAGAGGTGTCCTGATGATCTTGGCATCCATATCCGTTAGCCCTCCTGTGAAATCTTCAACACAGTCATCATGCAAATTGTAGAAGAGTGCATTCACAGTCGCGTCGCGACGACGTGCATCTTCTTCTGCTGTACCAAATTCCATCTGCGGATTACGGCTATCCTCAGTGTACGTCTCTTTCCGAAGGTTGACGAAATCAAGATCCAAGCCAAACATCTTGACCATGGCAGTTTCGAGGTGCTTGGACTTTTCCGGGTTGCGGGCAACATTGTGCAAGTTGCCAATATCCGCAGGGCCAATCTTGTGCTTAGCCATGGCCTCTGGACCTTCGCAATAGTCGCACATAGCTTGAGCGAATGGAACCCCAGTCATGGCGTTGATAGCAACGTCAATATCATGACTTTGGATGTTGAGTAGCTTATCACGCACCCAGCCGCCAGCCCAACGAAGGACAATGGGCTCGGAAGCTTGACCGGCATTGTCTATAGCCTTGGCTACATCAAGAAGGAGATGACGAAGCTGCTGCTCTTTGGAGGTGAGTTGGATGGTAGTGGCCACCATAGTAGACTTAGGAATTCGACTAGGTGTAAGGTGAACTTTTTGAGGTGGCACAGTTGAGAGCGCCAGTGAATTAGAAGGCAATGAGGGCTGCTCCTTGAGAAATGAATCAAGGTTCCTCTTCATGGCAAACCCCGGTCGACCCAGGCGCTTGATCATGAACTAAAGTACGGAGTAGAGCCGGTGTGAGCTTGATCATTTGGCGCGTGGGGTTTTGCACAAGACCAGAAAGAATGGTGTTGGAGGAAGAAACGCTGATCTTTCGTTTCTCTGTTGAGGTGAAGGATGAGAAGATTGATGTGTCCGAAGATCTTGCTTCGTTACCCACCCATATATGGAGGCGGACTGCTGTCTGACAGGGATACCACTGGTGATATGGCGATAATCGAAACCGCAATTCTTGGTGTTTCTGTTGGGCTCTGAAATGATATCCTCTACTAAGTGCTTGTAGTGGCCGTCTTGGCCAATCAATTGAACTGCGCAAGGACTCTAACCGCCGTGTACAGTGTGAGTCAGAGCCGCTGTATGACTAAGGATTTGAGATCCTGTTCGAAAAAATGTGCGCGTTAAGCACTGGGTACCGGGTAGGCGTAGTTCCCACCTGGGTAGCTCCATGACCAACTTGACTACTGTGCATTACGCCATACGGCAGCTGATTCTACAAACGAAGCAACAAGAGGCTGGTCGCAGCATCGTATCATCGTATGTGTACGTAGTATAGTAGGTGATGCACTTGATGGTTGGTGACGTGCGGCTACTGGTTCTCGCAATCCCTACAGCGTCGTAGCTGCTTGACGTGGTTCTACAATACCATAGTACTCATCACATATACGGTTCTGATCAGACCAGAAGACTAGTAGGCCAGGCCGGCTAAACCTTGCCGATCTGTTCGCTAGCCGCGTTCTCCAAGCTGGGGTAAAGCTAATGTTGGCTAGAATCTCTTGGCTCAAACCTGGGGAAGCTATCGAATCTCATTCGTGTTGTAGATCTGTGCTGCCAAGCAAGTCACAGCTGTTGTGCCTGCCCGATTTGAGAATTGACTACCTAACACAGGCACTTTGATTGATGACACACTTGGTACTTGTAACATGTCTCTGTGAAATCATCCTTCATGGGCGAACTACCTACAGCACTGCCTTGTGCTTACCTGTTTGACTTCTACGCAGAAAACGATTCGCACGGCTTGCCTGGTTCTTTGTATCATACTACGTAAAGGTATCCTTAGATAGAGGTTCAATACCTCATCTAATTTGCCACCGTGGCTGCATAAGGCCCTCATTACCTTTGTCTGTCTCCTCTTTGCCGAGCTGATCTATCAAACGATGCACGCCACCAGGCAGATGCCCAATTGTATTTGTGGCATGGTCACCACTATGAGCTGGTGCATAGCCCTTCTGCGGAAGAGCTACCTTGCAGCTCTGATAACAGAAGCTCTGGCAAATGAACAGCTGAGTCAATGACTAGGTTATGGTCACGGTACCTACCCGGCTTGCTTGTGAATACCTAGCGTTACGACTACGACCACCTTTTACTCCCTCTGGCAACTCTCTCCAATCATGGCCTTCATTCACCATTAGAGGTTGCTGATCTTACACTCTCTCGTCATCATGCCGCACCTCCTGTTAGATGGCGGCAACCATCTTCAGCTTTGCTTGACCACTTACCGAGGACCCTTTCAATAGCGGCCATCACGCTGACGTCAAGAACGGCGACGATCCAAATTCCAAGCCACGCCTATCTACCTTAGTAGTTGCGTAGTACGTCGTGCTGGCCGTATTTGTACATGTGGACTAAAAAGCAACCCAATACAATTGCAAGCGTTCATCTGATACTTTCCTTAGCCTGCCTAAAGTCGCCCGTAGGCTGAAAGAAGGGGTTCAGGCTTTGCGGGGTAGACAGTCCATTGACACTTCCCTGAGCAGTATATAAACTTGCCAGCGTCGGACGTCCTGGCGATAACTGTGGTTCTTTACCTACCTTCTCATCAAACAACCTCACGTCACATCTATCTTAACCATACTCTCAAAGACTACTTGCCAAAACTCAGTCAAAGCCAGTCTCAAGACACCCCAATCAATACCTTCACGATGGAACAGCCCATCAACAACCAGGAGGGTACTGCACAGAATATAAATGAGACTCCCATTGTCGGCTCCCCTCCTCAGGACCGCAGAGCAAGTGACGCCGCCCAAGATCGAAGAATGAGTGATGAGTGGGGTAAGTACAAAACCTCCAGCTGGTCATACCGAACAGGAAGTTAATAGCCAAATGTAGACGCGTCCAAGGTTCCCCCCAGCCGTTTCCAAAAACGCAAGGGATCCATCTATGCGACCCCAGGATCTCGCGATGGGCATGTTGACAGAAACCACCAGGACAAGTACTGGTCTAAGATGAGTGAGAAGAATTGGGGTAGCAAATAAACTTTCGATTGCGACGAAATAACAGGAGTTCGGACAAATGGCAGAAGGCTTCAATGTGTAAGATGACGATGGAATGTGAAGAAAATAAGGGGATAATTCACTATGGATAAACGGACTGTATATGTAACTCGATACGATCAAATTAAACCAAACATGCCTCCTTGACTTGCTTGTTACTCATCGGGACCATCGATATCAATGGCATCCGGGTTTGAAGTAAAAATCGAAGGTGCCGGCTTGCCGCCCACCGGGCCAGTGCTTGCGGCGACAAATCCTTGTGGTGCTTTTGACTGCCTCTCCAAAGCCGCCATTGCATCCGTGACCTCCATATCATCCTCACCCCCAGGTTGGCGTTGGCTACGTGCCAGGGCTTGAGAGGCGATAAAATTGACATCGGTGTTGTATTGTGCCTGCACACTTCGTTTGATTCGTAACATCTCCTTGAATGTGTCCTCGTTGCCGTGTTGTACCTCAAACTGTTCCCACTTCGCCCAGAAATCAGGGTTCGTGCGAGGATCACAAAATTGTGATGCATGTCCATAGATGGCACGAGCTCGGTCGATTTCGCCCAGCCTTTTCTCCATGTCGGCGAACTTGAGGCACATGTCCTTGGCTTCGATGTCGGGTAAAGCAGCAATGGCCCTCTCGTAAATTGGCCTCGTCGAGGTTAGGCCGAAGTTTGAAGCGGATTTGGTAATATAGAAGTTGAACATATCCGCCCGGTCCTCATCCGCAACCGCCCTGGTAGCTCGTTCATATATTCGCATTGCATGCCGCGCCAAACCACGTTCTTCTTCCAGATTGCCGTACATGAGATAAATGGTTTTGGCAAACTTTGGCGGGCAATCTTCCACAGCTTGTTCAAATAGATCGCGTAACCGTTCGATACCGATCTTCCGGTCAACAGCTTTGGTGAGATACAAGTTCCAAAGCTCAAAAGCAACTGGATAGCTGAATAGGTCGAGACCGCGCTCGTAGATCTTGAACGACTCTTCATAGTATTTGTGTTCTTCGAGTAGATTGGCGTAGTTGACAACCGTTTGGGGGGTCGCAATCCTGAGCTCAAAGATACGTTCGTATACCTTTTTAGTCTCATCCAGAGTTGATACACTTTCAACAAGATCAACGTAGAAGCTCCAAAGCTTCCAGCTCTTGTGGACCCTTTGCTGTGGGGAAAGGCTTTCGTCGAAGTAGTCAACTGTTGATCGCTTTGGTGCTTGAACTGCCTTGGCCATGATCCGGACTGCGTCGTCAAAGTTCTCGTTTCGCAGTTCCATCTCTGCCCATTCAATCCACATGTCGGCTAGCTCTGCCACCGACTTGAATGGAACTTTAATAGCTTTCTCCATGATAACACGGGCGCTCCTCAGGTCACCCCCTCGTTCGTAGAATTTGGCATAATTGGCCCAGAGCTGATGGAACGCTCCCACAGCGCGTTTCGGCTGGATAGCGGCGATCGCATCTGTGTAGGTTTGGGCTACTTCCTTCTTATTGTCACCCCAGAGGGCGACCCTCTTCTCCCATTCTGGAACACTGTTTGGGTTCTGCCGTAGTAGGACGTCGTTCAAGAGGAATGGTCGCCTATCCATGAGCTGCTCAAAGCGCATCATCCTAATGTCTAACTCGAAGTCGGCGTTCTCATCTTCAATGCCCTTTTCAGCGCGTGCAGATGCGACCTCCATAAGGGCACCAATGATAGACTCCTCAAACTCAGTGTAAGACTCGAAGATCAGAGTAAAATCCCTGACTGTCATGACTGTTGTGATGCCCTCTTCGAAGACATCACGCGCTCGTTCAAAACTACCCTTACGGATCCAGTAGGTAGCCAGGCCAGACCATAGTTTCCCTCTTTGATCAGCAAATCTAGAAATTCCGCTTCGGATGATACGCTCGGCATCGATTCCCGTTTCGTATCCCGTCTCGATTTCAGCGGCATGCTCCACAAGCAGATCTACCATTTCGCTCCAGAGTTCATAATGCCCCTTCCCATGCTTGCTGTTGAACCTGGCGTTGTTGAGAATATCTATGAACTTTAGGGCAGCCTCAGTATACAGACCAGTCTCGACCAGCAGTTCAATAAAATCCTCCGCATCCTCGGGGTGGACTTGCATGTAGCGTCGCCATATTTTTACAGCTGTTTCCCCAGCGGCAGAGTTCGCAAACGGTCGATAAACTGCCCAGATACGATTGTGTTGGGTAATCGGGAGGGCTCTTAGGGCTCGGTCGAATGTTCGTCGCGTTATAGTAACGATCGGCTGCTTCGACAGAAATTTTAAATACATCTCCCATATTCGTGGCATCTTGTGGAGTAGAGTAAGAGCTTTCTCAAAGAGAGCATTGACTTTACGATACTCTGCCGCGAACAATGCTGGGTTCATCTTGGCCACGTGCTTGGCACGGAACGATAGATACTACACTGGTGTTAGACTTGGACATACAGCATTGACGCATCTGATCATAGATAGGGTGAGTTTCTTACCAGCTTCCAGAGTTTATACGATCGAGGCAACTGGGTGCAAGCCCTCTCCATCACGTATGCTTGCTCGAGTACACTGCTATGGCGTGACTTGAAGTCAATATAGACTAGCCATGGCTTGACACTGCCGGGATCGCGAAGAATGTCCTGCTCGTATACCGAATCTTCGTTGGACTGATAGTCTATAATTAGTGCATGCTACCACAGGCCACGCGTGTTTTAACGACTTACTACGAGGTGCAGCTGCGGCTGCCTGCGCGCGCCGTGCAAAGACGCATTGATAGGAGCCATGGCCTTCGCGTTAGGCTGCCAATTCGACGATGATAATCGGAACGTTTTCGCGAAGGTAGCGGAAGAGTAGGATCAACGTGAACCAGACATCGTCGTGACCACCGGGAAATGTGAAAAAAAGTTTCCCAACCCTGATTCTCCAAGGCCAGGTGTGACCAAAAGATCAGAAAAGAGCACGTCCAGGTACGCCGGGAATTGTATCAGTCTTGATCCGCGACGGAATAGGGTGGTGATGCTGGTGATGTTGGTCCTTTGACTTGAAAGAGACGCGATCGTTGTAGTATTTTTCGGGATATTGACGGCCCAGTTGAAGTAGGCCCACTGAAGTGACGGAAGTGGAGCTCCCGTCCATCGTAGAGCCACTACCTATGTAGCCCTCTGCTTACGTTATGAATCCGGGCCCGTAGCTGCAGCAACTCTGGGAGGCCCAGGCGGTCCGGGGTGCTCTAGTTTCAGCGAGCTATGGAGCACCTTGTGACGACAAGTTGGTGTGGACTTGTCACTATCTAAAGCTTTCAATCTTCGCATTCGATCCAGCCATTCACCGCGATTTTCAATCTGTACCATCAAGTTTAAACAGTCAAGATGTCAGGAGCCGCTGTGAGTCGAACTCGAGTCCTTGCTGAATTCTAAGAGACGCTAATGTAACAAACAGGATCGCGAAGCTGTCTTCCCAACCCGGCAGTCGCTGGGTATCATGAAGGCAAAGCTCAAGGGAGCAGAGACAGGGCACAGCTTATTGAAGAGGAAGAGCGAAGCTTTGACAAAGTACGTAACAACCCTAAAACAATGCGGTCTTGTTGTCTTGTCCAACTGACTCTTTTGTGTAGGCGTTTCAGAGGTGTATATTCCCTCTAAGCACCTGTACGATGCAAAGGAGTGAGCAAAAATGCTGATGAGCGACAATGCAGAGATTACGAAACGAATCGACGAGGCGAAGCGAAAAATGGGACGAGTGATGCAGATTGCGGCATTCTCTCTGGCTGAAGTTACTTATGCGGTGGGCGGTGACATTGGCTACCAAGTCCAGGAATCTGCCAAATCCGCTCGTTTCCGTGTCCGTACAAAGCAGGACAACGTCTCGGGTGTTTTACTCCCAGCCTTCGAAAGCTATCTAACCGAAGGCAACAACGACTTTGGGCTGACAGGCTTGGGCAAAGGAGGACAGCAGGTGCAACGATGCCGAGAGACGTACGCCAGAGCTGTGGAAGCGCTTGTCGAACTTGCCAGCTTGCAGACTGCGTTCGTGATCCTGGACGAGGTCATCAAAGTGGTGAACAGGCGCGGTAAGTTCCTTAACGCCAAGAGCTGACAGGATGCTAACCACCTAATCAGTCAATGCGATTGAGCACGTCATTATTCCTAGGACCGAGAACACTATCAAGTACATCAACTCTGAGTTGGATGAACTCGACCGCGAGGAATTTTACAGATTGAAGAAGGCATGCTTCCACGAACACCTCGTTGAACAGCACATCTAACAAGAAGTAGGTTGCAAACAAGAAGCAACGTGACACTGCCGCAGCAGATGCCGAGATGAAGGCAAGGCGAGAAGCAGAAGCCGCCGCGCAACACGGAAAGGCGTCGCAGCAGGATGAAGGAAAAGCTACAGACGTCCTTGGTGCAGGTGATGATGAAGATGTCATTTTCTAGCTTGCTAGTTTGTGGGCTCAATTATAAAGTCTGCGGGTAACAAGTATCATAAGTGCCCTTGAATTTTGACGAAGCCAAGGAGAAGTTGCATATATTAGACTAGGACTCAACCAATAATGATAAGCGGACGCCGAACCTTTCTACCATCCGACTGCAATCTTGGTACTACTACGGGATATTTTACTGTCGCTGATACGTAACCTTGATGGGCTTTTCTCCCAAATGTAAGCCGGCTGTGTGTTCTTTGGCGGTTATAGCACCCTGCTCAGCCTCGTATTCCACGAAGGCAATGCCGCGCCGTCCTGGGACAAGTCTGACTTCCCGAAAGCCATCGAAGCGGCCAAATACACTAGTCAAAGCCTCGATATCGTATTCTTCGGGGAGATTCTGGACGAACAGAATCTTATTTGGGGGGAGGAATTCGTCGAGTACACCACCTGATGCTGCGGCGCTGGTTGACTTGAGACCAGAGGACTTCGTGGCCTTCGCGGGCTTAGTGTCCGTAGCTGCGCCAGGACCACGGTTGTTGGTCTGTCGCTGCTCTTCCGCTCTTTCTAAAGCTTGACGCTTATCTGAGAAAATGTTAGCGATGGAATTTGATAACATGCGAAACTCATACTCTTTTCCTCCTCCCGATGGCGCTTGTGATTCTCAAGATCTTCCTGGTTGCCCTGCAGTTCAACCGTCTTGTCGCTTCTGGTTCGCGCAATCGCGAGCTTCATCGGTTTCCCAAAAAGCTCGAACCCGTCGATCTCTTCGATGGCATCGCGCGCGCTTTCATGGTTCTCGAAAACAACAAAGGCTTGACCTTTAGCGCGAAGGTTCTTTTTCGCGACAATGTCGATGACAGAGCCAAACTCCGAAAATATTGTTCTCAAGGCTTCCGTCAAGGCTTCTAGCTTGACGCGCTCTTCGAGATTTTGAACGTAGACACTATTGCCAGTTAGCTTATATCTCACACGTGGCGTCGGAAGTGCAATGACACGCACGTGGAAACAGGTAGGTCGGAGGCCATCGTCGATAATTTTGCAGATGCAAGTGCAGGTCAGTTAAACGAATGATGGCGCGGAAAGATATGGCTGTTAAAAAGTTCAGGTAGCTGACCTTATTAGTGTATTAAGTAACATAAGAATAAGCGCCCCACTATACAAGAAGGAGTAAAATATTCTAAAACATAATTAAAATTATACAATCTTTTTTACTTTAACCTTTAACTATACTAAGCCTAGGCTTTTTAAGGCTTTTAATAATATAAATAATAAATTAAATTTTTTTAATTTATAGTACTATATAGAAATATTAATATATACTTAAATTTACTTTTAATTTTTAAATTACTATATAGTATTTAACTTAAATAGGAAAAGCTTATAGTTAGATATTTTTTATATTAAAAAGCTTAAATACTATATAAAACTAAAAATAATAAATATTTTATATTTTATTTATATTTAAAAATAGCTTTAAAATATAAAGTAAAATTTAAAATATTATTAAGCTTATAAACCTTTAACATAATAATTATAACCTATTTATATTAAGTTTAGTAATACCTTTAAAAAAAATATCTAGCTTTAATTAAACCTATAAAAGTATTAATAATATTTTAAATCTAATAAGGTTACTTACTATATTAACAACTTTCTTAATAGTATAAAAACCCCTATAAGGATTACCTACTAAGGCTACTTTTCCCTTTCTATACTCTACTTTAATTAACCTACTTAAGATAAAAAGAAAATTATAATTACTAAGGAACCTATTAAGTTAGAAATAAACCTATTAGTTATAAGTAAATTATAAAAGGGTTAATAAGTTAAAATAGCTTTAAATAGTAAATAGGTTTAATTATATTAATAAACTTTAATTTATAAAGACGTCTTAAAAGGCTTTATATATAAAAATCCTTTAAGTAAATTAGATTAGACTAACTAGTTTTTAATACTTAACTAAGGTAATACCTTATATAGGTCCTTAATATCCTTATAATTACCTCCCCTTTATAATTCTAGTCTTTAAAATTAATTAATAATAGCTTTATTTCCTAATTAATTTTATTAATTAAGCCTTTTATATAATTTTTATATTATATTATTACTTTATAGTAAAAGTATTAATTTAAGATTATTATATTATATTAAGCTATTAATATTAGGTTTAGTAATTATTAATATTATTAATAGCTATTAAGTTTTTTATTTTAATTTACTTAATATTTATTTACTATTTATAATATCTAATTAATTTATAAACTAATTATAGGTTAATTATTAGCTATACCTTAGCTATTAACTAAGACCTAACTAACTTTTATATAAATCCCTTATATAGAGATAATTTCCTTTTTTTAAGTTTTAATATAATATAATTACTATACCTACCTAGCTTTTAATTAACTATTACTTTTATAATAATTCTAAAACTTTAACTTAAGCTATTTAGGATAATAGTTTTTATAAAAGTACCTTTAATACTATAGATAAGTATATTATAGGAAAATTTAGTTATATAANCTAAAGCTTTAACCTAAGCTACCTAAAATAATAGTTTTTACTTAAAATATCCTTAATACTATAAATAAACGTATTATAAAAAAGCCGGTTATATAACTATAAAACCCTTTATATAAAAAGGCAATTGATATAAAGGGAAAAGCTTATTTTTAATAGACCTTTATATTAATACCTTAAATATTTATTAAATCGGTACTATTTATTAATATAATATTAAATTTAATTTCCCTTACCCTTAAAGTTATTATTAAACTAACCTTAAAGAGAATAGAAATAAACTTTATAATATTAAATTAGAAATATAAAATCTAGTAAAAAACTTTTAAACTTAAGACTAAATTATATAATACCTTAATAGCCTAATATATTTAATAGTAAAATAGATTATATTAATAATCTTATAAATCTAACTTAAATAGTAAAAAAAAACTAAAAGTTATTAATATTTTTAAACTATTCTTATTAATAAATATATATAAATATAATAAATAATATTATAATCTTAAATATACTTTTTAAGGTATATAAAGGAAGTTTAAAAAGGACTATAAGAAAATTATTTTTATATTAAATAATATAAACCTAAAAGGCTTTATAGACTGGTAATAATACCTAAATAAATAGTCTTTAAGTTATAAAAAAGAATAAAACAATAATTAAAAAGCTTTTAAAGAATAGTTTTTTATTTTTATTAAGGATTTTAAAAACTAAAAAGTTTAAATAATAAAATAATTTAAAAAGGCTTAATAATAAACTAATTAATTCCCTTAAGATTCCTATAATTATTTTATTTTAATTAAAAAGTATGTCCCTAAGAAAAACCTTAAAATTTAAATATACTATTTCTATATTAAGTTATTTCTTAATATTAAGTTTATTATTACTTTAAATAGGATTACCTTATTAAAGACTTAAAAAGGAATAATTACCTTAACGATTTATATTTAGGATAGTTAGAAATATAATAAAAAATACTTAATAGCCTTAATAAAATACTTTCCCTAGAAAAAAGCCTATTCTTAAGGGAGATTAGGTTACAAATCTTTTTACTTAGGTTACCTTAAAGATTANATTAGGGTTAAAATCTTTATAATTACCTTATTTTAATTAAAGAATATATTCTTAAGGAAAACCTTAATACTTAAGTATACTATTTATATTAAGTTATTTTTTAATATTAAGTTTATTATTACCTTTAATAATACTACCTTATTAAAGACGTAAAACGGAATAATTACCTTAATAGTTTATATTTAAAATAGCTAGAAATATAATAAAAGATATTTAATAGCCTTAATAAAATATTCTTTATAGAAATAAGCTTACTTTTAAAAAAGACTGGGCTATTAATCTTTTTATTTAAGTTACCTTAAAGATTAATATAATTCAAATCTAAATTATAACCTTATTAAGGATTATAAAGACTTTTTTAATAAAATTACTTATTATAATTATTAAAAAGAAAAGTATTTTATTAAAGATTATTATTTTAAAAATAAAATTTAAATAAATAATACCTTAAAAAATTAAATTTAATTAAGAAATAGGGTAAACCTTATTTAAAACCTAATTAAACTACCTTTAAAATAAAATAGCTAATTATTTAATTATCTTTATTATACTTTATAATTAAGTAAATTATTAAATAAATATCTACCTAAATAGTAAAGTAAAAACTAATATTATAAATAAATAATTTATAATTTCTTAAGGTCTTAAAAGACTTAATAATATAAAAATTATAAAGGTTTAATAATAAACCTAAAGAAGCCTATAATAAATTACTAGTCTTTTTTTTAATAATTAACTATAAGGAATAGCTTTATTATATTATAAATCTAAACTAACTATAGATTAAAATAATAGTAATTTTAATATAAATAGTTTTAATTTAAATATCTATTTATTAAGCTTTTTATTTAAAAATATAAAAAGGGAATTATTAAAATCTTTATAGTTACTTTATGAAAAGAACCTTATTTACTATTTAGTAAGAAGTCTATAAAATCTATAAAATATAAGTCTATCCCTTTTAAGTTATTAGCCTATATTAAAGCTTTTAGCTTTAATAAAGCCTGAGAATTACTATAGTATTAAGGTATTAATTATANAAACTCTAAATTAACTATAGATTAAAATAATAATAGTTGTAATATAAATAGTTTTAATTTAAATTCCTAGTTATTAAACTATTTATTTAAAACTATAAAATAAAAACTATAAAAGTCTTTATAATTACCTTNGAACTTTAAAAGTATATTAAAAATAACTTAAAAAAGGGCTAAATCTACTTTTTAAAGAGTTTAATAGATATATTTATCCTTTTTATCTTAAAGAAAAATAGCTCCTTTTAATTTTATATTAATTACAAAGGCCTTAATAAGGTTATTATCAAGAATTAATACCTATTACCTCTTATTTTAATGATTATTAATAAAGTAGAGGGATTTAAATATTTTTTTAAAATTAATATTAAAGATAAATATTACTAAATTTATATTAAAAAAGGTAATAAATAAAAGACTATATTTTATATATAATATAATTACCTTATATATTTTATTATACTATTTAGACCTAAATATTTTAATTACCTGTTAATATTATATTTATTAGGCCTTATAAAACCTAGTAAATATAATCTATATAATTTATTTAAATAATATCTTAATCTTTTTAAAAATTAGAAAGTTTTAAATAAAATACCTTAAGTAAATTTTAAATAAAATAAAAAAGGTAAAGTTATATTTTACGCTATTTAAATATATATTTTATTAAGATAAGATAAAGTTTTTAAGGTTTATTATTTTATATAATAAAACTAAAATAGACCTAGAATAAATATATATTATTTTTAAATAAAAAGAATTAATAACCTATTAAAAGATTTAGGTCTTCTTAAAATTCTATAATGTCTCTAAATATTTTATATATAATTACTTTTAAGTAACTATTTTCTTAAATAGCCTTTTAAAAGGAAGCTATAATAATAAAAAGCTACCTTTAAATAGCCTTTTAAAGGAAAGCTATAATAATAAAAAGCTAGGGATAATTATATTAAACCTTATTAAAAGGGAAGTATTTTAAATATTTATAATAAAGTTTAATAAAGCCCCTATTTTATATTATATTAACCCTAAGAAACTAATTTAAATAAAGATAGATATATTAAATATAGTAATAATAAGGATTCTATTTTAACCTAATAAATAAGGCTATTTTTACCTTATTATATTTTAATCTTAAAGGTTTAATAGACTTAAATTAAATTATAATACCTTAGATAAAAAACTAGTAGTAATAATAAGATTATTTAAGTATTAATAATATTATTAAAATAAGCTATAATAAAGATTAAAATCTTTAATAATTATTAAAATTTATAGTTATTTATAAAGGATATTAAATTAAATAGTAAATAATAAGGTAATATTTATTAAGACCTATAGGTAGTTATAATAAAATATATTTAGATTTAAATTTATTAAATTTACTTAAAAGTAAACTAATTTAAATCTAAATAATAATAAAAGAATACCTAAGAAATAAAATAAGGTTAAATAAAAGGCTTAAAGACAGTTTATATATAACCTAAACCTTAAGAAAAGAGAGGTTAAGTAAGATACCTTTAAAAGGTTTTAATATAATTAAAACCTTAAGTATTATAAAATTTAATAAGATTTTAATAAAAAATAAANTAACCTAAACCTTAAAAGAAAAAAGAGATTAGGTAAAATATCTTTAAATAGTTTATATATAATTAAAACCTTTAATAAGAAAAAGTTTAATAATATATCTTTAAAGGTTTTAGGAAACCTTATTTTTCTATTTAGAAATAATATTATATTTAAAGAAAGGCTTTTTAAGTTTAAAGCCTAGTTAAAGAAAAGCCCTTATTAAATTAAATATTTAAGCTACTTATAAAAATAAGAAAACTTACTTAAAAAAATAACCTAACGGTAATTAATAAAAAAGGCTATATAATAAATATAAAAAGTAATAAACCTTAAATTTAATTAATATAAAATAAATCTCTTTATTTTAAAGACTAGGTATATATATTAAAAAATTATAGTTTTTAAAGGGAATCTTTATAGCTATATTATAATAATAAGCTAGCCGGTTATTTTAAAATAATATAAATTTATAAAGGAAGTTTTATTAAAAGGGTCTATAGTAAGATATTAATAAATATATCTAGACCTATAGTATTTTTTAAAAAGCTATATTAAGAAAATATAAGCTATATAATAAGATTAAAAGTCTATTATAGCTAAAAGGCTTAATAAGAAAACTATTTATAAACTTTATTATAGGATTATTATTAATAATCTTTT